>CM069534.1:37767500-38367500 GCA_035773235.1 Eospalax fontanierii
TTTTTTTAATGTTAATATGAGAATAAAACACAAAAACCATCACTGGACTCTGACCTTCATACTCTGAAGACACAAGCACAAGACATCTAGATGCCGAGACTTGATCTTAGTACATCGCTAGATTATGCTTAATAAATGCCTCTTCCATAGAAGAAAACCCAATTTCCAACTACAAGGTCTCTGAAAGCCTGAAGGTTACTATAGCAAGTAACCTATGTGAAAGATCATCATCAAAACAGTCTTATAAATAAGGAACAAAGGACTCTGATATGGGAGCAATAAACATAAGTTTTATTTCTTTTATTTTCTAAGACAAGCCCCCCAAAAGCTGCTTCATAGTTTCAATGACCTGAGGACTGTTTACCAAGCATCAACTTGGGCATTAGTTCCTCTTCCACTGAATTTGGTTCTTCACACATTCTACCTCTACCAACTCCTTAAAAATAGAAATCTTTATTTCATAACAAATATCAAAATCTATAACCAAAGAAAATATTCTGACCTGAAGATCTAGACCTTTTTACTCTCTAGCCAAACGTGAATGTAACTCAAAATAAATGAAATTTGGAATAGGTTCCATACACTCCTCCCTGTGTATAGGATGGTTTTTCCCCTCTATGTGAAATGCAGAATTAATTTCTATAGTTGCCCTTGTATGAAGCATTATTAAATCAGAAGTACAGACCTTCTTCCAAATGAAAATACATTTTCCTTCTCTACTGTTCTTTTTTCTTTTTCTAATATTTCTGTTATCGCCTCCATTTTTATCAACATACGTTAATTACACATAATTATATGTTATATTACATCTTAATAGATATATAATGTATTTTCATCATATTCACTGCTTCTTTCCCTCATGCTTTGTTGGGGGGTTACATATCTGTGCATGCACATGTGGAGGCTAGTGGTCAACTCGGGGTGTCTTCCTCAGTTGCTCCCCACATTATTTTTTGAGACAGTCCCACAGACTCCAGAGCTCCCTGTTACAGGTAGCTTGACTGTCTGCAAGCTACTGGGATCCACCAGTCTCTGCCTCTCCCCACCAATATTGGGATGACAGGTTCAGGTCATTATACCCACCTTTTTCCATGAGTGCTGAGGATCTAAACTCAGGCCGTCCTGATGACTGCACAGCACAGAATCCCCCTGAGCCATCTCACAGTCCCAGCCATCCTTACTACATTAGCATAATCAATAGTCATGTGCTGTATTCATTACCCACAGTACATGGAAGAAGAAAATTGCATCCAGTAAATGATCTAGTGAAATAGCCAGCACATGTGAGACACTCACTACTTCTTACTGCTGTTTTTCTTCCCTTTTTGAGCTATACTCTACTACAACCAATAGAACTATTCATCAAATAGTACAGATTTACCTGTCTTTCATCTGAAGTTCCACTGATCTACATGGAGGCTTACATGTATATTATGTGATGTTTTGTGCTGAGTTGTTCAATTAAAAATATTATTTATATAGATTTTAAAAATACACATCAGTTCATGTTTCATGTGAGGTAAAATATCTATAGTAAAAAGTGTATTTTCTAAAATGTCAACGGAAAATCTGATACGCACCTGAAATGAGGAAAAACAGTTAAACCACCTGCCACTTGGAAACTGCACTACCAGGAAGGTGTGGCAATTTCACCTCCTTACTTCTTCCATTACAAAGACATATTTACTGCATCCCTCTTGCCAGTATCCTTTTGTTAAGATCTCCTTTAGTTTTCCTCAATTTCTTTTGTCCTTCAGCAATCATATTCAAGCCACTTACAGGAATTAAAACCTGGAGTAAAGGAACATTATGAATTTGTCGATGTGTTCACCCCGCTTTCCCTCACTAAGTAGCAAGCCTTTCTGAGTCAGAGTTTGTGGGGCCTGCACAGCCAAATTTAAAGAATGCATCCACTCCAGATTTACACATATAATCAATCTAATGTCTCCCATAGAAACAAGCTCCTTAGAAGCAAGATTCTGTGCTGCACCCATGAAAATTTGCCTCTCTCTAATTCAGTGAAGGTGCTGGATCAATGTAAAGCCAAGAAAGAAAACAATGAAGCCTATTCTTATCTTTTTCTCCCAGAGGAATTAAGCTTTGAGATTTTCCATTCAATTCACATTCATAGGCTATCATCTTTTTTGCCTTGATTAAGGAAAAGCAACAACAACAAAAAAGCATCCACCTGTGTTTAGTCACATGAGAGTTTCTTTGGGTTTCTTGACTTCCTTTCTGAAAAAATAGATATTTGAACAGTAGCCCAATGATTATTAAGGTTTACTTTTAAACTCAAAAGCTAAGGCAATGTCATTTATAGAAAATTGGTTGAAATTTAAATTTTTTGTGTTTTATTATATAATTTCTAGGGAACAATAGAAGCAAGATTTTTTTTAATGTGACATATAACAAAAATTCCAGGAAATTCAAAGTACCACATAATATTCGAAGAGTGCACAAACTCAGACAAAATTTGCCAGCTGTTAACAGAAACATAAGCATAATTACAAGTGAAGAGGTACTATCAACAGAGAAAGTAGACTAAAACGTCTCTTGACTTTCCTCAACAGATGGACACGAGTGTGCTCTAATGTCATTATGTTTAGAAATGGCTTCGTCCAGATCCAGTTGTACACCATTGATATTGACTTCCATACAGCCACTATAAAAGGCATTCACTGGTGTGGCGCTGAAGGGAACATCTGTCAAAACAGTGTTTGGTTATTAGTCCAATACTTTTGACATCTTATTTGCTTACATTTAGAACATTATTGAGACTTTACAAGTCTAAGCAAATTCTAATCCTACAGGAAAAATTAATAACGTGATTTTGTTCAGTAAATACATGTTACGGTGAATGTGGAACACAGCATGTGATGAGTTCTGATTTCATAAACACAAACACTTTTGCACAAATTGAACGTAAACACACACACCTTAAAGGAGTAGAAAAAAAGCATATGCTTATGACATTCTGCAATTATTATAAAATAACGTACATTATTTTCTTTGTAAATCTGAACATTTTCAATGCTATTAGATCATTTCTTCAACTCCAAATTACAGATACTTACAAATCCTTTTAAATGTCATAATAAACATATCTTTTTATGATTGCTGGAATAAAAGCAGATTTTTGAATTTCCTAAGAAATAGTTTCTGTCTGAGCATGTAAGAGCAATTCATAACAAAGGATCAATGTTTATGTTTTTAAAAAACAACATTTTGAGTTGCTCCTCAGTGAGTCATGTAAGGTCTTTAGTGCCTTTGGGCTTGGCCGCACCTTCACTCTTGTTATCAACCTTCCTCCTCACTGCTGAGTAGCATCCTTCATTTCCTAGGAACTGTAGTTCATTTTCAAACATCCATCTCTATTTCCTTCCTTTCTTTTGGCACATCGTCCTCATTATGGACATTCCCTAGTCCTTGCTCATCTTTCTCATGGCACATTATGCCAAAAAACAAATACTTCAAATTTTCTACCTCCAGCTTACAAGTGCAGGAATAAAATCTGTATCTTTTAAGAATCCCCTCCAGGGCTGGAGAGATGTTTCAGTGGTTAAGAGGACTGAGTGCTATTGCAGAGGACCTGGGTTCGATTCTCAGCACCCACACAGCAGCTAACAACCATCTATAGCTGCAGTTCTAGGGGACATGACGCCCTTTTCTGACCTCTGTGGGTTCTGCATGTCATGGGTGCACTTACACAGATGCAGTTATAACAGTCATACACATACAATAAAAATAATCAAATTTTTTTAAAAGAATCACCTTCAAGTCTTACTGAACATCATTAATTACATATCACTTTAATTATGTCACCGATTATGCCACTGATTTACCCCCAGAATACATATAATTACTACATATTAATTTTAAACAAAGATGAAGTTTTAAAAGATTCTCAGACTCATCAATTTAGATGTTCAATCTGCATATCAAAAATGTACTCATCTCAGAGCTTAAGCTCTTAAAAATTCAGTTGTTGACACCTCTTAATTTCTCCTCACTTTTCTTTAAAGAAACCTCTTTGAAGTCAGGCCTTAGTGTTATTGCAAAGTCCTGAAATCTGAAATTCTGGTGTTTTTATATCAAGCTCTTTCATTGTTTGTTTGATTTCCTAAAATTATATTCAATTAATTTGTGAATAAAGTGGTAGATGAGTCTCAGGGTAGCTATAATTATGCTATTTCAATTTTATTGTTCTTTTCTGTCTATAACTTTTGGAGCCCATTTACTTCCATTGCCCCCAAATCCTGATAGAAGCCCCATATGTGGGAAATTGAGAGCCTGAGCATTTAAAACAATAAAATAAAAGCTGCTAGGAATTCAGACATCAAACTCAAAGTTATCTTTATGATAATTATCTTTATTTGATTTGAGAATGCTTCTAAATAACTTTGTGCCTCTATCTCCCCTTTTAAAGTAAAAGGTTGATGCTAATTTCATAGTTTCTATATTAAGTTAAATATGCTCTTGATTTTCTTCCAATTTTCCTCATTTTGGAACATGGAATTTCTACCACACTCATGTGCAATATCTAAGAGTTAGCCTTTTACCTACCTATCTTTTAATCATGAAATTCTATTAATTTGATGTCTACATCTCTATTCCCTGTAAACCATTTCAAATACTATCACCCTAGTCCAGCAGTTTCCTCATTGCAAATTGGAGAAGATAGTTCCCACAGCACTATTCTGAACATTAAACTGATGCATTTGCAGGATTCTGAATGGTATCCAGACTCTTCCTTTTGTACCACTCGATGATGACAAAGTGATTGCTATTAGTACTGAGTCTTCACAGACTATTCAAAAGCTTCCAAACTCAAATGAACTGTAACCACTTTTTCCCACCACTATATTTGCTTATTATCTAGAGTGAAACTTTAAAATTGTAATATTTATATTCTATTCCCTTGTCTTAAAAATTATAATACGATACTCATTGTAGAGAGCCGCCGATTGCTCCCGACTCCCACCATCCCGAGGGTGGGCGCTCTCTGGAGCAAACAGCTCCATAATTGGCTGTGGCTGAGGTCTGGCCCTGCTTCCGCCTGTGTGCGCCTATCTGCTTTCACTACGTGGTAGTGTGGGGTTGGCTGGCAGGTGGGGATTTAACTCCTCCCCAGGAGGAGAAGTAAGGCAGGAGAAGTAAGGCAGGAGAAGTAAGAAGGGGAGAAGAACTTAGAAAGTTAAGAAGCAAAAAGGTTGTTCAAGGTTCCTGAATAAACTGCATTTGGAAGAGTCCGGGGTCGCGTTTTCCTTGCTGGACGAGAGACAGACGGGACAACTCATGTCTAAGCCAAGTCTACAAGTCACCCACTCAGCCATTTCCTAGACTCATCTTTCACTCTCCATCTCTCTTGCTCAGTATATTCTGATCATTTCTCTTTGTTCAGACATCAACTCTTCTACCTGTGTACACTCCAGTGCTCACTCTACCATGTATTTAAATCCACTTAATTCTTTAAATAACAGATTAACATTCTAGTATCTTACTCAGAGATATTGTTTCTGGCCCCCACATTCATGTCAAGTCCCCATTTTAAGCTCTAAACTGAATAAACATGACTTTTCATCATAGAATTCATCACAATTTTAATCATTTTGATATTTTCCTAATCAGTTGTTAAATGTCTGCCTCTATAGCTAAGCTTAAAGGCCTCAATAGAAGAGACCATATCTTTATGCTTACCAATTCGTAGTGTTTGGGATTGAAATTCTTAATAATTGGTAGGAAATGAAGGATGGATTAAATAATAAGTGAACAAATATTGGGTAGACAATAAATAAACTGAAGAATAAATGTTGAACTTATAAGATTATTTTAAGACTGAAATGAAATGATAAGTTCTTTTTGTCATAGACAGGCAAATGCAGGAAAAATTGATCAGCTCCATTTACCATTAACAAATATATATATATATATATATATATATATATATACCAATAAAATACTGATATAAACATTCAAGACAAAAGAATACTGGCATTTTTGTCTTCATTTTAACATCTTGTTTCTAAAATTCTAGATTTAGAATATCATCAATCTCATTTAAAATGTTTCTTTAAAACTGAAAAAAAAAAAAAGATCAAGTACCTGGAACACCACCCAGGTAAGTGGCCACTGTCCCTTTCATTGCTTTGTCCAAGACAGCAAGTTGTCCCTGAAGATCTTTGGAGTAGATGACTTCTTTACTAAGTAGGGTCCACAGTTCCAGACTGTTTTTATTGACTTTGCATTCCAGTTGGAACTGCTGGTTCTTACACAGATTTATGCCCTCTATTCGAGCTACCACTGTGTTTTCAACAGACACCAGAATATCCTGAAAAGCAGAGTAAACATCCATATAAACAAGAATAATGGCATCAAAGTATGATTTGGGCTTTTTAATTCACACAGTGAATTTCAACCAGGGGGACGAAAAAGCATTATAGAGTCTCTTTCTTTAAATGAAAATTGTCAATAAATATTAACACTTAATCTTAAAACATACATTAGTTTTACAAACACTAGGTTTAATTAAGATGTAAATATATATTGGCTTCTGAAAATTCAGTAAACCAACAGGGCTGTATCGCTATATTACCAACAAGAAGCTCAAGTGAAGTCCCTAAGATATTTACAAGTTTCCTTAATTTAAAAACTTAAATATGAAAAAAAAGAAGGGTGAACTTTTATTGGGGCAGACACTTGGCAAATTCAAAGTCTTTCAGTAAGTATGTGCCATTAAGGCAGAAAGGCTTGTCTGTGCCTTAGAAGTAATCATACAGACTGAGGACAAAGTGGGTAAAGAGGCCCCAGAAAAAAAGGGGGGGGGGGATTACCAGCAACAGTCAGAGTATTTAGTAGAAAATTCTCAAAAAAGAAAAAATTTTAATTTTGGTGGAATTTTCAAAGTACTAAACTTGTGAAAGTGACCTATGCTGCTAACAGTAAAGAGGAAATGTCACAGGTAAAGCAGAGAAAATAAAACCAAACAAAGGAGTAAGATACTGTGATGTTTTCCAGAGGATTAAAAAACAATCTGAAATGTTTTCTTTGAAATTCAAGAGATCCAGGCTAAAGGAAAAGTCTATAGTTCACAAATATAAGTTATTTGAGGAATTTTGTTACTGTGTTACTAATGATATCCTCAGTTCATTAAGAGGTGCTTGATTGAGCTGATATTCCAGAATGATCATTGATATATGGAATAATCTTGTGAAACATTCTCTATAGATCTTCAGATTGAAATCTGGTGTACAAAAAGCATGGAAAAATCCCAGAAAGACAAAAATAAATATCAAAGAAATGGCATATACTGTGTCAGTAAGATGGCTTAACAGGCAAAGGCACTTCCCACCAAGTCTGATGACCTGAGTTCCATCTGCAGAACCCACACACTTGATGGGGAGAACTGACTCTCTAAAGATGTCCTCTGACCTCTACCCTTATGCTGAGGCACTTCCCCCATGCAAAATATATAAATAAAATGTAATAGTAATTTTAATATAAAGATATATGGAATATATTAATCTCCTTCACTATATGAATGTAGTATTCAAGTTAAGAATTCTAAATTGTTTTAAAAACAAATCAATCAAGGGCTGTAGAGATGGCTCAGCAGTTAAAAGCACTAGATACTCTTGCGGAGGATCCAGGCTTAATTCCCAACCATCTGTTACTCCAGTTCCAGGAGAACTGATACCCTCTTCTGGCCTCCATAGATTTTGCATAACACAAGTGCACTTACATACCTGCAGACAAAACATTTTACACATAAAATAATAAGAAATAGTAGGTAAAATATATATTTTAAAAACAGTCAAACAAAACCTTAAATCCAATACAACAAATTTGTTATAGATCACAAAGTAAAAGAAAAAGTTAAGTTGGAGATATAACTCAGTTGGTAGAGTCCTTGCTTAGCATCACAAAACCCTGGACTGACTGATGAACACATAAACTGAGCATGGTGGCACATGCCTACCATACTGGCACTTGGGACGTGGATGCAGGAGGCACAGAAGGATCAGTTAAAGATCATCCTCAAAATGGAGTTCAAAGTCACCTTGGGATACATGAGACCCTGATGAAAGAAAGAAAGAAAGAAAAAGAGAAAGAAAGAAAGAAAGAAAGAAAGAAAGAAAGAAAGAAAGAAAGAAAACAAAAGTCTATTCACCAGAAAGTCCCTTCAAATCACCCTCTAATTTGCAGATGAACTCCACCTTTTTGTTTATTATTGTTATGATTCAATTATATGTCTGTAAAACCTATTGCAGGAATATGAGTCAATCTTGGTGTAAACATAATCTGCTTGCAGAAACTTGGAATGCACAGTGCTTGACTTAAGGACAGAACTATTGGCTCTATCAGAAATTGTGATAATGAAGATCTTCTGAGAAATTTGGTGTTTTCTTTGTCTAAGACTTTCCTGCTCTTCCTAATTTGATATTGGGGTTTCCAACAAGAAACTAAGTGGGAGAATTCTCATTTCTCTTCTTTTTCTGACTTACTCATGGAACAGTGCAAGAGAGAACAAAGCATTGCAATCCCAAATATCAAGGAGTGGATTGTTATAGTACTCTTGTTTTGTATACGGATGAATTCCACAGTGCTTCATGGATCCTGAATAAGGGTGGATTTCTATATAACCTGTGATGTCTCCAAGCAATCTGTGCCAGTCTCACATTCCCATGCAATCTGTGTGCTATTTTCATGTCCCCAAGAAGCCTATGAGTGAGTGTGCCTAACCATAACTCCAGATGCAAAGTTTTCTCAAAAATTCCTACCTATTCTCCTTTTAGACCTTGACAATCAGCCAACAAAATAGTAATAATAACCCTTTACAGACTTCTAAATGGTATGCTGGAGATTGTAGCAAACAAAAAAGCTGTGCTATTTATCTTCAAAACAGTCCCCCCACAATATTTATATCCATTTCAGGAAAAAAGAAATAACAGGTTGATTAAAGTTGGAAGTAAGGTTACCTGAGAATCTTCAGAGATGGATTCTACCAAAAACAGGGAAAGGGGCACTGTTTTCCCAGAGACCAAGGCGAGCATAACACCAGTGTCAGCAGACGGGCGAATATTCAAGGTCACATTTATTTGCCAGCCCTCTACATTGGTTATGTTATCTATTTAAAATGATAAAGCCAGACAGAAAATAATTATTATAATTACAATAAAGAAAATAAGAATAATCTGATTAATATTCAAAGACATTTTTGAAAACTAAAAATTTTAATGCCTTTTCTCATGATTTGTATATGAAATCTAAGCAAAACAAAACAAGTTTTCAAATACTATTGGCAGCAAATATCACCTGTTGTCTAGGCTGCAAATAACAGGTGAAATTAGTTTCATAATAGCTGTCTGTGGCTGTGTATGTTGTTCTGGGTTAGTAGAGGGTAAAAGGGGAAAATTTTTTCCCTGATAAGATAAAGTTCCTCTTTTCCTTTTCCATATCCTGTTAGATATACTGTTTCATTAAATCTAGAGTAAACTATTTGTTCCTTCCAAGAGAAGGAACAAGTTCTCAGAGCAGACTGGGCTCACTCTTGGTTTTAAATGATGCTAAAAGTCAGGCTGTCTTTATTTAGGCATCTCCATATTGTGGCATCTCTCTGCCACGTTGTAACTAGTTGCTTTGAGTTCCTGAGACTGTCACTTTCCTATTACCATGGATGATAACCTGGGACTGTAAAGTGAAATAAACCCTTTTCTCCTCTACATTGCTTTTTACCAAGGTATCTTATCACAACAACAGAAATGAAACCAGGACAAACACATTTCTCAAGATATATTCTTGAGAACTTTCACAAATAGCTACTTAATTAAACTCAAGTACCCCCAAATAGTAGTTTACAACCTACATGGCCTTCCTCATTTAATATGAAATAATGTATAACAACATAGCCCAAATACCATGTGGAAATGAATAGAGAAAATATTTCTCTTCTGATGTGATATTCTTCCATTTAGCTACATATAATGATACTGTATTTATCTTTATAATTCCTTGAAAAAAATATATGTAACCACCATGAAATAAACACAGGATATTAAACTCACACTAAAATGAATATAAAAATGTATGGAAGTTATGCTGTACCATTAAGTATTAATTATACAGCAAATCATTTTCAAATTATCCTCAAAATAACTTACAAACATGAGATTTTTAGGTACAATGTAACTCCTTAAAGACATGAAAGAAGGGGGACTAGTTGAGAAAAAGCAAGAGGATCAATGGGGCCTGCAAGAGAGAATAATAAGAGTGCCTGTAATCAAAACACACTACATACATGTATGAAAATACCACAGTAAAGCACATTATTAGACATAATTAATATATGCTAATAATACATTTTTAAAAGATTTCTGTGCAGAACAGAGCTAAAGACAAAGGCACTCTGTCAATTCATATTATAAAAACTGAAATCAGTGGCCTAATATTCTCCCCTAAAACAGTAGTAAACACTACTTAAAATTACAAATAGGTACATTTAAGGATATTTATTTATTTAATTTTATGTGTATGGTTTGCATACATTTATGTAAGTATTCCCATGTCATGAAATGCCTGCAGAGGCCAGAGAGGCTGTCAGATTCCTTGGAACTGAAGTTAAGCACAGTTACTAGCCACTATGTGGGTGCTGGGAACTGAACCCAGGTCCTCTGCAAGAGCGGCCAGTGCTCTTAACTGCTGAGCCATCTCTACAACTCCACAGATAAGCACATTTAAAATACAACTTTTTTTTCTTAAAGCAGAGCTATCTTATTACCACTAAATTTATAGTGCCAATATTAAAAGCTCAAAAATAAAGTCTTTTAAAAAAAAAAGATAAGAAATACAAAGTTAGACAACTGGAACCACTTAGCAAGGGGCTAAAACAATCAATCCCCGCAGGGACCATTGCTGTATTGGTTTTTCACTGAAAAACCAAACAAGAGCACAAGCTAAGAGCCAGAGCTCACTGGCAGTCCCCAGGTTAAATTACTACAGTTTCAGACATGTCCTACTCACATAGATGCAAGTCAGGAATGAGCCAGAGGAGGAGGGGCCCTGACTGTCCCTGGGGCACAGGGCAGGTGTTAAAGCACTTTAAAGTTATACCTGGGATACTACTTGTCTCGCAAGTACAAGGATGTTTCAAAGAAAATCTACTTAAATCACTATTCATGTTAATGATGATTTCTTTGAGTTCTTCTTATTGTAACCACTTCTGATGCTCATTTTCCTGTAAATAAGCAAAGATACTGGAGGATGGGCACTTCAACCTCTAACTGGAAGCTTCTGGACTCTCCTTTATGTCCCTTGCTGCCTTGAACAAAATGTCTACTACTCATACAGCCAGACAACAGACTCTCTATAAGCCAGCACCAGCTGTTTTAGACACGCCAGAGATACCAGCAGCTATATGACAAAAGCTATTTGCTCCAGCTCCTGGAAGTGCAGCTTCAGTCAGGACTGTTTCAGTTTACAGACCTTTTGCTATCACAGACCTCAGTGCACTCTAGATAACCTTGTTATGATTTCCACTGAGGCTAGATCAGGAGCAAGTCCCCTGGGGGCCTAGGAGATGAATGGATTAGTCCCATGCTAAAGAGACAATGCTGTGATTGGTTGAAACCCTTCCACTGTGGCTATAGAGTAGACTGTTTGGCTCACTGTGCTAACTACCCTAGTCTTGTAACTACAGGCCTAATAAAAGGCTTCTAAAGTGGTCTTTTCATCCCATTTTTACCAGCGCAGGCTGAGCTGTTAACATTTTTAAAGGAGTAGAAACTTCAGAGAGGCAGTGTGGTGGTTTGAATGAGAACGTCCCCCATAAGCTCCAAGAACTTGAACATCTTGGCCCCAGTAGGTGGCACAGTTTGGGGAGGTTTTGGAAGGTGTGGACTTGCTGGAGGAAGCTCGTCACTGGGTCTGGCTTAGATAGTTCTTAAGTCTTGCAGAACTTCCAGTCGCACTGTTTCCTATGTCAGCTTGAAGATGTGAGTACTTAGCTTTATGCTCCAACCGCCTGTACCACCGTGCCTCCCGCCATGATGGGCTCTTGCCCCTTTGGAAGTATAAGCTAAGTAAACTATACGTTCCCTTTTATACCTGGGTCAAGGTGTTTTATCACAGCAACAGAAAAGTAACTAATACAGTCAGCACAGTGAAGCAGTAGAACTATAGTAGTCACAGGAGCAGCACCTGAGTAGTCAGCAGCTTGAGCTGCAAATCAGCAAGGCGGCCAGCTGCTTGTGAAGATGAGGCAGATGAAGAGTTAAATAGTAGCCAGTGCAGGAACAAGAGAAAGGCAAAAGCAGAGAGGGTGGAGAATTGACACTGAAAGATAGAAGGTGAGAGCCAGAGAAGAGGTGCTACAGGCCATGGTTGCTCTGAAGTGTTATAAAAGCTGTCAAGGCTTTAGGCCAAGAGCTGTAACATCAGCTGCTGTCAAGGGTTGAGGAATGTCAACTTTCTGGGCCTACATAGAAGTTGAGCTATGGATCCTAGAACTCTTAACCTACAAAAGAGTTGTAACACTACATGGTACTCCTTGCCTGTTGACTGCCCATTTGCTATGATCAAACATTACAGAATATGAAAGCTGCCAAAGATCAGCACTTGAAGAACTCTTCATTGCCTATCCATAACTTCTATGTAAAGCAAAAAGATTTCAGTCGTTATGATATGCTGAAGGCTCAGGATGAGCTATACAATGTGTGTAAACACACAGGCAATCTCAGCAGAGAGACAGAAATTCTAACACAGGATCAATGGAAACAACAGAAATGAGGATCAGTTCCTTTTGTGCATTGGTTAGTGGATTCAAAACAACTGAAAAATCGGTGAACTTTAAAACAGGTCAGTTGAATCTGCTCTAAATGAAGCAGGCTATGTGCAATAAACTTTAAATGATAATAATAAGCATATTCAATCGTCTCTGTTTTTCCCTAAAATATCAGAAGAATTTTATAAGAAGTACATAAGTACACAAATAAGACAATACTTGCCATAATCCTACCCAGGGATGCTTACAGAGCATATTATTGCTGTTTGTCAATGAATACAATAATCAATACAATACAATTAATCAAAAGTGAGAAAAGAGAAATAAATGGAAATCACTTACGGTAATTTATGCTAAACTGAGCAACTCCAGAACCAGGGTAATAGGAGCCCTTCTCTACGTTGACAAAGCAATGTTTATTTTGTTTTCCTTGAATAATTTCCTTTGCTCCTAAAGATCCTTGCTTCATCAAGTTCCAGCCTCGTATACACCCATCCAGACGAGGATTGATCTAACACAAAAAGATTCAGGTCAAGGAGTGCATTTTAAACTTAAGACAGCTGACAAATAGCTTTGAAAAATAGCTGAATAGATTCTTAGTATAGGTTTTCTTTGGATGGGAAACGTTTTCTTTGATGACATTTTAGAATAGTTTAAATGTTTTTCATTGAATCTGACTTTTTCTTTCAGGTGGAGAGTACTTTTAGTAAAATCAGACTATGACATCCTAGGCCTCCAATGGAATCCTAATGATTTTTAACTCCTGTGGTCTACGTACTTCTCCCATTTCTCTACTTCTGAAGTGGCCCTGGGATCTCAGCTGTTTTTTATGTGCATTTACAATGTACAATTGTCCTGCCAACCTAGATTCTACTCTTCTTCAGAAACAAAATGCTTTTATTATTTAGCAGTCATGAAAGCCAGCTTCAAGGTATGCAGCAGCCATTTTATAAATGGCTGATTCTTTTTGCATAATTCATTTTTGTCTTAAAGTACCTAAATGTATCAATTTCAAAGAACAGGAATATTGATTTTGACAGGTTTAACTAACCCAGTTTAATGTCATATAGAAATCTATTAAAAGTTAAAGTAACTGTGAATTATGATGAAGGGAGACATAAAGTAGTAAATTTTAAATTAAATCAGCCAGGTTAGCTGGCAGGACCATGATTTCAAGTGAATTTTTTTTTTAATTTTTAGAGTTTATTTTATGTTTCTTAAGTGTTTTGCCTAAATATATGTAAGTGTACCACATGGATGCAATGCCCAGGGATACCAGAAGAGAGTGTCAGATTCCCTGAACTGGAGTTGAGGACTAGAGTCTGGAAGTTGAAGCTGGGCCCTTGGCAAGAGTGGCAAATGCTCTTAAATGCTGAGCCATCTCTCCAGCCCTTCAAGTGAAAATTTTCAGTCTTCAAAGGTAGTGATTAGTTTCTCTCATGAACTCTGTTCAACGTTTATTTGACTAGCATTACACTCAGCTTTGTCACTCACTGTAACTAACATTTCTCACATTAAGCTCCAGTCACCTTCTCTGCTGCCCTTAACTTCCAAACTGAAGTCTTAAATCAGACCTCAGAAAGGTCTTTGGCTTCTAAAAATAATTTTTTTTAAAAAATTGGAGTCAGATGTATGTCTTCAAATAATTAATATTAAGTGTGGAACATCACTGTGTGAACATTGAGCTGACAACTGGAGAATCAACAAAACCTAGTCCTCAATGAGCAATGTTGTAAATTTAAATGGACACAAAAACACAACAGTCATTTTCTTGTTTCCTTAATGTAACTTCAAGGGTCTAAATTTATCTTTCCATGTTCAATACAAATTATCACAGTTGGTGTGTTTAGAAAATTATTTTTATTGACTGTCCTGAAAACACATCAAACCTATTCCAGATAAGGGAATTCATCCGAGATGATCTGTGTAAGCTGGCTCATTACCGGTCTAATGAGTGCGCTCTCTACTTTCCGAGGTAATCCTGCAAAATATATTTTGGTTTCCAGAAATCCATCTGTGGGTTTAAAAAGGCTGCCAAGTTTATTGATATTCATCACAGCTTCTTTAGCTATTTTAATGCTAACACTATCCTCTAATTCTTCCACAGACACCTAGAATTAAAAAGACAAAAACCAAGCATCATTACTTGTCATTTGAAATAAGAGATTAAAAAAAGTATTATTCCATTAAACAATTTTCTGTAATAATCAATTTGATGTAATTGCTAATTTGTTCATTCCCATATGGAGAGCCTAATTCTGGTAAGTATGATAAAACTGCATATTTAGATGATAGTGCTTGATCATAAATTTACAATACATTCTTAGTGTATAGTTAAAAATTAATGTTTTTAAGCTCCAATATTCAATTATAAGGTATACTTTCAATCCCAGTATACCACAAATGTAAATAATTTTAAAAGGAAAAGTGGACTACTCTATCTGAGGAAAAATTGAACTACTCTTATTTTGAAACTATCTCACAGTCCAAATCAATAAAATAATAACTAAGAAAATCAGTATTCCCCACTGTTGTGTGTAGTATACACAAATTGTCCTTTTTTTATTTCCAAATCTAAAATAAGTCCTCAAAAGTTACATACTGAAAATTAAATTGAGAATTTTGAAAGTAATTTAGGTTTTTAAAAAATGATTGGAAGTAATGGCTAAGTCCTCCTAACGTCAGGCTGAAGGATTGCCGGTCCGGCTCCATGAAAGCCTGTTCCATTTACTCCTCAAAAACAAGGCAAACAGGCACGAAAATAGCATTGCAGGAAGGGAGTAACTAACCTCAAAAGTAAAACAAGTTAAGTAGCATTTATTAAAGTCAGTTAATACTCTGTCCTTAATACAGCCAAACTGCAGCATTTGAAGAGCAACATTCTTGAAAATTACAGGGTAGGGAAGACTTTCAGTTGTCATAATAGGTTTAAGCCATGCTGACATGGCAAACTACTAGATACTCTATAATATGCAGAACAGCCATTAAAGTGAGCAATACAACATCCGGTATTCTGCAATCCTGCTAGCTCCATTAGACAGTCAACAAGGAATCCTCAGGCTTATTATTACCTGAACCTATGTATATAAAATGCAAAGTATTTGTTGCACTATTTTAGAACTCAGTTTTTTTTTTCAAGAATGTAATGAGCTCATAAATCAAGGACAGAGTAATGTTTGTTTTGTTCAGATCTTACCTAGAGCACCTCATCATTTTGGAAAACCAATGTTACTAACAACAGTACCATTTATATTTGAGTGCCATCATACCCCCCAGTGCAAGATTTGACAATGTTATAGTCTCCCTTGAATATTTACATATTGAAATATATGCTATTTTCCTATAAATTACCTTCCTTTTACTTATTTACATGCTATGACATTGTATTGGATTCTATTAGGTATATATGAATGTAGATTACAGTAGTCTATGTATAGAAGCACCTTTGACAAGTACTACAGTTGTACTCAAGTGTTTACAAACTGAAATCTGTACTATTTTCCTATAAATTACCATCCCTTATATAAGTTGTTTATATAAGAGAATAATATATTGGTTTGTATTAGGTATACGTGAAGATAGCTTACATCAATGATGCATATTCATTGCATGATAACAAAGGAGAATGTGTGTATAGGGCTAATTATTGTTTGTATATATGCACATGTATTCAGACTGTAGGTGAAATAAAATATAAAATCATTGAAAAGGTAAATAATTTTGTGGCTTTAAAATACCTCTCTTTTTTCATTGATTATTCAAAAATTAGAATTGAAGGCTTAACTTAAATAATGTCCCCTATGTCCATTTCTCACCATCCCACAACCCATACTCTAACCAAAGCTATAGTTTACTCTGTTCTTGATTGTTACAATGATCTTTATTTTCCACTGACTAGTTTCCAAAAAAGCATCAGGTTCTGATCAGAATTATCTTTTAAAATGTGTATTAGATTCTGTCACTTCTCAAAACTATGTAGGGCCTTTCCACTTAGCATAAAATCCAAGCCTTCACTATGGTCCCCAAGGACTTTCTTTACCCAGGGGTCCAAATTACAGACCACAGTTCTAACTTCATTTTCTAGCCATTCTCCTCTCCCTTTCCAATTCATCTAACACTCTTTGTGCTGTTTGTCAAACACACCAACCCACCCTCCCCTGTGAGACTAGGAACTTGCCATTCACATTGCACAGAATCATTTTATAAATCTCTCCCATATTTCTCAGGACTCGTTCTCAAGCCTCAGCCCAGGTTTGACCCATCAGGCATGCCTTTCCCCATTCCATATGCTCACTGTTCTTTCTGTACACTCAAGAGTCGCACTATTGCCTTGTTTTTCTCTTTCTTCACAGCATTAACAACCAGCTAATGTATTTATCTGCAGTTTGCCTCTCACTGCTAGAATGCAAGCCTCATATGAGTAATGACTGTTTCAGCTATCATTCTTACCTCATAAAGGATTAGCACATATAGTGATCAATAAACATCTGTTGAATGAATTTGGATGCCAGTATTGAAATTATACCAAAATAAGAGATAAAATCACTTGAATTATTAGTCATGCTAATTTTATTTAACCATGACATGACCTATGCTATTCTTATGAATTATAAAATAATTCTGGGTCACATTTTAATTTCTTATTTTTAAGTGTACTTTAAAATTTTTAAATAATTTAAAATTAAGGAATCAAATTTATAGACAATTTAAATGTACACTTGTCAATTAAAATACTGCACAATCATCAGGACCTGAGTTCCCAGCCCCAGCACGCATTAAAAAGCTGTGTGAATGCTTACAATCCCAGTGCTGGGGATGCAGAGACAGAAGAAGGATGGCTGAAGCTCCCTGACCCAGGAGTCTTGCCAAATCGGTGAGTTCTTAAAAGTAGGATAACTGATAGAAGAAAACACTCAGCAGTTTGACAAGGATCATAACACTGGAGACAGAAGGAACTTTAAGCCAGGTTTAGAAAGCCCGGCATTCTAAGGAGATTTGGTTCTTGGCTTAGCTGAAAGAAGCAATGGCTCCCTCAAACTTTTCCACATTATTAACAAGTGGCAATTTCTATTCCAATTTAGTTGATTAAAGAGAGGACCTCAATTATTAATATAAAGTCAAATTATAAGATTACATGAAGATGTTAGGTTCTGTTTTCCATTTTTTATTTGATGTGCGTGAGTGTTTTCCCTGCATGTATGTATGTGCACCTATGCATATAGTGGCCATAGAGTCCAGGTGTTCAGTCCCCTGGAACTGGAGTTAAGGATGGTTGTTAGCCATCATCGAGGTGCCAGGAACTGAACCCAGATCCTCTGTAGGAGCAGCCACTGCTCTTAATAGCTGAACCATTTCTCCAGTCCAAAAATGTTAGTTTTAAGAACTCTGCTTGCTAAACCTCCTAAATGTATATAATTTGTACAAAAGAGATTACTAATCTACACGCTTACATTTAAAATTGAATAAATTTTTTGATGTTGTTACAATATGCTTTTCTCTAATTTTAAAAAATACTCATGATAATTGATAAATAATACCAATAGTCAATGCTGTCTTTTTATCTGTAGTTAAAAAAATTCCTGACCTACAAGGAAGATAATATGTGTTCATTCAAAGATGGCTAATAAGGAAAGGTACAAAGTAAAAGGCAGAGCAGTTCAAATAAATAACCAAGAACAACTTTAGTTACAATTCAGGAAGGCTTAAATACACCAAGGGAGAAATAGTTTCTCATGCTGTTTCCAGGACTTACAGTGTGTACAATATACTTCACATAACATTAGAAAACCCAACCCATTTTTGTTGGTTAACACTATATAAGCAGGTTATGATTTTATACAAACTACATCAAAGTAGAGAGATCATTCTGAAATCCATAAAACATACCATATTCCATAGACCATTGTTAATAACATTGCCTCCTGTTGTAATTTGACTTGCATACTCATTCTTAAATTGAACTTCAATCTTTCCATCACGAAGTGCAATCAGGAGCCAAGCTGAGTGATCGAGAGATTCTGCATACAGTATGATCCCCTCTGAATCGTATGTGCGAAAATCAAACTCAGCCGAAAATCTAGACAAAGAGATACCTTCTAGTAAGGAATATGAAAGGCTTAATGTATTAATATATTTCCTTTTTTTTCCCTCTCGGACTTGCAAAAAGTATTATGTTAAAAGAGTCAACTATTTCCCTGAGATTAAAAAATGATTAAGGCAGAATTGTTCATGGATTATCTCTGGATCCATATATGTTTAAAAACCTAGTTATCATATTTTCTTGCTTATCCTTGGAGTCCTCTTCTCAGCGAATTGGTACTTTGGTAATTTTTCCCCCTTTTTTTGTGTGTGTTTTAAAGGCTTTCTTTAGATGCTGGAGCTAATATACAAATATACATATTAGGTCTATTGTATCTCTCCAGGAATTTTTTTATACACTCTAACTGTAAGAGGTGTATATGTGAATTCATGAGTGATTTGTAAAAGATTTTACAATGGCATAACTGGTTTATCTAGCAAAAGGTATATTTTCTCTGTGATTTCACACATATCAGGATGAAATCACTCACAATGTTTCACAAAATACCTTTGGGTGATTGCAAATATAATTAAGCCTTCATGTGTGAAGATTTTAAAAATGAAACACATTGAGGCAGCAACCACTGAAGAGCAGCAGCTATGAGGGTTGCGTGGCTCCACAGGGGCCACCACGTGACCAATAATGTAACAGAGCAGCCACCCTGAGCACCTCACATAGCACACTCAGTTTGTGTGGGACAAGATCTGAGAGATGTGACTTTGTTCAGTATAAGGAGCACGCCACCATGCTCTTTAAGACCTCCAAAAGCAAATGGGCCCTTAAGTTCATAAGAAAAAGGGTGAGAACGCACATTTCTCAGGAACAAAATGAAACAGGAACAGCTGAATAACCTCTTGGCCACCATGAAGAAAATGGCTGCCCAGCAGGTCTGAGCTCCGTCTCCCTTCAAGTGCAGTATAAAGTTTTGCTGAATAGAAAGGAAGGAAGGGAAGGAATGGGGAAGGGAAGGTAAAGAAAAGGATCCTAAAGCTTTCCAAACACTGTACAGTAGAACTCACTACATCAGAATACATGAAAGTTAAGCTTAACAAATGTAGTCTATCTATTTGTTTGCAGCATCTGCACTTCAGTAACGTCTGTTGTTGTTATGACTCTGGACGTATATGCACAGTATAGATATACAGGGAAGGAAAATCTGACGGGTGCCAGATTTTGATTCAGTGCCTCAGAACGCTTTGGTGAGCTCCAGCTTAAAATAAAAATGGTCTTAAAGACAAACAGAAAGAGGAAAAATTGTTGTATAACTCTTTGTCACGTAAGCTAAATAAAAGTATTTGACTTGCTGGGGCTGGAGAAATGGTTCAGTGGTTAAGAGGACTGGCTGTTCTTGAAGAGGACTCAGGTTCGGTTCCCAGCATCTACCTGGCTGCTAACAACCATCCAAGACTCCAATTCCAAGGGATCCAATGCTGTCTCCTGATCTCCACAGGCACTGCATGACACGGATTTACTTACATAAATGCAAGCCTTACACTCATACACATAACGTAAAAATAGTAAAATATTTTTTAAAGTATTTGAGTTAAAAAGTCAGGACTTTCGATCATTGCTAATAAGTCAACAAAGAATCCCACATCATAAGCAATATCCCGTCGTTGGTTACTAATGGTCATTTGCAGAGGTGTACAGACCTTCTTCAAAGGGAACAAAGAAAACAACAGAATAAACCTTCCCATCTTTTGAATTTCCAAATAAACATTTGAAAGAGGTAAAATATGGAGGGAGCTGGGTTGCATGGCTAATGCTGCAGCAGGAATGCACTGACTTGTTTACATTTAAAAAAAAAAAACGAAACATTTTCCTTGGCATCAGGATTTCTGCCCTTCATAACTGTCTGAGCATTTGGCTGATGTGAAGCATGGTTTATGTCGCCAAAACCCAAATCTGTGTTTGGTCAGGATCTTCCAGAAGTTGATCCTATTATGGAGATAATTTCCTTTTCTTTGTAAAATAATGCTAAAATGGTATTTCAAAGAGTCGTGCTCTGCATATGTTCTTGCTGGAATACATCATCTGCATCCTGACTCATTACCTTGGGGAACAATTTATTCTGTTTCAGAAGTATTGCAGAGTTGAAAAAGGACAGAATTTGTTAACAGTTGGCAGTAGGAGGGAAGTAGTTGGTTATAGGAAACAGAGGTAAAGGAATTTACTTTAAGCAAATCTCTTTATAAATATTCATCAGACTCTGCATTTAATATATAAAGTACATTTCTAAAAAGATATCACTTAGATTCCCAAGAAATGTAAAGTAAACAAATTGGTAAAGAAACCAAGAAATACTGGAAAAACTTTTGGCTAATTCTGGTTCAACCTAAGGTATTGCCATAAAAAAATAAATAATACTGAAAATTCAGCCTAAATATGGACTTTAACATTCACTTCTCTCATTCCCATTATTCTTATAGGAAAGGACTGTATTTAATCTGACTCATTAGAAAATAGTATTTATTCTGAGATGTACATGTGAAAACCAGAGATTGAGGCAAACAGAATGTTCAAGGAACACATGTAAATAAATCTTAGTAAAACTTTCAATGCTCTATCCCAATAAGACTTCTATAAATTTAGTTAAATTTTTTAGATAGTGAATAACTTAAAATATATTTCCTTCCCACGATTACAACAAAATTCTAATTTATTGTTTCTAGTTTCAGGAATGCATGCTTTGAGAAAATTTGACAAAATAAAGTATGACTATGAAATGCAAACAATTACACTTTCTAAAGTCAGTCTAATTCAGGAGTAACAGATAAAGTATTCAGATTGCCAATTAAGTGATATCTCTTCAAAATGATTCTTAAGCCTTCTTATTTATTTTGCTTATTAACTTTTTATTATTTAATTTTATGTGTAGGAATATATTGCCTGCATGTATGTAAGTGCACCGGTGTCATGTAATGCCCATGGAGGTCAGAAGAGGGCATCAGATCCTCTGGAGTTGGAGTTACAAATGGTTGTTAGCTGCTATTTGGGAGCTGGGACTCAAACCTGGGTTTGAGAGAGCGTGGCCTGTGCTCTTAACTGCTGAGCCATCTCTCCAGCCCACTTTTTAATTTTTAATATAATGATACTCTAGCAATACATTGGGTGCTATTACTTAATTTTTAGAATGCATAAAAGAACAGTGAAAAGTTCACTCATACATTAGATTTCCTTTCCAAGCTTCTTAGTAAATATGTATTCACTGGGAAATAGAAAATGATGGGATAGAATAAATTCACATTTGGAAGGTCAGACTTGATTGACTTGAAAATTACATGGATGAAGGACATCTAACTAGTTATATACCTAAGTTATCTGACTGAGAACATTAATCCACATCTCTCAGTCACTTCTCTTCTGTCCTTGTCTGCACGACCTCTAGGAATTCCCACTGACATTAGTTCCTCACCTGGTAATTTCTGGCAAACGAAAACTTAAATATAAAACAACTCCTGCAAACTGTTCAGCCAAGTAAAGTAATTCATAATTTTTGTCAAGGTTCAAGGGAAGGCACACTGGAATATCCTGGAGAGAAATAAACAAAAGGTAAAGGTTATTTTCCTCATGTTTGTCAGGTTATGACTCTTTTCTTTAGTTACTAATGTTCCTTCTGAAATACACCGAAATAACACAGCAATATCTGTCACTTCCTTGTAAAACCCATACATACAATCTCCAAGAGTATGTGTGTTCTAAAGTTTCAACATGCGTGGTTTTAGATTTTGTTTTTAATATTTTCTTCAGACAACTTAGTACAAAACACAAGCTTTTCTTCAAGTATGTATATCTTCGATAAACTGTACAATGCTTTCCATGTATATATATATATATATATATATATATATATATGGAAATTATTTGTTTCCCTTATTAAGAAAAAAATATTGTGAGCAAGAATGTGCTATATAGATACTAAATGGAATACTGACAGGTCTGGGAAAGAAACCTACGCTATCATCTCAGTTTCTAAGAAATTTGCATGAAAATAAGTCATACCATCTCTTCACAACTATTTGGTTCTTTAAAACAGAAAACTAACATTAAAGTGGAAAGCTGTCTAGGGATAAGTTCTTGGGTACAGATAAGGTCATTTTGAGATTAATTTCACACAGTATTAAATATGGCCCCAGAAAGACTTTCATAACAAGCCCCAAGGCAGTTAGTAATACACAGGATAGAACACACTGAAATAAGAAAGCATTAAATTATAAAATAAGATAGTCCCACAACATGGCCTTCCAATTAAGTCATCCCAGAATTGCTACCTGTGCTCACTAACTTCTCAATCTTTCTTCACTAGTGGATAGCATGATTGTGTCTTTTTCTAGGTATATACTAATTCATCTTTGCTGCTGTCAGAGGAATATCATTATTTAGGAATTTTAAATAGTCTGCCTTCTAATCATATGTAATTTCATCTTTATGCGTTTAAAATCAAAGATGCAAAAATGAGAAGGATAACATATGATCCTTATTATAATTCTCAAAAAGGGCAGAGGGTGAGTCAGGTGTCCACTTATTTATTCAATGAAGGAAAACATCTTCAGCATTGAATTCCTGGGTCAATTTCCATTGAATTTTGAGTGTTGAAAAGTGTTCTAAGACACACAGATGAAAACACAGAACACACAGAATAGGTCTACAAATTTTTATATATCTAAACTCACTAAATTCTATTGTGACAAAGTTGTTTCCATGGAAAGTTTATGAACATTTATTTACAGGTACAAACGTGCTTCAGGCAAATTTGCCAGAATATAATACAGAGAGACACTGGAAATGTTTTCACTGAAATTTCTATATAATTTACTATGTAATATACTCTTTACTATAAAGGTAGTATTAATAATGCCTGTTTTCCTTGAATTATTAAATAAATTCATGCTTTGCATTCTGTAAATGGGTGCATTACAGATAACTGTGATCCTGCCCTTTTATTTTTAACTAGCCACATTTTTTATTTTATTGTTTTTATTTTATAGGTATGAGTTTATTGCCTGCATGTATGTAAGTGCATCAATGTCATACAATGCCAGCAGATGTCAGAAGAGGGCATTGGATCTTCTGGAAATGGAGTTATAGATGGTTGTTAACCACCGTGTAGGTGCTGGGAACTGAACCCAATTCTTCAGCAAGAGCAGATAGTGTTTTAAACCACTGAGCCATCTCTCCAGCCCCAAGTCAAAAGTTTTTTTATTAAAAATCACCTTTTTTCCATTTATTTACTTATTTGTGTCTGTGTGTGTGTGTGTGCATGTATATGCATGCACTTGATAATTGTGCTCATGTGTGCATATGGATATGTATGGGCACATGTGTGCCACAGTTAATGTGTGGAGGTGAAGAACTATGGGAATTGGTTATCTTTTTCCACCATGTGAGTTTTAGAGATTGAACTTAGGTCTTGAGGCTTGGCAGCAATCACCTTTACTCACTGAGTCATTTCACAGATTCCCTCAGCAACAAAATTTCCCCAATATTTACAATGTACATGCTCATGGCTAGTAAATAGATTGTGAATTGTAGCCTGTGTCAACTACAGAAATTATTATAGAAACTCTGCATTTACCTCTGCTTTATGGCAGTCCAGGCAGCTAGTTGGCTATTAGAAGGATTAGAGGACATTGGATATGGACCCCTCCTTCATAACCAGCAGCTTGTGGAAACCAAGGACTGGAACTGCAGGACTCTAATTATTGGTCAGAGGAATCCTATCTCTGACCCTGGGAGGAGATCCCAAATTGCAGGGAGGTCATTACTTGATAACTATCTAACCCTGGTTTCAGAATTCTTAAACTTTATAAGATTACTATTTAGCCAGAGGCTTTCTGATAAAGAACAAAGTCTTACCAGTACCCCCTTAAGTGATAGTCATACCAATGGGTCTGTCAATTACCTGTGCAGGAAAATGGACCTCAGGAAAGCTGTCTGTTCCAGAGATTTTATAAATTATAAAGGGAGGTGGGGAAACAAGACTAGTCAGGCATGGTGGTGCATGCCTTTAATCCCAGCACTCACTTCTCTTTCAGAAGCCAGAGGCAGAGGCCGGCAGATCTCTGTGAGGTAGAGGCAAGCCTGGTCTGCACGGCAAGTTCCATGCTACAGAGACACACTGTCTCAAACAACAACAACAACAATTAAAAAAAAAACCCACCACCACCACAACAAAGGTGTAAGTCAGCACAATGCTCTGTCTGGCCATTGTCCACTCTTACTCTGTGAGTGCACTTTTCCATCCTCTAATAAACTATCTGCTACACCGCATTCTAAATATGAATTCTTTCAATGGGAATCATAAGGTGGGGAGACAACTCTGGATCTCTCGTTTCAGAAAGGAAGTAATAATTTTGAATTCTAAAATATTTACCTCACAGCTCTTCTCATCTAGGGCAAGTTTGAATCCTTTCTTCCCATCACAGTAACAAGAGTAGTGTCCAGGATAATTGACACAAAGTTGATCACATATGTTCTCAGAGCATTCATCCACATCTGAGGTAGAGAGGATAACATTTCATAGCTTCAAAATGCTCAGTCCAATAGGCATAGGAGTAATTCCTTAGGAAAAGAAATCTCTATGACAGCATATCAAAACACAAGACCTAGAAATTTAGAGGAGCTGCAAATACAATTCTTATTTATGCACTTGAAACAATTTTATAATTTTCAGTGATTAATAAGAATATAATAATTATGATAATTTTCAGATTTTCAACTGAAAATGATTTAGAGTCTGTGCAATCTGTGATTACATGAATTTCACTAAGATTACCTCCAGATTCTTCGATTTGACAATAAAGAAATAAGGTAAAAGAAGAAATTAGACAGGGAAATGGGAAACAGGTGGCTAAGGAAGAAAACATAGTGAAAGGCAAATAATTAGAAAAATGACTTTCAACCAAATTCAAAGCTCCTGCAGTGGATGAAGTGAGAATAGCAAAAACACCTGACGCCTCATAATGCAATAATTAATAGTGGCAAGAAATTTAAAGACACATTAATGTTATTATTTTTTTTAAATCTTACTGTGGGCTGGGTGTGGTGGCACGCCTTTATGATGGCACTTGGGACACAGAGGCAGGCAGATCTCTGTGAATTCAAGGTCAGCCTGGTTTGCATAGTGAATTCCAGGCCAGCTGGGGCTACATAGTGAGACTGTCTCAAACAAAACAAAACCTCACTCTGGTCTTACTGTCCATAATTTGAAATCTTCTAATTGATTTCTATCTCTAACCTACACTTTATAATAATATGCCTAAACTAAAGGCTACAGTTTACTTCAGGGCAACATAACAACCTTGAAATTTTCATTGGATACATCCTTTGAAAAATTCCAAGTTCATAATTACTCTCATGCAATATTATCATAGAGTACTTTAAAATATATTCCCAAAGTAAGTGATCTTTTGAGTGCATTAAAATTTTATAAAATAGAATTAAATAAGCTATACATGTAATTATGTATAAATCTTTTAAAAAACTTTGTCACTTAGAAAATAAAGCTATAATATAGGCAATTAAAAAAAAACCCTAGTACTACTGTGAATACAGAAGATAGGAACTGGTCAGGTGTTTAAGGGATAGGGACCTTGATTCCTATCCTTCACCAGAAGCTAGAAATATCCTTGGTTTCATCTTGGTTGGAGGGCAGAAATGTCAGAAGTGTTTGGGACACTAGTTACAGTCTGGTTTCTTCTTATCTTTCTTCTTCTACACAGGTGCTTAGAGCTATACATGAGAATGAGAGACCAAAACTCTATTCCAGACATGTAATGGACAGGCTTAGGGACACTTCCTGGGTGGGTCCAATAGAATGACTAGTTCACTTCCTGTTCCTCAGTATCGTTTCTGGTAAGTCCTGTAAAAAGCTCCTAAATTAGCAGCCTAATAGGCTGCTCTGCTTCCCTGGGTCTGCTCCTGCTCACGAAAGTTCTGCTTGCTTGCTTTCTCTTAAACTCCAACCTATGAACCGTTAATAAACTCCTTTCTAAAACGTTAGCCTACCTCTGTGAAATTCATTTTTTGAATTCACAAGATAGGACCTGGAGTCATGACTGAGGGAGGATATGTGTGGTTGTGAAATTCCAGAACCTTGAATCCCGAGTTAAGTCTACCTGAGCCTAGAAAGTCTCTGTCACATTCAAGAATCTGCTTTTCTGTTTCAATAAATCTGCAAATCCCTAGAGTTTCTTACAACAATTTCTATGAGGAGTGATAGGAGAGTGGAAAATGATACTGGGATGTTTGGGACATCAAAGTTCCAAAGGAAGCAAAAATAATAAGAAAAGGTATACAATAAAATCACTATATTGATTCACTTTTGTCAACTTGACACAAACTAGAGATATCTGGGAAAAAGGAACCTCAAATGAAGAATTTCCTCCATGTCTGTGGGGCATTTTCATGACTGTCAATTTATGTAGGGAGGGCTCAGCCCACTGTGGGTGGTACCTTCCCTAGGCAGGAGAGCCTGACTTGAATAGGAAAAATAGCTGAGCAAGCCAGTTGCTTCAATTCCTGCCTCCAGGTCCCTGCCTTGAGTTCCTGCCTGAGTTCCTTCAAAAAGGAACTGTTTCCCTCCCTAAGTTGCTTTTGGTCATGGTGTTTTATCACAGCAACTAAGCAAACTAGAACTATCTCTAATCTATTTACTTAAATTCAGAGACAGAAAACTTTTAGGTTTAGCAGAGATCATCTCTAATAATGTAGCCAATGAGAGAGAGCATACTGTTGACTGGCTCCGAGGTTCTGTTTGCAGTGATGACAAACTTTTGAAAACAGACAGTTGTAATACAATGTGATGTCTACAAAGCAGTGTGAACTAATTAGAACCATTGAGCTCTCTATATAAAACTAGTTACAAATGTTCTATTGTTGATTATATTACTTTTAGATACAATATGAAATTCATTTTGAAATTTTCAAACATTTAAAAGATGTGAGATAATTTGTACACTATGATTTGAAAACTAAAACCAAAAACAAATGTAATGATTTTTAAGCTACCTGACACATACATGCCAACACCATGGCAACCTAAAGAAGGGAGAGCTGCATACTCCAGGAGCAGGCCCAAACCACAGGTGTCGATCAGTAATTCTTGGTTTTCTAGAGCACTATTATTTTATCAGTCATGATAAGAGAAAATGTCATTTCCCTTTTTATTTTATTTATTTAATGTGTATGCATGTGCCCTGAGGGTATGTACGAATACAGGTGCCCATAGAGGCCAGAAGAGGGTGTTGAACCCCCCAACGCAACTGAAGTTACATGCAGTTTGGAGCCACATAGAGTGGGAACTGGGAACTGAACCAGAGTCTTCAAGAGCAGCAAGTATTGCTGAGCCATCTCTTCAGCTCCTGCTTCCCATTTTAGAAAGAACTATATGTGTACAGAAAAATGAATGAAAAGCTTTGCAATGAAACCTAAGATTTTTAAGGAAGCTTGTGGTTTCACTCCCATGATTCAAGCTTGTATCAATCTTTTTCATTTATGTTTTCCCTTCAAATGGAAATATTCTTTATCTTTTAATGTTATCTAGAGGCTAT
This sequence comes from Eospalax fontanierii, assembly GCA_035773235.1. NCBI lineage: Eukaryota > Metazoa > Chordata > Mammalia > Rodentia > Spalacidae > Eospalax > Eospalax fontanierii. The sequence continues at coordinate 37,795,906 of CM069534.1, forward strand.
GAAAAAAAACATTAGTTTTACTTTTATCACAAAGGGAGATCTCAAGTTTTTAATAAAACCTAAAAGACTGAATGGAATTTGTAATACTTAACTTAAAGACCATGGGTCTTACTTAATACTTTAAGACTGGAAGGAAGCCAATATGTAATGGTCAATGGTTAGTCACCAAACTGACAAAGCTATGTAATGGATTAGTAAAAGGAATAATTTCCAAATGTTATCTTGGGGTTCAAACCCACCCCCTCTGCCATAAACAATAAAGCCACCATATTCTACCTTCACAAGACTTCAGTGAGGGGTTATAACTGTAGCCTTCAGGACATTCACATTCAAAGTCTCCTGGGACATTCTTGCACTGAGCTGTGCCACAAACATTTGGCTTTATAGAGCATTCATCCATATCTACAAATAAAACCAGGATGTTAAAAGCAAATCATTTTTTTCAGTATCACATAATCACTTATTTGTTTACTGAATCTAATTATACATATATAATACATATATACTAGGATATATATGGAGAGAGAGAGAGAGCGAGCCTTGGAACAACAAAATAATAAATAATATTCTAGTTACATAGATATGATTTTTATATAAATGCATGGAGAATATAACTGATGTTCCTTTATAGGTCCATAGCAGAAGAAGATGAATTTCACCATTTCCTTATGTGCCAGGCTGAAGAGCAAAACCACATGAAAGAAGAGACTCAACCATATTCTTAATATTCTTTAAATGTTCTTCTGAAGTTTGGTTTTAAAAGTAGATTTACCTATTAGGACAAATATTTAGCAAATGAGAGCGTTCATTTTTTTCTTTAGAAGTAGACAGATATCTAAGTTATTCACCTAAATTGCTGCTTAAATTATTCAACACTGATTTATATTTAAGATGGAATTGAATAAAGTCAACCCACAGTTTTTTAGTGCTAGAATAATGTTCTAGGTATATTTGTTACATTACATAGTGTAGTAGAAACCAAAATATTGATTGCAACTAGCTACTAGATAAAACACAAAGAAACCAAAATAGCGGGAGAAGTGGTTCTACACAGATGCAATTATTGGTAAGTTGCTTACAGCTATACTTACTGGAAGAAGACAGATTTGAGATGGGAAATGCATCTCCAATTTTGAAAACTTAGAATGTTTTTTTCTCCACAGATGAATAGAGAAAAATTTAGGCATTGCTCTATTTGAAATAACTTGCCTCCATATAATGAAATTAATCCCTTATGATTAGGAAATATTCTACATCTTGTCTATATCAATGACTATGTTTTAAATGTGATATTGTATAATAAATTTTTTCACTACCAATGAGAGAAACCACATAAATACCTATGATCTTATTTTGTACAACTTAATTCAAATCCTCAATTGCTTCAAAATAAATATTTTAAATATTAGTGGCTGGAGAGATGGTTTAGTAGTTAAGAGCACTGGTTGCTATTGCAGTGAACTCAGGTTCATTTTCCAGCATATACATGACAGCTAACAACTGTCCCTAAGTAGTTTCAACAACCTCTTCTGATCTCTGCAAGCATTCAACACACAGGTACATTTGCATACATGCATAATAACACTCATACACATAAAATAAAAAGTTTTTAAAATTTAAAGGATTTATTTTTTAAAAAGCTATAAAATTCATATTTTTAGAAGAAATTACTTAAATTAGACTTAAATTACTTGTTTTAGAAAACTGTATGGAAATACATAAATCATATGGATGATTTAGATAAGGCACATTGACATAATGACTCTACACTGACACCTAATACTGGGTGAAGTTTCAAACTTTTCATATTCAAGCAAGTCCTGCCAACCTGATGCCATGTATAACACATCCTGGCCAAGCTCCCACTGTAAATAGTTTCATACAGATTTTTCTAAAAGTTCTGTGCACTATTGAGTAGCACAGATAAAAGTACTGTGCAAATGAAGATTTAGAGAATAATGTTCTATTCACAAACATTCTATTGGTTTAGTTTTTGGTATCACTGAGAATTGAATCCAGGACTTCTCAATGCCAAGTAAGCCCTCTACCAGTGAGCTGAGTTCTCAGCAACATTCTTAGTTTTGTGTGTTTTGTTATTTGAAACCGGGTCTCCCTATAACCTCAGCTAGCCTAGACCTTGCTATGTAGACCAGGCTGGCCTCAGTGTCACAGAGTTTGGCCTGCCTCTGCCTCCGGAGTGCTCAGATTAAAGGCGTGTGCCACCACACAGGGCCCTTTTTATCTTTAAAAGATTTTTATTTTTCAAAGGAAATTAAATTAAATTTTGTCTTATGTGTATGAGTGTTTTGCCTATATGTAAATGCACCCATGTCATGCTATGCCTGCAGAGGCCAGAAGTGGGCGTTAGATCCCTTGGAACTGGGGTTACAATCAGTTGTTAGCTGCCATGTGGATTCTGGGAACTGTATCCCAGGTCTCTACAAGGGCTCTTAACCACTGAGTCATCTCTCCATTCCAACACTTTTTTCTTAAATTTTATTGATTATTTTTTATGTGTATGAGTGTATTGCCTGCGTGTAGGTGGGTGCACCTGTGTCGTGCAATGCCCTTAGAGGTCAGAAGACCATGTCTGGTCCCCTGGAAATGGAGGTACAGACTGTTGTTACCCTCCATATGGGTGTTGGGATCAAACCCAGGTCCTCTGTAAGAACAGCCCGTACTCTTAATCACTGAGTCACCTCTCCAGTTCCAACATTCTTATTTTTCAGAGGAATTTTTGTAATTATACATATGTGTATTAATTTGATGGATATGGTACACATTTCAATAAGAAAAAAAAACACAAATTCTGTAAAAAAGGCTAAATTTTTCAAGTATGTAAGTGTTGATAGAGGACTGGTACTCTCTGCTTATGTAATACCTAGGGTACAGACTCATAATAGCTTTCTGAAACTAGTGTTCTAATGATAACCTTACTTTAAACAGTCAGTCTAAAACCATGAAATCAATAAAAAGGTAAAGGTTCACAAACTGGATAATAGTTTGAAAGAGACTCTAAGTAAGTAAGTTCACTTTAACAACCACACTTTAAATATACTGCAGTGGGTTAGACAATCCTAGACACTACCAAGCACAGCAGAAAGTTTCTTGAATATGAATTTAATTTAGGAGGTATTCTAAGGCAGAAATAAAGAGTTATACAAGAAAACTTTGCACTTTAATTTACTGGATTTTTACCCTCTTAGCAAAACAAAAGGAGAGAGAGAGGATATTCTATGTTAAGTGTTTCTAGGATTTAAGTGTAGTCTAGAAAATTTTGGTTTTCTCTGTCCATTCTCCTGGCATGAAGGTTGTTATGGTAGCTAAGGCCGTCAAACAAAGGAGAATGTGCACAGAGAAAAAAATGGAAAGCCTTAGGAGACAGAGACTCATGGAGAAAGCAGAAGTAAATATACTAGCAAAATGACAGAAAGCCAAACTGACAGCGCTTACTTAAATCTAAAAAAAAAAAAACATGGCCAATGATATAATATTCAATATGTAAAAGAGAAAAAAACAGATATTCTTCATCTTTCTTGAAACCACAATTGTACATGAAGGGCAAAATGAAGGATTATATTGGAAATGAGAAAGATATTTCTGAAAGGAAAGATAATATATTTTAAAAGAAATTATTAAGAGCCATGGTAGATTTCACTGTAGTTCATTTTACTGGAAGAACAGAAATGATATTTTCTGGGTCTGCAAATAGGGTAAACAATGCTTCTGCCAAGTCAGGAGCATTGAAGCCTCTCCATTAGGAAGTGCTTTATTTATTTTGATTTATCATTAAATTATTTCTCGAAACAGGCACTCATGCATGTGCACACACAAGAAGAAAACAAAATACTCTTGTTATCAGTAGCATGAAAGAAAATGCAGTTTCATGGCGTTACAAGGCCTCAGGACAGTTGACGTTGCATATTTCCTATAAGTGCTTCTGACAAGAGTGTTTTCCAAGAATTTCCCAGGGAAATTCCTTTTTGTGGACTTTGCTACTACAAAGTGAATACATTTGCATTCTACTTTCATGCTCTTACCTTTACAGTCTTTTTTATTTGGAAGGATAACAAAACCATTTCTACAGGAGCAGTGGTAACTTCCAGGAGTATTGTCACAAATCTGGCTGCAACCTCCATTAAAATTTGAGGGGTCTTTACATTCATTTATATCTACAAAGGGGAAATAAGTTGTTTTTAAAGTAATATCACTTGCAAAGAATTTGTCTTCTGGCCAATCTGGATAAGCCTGATGGATTTATTATACGTACCAAGTTCACACCTCCGTCCTTGCCAGCCTGGTTTACAGATGCAGGTGAAGGCAGCTTGGCCGTCTTTGCAGCTCAGGTATCCATCTTCATTGCACGGCAGAGGGTTACATTGGTCTGGAATGGCTAAAGGAAATAGACTTCTAGTTAATCCTTACCTCTGACAAGAAAAAGGAGTGGCAGAAATGATGACATAAAACTACATGCTCTTGATAGAATCTGCTATATGAGACTGTAACCAATGAAAATACATCTCTTTCTTTCAAATAGTACTCTTGTAGTAAAAACTGAATCCATGGTCTAGGATGTAGCTCCATTAATAGAGCGCTTGTCTAGCATACACAAAGCCCTGGGTTTGATCCCAAGCATTGCATATGCCTATAATCCCAGCACTTAGGAGGTGGAGGGAAGGAGATAGAAGTTCAAGGTTATCTTTGGTTAAATAGCTAGTTCAAGGGCAGCCTGGGCTACATGAGACCCTTTCTCAAGAAAAGAAAAAAGATGGATATGGTGGTGCATACCTTTAATCCCAGCATTCAAGAGGTAGAGGCAGAAGGATCTCTGTGAGTTGAAGGTCAACCTGTTCTACATTGTGAGTTCCAGGCCCGCCAGGAACACACAGTAAGACCCTGTCTCAAAAAAGGGAAACAGAATAGTAAAAAGAAAAAGAGAAAGCGAGTGCATTCAGTGACTCCTTATAGTTATTTTGTAACAATACTATTTGAGGTATTATTTTTATATCCTAAGTATATATACATATCTTATAATTGTAATGCAGTTTTCTTTTAAAATACTTTACTTTGTTTGATTCTAATAACAGTTCCATGAGGAAGGCAAACCAAACAAACTACTCTTAGTATGACAGTGAAAGAACTCAATAATTCCAATTTGGATTAAGACAGAGTAAAAAGGACCTGCTTCTAGCTTACTGCCGTAAATAAATAGAACTCTGGTTAAAATACATGAAATAATGGTTTTCAAATGAGTAGCAGAAAACTGTGATGCATTAAAGAAAAGAACTGAGCCCTATTATCTATCCTCCTAAAAGACCCTGTATAAACTCCAGACAATAAAGGCTATTTTGATTCACATATTTTTCACAGCTACATTACTTATATGAAAAATTAATATAATACTAGTAGTAATAATAATAATAATAATATAATAATAAACATGGCTCTCCATTGACCTATGAAACCTGGAACCACACAAAATAAAGCTAGAAATAAAATTTCTGACTTAAATAGGGCTTGAGACCTACTATCGGTGAACACTGCTCAGCTTAAAAGTCAGGGGAAAGATTAATTTTAAGTAAAGCCGCAGCATTTACAACTGAAAAATATGCTTTCATCTGTAGTTTGAAAATATGTCTTTGCTGGGCATATCACCCTTCTAGGGCTCACTTACTGATTTTTAAATATTAGTTTATCTCGACATGTTATATTTTCCTTACAACATTTATATTTTGTTTATTTTTAATAAATGACAGAGGTGCTTACCATTGACACAACTCCTGAGGTCAGGGTAAGTGCTAATTGACATACGTGTGGCAGTGAAGAGACCAGCTCGGAAGGAGCCAAGGCAACCTGAAAGAAAAAGAAAAAAAACACATAATTTTAGAGTAGCTACACTGACCTGATCTGAAACCATGGTAGAACTTTATACCATAGAATTATTCTATCAAAAGGCAGGATGTTTATTTTTCCATGGATTCACAAGATTTAGTCCACAAAATGTCAACCTGGATGTTTCTGTCTCCCCAATTAAAGATGTTTCTGTCTTCTCAATTAAAGAGAAGAATGCTTATGAGCTCTGGGTCAGTATATAAGCTTCAGGATTATACATTTTAAACAAGATGGGCAAAGCACAGTATTATTTTTATGAATGATGGTTCGTGAACAAACTATTCCACTTCCCTTGAGTAAGGGTATCTTACCTAAAATAATACTTTGATGAACCCTGAATATTAAAATATTATATGATATTATGTAATTGGATTGAATAGGTGTTAACAAAATGCAGTCTCCAAATTATCACTACTCTAATACCATGTAACAGTAGTGACAATATGGGAGGCATATTTGGATTTAATAGGTTAAGATTTATTTTTATTTACCTAGTATGTGCACGTACACACACATGTGGGGTCAGAAGACAACTTTTGGGGATTCAGTTCTCTCCTTTCTCCTTGTTTTTGAGGCAGGGTCTCTCTTGTTATTTCTGTCACTGTGCTGTACACCGAGGCTTCCGGTGGAGTCTCTGATATCTGCCTCCCATCTCACACTAGGAGTTCTGGGACTGCAGACTTGAGCCACTACATTGGGCCTTTTCCAACATGGGTTTCAGGGATTGAATTTAGATTACCAGGTTGCACTTTTATCTCTCAAGCCATCCTACTGGTTCCTGGATGTATTTTTAAAACAAAAAATGTTCTGATTGTTGTCCACTGAAGGATTTTAGAGGTCAAAGGTAGCCAGGCTACCACAAAGAAAATGTGTCTGGTGTGTTCTACATGCTTCTTTTTTCCTGAAAGGATGCATTACTTCAGTTTAGAGTGAATGAAAAAGAGGACGGCTCTGTAGATTTGACATTTAAATTTTGTTTTTCTCTTCTTGTATGATGCTAATTTGTACTGGTATATATTTATATATTTTTAGGGATACTTATCAAAACACTCTGTGTTTTCAATAATTTACTTTATTGACTAATTGAATAATTTAGTTCCAGAATGTTCCTTCCATAGCACCTGAAATTTATTTTTTGTTAACACTGATATAATTTGTTACTCTGCCAGCTAAAAGAAGCAAACTCATTCTTTCATTGTGTAAACAACTCATTTCAAAATTTATATTCTTTTTACCATGGTTTAATTCAATAAAATCGTGTAATCCTGCACACTGAGTGTCTTCTATTATATTGGCCCTGCTTTCAGTAATACTTGGAAATCAAGTATTACTTGGAAATCAGCATGTTCACCTCCCATGATGTTTGTCTTAAAAGGCCCACCATAGCCAACTCTAAGACACAGCAAACTTTGGTGACACTCTGACATTCTCTCTTTGAGAAAGACTTTCAGCAGACATAGAAAGATTAAAGAGAGCTTGGAAACCTGAAAAGTCCGGCACTGAGCATTCACTATTCAAGTTCCTTTGGTATCAGAGAGGGGCTGCCTCTGTACCATCTTCCTGTTTAATTCTCTCTTTGCGTTTCTGGTGGTAGATAGCTGATCCTGCTGCAACCCTGTCATCTGCGCCCTATTTGGGTTTCCTTTCTATACCTGAATCATTTTTTTTCTGAAAGAAGTTTTTTCTTGTATTATCGTTTTGCCCGGTTGCATCCTTAAGTTTTCTCAGACTGTTGAATATGTAGCTTATATCTCCTATCAGAAAAATAACCATATTCCAAAATTCATCTAGATCTGTATAAATTGTCTCCTTTGCAATTATTCTATGGTCATTCTAACTGTCTAGCCCCCCTTTCCAGAGGATTTGAAAAGTTGCTGTGTGCATAGAAATATTTGACATCATCTGGACTGTCCAATACTAGCTTCCCATCTTGCTCCAGGCAACATGAAGCTACTCTCAGTACCAGACTGGCTATTTCTGAAATGAATTGTTCAATGTCTAGTTTTAATAGTCTTGATGTAAGATTTTCTTTACCTGAACACTTCATGTTTTTTGTATTATATAGAATATCTTGCCATTATACTTTGCATTATACTTTGAAAAACTTATCTATATCTAACTATGTGTCAAGAAAGCCTTGGCACTGATCAGAGTCACTGGTGTTACTTAACAGGACTTCAGATCAACTGCAGGTGTTAGCTGCGAAGGAATTTTTCTCTGAACTCTTTCGAGGTGTCCATTGAATACACTTTCCTTTTTTATTTTTTGATAAGAACTCCTTGTGTAGCTCTTGGCTTCAACCTCATGGTCCTTCTGCTTCAGCCTCTCAGTACCCAGATTTCAGGCAAAAATCACCAAACCTGGTCTAGGCCTAAACTTCCCATTTCTGATAAGACACTAACTGAATTCATTCCATTTGTTAATTAAAAACATTTTCTTCACTCTCCACATTGAAAGAAATGACCTAGTCAGGGTTCGGTTTCCCTTTCTGTCAACTCTTTATTTGCTTGGTGCTAGTCTTTCTGGCTCATTATCATAAGTAATTCTTGCAACGTTTAGGTTGCTGTACCTCACCTATCTTTTTGAAAATTAAGGTATCTAAAACTAAGCTTCAGTAATAACAGAATCATGAAAAGTTGGTTTATAATAGCTTCTTTTTTATGGATAAGGGTCTTAAACTGAAAGCAAAGGCCTTAAACTGTGATAAGCAGGGAAATCCATCCCACAAATCTGTTTTCAGTCTGTAGCAAAGAAACAAGCAAGCATACAGACCACAGCCGATTTAATCAGTGTGTATAATAATTATGTCGAAAGGACTTTGTTTCTGGTTGCTACAGACAACTTTCAATTCTTCTAGTGTTGCATAGAGACTAATACAATAATATTTGCATAATTCTTTAATATTGCAAAGTGAGTTGACTTCCTTTTGTTCCTGACTACAACTCTGCGAAAGTAAATATGCAGTGTGGCAGATGTGGCTAGCAAACTACAAAATAACACCTGATATGATTGAGATAAAACAGTTAGGGACTTTAATGGAACTAGGGGCTATTTGGCAACCTAAATATTACCTAATTGATGCAGAAGACATTATGTGCATTATTTCTTTGCTCATATATTCACAATTATTATCTTTCGCTGAGTACCAAAACATCCCCAAATTACTAATTTAAATAATATCTCTTTTGCCTATGATTTGTGGGTCAAGTATTTGTGAAGGAATTTCTTCAGTATGTGAAGTCAGTCAAAATATCTGACTAGGGTAAAAAGTCCTTCCAAGGTGGCTTCTCACTACATGCATGACAACTCAGGCTGCCTGGCTCCTCACTCATCTCTTCATATGGAATATTGTGTCAGCTTCTTGATGTAGGTGAGTTTCTTTCACCATGCTGGTCTGAAAGTGGCCTTTATTTCACAGCAGCTAGCTTCCAAGGAGGAAGCAGAAAGGCCCTTTAAGGGTGTTTGTACCACTGTTATCATCCTCTATGATAAAAGTAATTCCAGAGTCCAACCAAGGATGTGAGGGTGGAAGACAGAATCACTTCCTGACAAGCAGGAAACAAATGATGTGTCAGGGAGTCTGAGGGGCAGGAGATTTTTTTTTTGTCCATCTCTGGAAAATGCAATCTATAAAAGACATTGAAAGGCTCATTTGAAGTCAATACATATTCCCATTCCTTATTGCTACTGTGATTTACAAACCATTTCAAGGAATGTGATTTTTGCTTTTCTCAAATTTCTCTCTGCTATTTTCTATTTTGCCTGTTTTTATTTCTTGTTAATTGGGTTTTATGTTATTGTGCTTATTGTTTTCTTTTGAAAGCAGAACTTTTTTTTTAAAGCTTGTGGCTTATCTTCTTTCTGCTAGTGGTTATTTCTCATACCAGATGCTTACTTCTTGTCTTAAAATTTTATTTTCTTATCATGACTGCCTGGAATTCTATTGTTTCTCTAGAGATTATTTGAAAGGGTGAAGTTAGAAGTTTGGATTAATTTATCAATTTGGCGGGACCTAACTAAACTGATACCTTTCTAAAGTGTTAGAAATTGAATCCAGAGTCATGTGCATGCTAGCCAAGCTACATTTCCAGTCCTAAAAATGATTCCTAATATTCACATTTAGATTCAGAATTTACCATTCTTCTGGGAAGTTTCTCCTCCATGAATAGGATTACCTACGCCAATATATATTTTCAAAGGTTTGTATAGATTGATGTTAAACTTATTTATCCTATTTTCTAAGGGATTAAAGACTACAATTTAAAAACTATAATTGGCATTATGAGGGTATAATCCAGTGGCAGAATACTACCCAGCATATGCAAGGGCTGGGTTCAATTTCCAGCACTCCAAAAAAAGTTTATTAGCTTAATTTTATAAATGTATATTGAAATACATGTTATACAATAATTGTTATACAATATATAACAAACTATACTTAAATTTTTGAGTTTTTTTTTTTATTTAATGTGTGAGTGTTATGCCTGCATGTGTGTAAGTGCACCCATGTCATGTACAATTTCTGAAGGCCACAGGAGGGCACTTGATCCCCTGGAACTGGAGTTATAGACCACTGTTAGCCATCATGTGGGTGCTGGGATTCAAACTCCGGTCATCTGCATTAGCAGCCAGTCCACTTAACTGCTGAGCCATCTCTCCAGTCCATGAAACTACATTCTAATAAGTGCTTTGAAAACATGATCTGGTTTTCGTTTTGGCAGTATATCAATTGTGTGAATTATTTCTATCTATGTGACAAATGTGTCAATGGAACCAAAGTGTTTCTATTCAAATTTGTGTGTTTTAAAGGCAGAAGATAGCATATGTAATTACAGAAAGTCTTTTGTAAGTCTCTGAAATTTTAAGTCTAAACATCTTCCTAAATGCATGCATTTCAGCAGTCTCATTTCTTGAGTAACCTTTTCCCACTGTTAGGAGATCCTGGCTTGAGTGGTACATAAGTAGAACTACTGCTATGTTTATCAGGGGCAGAATCACGCATTATTTTTTCTAATCAGGACCACTGTCCCACATAATATGCTTAGCAAATGACTGGCAAGAGATTCTCCTTTCTCTTTTCAGCAGGAGAGTTCACTACTTCTGCCTGTAAGATCAAAGTATAAAATTTCTGTCAAAAGACTAAGTACAATCAAAAGCATTTTTGTTACATGATGGCATAAATAACAGCACTTTACATTGGATAAGATCAACAGTAAATCTATTATCTACATATATATATATATATATATATATATATATATATATATATATATATGTATGTATAATGTTTCCTGGTATTCCAAGAGCTCTGAAATTAGAAAACACAGTGATAGTCTACACATAAAAATATAGAATTCAAAGAGTCATATGATGACAGCTAGAGATTTTAAGTCTGAGACTAGTGTCCACATGTCATTTTTTGTATTTTGCTTTGCAATTTAGTCTTCTGTCATGCTGTCAAATCAGGTAAGAAAACAAAGTTAGAGCCAGAAAAGAGAAAACTGAAAGAAATAAAGAAGAAAAGAAAAGTGTGTTATTTCAGGAACCTCCCCAATGCACATAGTACTGTATTCAAATGGTATTTATCTTTTTACAAATGTACTCTGTGATCAAAGAATGTATCTGTTAGTCTGTTGCTCCTGCAGAAACACTGCCTTCTTACACAGCCCTATGAAACAAGGTTAATACAATAAAAACTTGTGACTTTAGTAGTTAAATAGTGTCTCTTTTCATTATAAAATACTTAAATTTCCATCTAAAATTAAGAGGCTGAAATAGTCTTGGTAAACTACTATTTTTTCACTTCAATACTGCAAATCCTTGACTTTTGTTTTAGAAAGTGGAGAGATATGTGACTATATAAAAATATCTTTTTTATGGATGAACACATTTATTCCATTACCCCTTAAGATGTGGCAGAAAAACATTTTACAAAATCTTGTTAAAGTTCATATCTATAGAAACAAATGACATCACCTCCAAACTAATGTTTGTGATGTTCTTTTTCTAGATTTGAAAGAAAATGTTCAATATTGATATTAATTGCTACACAAGGAAAGAAAACTCTTGGCCTTACCACCCTGAATGTACCACATCTCATCTGATTGTGGGAGTTAACTGGGGTTGGGCCTTGTTTACTTAGACAGAAGAAAAGACAAAGAAGCAAGGCAGAGCATACAGACATCAGAAGATCATGAAGAAAAATGAAGGGAACAAGTGTAGTAAACATTTTTTAAAGTGTTTTGGAAACAGAATTTACTTTTATTTCTTTCTGAAAACTAACCTGTCTATATGTGTGGCAAATGAGGAAACTATAGATCATAAAGGTGATATAGTTTAAGATCTTGCTGTGTTCTAGAGAGAAATACAGTGGAATTGATTGATATCCAACAGTTAGTAATAAGATGAATTATAGTGCTGACTAGTATAGCCAAGTCTCACAAACTCAGCAAGTGCCACACATATAAGATGCTGACCATCATGTGCACTAAGAAAACATGGAAGAGTAATCACCTCAGGGATTGTAGAAAAGAGCACCTGGTTCTAAAAGAAGATCTTGTACCCAGTGGTCTTGGACTCTGTCTGCTAATTGCCCTGCAGGACAAGCATAAGTTCACAGCATCATTTCAATATAAGGTTCCCTAAGGAGCAAAAGAATAAGTATCCTTCCATCTTAAAATGGTGCTTGGAAATGCTACTTAGAAATGGGTACTCAGAACAAGACAAAAATTAAGTAAAAATTAAAAGGCCTAAACTTTAATCATACCTAATGAGTTTAATAGCAATAGAAATGAGTTTAATAGCAATGATCATTTATAAGATTTTATTTATAATTCTAAACTAGCAATATCAGGTACTTCCTATATTTTCCCCAAAGATTTACTCTTTCTACTTGGCTGGCAATGAGGATAGGGTAAAAACAAACATAGGCAAAAAATATTCTGAAACAAAAGGAGGAAAGAAAACACATCCCTGTGTCTGAGCCTGTGGTGAATGACATGAGAAACAGACATTCCATATACAACTCTGATGTGACTGGCTGGAAACAATACTGACTCTCCAAATAATATTGATAGGAAACATTTCTATGTTTACTTTAAAAACTAAGCTTTGTTATCTTGAGCTGGAATTTAATTGAAGTCATCTAATCTACATGAATGTACAAATTATCGTGTTCATTATTAAGAGCCCAGAATTCAAAACAGAACCTAAGTGATGTCAGACAGTGAAAGCTGTTAATGACTTCTACTGATGTCTGGATGGTAAATTGTATGTACCATCTGAAGAGTTCATGGATCATTGTCTTTCATTTCATTGAAGGATAACCCATGAAGACATATTTATAGATAATGTCTGGGTTTCTAATACAGTGAATCATCCCTCCACTTTATGAGAATAACATGAGGAATAGAAAAAATAAAAGTCAAAATGCTACTTGGTAAACCATTCCAGGGCTGGAGAGATGGCTCAGTGATAAGGGCACATACTGTTCTTGTAGAGGAATTGAGTTCGGTTTCCAGTATCCCAACTGCCTGTAACTCTGGCTTTCAGGGATCTGATGCCCTCTTCAAGTTCTGTGGGTAACCACATCCATGCATGTACATTCCCACATACATACATATATAATTAAAAATAAAAGAAATCCACCAATTGTGGTAACACAGGCCTTTAATCCCAACATTTAGGAGGCAGAGGCAGACAGATCTCTTTAGGTTTGAGATCAAACTGGTTTACAAATAAAGTTTGAGGCCAGCCAGGGCTAGATAGTCCCTGCCTCAAAAAAAAAAGTAAAATTTTATTAGATGGTATATATGAATAGAAAGTGAGACTTGAACATATCTAAGTTCCCTTCAGCTTCTAAGATTATACTTGAAATACTTTGAACTTACCTAAATATTTTGGATAAAAATAATCCTAGAAAGAAAATAAAAACATATACATTAGTAAAGTTAAATTTCACTATAGATTTAAAGATTAATTTTTATAATTTGTTTTTAATATTAAGATGATAATAATGACATATTCCACTCCACATTGTGAAACAGACCATGTGGATAGATGACCAATACCGAACCAGTGCATATCTAGCCTTAAAGTACCAGTGAACAATTAAATAGCATTTCAAAAGCTTTTTGTCTGAGCAGGTTCTCCTTAAAGATGACAAATATATCCACAAATGCCTTCTTTTGTAAATCCTTTAATTTTCCACAGTGAATAGGCACCCATTTTTATGTCTTGATGATTACCCACGTTGGAGTCAATGTTGACTAATAATGGCATAATTTGAAGTGAACTAAAGTGAACGCTTACCTTATCATATCTAATGTGCATGTAACATCTTCTTCATAAATCCATGAGTACCAAAGTAATGATCAGTAGTGTGGACAATAGAATGTACTTTGTGAAAAGGGAAAAATGTTACAGAGTTTTTGAAATAACTTGTCTATATTGGTGACAAAGGCATTTTTAAGTTTTAATATAGCAGCATAAGTAGCATAAGAACACTTCATGCAAACCCAATATTTCTGCATAAGACCATACTCAAAATTCCAGCTTAGTAAGAATAGAACGTATCTTCTTCCAACATAAAATCCTCTGCACTCTTTCCTTCACTCACATATTAACCTACAAAACTTGTACCTACTGTTTTCTAAGAAAGGGATCATCTATCAAATCATTCAGATTTGATAGCAAAGTCAAGATGAAAAACAACAATAAAGGAACTCAAAGAGTGGTGATGTGATGGTGACAAGAACATATTAAAGAGAGTGAAAATCTAAGCATCAAGCCAAGCATGGGGATGCAGACCATGGGTATGAAGGGGGATGAACTGGTCAGATGGGACCTATCAGCAGAACCAATGCTGGTGAAGGTGAGGAAATGCATGAGTGCTTTTTCCCCCTTCGTCTTCTTTCGTTTTGTCTCCTTTGCTCTTCTATCTCCTTTGCCTATTGCTATTTAAAGGCTGAGTTCTAGGAATAGATCTACAATATAGAAATATATAGTCAAGTATTTTCCAATTATATAATAATATAATATAATGGCTCAAAACATTCAGTCAAAATAACTGGAGTGGAGAACAGGAAAAATAAGAATGGAAGACTTGATTGTTACTGGAGGGCAGGTAGGTTGACTGGGGATTTTATAATGGTTCTTTTACTTTTTAGAATTTCCGTAATAAAAAGGAGTATATATTTACATACATATATTCCTCTGTATTACAACCCATATTCCTCTGTATTATGAAAACATAACAGAGTGTACACACATTCCTTTTTACTATGAAAATGTGACTTTGGAATGTATACTTAAAAGCCTACACAGTAAGAGTAGTTACTATATTATAGAATATAACATTTTTGTATTGTTATTGTCTTATCAATAAAAGCAATAAAACACAAGAAACATTTTGATGCAATACTGGAGAGATTAAAAAATTAATCTTTGGGTAGTTTGGGAAACATTCTCTTTGAACCTATGAGAACACATGGGGGTAAAAAAAGAAACACAGGAGCAGTTCCAGAGAGCACAAGTAGATACAGCCTGGGACACACATTCTAGCTACAGACAAAGGGTTCTTGCTCTTATCACTGAGCAGAGGTACAGAAGGAACTCTGCATTTGCCCTCTCTCTCCTCTACTCTAGGTTGTATAATTCTTCTCAGGAAAAACATCTGAAGAAACCATGACGGTCAATCAGACTTAGACTCAAGGTCACACACTACTTCTTGGTACTATTTCTATTCAGACCAGCCACAAGCATGCGACTAAGCATTGCTTCCTAAAACATGAGGGAAGCATAGGTCTACATTCCCATATGATATGTGGAGGTTTTTGAGTTATGTTTTCTACACTAACCTGGAAATGTCTATACACTGAAGGTTGCTGGTGATTATCAGTGGGCTCAGGAAATTTCTGACGGTTTTGAAATAAAGTACAAGTCAGCATACATAATGCTGCAATTAATGATCTCCCTTAGAGGGTCCTGTCTAGGGCCTGATTAAAGACCTATGGTGAGGTTGGGCTTGGTGCACATCAGGGTATACTCTAAGTTCTTGGGAGGCTGAAGAAGACGCAGGAGGATAGTGAGTTCCAAGGTAACACAGAAAGATACTACCTCCAAAACAATGAAACTGCCAACCAATGAAAACCAAACCACACCAGAGAGAAAGAGAAATATGGTTTAGTAAAGCCCAGTGACAGTACAAGTCCAGTGATGGTACAAGTCTATAAACACTCACATTATACTTCAGACACATCCTCTCTTGCACCCTCAGTGCTACCAAATTTGGGCTAGGAGAAAACAGTCACAAATCATGAAGTCAATACTGTGCTGATAATGAGGTTTAAGAGTAATGGAGTTTGATTAGAACACATGGCATTGATTTTCCTCCTGAAATGGAAGAGGGAACAAGTGGAACATGACCTACAACTTACTAGCTTTCAAATGGAACACAAGGGAACTTAGGTTGATCATGTTCAGTCTATAATTGCATGTCTATGTGAGGACTTGTCCGTGAGTTCTTACCGTTTCAGGGTTATTTTCAAAGACCTCCCTGGCTTCTTCTTTATTACAGAGTTCTTCAATGCATTCTCTTTCAAGATTACCTTCTTTGGTTTCTTCAAGCAAGGAATTCGCACGACGTTTCCTCACCAGAACTTGTGAAGCATGTTGTTTTGACAAAACTGAAAAAAAGTTTATATAAATAAATTTCACATTTTTTTCTTCTAAGATATATCATTTTATTGAACAATAAAAGCTAAAATACTTTTCTGCCTAGAAAATATTTAAAGTTGACATAGTGGAACTATAAAAATATGTAGATATGTAAACTCTTTGGTTTTCTACTCAGAAAGTAGGCCTGGTGTTTGTATCTATAAAGGTAGCTACAGCTCTTTTTCTGATGATCAACACAAGTTATTTAGTCCATGCTTGAGAACAAACACTGGACGTTTGTGAATGTTTTCCTTAATGATGACAACCCTGGAAGCCAAAATGTTGTTTTCAAAGCCATAAAGCAATAAACTTTCTCAATTTTAATGGGAAGCTTTTGGGTTCTCTGTGGGGAAAGAGAAATACAGGCATGCAGTCCATTCCAGTCATGTGAGAGGTGATAGGCTAAAACATTTGACCCTTTATGCAAATAGGAAATAAAAATATCTACAGGAGAAGAAAGTTGCCAAGCACAAAGTATAAAAGGCAAAAAGAAAAGAATGGCCAGATGTGGTAACACAAAGCTTTAATTCCAGCACTCGGGAGGCAGAGGCAGGTGGACCTCTATGAGACTGAGGCCGGCCTGGTCTATATAGCAAGTTCCAGGCCATCTGGGGCTACAGGGCTCTCTATTTGTCTCAGAGAGAGAAATAGATAAAGATAGAGAGAGAGAGAGACAGATTGGTAGTTTTAGCTACATAAAAGTTCAACAACCACAATATAACCAAACTCAACTTCAATGCTAAGGTTTGAGGAAACTACTTTCTTTGTATAGAATAGAAAATTACAACTACAGTTTTCAAGCAACTTTTCAAATTAAAAAAAAAATCAATTAGCCAACCAAGACAAGGACATGTGTAAGGTTGTATACAGAACCACTCAATATAAAAAAAAAGAATATAGATATTATCTATAAGAGGAAAAGAGCTAAAAACAATAGAAATATCTATGGGGAAATAGAAAATAAGCTGTAATACTTGCTGAGGAATAACATGCAACTTTGAAAAGGGGATGATGATCTTTGGAATGTATCTAAGATACGAATTTTAGAATTCTATTTCTTTGGCATAAACCTCTATTTCTGTGTATATCAGCCAAACATACATCAACCAAACTTGCAAGTATGTAAATATTATGTGTATAAATAAATAAGAGTTTTAAAATGTCCTCAAACTGCTGATAGAAATATGTTTGAAGAAAATAATGGAGAATGTGAAATTTGTATTAGTTTTTGCTAGGTTGAATATAATGAATTTTTAAAGCATGAATAAGATTTACACATACTTTTTATTTAGATTTTATCCACAAATGGTTCTAAAAGTGATGAATAAGTGAATAGTTTGGGTTGTATCTACAACTCCTATCTCTTTTTACTTCATCACGGCTCATTAAAATAAAGATCCAAACAAGGCTTTGTGTGCCTAAAGGATAAAAATGAAGTACCACCTGCTAATTACTGACTGGTAAATGGCAGTTGCCTACAAGTGTCCTACATTCAAAATGTTTTTACATGCTACTTTGTAATAAATATACCCCAAACATGGAATTTCTGAGTTTCAAAACAGTATGTAATCCTGTCTGAGGAAAATGATTAACACTTTCACAGAACAATGAAAACACTGGTTCCACAGCAACAACAAAAAGAATCAAGGTCAAATATATTGAGAAAAAAAAATGGACATTCACTTCTTAGTATTTCTTTCATTAAGAACAGTAAGCATGCAGACCAAAAAGTGAATCGGTGGGTAAAAGCATTTGCTATGTATATTAGTTACTTTTCTGTGGCTTGGATAAAACACAATGATCAAGGCAACTTATAGAAGGAAATGTTTATTGGGCTTTCAGTTACAGAGGGATAAGAGTCCATCATGGTGTGGAGGTATGGCAGGAAGCAACCGGAACAGAAAACTAAGTAACCAAATTTGATTAGCTAACTAACACATTTTCAAACAGGCACCAGAAAGCAGAGAGAGAGAGAGAGAGAGAGAGAGAGAGAGAGAGAGAGAGAGAGAGAGAGAGAGGAAAATTGCAAGCCTCCTCCAGCATGACCCCAAACAGCATCACCAATTAGCCACGTGTTCAAACACTTTGGGGACATTCTTCATTCAAACCATCAACACTATGTAAGCCAGATGGCCTGAGTTTGATTCTTAAACCCACATAAAGGAAGAAGGAGAGGACCATCTCCATGAGGATATCCTCTGACTGCCACATGTATGCTATTGCATGCACACACCCACATACACATGTCAGGGATACATACACAATAATACTTTTTTTTTTTTAAGAATACTACACTTGGGCTCAGAGAACATTGCAGGAGAACCAACCACCAAGAAGAGGACTGTGTAATGCTGTCTTAGGGGCATGACATGGCTCAAGGCACTCATGAATTCACATTGGAAGAAGGTGCTTGCATACGATAAGCACAAGATTCAGTCTTTAACAGATGAGGGAATGGCTCATCAGCCAACCTGCTGAGGTAGCTACTGGAGGAGAAGAAGTCATCTTCAGTCACTGGGGATGCTCCAGTACATAGTTTCATATCCATGCTTCCATGGGCAGCCCTAGTTAAACCCAGTAGGTAAGAGAGCTAAAATAAAAGCAAAAGAGATGAAAGGATGGAGGCTTCTGGAAAGAAAATGGGGGATTTATGGGAGTGAGGGGTGATAGCAGAGTGTAGGGGATGGATGTGATCAGACTGTATTATATACATGTATGAACTTGTGGAAGGCATTAATTCAAAAACACTAAGTTTGGTAATGAAGATTTGATTTTAATATTTAAAGAATTATGTGGTAGCTGAAGTATTTTTACCAGAAGCCTCAGTCTTTCTGTCCCAAATAGCCATTGTATTGGCCTACAGAAATATCTTTAAAAGCCTATAGTAGCTGTGACACACAAATACATCAATGCTTTTGCATTATCTACTTTTAATCAAAATTATTCTAAGTATGAATCATAACTTTTCATTTTACACATGACAGACTAAGCTCAAGGCCTTCGAGTTAGTTTTATGAAGTTCACATACTTGAGAACAATCAGATCTGCCTCTAAACAGTCAGACCTGTTCTCGTTTTGTATTACTGCATTCTCCCTGATTGTGTTTCACTTGTTTGAAAAAAGAAACATCTCAGGAATGTTCTTGTCAAAACTCAAGTGCTTGAACAGTGCTGTATTCAGATGCCAAATGTTAAGTACTTATTGCACTAATGCTGAGTCTTTCAAGACCATGCTAGAGCCAGGTTGAGTTTTTCTTCTTATCTGAGCCATAGTGATTACAACAGATGGGACAGTTGTATCAATAACAAACATGGTCAAACCTTAATTGCAATTCTTTGTTTCTGTGTGTGGTACTGGGGATTGAACCAAATGCTAGGCAGCCTTACTTCTGAGTCATTATACCTCAGTATGTCTATTTTTTTAATTATTAAAACTTTATTGAATTTATGCTATTTTCATGCAATACACTTTGATGACATTTAGATCCCTCTCTGCACCTCCCTCACTGCTCCCTGCCCAGTTGAATGAAATTATATATACATATATACATATGTGTGTATATATATATATATATATATATATATATATATATATATAACTTTCATATTATATGTAAATAATTTGGCCTATAAAGTCTGATTTGTGTCCCCTAATGTAATTCAGTGTGAATCCAGTGAATCCATCCACTGGGCCCACCATGAGTCCCAAGCCTGTAAGACACTATCTTTTCCTTTCCCAGCAGCCATCAATTGCCAAAAGTTCCTTAAATTCAGTTGGGATTTCTGACCCTGTTGCCCATGTCTATGCTGTGATTTTGTCTGGTTTGAGATTGCATAGGACTTGTGCATGCTGTCACCATTGGTGAGAATTCATATGAGTAAATGACCAGCTGTCTGGAAGACTCTGTTTCCTTCTGGGCATCCACCCTCTCCGGTTCTTATAATATTGAGACAGGGTCTCCCTGTAGAGCCCCAGCTAGCCTGGAACTCTCTTTGTAAACACAGAGATCACAGATCCACCAGCCTCTGTCTAACAAGTGTTGGGATTAAAGGTATGTACTGCTACTACCACACCGGCTCTTTTTCTGTTTTTTTATTTTGAGACAAGATCTCACTAAATAGTCCAGGCTTCCTTGGCACTCTGTAGCCCAGGGAGGGTGTGAACTTGGTAATGTATTTCCAAGTAGGTAGGATTACTCCTGTCTCACCAAGCCCAGTTTGGAATTCTTTTTTGTAATTGTCTCCCTTGTCTTTATTTGTTGCCTTCATATCAGAGTAAATCATTGCTTTCTGAGTATAAGGTGATTATGGGATCTTCAAAAAGGTGGCTTACTGATATTAGTTTCATTAAAGCCAAAATGATAACATTAGTTGAGGGTAAGAAATTCTTCACTGGTCAATGTCAGGTTCATCTTAGTCAAGGGGAAGTCCTGGCATTAATCTCCCTCCCCACTAAACTCTACCACTTGGGCCAGGATCGATGATCGTCAGGTTTCCAAAACTACTGTTCTCAGAGAGAGTAAGGCTGCAGGTGGAGGAAGATCCACCTTTAAAATTTTGTTTTCATTTATTTTTTTTTAGTTTTATGTGTATGAGCATATTGTCTGCATGTATGTAAGTATACACATGTTGTGCAATGCCCATGGAGGACAGAAGAGAGGGTCAAATTCCCCTGAAACTGGAGTTAAGGACAGTTGTTAGCGGCCATGTGGGTTCTCCGGAATTGAACCCCGGGTCCTCTGCAAGAGCAGTCACTGCACTTAACCGCTGAGCCATGTCTCCAGCCCCATGGAAAATCCAACTTTTAAAAGGATCCATTTTCTAAAGTTCTTTAAGTTTTCCTCCTTGTCTTTGGCAAAGATGGTTCTCTTACTGCTTCTAAAAACTTGTTACTTTTTTAGTTATATCTTCTGGCTCTTTCCCTGTGTTCTTTTTATTTGGCATTCTAAGAATGAAATATTGCCCCTGGAAGAATGTGTGTGAAGACAATCTTGGCTGCCATTTAGATTGGCAGTGTTTGTATCTTTGTTTATGTTTTGATGTTGCAAGACAGGAGGATTGCCTTCACTGTACAAACAAAGTACACTATACTTCGAAATTGTTCTTAGGTGTCTCAATGGCTGAAATGACATGTTTTCTTTAAAACTTAAGAGAGAAAAAAACTGCATTAACACAGAAAAATCATGAATTAATCACTGACTGTGAAAAGTTTTTTTTTTAAATAATCAATAATTTTCACACACATTCACAAGATTTCTATTTGGCAACATGGGGAATATTTTGAAAATGTGACACTTGCAGATATTAAGAAACCAAAAGATAAACATTTTTCAGTAGGTTTTCATGCATCCATCACTATTACCAATTTCAGAAAAGCTTATATGGTATTCAGAATGAAATGTTATGCATATATATAATGCTTTAATATTTTCAAAGGTAGGGCTATTTTTCTTTTTAATGAGAGATGCTACATTTCCCTTTCCTTAATTTTACATTTGTTTCAGACTGAAATGAGAAAGTGTTTCTTTCTGTATCCCTGTGATGAGAGTTAGACAGGGGTCAAAGAACTATTTTGGAAATACAGAGTATAGATAAGGCCTTCAAAAGATAGGACAATAAATAAGCTGGTAAATATTTTTAAAGGAGTTTTAAAGGGTTAAAGTGTCTAAGATCGGTTTGGGTAGGATTTAAATCTGAGGATGAAAGAAAGAGGAAATAATCATCTATGAAGTATGTGTCAGATGTACAAAAGTGAACTTTAAATCATTGAAGACAGAGAAGTAAAGCTGTATTTATTTAGAGGTAGAAAAGCCACAAGTGGCAGTTAAAAATGTGACCATTGACCCTCATTCTGGAACAGTTCAATGACTGAGAAACAATGTCTGAACTGTTTGTCCACAACAGAAGTGAAGTGGGCATCTCCTCACTCCAGGATTTAATTACAAGTTTAATTTACAGCCTCTATTCTAAAGAGAAACAAAGAATAAATCACTCTGTCATTGTTTTCACAAGCCTTTGATTTAGTCTGGAGTGAGGAAGCAGAACATTTTGGTGATTCACTCCAAAGTGGCAAACACTTCTACTCCTAAGACAGAACAGGCAGCTTGTTGCACAGAGAAACCAATTATATTGTCCATCTATTTAATTTGTTTGCTTTAGTCCAGAAATAAATAAAGATATTTTATTCGAAGACAGAGTTCCAAATTTGGCAAGATAAGAAAAAGAACTTTTCTATAATCCTTACTATTCTCCCAACTGTTAGGTGTTACCTTGTGAAGTTGCAGCAGGAGGCCCTCTCGCCACTATAGCAAGATATTTATGCAGTCAGCTTCCCTGGTCATTTTAATCTCCTACCCACTGGGAACATCAAAACACCATCTGATTTTGACGTCATGTACCAAGAAATGAACGCCAACGAAATATTTTGTCTTTGTTCTATTTGACCTATTTTGATAGGGTAGCATCCCTATTGTTCACTGGCCTGTGTCTGCTCTTCTGTCTGGCCAAATAACAGGCAAATCAGGGACATCGAAGTCAACAGTGATGAGTCTGCTGAATTCTACAATATTCCACGCCTTGTGCTTTTCCCCATATCTCAGGAGGTACATGTCTGCTCAGAGGTTTGCAGGAGTGGGAGTGCAGCTCCATGTCCATCACATCTTTTGCAGAGAGGTACTCTTAGGTACTTCCGACTCTTAGGACACTATGAGTTATTTTTTAAAGTTCATATGTACAAGTGAGATTTTTCTAATATTAGTTTATCATTCACTAGGTATTTACAATTCAGTACTGTTTTATCAGCTTTTCACAATTCCCTTTTGAAGGCCAGAGGCTATAAATATAGTTTATTACCAAAGAATAAAATGATAACTTTTTAGAGAAAGAACAGAAAATGGTTGGGATAAAGATTCAGAGAGAAAATCTGGCATGGTAGGTATGCCTATTATTCCAGTACTTAGAAATACAGACAGGATCACAAATTTGGTCTAGTCTGGGCTATATAATGAGACCCTGTCTTAAATAAGAGGAAAAATAAAAAACAAGAAAACAGCTATGAGAAAACTGACATGAGAAAACATATAATTCACATAACTTTCAAAAATCACTCAAAAATTTCGTGAACATTCTAAAAATGACTTAAGAATATAAAACATTCATGAAGGGCAGTTAAAACGAAAATTATCAAAACAGAAAACTGCTGAAAGAAAATGTGAAGAAAGTTCCTGGAATCTAGAGCAAAGTTTCAAAGATAGAAAATTAATGGGTCAAGGTCCTAAAGGATCAATTCTAGAGAGTTCTAAGAAGAAAGAGAGGAAATGAACAAAGAAAATCATGAAAGTAAAAGTCGAGGAGGTGGCTCATTGGTTAGTGTGTGGAACTAAGAATAGGTAAAGGCAAAAAACTTTTCTGAACGAGTGTGAGTATTTGACCATGCTCCATATGGAGACAGGAATCTAAGAGATAAACGAACTGAACAAGAAGATTGGAAGTTAGACATAAGAGATTAGGTGATAGTTTTTAATCAATGTATGGTAAGAATAGGCAGCAAAGCCATGCATAGTGATCCATGCTCTCTAGCTATTTGTGAAGCTGAGGCAGGGGAATAATGAGTTTGAGGTCAGCCTGGGCAACAGAGTGAGACCTCCTCTCCTCAGAAAAAAAAAAAGCATCAAATTAGATAACTCTGTTCAACATATCAAAACAGCTGGAGTCTCTTTCTCTTTTAAGTAAATGCTCTGCTAGTGAGCTACATTCCCAACCCTGTATTACGCACACTTTAACACAATACAAAAATATTGTATAAGCAAAACAATATTGCTATCATGTGGACAAGAATGACTATCAATGATATTCAGGGGAACAGTGCTGGTGAAAACATTGAAGAGATCATAGTGTATGGCCAGGCTACTCTGAATGCAACAGTTCTCCTCTGAAAAACAATCTAGATAGAAAATAAATTTTGTAAGCAATCAATAGCTTTCTTAAAAACAATAAAAAATTATATAGAAAACATAAAACTGAAGTCAGAGTACATTCAGAAAGGCAGATCCAAGATCATTATGGCAACAAAAATTAATGGTAGAGCTAGAGGTGCAGATAAGTAGTGGAGCAACTGCCAAGCACTTCTGTGACCCTGAGTTTGATTCATAGAAGCACATATAAACAGATGATCACACACAAAATCACATAACATAAAATGTTATCAGATACAATAAAGTTTTATTAACATCATAATTATGATATAAAATTCAAGTATTTTAAAAGAAGTAATATCACCAAATGAATATGTAATCTTGATAATTCCAGACAAATAATTCCTTAATTATTCTAGATTTTTATAACTTGTTTATAAGTGCATTTTGAATAAACAAAAGATGTTTACCAAAATAGACAATAAAAATCACACTTTAAACCTAAAAATTATATCTCATTTTTGAATTTTCCTTTTTTGTATCAGCCTACTTTCATTTTAGATATGCCAGATCTTTGCAAAAATTTACTTCTGATACCAGCTAAAAGCTTTTAAATTGACTTTTGTGTCTTCATTCATTTGTAATTTATTTGGGGGTCATTTGCTGTGTATCTTCTTTTCTCTCTTTCATGATATTCTGTGAAAATATCTGGTAGTATTTAGTTGTTTGTTATGTTTTTAAATATTACAAATAATTTCTGAGGGAAAAAAAAACACTGCAAATTTGGAAGAGCAACAATAATATCTGTGGAACTTGTGTTGGCAAAGTTTTGGGATCCTTGGGGACTAATATCATCATCATTTCTGTTGGGGTTTTTTTTGTTTCTTTGTTTGCTTTGTCATAGTCTCATGCAGTCCCATGTCTTCAAACTCACCATGTATCTAAGGGATGCCCCAAGTGCTCAAAGCAGAGGCATGAACCACTACCCTTGGCTTATAGACCAATGTCTTTAAATCTCACCAGGAAAGATAGGTACTCACTAAACAGGAAACTCCTAGCTGGCCACTGTCCTTATAAATCATAGTGAGTACCAAAGACAAGAATGATTCTGATTGGGCCAGACTGGTGGTGCACTCCTTTAATCCCAACACATGTATCTCTATAAGATCTAGGCCAGTGTGGCCTTCACAGGGAAACCCTTTCTTAAAAAAATGAAAAAAAAAATTTTTTTACCAGTATCTAAGCAGGGCAGATGAGTATACTAAGCAGACCCACACACTGCAGCAGGAGCCATATTGAGACCTGGTTGCCAGCCAGCCTTTAAAATCCCTGTGGTATCCATATAAATTCGCTCCTGCCCTTTTTATTATCCAGTAATTTCATGCAACATATTTTTATTAAATTGCGGATTTTTCACTGACTTGCCATGTCTGGCAGGGTTTCCTGTTTATATTTTACCGAAGTGAGAGTCATTCCTTTATCACACCCAAACCCAAATCAAACAGGAAAAAAATATAAACATATTTTTGACTTATAAACTCTAAAAATGTCTGTTCATCAAAGGCACTATTTGGGGCTTGAAAGATGGCTCAGGGGTTAAGAGCGCTGGTTGCTCTTGCACAGGAATCAGACACTCAATTCTGATGACCGCAGGTATTGAGCAAGGCAACTGCACTTACATACACATAAATAAAAATTATAAATACAAAACACTCATGCACATAAATAAAAATAATAAATAAAACTTTTTTTTTAAGACACAATCTTTTCCAGGAAAACAAAACAAAGAGTCATGCATGTGGGAAATGAACTTGTGGGGGCCAGGGGTGTTGACAGGGGACAAGGGAGGGTGGAGGGATGAGATTAACCTGGTATGTTATACACATGCATGAAACTTTCAAAGAAAAAATTTAATAAAAGGATAAAGAAGTCAAGGTGCATACTAGAAAAAGCAATACAAGTTTTAACATATGAACAGAACATGTAAATCCATAAGAAAAAAGTACTAAAAAATGGACTGAAAACATCAACAGCTATTTCATAAGAGATAATATAGGAGAAAGAAGCAGACGGAAAAAGTTCAAATGCCAATCTTATCAGATTCCTGAAGCCTCCCAGGAAATGGATAAACAAAAAGGTTATATTAATCCTCATGGCTTAACTGGGATCCAAAAAAATCTAATGTTGGAAAGGTTTTCTTAAGGATTTTAGGCAAGTCTCAAGTCAAGCTAAGATTCCATTCTTCCCACTTCCCAAAAAAAGTAATCTTCCTCCATTTTCTTAATTATTGCATTTACAAGATGTTTTTGTAAAGTTAATATTCAATCTTGGCAAAGATGAAAAGAACTAGATATTCTGAACATCTACTTTAAAGAAAAATTTCCAAGGAGATATTCAGCAGTATTTTTCTAAATCTTTCCAAACAGATATTTTGTTTACACATAGCTTACAGTTCCATTTAGAAGAATATATAGGTTCCATTTAACCTGATGAAAGGAACATGAATGTATACAAAAAAAGTATGTATAAACTTGTTAGTCACAATAGTATTGAGTCAGGCAAATGACTAGAAATATGTGTGTCCACAAATATGGCTCTGCCTAGAAAATTATGATGAACACAAGCTAAGAAAAATTCATTAATGCGTTTTTATGTCATTTAAAATATTTTATTTATTATTTTTACTTTATGTGTATGAGTGTATTGCCTACATACATGTACCTAAGTGCTCCTGTGTCATGCAATGCCCGCAGAGGTCAGAAGATTCCCCAAAACTGGAGTTACCAAGGGTTGTTAGACACATTTGGGTGTTGAGACCTGAACCAGGGTCCCCTGCAAGAGCAGCCCGGGCTCTTAAACACTGAGTCATCTCTCCAACCCCATGAATGTGTTTTAAAAAGTGAATTTTTAGCTTATTTTATTTAAAACAAGAAGCATTCTCATATGTGTAATGAGTTTTAAGTTGTTACTTAAAAAACTTAGAAAACAACTCCAAACACATATTTTAATATGTAGAATGTAGAAATGCACCCTAAGAAACTTAGGAAAATATAGAGTAAATATTACATTGTTGCATGGTAAGTGAGAATATGGGTTGTTTTGCAATTAGAATGCATTAAAATTAGATTATCTGGGACTGGTAAGCTGGCTCAGCATTGCTTGAGATGCTGCCGCCAAGCCTGGCAACCTGAGTTCAAGCTACAGAACCCACAGAAAGGAGAGAACCCACTCCACAAGGTAGTTATCTTCTGACCTCCACATGTGTGCCATGGCATATTTTTTTTACAGAGAGAGAGAGATAGAGATAGAGAGAGATGAGAGAGAGAAAGAGAGAGAGAGAGAGAGAGAGAAAGAGAGAAGACACAGAGAGAGAAAAGAAAAATGAGAATACTTGGATTTTTTTAAAGGAAGGTTAAGCTGGGGTAAACTGTGAAATAAGGCCATAGGTCTAAATTAAACCTTCGATTATTAATAGTTCAGTGTGTATTCCAAAACAGCTAGAAGAGAATTTTAAATGCTCTTACGACAAATAAATGATAACTCCTCCCAAAATTACTGTGCTTTTTACTCAAATGTATTTTCCAAATATGTGCAAAGTAAACCCTAATAAGATAGAAATATTCAGGTATATATACCTAGAAAGGATAGGTATCATTCAATGGAACAAATCAAGACATAATTTTTTAAAATATTCATTAATTTATATATATATGTGTGTGTGTGTGTGTGTGTGTGTGTGTGTGTGTGTGTGTGTTTTGCCTGCATGTATGTAAGTGCATCCATGTTGTACAAAGTCCATAGAGGCCAGAAGAGGTCGTCAGATCTCCTGGAACTGCAGTGACAGATGACTGTTAGCTGCCATGTGGATGCTGGGAATCAAACTCGGGTCCTCTGAAAAAGCAGTCAATGCTCTTAACCTCTGAGCCATCTCTCTGGCCCCAAGACATAAGTTTTTTGTTTTTTTTTTCCTTACAGTGCTAGGATAGAACTGACGGTCTTATGCATGCTACATAAGCAGTTTACTGTTTATATATATATGGAGAAACACATAGTTTTAAAAACATTTTGTTTTATTTCTAAAACGTTACCCTGAACTAAATCTTAACAATTTAAAGATATTCTGAATTTCATTCATGCCAAATGTCATTCTGTCGTTCCTTCTTACTGAATGAAGACATACACCCAATCTCACCTCTACCTAAAATTTCCAAGACTCCTAGGACTTCCATGCTTCTGGGTAACGTAGGTTGCTATGGTTCTGGGTAACCATAGTTGTTCTGGTGTGTTAGCTTTCACTAAACTCTGTCTCTCTACTACCTCGTCAAAACCATTTTTTGTTCTTCACTTAGATAAGGAATTTGACCATTTTGAGAAAGTATTAAAGGTTGAAGGAGGAGTGATGATGAAATGGACTGCAGTTATTTCGATTCCAGCAACATTTCTAACTCAGTGTTGGGTCTAAGAAATTCCAGTTCCTAAACGTGCTTCTCCACTTCATGTCTAGTCAGTTCTCACTGGGATCCTCTTCCGTAAGCTGTATTCTCTCGTCATATTGTTTAGCTTCCCTTCTTCCTTCACTGGCATCTCCTTTCTCCCTCTGAAGGCCCATGTATTAAGACTTATTTACTAGGACATTGCTATTGGGAGAGGTTGTACACCTTTAAGAGCCGGACCTTCTGAGGGGTCCTTAAATCATGGGGGTCCTGATCTCAAAAGAAAATGTGGACTTCCAGCTTCTCTTTTCTGTTTCATGGATCATGAGTTAAGCAGTTTACTATGCTCCACACTTCAGTTAAGATCCTGCTCTTGCAAGAGGCCCAATATACTCTTAATCTTGGTCTGGACCTTCCAAACCGTGAGTCAAAATAAATCCTTCTGCTTTACAAGTTAGCTAGCTCCAGTATTTCATTATAGTATTAGAAAGTTGGTTAACAGCCTTTAGTGACAACTCTGCAAAGTTCTGTTCATTGCCTGCACAGATCATTTATCTGTTTTCCCTGCTGTCTCTTTGCAGCCTGGGATGTGTCAAAATTTAAACGATCATAGTAACTACCTTAGATCTTTCTGAAGTGTACACTGTGTCTCAATACTTCCAGGATGCAGTGGGGTGGGGGCAGTGTTTCCTTATTTCTAATAACCTGTCAGGTAAAGATGATGATGATGGTACACGGGCCACACTTAAGTAATCATTATTGATCATGCTTTCCAAATTTCACTTTCAAAACCTAAAATTGAATTTTTTCTAAAATAATGACAGTTCTAATTATAGGAATAATTTCAAAATCAATTATTAACATTGTTTTATTTCTTTATTCTGCTCTATTTAACCACAACTCAGTGTGATAATTCCAAGTCCCCAGCTGCTGTGTTCTAGGCATAGTTAATTATGGTCTCTTCCACAAATTTTATGTAGTTAAACAACTTCACACCTTGTAAGAAATACTGCCAAAGGTTAAGGAGGTAACAAGTGTTTATATTTCCCCTAGAGAAAGAAACATTACTTTTAACCTTCGAGGAAAACTGTTTCTAACAAAGACAGTGCCGACAAAATTCATGAAATATTTCCTGTACTTCCTTGGCTTGGAGATTTTTGAACAGTAAGCACAGGTTGTTTCTGTCTTTTAATTTTTTTGCTAAGACAGTTAAGCATGCCTCCTCTATTGCTCTCTTTATCACAAGCATGTTGGAAAACTTGTGTATCAGATGGTATAACTTAGATTTACAGAAAATATATAAAACTTTATGTAATTATCTATGTGCTTTTTCCTTTATCAGAGCCCTCAGATTCTTAGAATTAACAACGGACACAGCTACATATTATTGATATCCATTATACGCATTGGTTTAAATTTTTCATAAAATTTTCTTAGGATAAGATAGGCTGAGGGAATCAAAAGATATCAACTCCCAAATCTCCAAATTAATCTTCGTATTTTGAATTCTCTGTGTTATAGAGTTAATTTCTTAATTTTGAAAAGTACATTAAAAGGCAGCCACAGGCTCAGTGAGATGGCTCGTTGGGTGCATGTGTGTGCATACATACCTACATGCAATAATAATAATACATGAAAAATAAAATTTAGAAAAGATAGTCACAAAGGTCAAGATGGAGACTAACATAGGAACGCTACCACTGGGGTTTTTGCTCAAAACGGCTTACATTTGTAGAAATAAAAAAATCAATGTTTCCAACAGAACTGGGGTTCTTTGAGCTGCTGGAAATTGGAAATACTGTAGCCACCAGATTACTGGTAGATGGCTGATTAACTAGGACTCAGCCAAGGAACTAACACTAATATTAAGGAAATAAATCAAAAGGATGATTTTCATAGTTTCATTGGTCTTACTTTGTACTTCAATATTTAGGAGTTAGCCAAATAGAATGATTGATTGATCAATTATTGAAGGCCCAGTTACTGTCCTTTGGAGCACAACACTGTGTTCCAAAATCTGGTTAAGCAAAAAGGTGGTATGCTTTCTGTACCAACAATCAATACTACACAGTGCTGCTTCCCTACAGCTAAAGACGCAGATCAAGAATTAAAGTAAAAGAGAAGAAACACTTGACATGATTTGATATTCAATGACTGTTGAACTGCATTCATCAAGCAGTCGTAGCTCTCAACTCCTGTGAATATTTACTTATTTGGAAACAGGGTTCTACAGGCAGATGGTCAAATTAAGATGAGGCTACTGAGGTAGGCTCTGATCCATTATCAATAATATATTTATAAACAGAAACTTAGATGCAGACAAAAAATACAGAGCAAGATGTTATGGAAATATAGGAAGACTGTCAAGGAACATCTGATGCTTCCTGTCACTAAGAGAAAGCTTGAAACATATTCTTTATAGCTTGAGAAGGTATAAAACCTGCTAATTCCTAGATCATAGACTTCTAGACTCCAGAATCATAAGACCATACATATCTATTCTTCAGCCACCTAATTTGTGGCACTTTTGTTATGGCAGTCCTAGGAAACTATGATATTTGTTCTCAAAATGTTGCTTTGTTTTCTTACAGCTAGTTTATAGAAATTTGGAGACTTAGTAGGAATGCATTCACTAGGGAACCTAAATTCTTTCTACTTTATTGGAAGCCATTTGATGTTCTTCACTACTTTTGAAAAACCAAAGAGTATCATGCTAAAATCATTACAGTAAACAAAGCAAAATAGCGTTATTGCTATGTATAAGTCAAGATTAGCAGGAGTAGAACTTCTCTGGAGTGGATGGATGCGTTATTCACAGGTAGGGTACATGAACTCAGAATATTCCTAAGTAAACACGCTCTTGATGTCATGGAGAATAATCACCGTGAGGGGTTTTCTGAGGGAAAGAGTGATAGGAATGAATGGTGATGGAGTCATTACCAAGTTACAACTGCTAAACAAGAGAGAGACAAGCAAACCTTCAAGTCACTCTCTGTATTCCATTGTGTGTCATTTTTAGAGAAGAGCTTATAGGATATGTTGATACATAAAAGTATTTCATTCATAAGGCATTCCACATTTGAGTATTATTTTCAATTATGGAGAGCAGTTCATATTTGTATGTTTTGGAATAAATAGCTAAACTATGCAGACTTTTCTTCTATCTACTTGCATGGTCAGTATCCACTTCCTTGTGGAAACTGTCCTTCTGATGCACTATATGACTCTATTTAAGCTGTTAACAATAAGACTTCAGAGCCAAGTTAAACCAAGCCAAACTGATCTCATAGGAATTTGAATCATGAGTACAGACATAGAGGACTAGAAGGCAATAAACTGAGTCATGTGATGGCAACTCCTAAAGTACTATCGTATGAGTTCCACCATACAAATCATCTAAATGTTCATGTCTCTGGTTTCCCAAGGCCTGGCTGATTGGCATGTCATTCCATAGCCTTCTGATAAATCCATGAAACTTTTCTAAGATTCTCTCCTTTATTGCTTGCTATGGTTTAGCCCCTAAATATGCCAGAAAAACTCACGTGTTGAAGGCTTGGTTATCAATTCAGCAGTGTTCAGGGTAGAGTTTTTCAAATGAAATTAGGAGAGGGTTCTGGCTTCATCAGTGGTTTAGTCCACTGACAGACGCATAGATTAATGAGTTGGGAAGTGCATCTTGTTATATACAATGACCTCTCCTTTTTGTTTCCACAGTGCAATGAGGTGAACAATCCTGCCCTCCATCCACCCACATGATCCTGCCAGTATGTACTATTTGACCATGGGCTCAGAAACAACAAAACCAAGAGATCACAGACTACAAAGTCTGAAACCATGAACCCAAATAAATCTTTTCTCTTCTTAGTTGATTTTCTTGAATATTTTTTCATAATAATGGAAAGCTGACAATAAATTTGATACTTGGATTGAGGCTATTGCCGTGATTATAAATGTTGTAGTTCAGAACAGTTTGAAATAGTGTGAAGACCCAGGGAGAAAAGCTTACAATCTTGTAAGTAGAATTTACTGGAAGATTCTGGAAGAAGCTCAGAAGATCAAAATGCTGATAGGAAGGTAGCTGATAAAGACTATGCTGGAGAAGTTTCGGATGGAAGCAAATACTTCATTGGGAACTGGACTAAAAGCTATTTGTGCTACATTCTAGCAAAGAATTTGACTAATTTTTGTCCATACCTTGCAATTGCATTTGAGGTGAGACTTAAAAATGACAGATTAATTAGTCTGTTGGAGGAATTACAGGGCATCCCATTATTCAGAATGTGGCTTCAGCGTTCTATCTGCTCTTAACTAGGTATACAGTGAGACTAGGAAGAAAAGGCAGAGTAGAAAGATTTGAGAATTTTGCAGTTTAGCCAGCAAAAAAGAGCTTGAAAAGTTGAGGCCTAAGTGAATATGGATATTAAAGAGATTAGCATCATTAAAATAATCCAAGCACTCTGTATCTGGACAGTAGGGAACATAATGCCTTGAGAGGATCTCATGAATCAGGAAAAGCCATTCTTCAGTGGTCAAATGTGTTTAAGTTTAAACCTTTCACTTGATAAGACAGTTCCTGGGTATTCTGTTCTCACAGACTACCTGTTTAGCTATGAAATCACTAAAGAATTCGCTGTAGCCATGGGTCGAAGGGAGATTGACCCTGCTTTTAGCAGAATTTGATGTGATCCATGTGGTAATGGTTTTGTGAATGTGCAGAATGCAAGAGTCTCATTGAGGTTTCAAAACAAAGCAAAACGGAACTCTTTTCTTTCTGCTTCCTTGGTGCCATGGCTATCATCATGCCTCAAGTCCCCATGAACCGAAACTATGAGCTAAAAAAATCTTTCCTCCTTCCTGTTGATGTTCTCAGGTATTTTGTCATAGTGTCTACACCCGACTAATACAGTCTATTCTTCTTTTAGAGTTCAAGAATTCATCATAATTGCTCTCAGATAAAGAACACACATACACATGCATACACATATACATGGTATTTTTTGCAAATTCTTTAAGATATGTACATCTCATAATATTTTGAAGGCTTAAATATTTAAATAGTTCATTCAAGATACAGAGCATATTAAACTTAGGGGCCAGAGAATATTCATATGAAAAGAATTATTGTGCTCCCAAGCATAGAGTTAATAGTAGAAGAATACAGCATGGATTTTATTATTGTCTTTGCTATATCAGAAACTAGCTCTAACTTGGTTAGCACAAACCCCAAATGTAACCTAACTTTGAGAAAAATACTCCATTGATGTATAATTTGAGACTCTGAAGTAAAGAAAATTTAAGGTAAGATGAAGATAAATTTACAGTGACAATTTACAGAGAGTTGGAAAGACCAAATAAACACAATCCCCCCGGTGCCCCAACCCTGGGAAATATGGGTCCGTAACAGGCAGTGTAGACTGCCTTCACCCAAAAGGGAAGTCTGGATAAGGCCAAAACAGTCTACCCAAAATAGATATCCTCTTCTCCCAGTTCCTTTTCACCAGAAGCTTTCCGTGAGTGATGAGCAAAATTACACACTTAATATATATATTTTTACATGGAGATTTTAAAAAATGTGTGTGTGTGTGTGTGTGTGTGTGTGTGTGTGTGTGTGTATGTATGTATGATGTATATGTGTTGGGGACACCAGAACACAGAGCACATATGGAGGTCAGAATACAACTTGTATTCTTTCTGGGATATATGGATAGAATTAACTTATCTACCTTCTCAGTATTTACATATAAAGGTAAAATCCTTCTTATTATATATATATATATATATATATAAAATACATAATTTATTCCTGCCTAAATTCAATCAAAAATGTAACTGCACAAAAAAGAAAAAGCTTAGTAAATTCTTTTAATGGCAAGTCATTTTCATCTAGGGCTTTTCTCCAAAACATCAATTATCTGAAACTAGACTGCCCTAACAAACTATATAGTGTTACTGCACATAGTCACATATAGGCTTCATTACAAGGGTTTGATTGTTGAAGTTTTGTTAACTGTAGCTCTTCAACATAAGATCAACAAGTAATGTTTTAGCCTTTTAAGATAAACTTTAAAAACACCACACTTTTGCAATTACTGGCTAATAAAAACTTGGATTATAGTAAATTCCTATTTAATTATCATCTTTGAAAGTTGCTTTGGAACTGTTAGCCTAAATTTTGTCATTCAGAATACTTGCTTTCATGACAATTTCTGGGAATACCACAGGGCAAAAGGAAACCTTCTTAATTATGAACATATGTAAGCTTTTAAAAACAAATTAATTGAAAAAATGTACTAAAAGCCTTACTACTCTTTAAACTCAATATGGTGTCTGGAATCTGGTATGAGAGCAGAAAGTACAGAAAACACAAAGATAAGGTGCAAAGAATTCATGCCCCCACTTCAGATCAGTGGCAGATCGGTGTCAAAAAGCCTCCGTACAAAATAATACCCAACAGTCATTTCTTATAACAAGGTTAGAAAGTGCTATCTGTGCCCCGCTCTGTAATTCTTCAGTCATACTCAAACAGTTCGTTTGTCAAAGTGAGAGGAGCCAATCAAGTTCAAAGTACACAAATTGCAAAAGGAAGGTTAGCAGCTAGAGAGGGCTCATCTGGAAATGCTCTTGTAAACAGGACTACACCAAGGGGATTGACTTAGTTTTCCAAGCAAGATACAAGACGATAGTCATCTCTCTGATTGGAAACTTTACCTGGGCGGTGGTGGAGGAGGGTTGGGGGGAGCAGGATG
Source organism: Eospalax fontanierii (assembly GCA_035773235.1). Classification (NCBI taxonomy): domain Eukaryota; kingdom Metazoa; phylum Chordata; class Mammalia; order Rodentia; family Spalacidae; genus Eospalax; species Eospalax fontanierii. The sequence continues at coordinate 37,831,605 of CM069534.1, forward strand.
GTGGTCGAATCCCTTCATGGGCAGTGTCGCCCAAGCTCTTGCATCAGTCCTGCGTGCAGTGTTCCTCAAAGCAGGACAAATATTGACACTGTCCCACCATTACACTGCCTGTTGGACTCAGGTCTGCTGCCACCCGCAGAGCGGCTAGGGGACTTATGGGAAACTTCGTGGAGGCAGCAGCCAGGGAGAAGAAAATCCTACCAGCCCCGGCACTTAGGAAAGGGAGAAGAAGCTGGGACTCTGGACTACTCACAGTTTGCCTCAGAGACCGGCATCACCAGGGCGAGGCATGCTAGCAGCACCCGGCAGTGCGCACCCAGGACCTTCATCGCTGAGCCGGCGGCGCGGGGCGTCTGGGGACCAGGGTGTAGAGGCGGGGACCGAGCCTGTGCTGGCCAAGAGAAACTGCGAGCCAGGGCTCAGCTCTCCTCCCAGCTCTGCCGCTGCCCAGCCCCAGCGCGGGCGGAGCAGCCTGGGGAGGAGGAGACCGCCCGCTCCCAGCCCCCAGCCCGGGAAGCGACGGGGACATTTCCAGGAAGCTTTGCAGAGCTGGGGGGCAGGGCTCGGGGGGAGAGAGGTCGGAGGCCTAGTAAAGCTTCACAGATGTCTTTTGCTATCTCCCCCAAGGTCCTGCTTTTAGGTCATTCCAGAAAGTGAAGTTTCCAGGGTGGAGAAGAGGAGCTCTCTCTCTCTCTCTCTCTCTCTCTCTCTCTCTCTCTCTCTCTCTCTCTCTCTCTCTCTCTCTCTCTCTCTCTCTCTCTCTCTCTCTCTCTCTCTCTCTCTCTCTCTCTCTCTCTCTCTCTCTCTCTCTCTCCTCTCTGTCTCTCTTTCTCTCTCTCTACCCCGCCCCCCCCCAAAGCCGGGATGGGTGACTGAAGTGGTTAAGATGTCAGAATTCAGGACAGGATCTGCAGGTTCATTGACAGAAATCCTAGACTGCGACAGGAACCTAGAAGTCCACAAGAACTTCAGGAAGACTGTGAAGAGCAGAAATAACGGAAGAAAAAGAAAATGGGTTTGATCATCCACACTGTGTTTGAATCTTGAAAATATGGTGTAAAAATAAATAACAAAAAATATTTGGTAGAAAATATATGAAATTCTACCACTTTCAAACAGTTTGTTTTGGTCTTACCATATTACTGTTCGGTTTTTGCCCTTAGGCATACACCTAGGCTTAGCACTGCCTCTGCGAGCTAAACTGCCTGGGTTCAAAGCACAGTACATACTCTTGGCACTTACTGGTTGTATAACTTTAAAAGCTTAACTTTTCAAGGCCTTAGTTTTATAGGTTTTCATAGTTATGTGATACTTTCAATAGATACTACATAAAGCAAATAGTCTGTATCAAATAGTAGTACTCAATGCATATTTATTAACGTTCATTTTCTCCCCATATGAAATATCAACTGAAGCTTGATGTATGTGAATGAACTAGGGAGAAGTATATTCTTTTATTTTTTAAATAATAATTTTATTTTTAGGGCTCTGAGTGTTTTGCCTGCATATGTTTAAATGTATCATGCACATGCAATGCCCAAGAGGGTCAGAAGAGGGCATTGGATCCCCTGAAATTGGAGTTCAAATGGTTGTTAGCCCCATGTGCTGGGAACCCGACCTGGGTTCTCTGCAAAAGCAGACAGTACTTTTAACCACTGAGCCATCTCTCCATGACCACAGCTCTAGTTTTTTATGATTTTTGTGATTCACCTGGATGAAAAAAATGATTATTTGAGTCACTTTTTTTTCTGATAAGTGAGTCATCTGGGAAATCTTCATTCCCTCAGTAGGGAAGCAAGACTCTTTTTACTGTATGCTTCTATGTCCTGTGCCTGGTCTAAGAATTAAATTGATTTAAGATAGACTAACAGGAGAAAATAAGAATCATATATGTAAGCAAGGGAGTTTCACAAAAATATGAAATTAAAGAAGGTGCTGTCTCTCTGGCAAGAAAAATTGTCTCTAGGAGTAGCTGTTTCTGGTAGTGTAGAAAATTTACTAATGGGTTTGCAGATATGGTTTAGTGGTTAAGAGCACTGACTGCTCTTGCGGAGGACCTGGGTTCAGATCCCAGAACCTACATGGCAGCTAACAGCCATCTGTAACTCCAGTTCCAGGGGATCCAACACCCTTTCATGACCTCCACAGGTATTGCAGAACACGGGTGCTTTTATATACATATAGGCAATATACTCATACACATAAAGAAAAATAACAAAATTTTTAAAAAGACATTTTACTAATGGAAGATTCCTTTGTGAGTATGAATTTCTGTTGAAGATTGATCTTAATTGTGCCTCAAAGGCTCATGATTTAAAGGCGTAGTCACTAGCTTGTGGTACTACTGATGTACAAGCACTAGGAGTTAGGGCTTAAGGGTCATTGGGGATATACCCTTGAAAGGGATATTAATATTCATTGTCTCTCTTCTCTCTCTCTCTCTCTCGCTCTCTCTCTCTCTCTCTTCCCCCCCCTCACACTTGCTTCCTAGTGGCCAAGTGACCAGGAGATGAGCAACTTCTTCAACCTGTTTCATCACAAACCAAGCACTGCATTCTGAAACCTCTTCAGCTATTAATCAAAATACACATTTTCTCCCTTTACATTGATTTCCTCCAGGAATTATTTTCTTCATGGGGACAGGAAACTGGCTAACTCAATTTCCTTTCTTGAATAGGAAACCAATACTTTATGAGAGATAATTAAAGCACAACTAAAGAGTTTTCTGCTTCTGCTGGTTTTGGTTGGCTTTCTTGTGGCCTTAAATGGGATTAACTGCTCAGAGCTTCCGAGGCCTTGCTTCACCTGCTGCCCCACTGTGAGAGGGTAGAATCCATGTCCCCCAGGAACAGGTCCCAGGCACTTGTAATCCCATCAGGTACTTCTGCCCTTTGTCCTAACCTGTCATCTCTCCACTTGTTGCTCTGGTTGCTAATGCTGCCAGAATTGAATGAAAGCAGACCTATGTTGTTCCTGTTTTCCAAATAACGCTGTTTAACATAAAATATACACATATATGTATAGAGGCTGGAGAAATGACTTGGCAGTTAAGAGCACTAACTACTCTTACAAAGATCCTTGGTTTGATTCTCAGTACATATATGTCAGCTAACAATAGCTGTCCATAACTCCAGTACCAGGAAATACAATGTCCTCTTCTTGCCTCCATGGGCACTCCACATATGGCACATATGCATTCATGCAGGCATATACTCATAAACAAAAAATTCATTTAAAATGTATTGGTGCTGGAGACTTGGATCAACAGTTAAAAGCAATGGCTGCTCCAGCGGAGGTCCTAGGTTTGGTTTCAGCACCCACATGGCAGTTAACAACTATCTGTAACTCCAGTTCTAGGGGTTCTGATGCCCTCTTCTGTCATCCATAGGAATTGCACACACATGGTGCACTTACATAATTGCAGGCAAAACACACAGAAAAATAACTTAAAAACACATATATACACAATATATGTATATGTGTATATCTCCTATGCCAAAGTGACATATTTTGGTGTGTCATTTTCTGAATCCCTTCAGGTCAATAGGAAAACAATTCTTGAGCATATCTTTGATCTCTCTCATTTTTAAATTCTCTTCCTTCTTGGGTCCTCCAAGTCCATCAGGTCTCTCTATTTGCCACATTATTCTCAGCCCCACGTGGTTCAAACATAAATATAAATCTAATCTCTGTAGACTGTTGGATTATACTAAAAAGAATCCTTAAGTTCTATATTTGATCCATAGTATGTAAATGTACAATATGTCTCCAGTCTACAAGGAAAAGCTCCCTTTGGGAATCTCTTTATCAAGCGAGGACAATATTTGAAGAGACTATTAACTTTGAGATCTCAAAATTTCTCAGGGAAAGAAACATTTTAAATGAATTATTAACAACATTCCAAAACATATGTTCTCTAATACAGACAAAAAAATTAAATATAAAGAGAGCCTAAAGGAGGGACTGTTAGAGAAACATAAGATATTTAAAAGAAAAGGAATTATCTATTGGTATTTTTAGTTAAAAGTGATTATATTTTTAGTTTCAGAGACATATATTACAATGCCAGACTAGATGCTGAAAAACTGAATCTTACATCTAAATGTGAAAATTTGAAACTCCATCTGCAGGGTATGGTGGTGTACATCTTTAATCCCAGGATTGGTAGGCTGAGGCAGGTGGATCTCTGTGAGTTCAAGGCTAAATAAAGTAAAATAAAGAAAAGCCCACCACAACCAATAATTCTTAACAATAAGATTTAAGATGCACCTCTGGATCAAACATTCAGGTTTTAATTTACCTTATATGTTCACTCTTGTTTTAGTTCAATCAATATTGATATCTGGTTTATATAAATATTAATATTTTGATAAATATTATATAGTCAAAATTTGTTTGGGGTATCCTACTGTCTTTTGGTGGTGAGCCTGAACCTTTAATGACTGCATCAGTTCTTCAGTCCAGGGGGAATCCTTCTATATACACAAATCAAATTTGTCCAGAATTAACTTGTGATATAGTCCTATTTGCATATGAAGTTTTATAGGTTTTCCCTATCATTTTCTACTAATAAGGTAACTAATATACTTATTAATCATGCTTTCCATGTATCATCCTTTCCTGATAATAGACCATGAGGGCAGGAATTTTTTGATGCTTGATTCATAGATATATTCCCACTGCCTAGAACATAAATCTTCAACTTAACAGTTTGAGCCTGGGAATATTTGTGCCCCAAATCAACAGCGTTCACAAGTCAGTCTTGCTTTTTTTCTGTTACATTTTGCTTGTTTGCAGTTCTGTGGACTGACTCTGTGACTCACCCACATTAAGCAAGTACTTTGCAACTGAGCTGAAGCTACAGCCCCCAAAGGTTTTTGTTTGTTTTGTTTTTTGAGACAGGGTCTCACTATGCGGCCCTAGCTGCAGGGAACTCATTCTATGTACTAGGCTGGCCTCAACTCAGAGAAATTTCCCTGCTCCTGCCTCCTGAGTGCTGGAATTAAAGGTATACTCCACCATGGTTGCCCCAAAGAGTCTCATTGAGAATGATAGGAACAAGACTATTTTTGCTACTCTACTCACTGAGATAAAATGGCCACAAAATTGTAGTGGTTTATTTCTTGATTATGGGGAATCTGAGTCTGCATGATTTTCTAGGCAGCTGTACTTCATATGTTCGATCATTACGCCAACATAGGTACCATTGCAAAGAAAAGGAGAACATGGGCAATTACTCCAGCTGTTAAGTGCTTTCATCAAACAGTAACCATTCTACTCACACTTGATTTGATAAGGGAAGTCACTTTGCATGCTTGATTCTAGAGGACAGGAATAGATATTTCATGTGTTTATCAGGTGAACTAGAAGTGGAGGAGAGTTAGCAACACTATAAGATTAAGTAGTGCAAAAGAAAAGATAATTGAATTGGCAATTAGGAAGATATAAGTTACACAAAAAAATTGTTTAGAGTAGTAGAATGGGACTGAGACACTCATAGTAAACAAATAGAAATGAACATCAACAATACAGCTTCATAACGTTGATGAACTGCAAATTTTAGAAAATGGGTTGTAAAAATAGAGTCTACAGCAATATTACTAACCTGAGTCATATAGTTAAGGGAGACTTATCATCCTTATCTTATCCTTCCTTCCTATCTTCTGATGAATATGGGAGACAGAGGATAAGACATCACATAAACATTTATGAGACAAGCTAAACAATCTCAAAACTTGATGTTATTTATCAAAAATTGCCTTGAGATGAATTTCTTTTATCATCTTGATAATCCTGTGGAATAGTAATTTTCTTTTCCGTTTTATAGAAGGGTGCAGAAGTTTAGCAACAGCAAGCTCTGCTAGTAAAGGACGGAGAATACTTCAAGCCTTGATCTAGCTTAGTCCCAAACTATCATTTTCCCTTGAACACCGTAGAGTTCTCAGCATTCTCTTCACGTGTATTATGGTTTGAATGTATTTATATATGTGTATATATATAATTAGAAATTGAATGGACACACAGCCTTACATATTATTCATATATTTTATATGGTACTTTGCATTTTTCCATCAAAGAATATATTAGAAAAGTAGAAATTAAATACCTCTTTAAGAAAGTATTACAAATAAGTCAGTCTAGTCACATTTAAAAATGCAGAAATCAACTAGACATGATTTTATGTCTAAAGAGAGAACATAATCACTTCTTATTTTTGAGTGACAAGTGTGAAATGTTTCATATTGTTCCTGTTTAGTCTTCACATTTCCTTCAATAAATCCGCATTTCTTTTGTAATCATAACCTTCCTAGAATATACAGCTCACATTTTATATAGCAAACAGCGGTAATCAGATTAAAACATCACTCCCATTTGAACTCTTGAGGAAATGTAACAAACGACTTCTCTCTTTGTCTTCAGTTTATACATGGCTGTGTATTGCTCCTGAGTTCTGCAACCTGAGCTGGCCTGAACCCCAGAGGCTCACCATCCCTACCTACCACACAACACAACACAACACAACACAACACAACACAACACAACACACGCCACCATAGAAAGCCTAAGATCTCTAGATCTCAATTGGAGCTACTGGAGACGAATGAGAGACAGTCCGGATGCCAGGCAATTCATTTTGGTCTGGTACAAAGACAGGGTTTGTGGTGATCCCTATAGGAAACCAAGTCTTAATGCTGGACGCTCCGGTTGCCTAGTTACCAGAACCATCTTCCCAGAGCTCCGCCTCCTTTGTCTAGACCACGCCCTATTTCCTCTTTCTTCCTCCTTCTAGCAGGCGGAGGGCCAGGAGCCTTCAGCCACTCAGAAGCCCCCAAATCAGGTCCTCAGCCTCTGATTGGAGCATCGCGGTGTGGGCGGTTCCCGAGGGCGGGTCTTCCGAGCCTCAGGAACGTCAGCACGTCGACGCGGGGGTTTTCTCTGGCCAAGTCCAGCTAACGCTGTCGCGGTGTCCCTGCGCTTGTGTCGGGGCTGTTGGGGGTGGGTGGGCTGGCAGGGCTAGGAGCCCTGTGACCCGGCGCCGTCACCTCCCTCTGGGTCTATCCTACTGCCCAGTCCTCACTAGGATCGCCTGGGGGAGGCGGGGACCCCTGCGGCCGGTCAGGAAGCTCGGGGCCCATCCCCGCCTGGGCTCGGATGGGAGGTGGCGGGAGGAGCGACCTGGGATGTTCAGTCTGATGGCCAACTGCTGCAACTTGTTCAAGCGCTGGCGGGAGCCTGTCAGGTAGGCTGGGGCGTGGGATGCCCCAGGGCCGGGTCGGGCACCGCCTCTTTGGTTTGCTCTATGGAGTCGGCTTGGCCCTGGGGATGTCCTTCCTTCCCTGTGGGACTTGTCCAGGCGGTAGAGGTTGGATCTATAGCCTTTCTGTCTGCTTGACTAAATTCTGATCAGAGGTGCTTCTTTGTCTTATAAATTGGTCTAAATTTCTTTAAAAGGTGTGTGTGTGTGTGTGTGTGTGTGTGTGTGTGTGTGTAAGAGAGAGAGAGGGAGAGAGAGAGAAACAGAGATTAAAAATTATCCGCTGTATTTTTCTTTATATCCTTTTGTAATGGAAACAGGTTTTTAAAGAAAGGCGAGAAATTTAGTGTTTTTGGTCTTTTTGAGACAGGGCTGTAGCCTCGACTGGTCTGGAACTCGCTATATAGAACAGGCTGGCCTTGAATTCACAGAGATCTGCCTGCCTCTGCTTCCCGAGTTCTACGATAAAAGGCATCCACCAAAATGCAGTTTTAACATAGGCCTCTTCAGCTCTTCGATCTCTATCTCTCATACACATGTGAACACACACAAACGCAAGCATTTTGAATATTTGGCTCCACTCCTTACTAATTACATGATTCAACTATCCTTGGTCTGTTCTCCTCATATATTAAACGAGGGTGATAATATCTACACATAAAAAGTGCTGGATTCAGTAAGACTAAGTGATAGTGTTTTCTTAGCTGTAATTTAGCTGAAGTTTTCATAGCACACTAGTAAAACATTATAATTGAAAGTGCTACTACATTACATTTCTTTTTGCTTAACTAAATATATTACTACTCAGTGCTTGTTATTTTGTTGTGTGTCAATAATTAGTTATCAAGAAAGTGTTACATGCCAGGTACTGTATCAGTAAGGAGTCAGTGAAACTGAGGCTTTTGAGATCCAGAGACCAAAACTGTAGGATTGTTTACTTTTTATTAACTTCTCATGTTGGAATTAGGCCAGCGGTGAAATCTATCCAAGTATTTTTTATTTTAATCCTGAACATCACAAATCAGTATTGTCATAAAGATCAACAATTCTTTCTTCATTTATTTAATTTAGTGGTACCTGGGATTGAACCCAGGGACTTGCACATACCAGGCAAGTGCTCTACAGTAAGCTACACCTCAGCCTCACTGAGCATATTATTTTAGAGACCAAAGATTAGATTTGTTTGATATGCCCAAAGCAGGAGGCAGAGATGGAGTATTAAGGCAGCAGTCAGGGCCATTATTGAGGAACAGGAACCCAGCCAATTTTCAGAGATACTTGCCATACACGTCTGAACCTGAACCTAGGCTCTCAATCTTTGTAAATCAGACTTGAAATGACTGTAATGGTAGACCAACAGACAAGTAAGTGACTTGCGCTAATAGGAGCAGTCTAGTATAATGCTAGATATTTTGTTTTAATTTTTGTTTTGAAACAGTACAATGATCAAAACTAAAAAAGAAAAATTAATATAATACTATTGACTAAACTGCATATTGTATTCTGAGTACTCTATTTTTTCCACTAATATACCTCACCTCTTTTTAGTTTTTAAAAATTTTTGAGTAGGATCCAATCTTGCTGTACCATACTTGCTATGTTTCTTTAATCTTCCTCAGTCTGTTACAGTTCCCATTGTTCTTTGTATTTCACAACATTAATACATTAAACAGTACTGCTCCGGGTTTTTGAGGTTGTGGTGTTTGTACAATAACTACCTCACTTTGCATTTCTAATTTCTTATAATTTGACAAAGGTTTGGGGGAATAGTGCAGAGGCAATATGTCCTTGACAGGATAGCACAACAAGTATGAATGTGCCTCATTACTAGTAAGGTTAAGCTTTTCATTACATAGGTATCTTGTAGGTCTCTCAAATAGTGCTAGAGTTAAATAGATTGGAATCTGAATTCCAGGAGTCTTTCCCTTCTGTCCAAGTTGTTATTTCATTGCTGTGACCAAATCTTGACAGAAGCAATTTAAAGGAAGAAGGGTTTATTTGGGCTCATTAAACAGTATTTAAAAAATATATTTTTCTATGTGTATGAGTGTTTTGCCTGCATATATGTAAGGGCACCTATGTTGTGCAATGCCCACAGAGACCAGAAGAAGACCAGAAGAGACCAGAGGGCATTGGGTCCTCTGGAACTTGTGTTACAAATGGTTGTTAGTTGCCATATATGGGTGATAAGAACCAAACTTGGGTCCTTTGCAAGAGCAGCCAGTGCTCTTGACTGTGGAGCCATTTCTCCAGCCCTTTAGCTCATTTTTAAAGAGAGTGGGGTACATCATGGTGAGGAAGGCATATTTGAGTTCATGTTGGCAGGAGCTTGCAGTTAGGACTCACTCCAGTCTGGGTGGATCAGGATGCAGAGAAGAGAGAACGCTGAGATTCAGCTGTTTTTCTCTTTTCCTCCTGTTTATGCATTCTGAGATGCCAGTCCACTGGATGCTTCCATCCATGTTCAGGGTGGGTCTTCTGTGTTCAGTTAAACCCCAGGAACAACCTCATAAATGCTCTCAGAGGTCTGTCTCCTAGGCGATTCCCAATTCAGTCAAGGTGACAATGAAGATGAACGGTCACAATGGTTCAGAACAGTCAGTACATGGTGCTTCTGATCCTGAGGGGTAAATACGAAATGCAATTAATCCTCTTCAGTCTATAGCTTGTCTTTATTGGGATATTTTTGCCTTTTTTTTTTTTTTTCCTATTTTAGTGAAAGAGAAATTCATTTTCCTTTTGAAGGTTAACTTGTCTGCTTGTGCTCTATATTCCATTCTCTTCTTTAGTTGTTCTGCATTGAGATAATTCTAAAGTACAAAATCAAGCCAGCAATCACAGGGAACTTGTGGTATACAGTAATAAACATATTTCTATCTGAAAAATTATGTTACTTTTACCATGAAAACTACAGCTCAGAGCTTTCCTTGTACTCCTTTTTTTAGTAAATAGTCTCACATCTTTCTGGCCTCAGAATAATAACTCAGTTTATTGGTTTCTACAACATATTATTCTCAGTGTAGTAACTTGAACAATAGTAGTTTATTTATTATCTTAGAGTTTGAAGGTCACAAGTTAAAATTGGTCTGCAGGATTTTATACTTTCTGGAATATGTATTGGAAGAATGCATTTTCCTTTCCCTTTTTAAACAGGCCTCAGGAGATAACCTGCAATCCTTGCTTGGCTCATGGTCCCTTCCCTTTCTTCAAACTGAATAACATAACAAAGTATAACAGTACAACATATCCTTTTTATATGACAACTGTGACTACTTTGGGTTTACTTTGGTAGCCCAAGGCAAGCTCCCTGCCTCAATCACATACATCTAATTCCTCTCATGTAAATGTATACACATGAAGAGGTTAGGTTGTGGATGTCATTGGGAGGCCATTTTTCTTTCTTCCCTTCTTAGTAACCCTCTGTCCTACCAGCACTTCCCTCCCTTCTGCTCCCCTAGGATTTCCAGTTCACTGAGCATTATGGCACTGTCCCTACTTCTCTCGCTTTCCGTATCTTTCGGCATAGCAGATATCTGCCCTGACCCTTCAGTTTAAGTGTTCTTGGCTGTACCAGTTGCTCCCTGGTAATTAAATGCAATTGATTCTTCTAGATCCCTTCTCTTAATGGCCTTTTAGCATTGTTGGATACTTAAGAACTTGCAATCCTGAGAGTTTTCCTCATCCTTTTCCTTCTCATTTTGCTCCTTTTCTTCCTTTGTCTCCTAAGTTTTCCCCAGGGTTCTGTCTTCACTTCTGTTTTCTACTCCATACCTTCCCTGTATGGTGTGATCAGCCGCTCTGTTAGCATTTCAGGTACTGTCTTGCTCATTTAGAGACCAATCCACTACAGAATTCTCCTGTTTCAGCACATCCACATTTGAGCTTGCGCTGTTTGCATTTCGATGCCACAGGTTCCTGTTGTTTGACCAGTATGTCATGTTCATTTATTTCTTCTGTCTTCCTGGTTTCTAAATCAGGAGCTAAGAGTATTTCTGAATAGCTGTTTCTACTTTGTTCACCTGTATTGCTAGGTCCTTGGGTTCTGCCTATTTAACATAATAATTCTCGCCTATGTGTGTGGTACTTTGAGAGACTCCCCTCTAGTGGTGCCTGAAACATACTTATATATGCTATATTTTTCCGTATACATCTGTACAATTGATAAGATTGAACATGAAGATTAGGCACAGTGAGACATTAACAACTATAACTAATAATAAAGTTAACCAGTTATAGGAATATATTGTAAAATATGGCCAGTATAGATATCTTCTACTAGGGCTACTAGTAAGTAAACTGAGGGTGACTTAAACACAATACTGACAAGGTTACTAGGTGACTAATGGGTGTGAAGAACATGCTGCATGGACATGCTGAACAAATGGATAATGTAGTTCATATGATTCACACCCAGGCAGTGCAGAGGGGGATGCTACAGAATTTCACCCTATTTCTCTGAAGAGTACACAATAGAAAACTTAGGAATTTATTGTAGAACTTTCTAGGAATATTGGAGCACAGTTAGTTTCATGCTGTGATTTGGTTGAGTGCCCCTCCGAGGTCCACCTCTTGAAGGCTTCATCCCCAGCATGGTGCTATTGGGAGGTGGTAGCACCTTTTGGAGGTGGAGCCCAGTAAATGAAGGCTAGGTCACTAGGGGTAGGACTTCAAAAACTTACTGTTATTTTCTGGCTTACTGTGTAAAATGCTTTTACCCTACCTATTTCCTGCTTCCACTGTGATGTGTTGTTTTTCTGTAATAAGGGCTTAGAGGCTACTTTTGCTACAAAGCATGACTCTGTATTTGGGTCTGCAGATACCCAATGGTCAACTAAAAGTGGGAGAGAAGCTTGGCATCTTTGTCTTCATTTTGTGTCTGTCAGATTCTTTCAAACTTTAGTCAGACTCCTGTTCATTAGCACAGGAAAGAGACAGAGGAGTTAGAAGAAGAATGCGTCTTTTTTATGACCTCCCAGAGGTCATCAACATTTGAAATAAATTTCCCTCTCCTCTTGATTTTCAGGACCTCTGTCTGTCAGAGCTTTATTTCAGGTGTTGTGAGACGCAGATAACACACTGAGAGCGTGGGTCCCTGCCTCTGTACACCAGTGCTGTGTCCGGCGAAGTGGACTGTCATGTACAGTGTCGTTTCTGCTCAATTTTTTTCATGGAATAGTTTCCTATAACTACATTTTTTTCTCTAGATAAACATAACTAAATCTAGACCATTTATAGAAGTTGCTGAGTTATTGATTTCCTAATTAAGCTTTCCATACAGATTATGGAGGATTATCTGATGTGCTGCTGCATGCTGAGCTAGAACATCTTACCTTGTCTTTATCCCTCTAGTTCTTCTGTATGCTTAGGAAGAATGGTAGAATTTTGGATTAATGAACTTATATGTACTTATATTAAAATTTAGAACTTGCTCTGTATAGTTTGAAATACTTTAGTAACAATTTTGTATGTCACACTTGGCTTGTCAGTGTTTCTAATAAAATGTTCTGTGATATGCGTAATATTTTTGAAGTTAGAAATAACCTTTATATAATTATCTCAGGTTGAGTATTATCTTTATAAGCTGACAGGTAAGGAAGTTTAGACTCATAGATGTTCAAAATAGTGCAATAATACCATTCAAAAAGATGAAAAAATTAGCTGTTCTATTGAAAAAATATTTTAATTTATTCTTTGGCAGTTTCACACATATATAAAATGACTCTTGATCATATCCATTCTTAATTCCAATTCCTTCCCCTGGATTCGGCCAACACATCTTCCTCCCACTTTCATGTCCTCCTCTTTTTAAAAACAACCCACTGTGTCCATTTAGTGCTGCCTGCACAAGCACGGGCAACCTACCAGCGGTGTGCTCCTGAAGAAAAATGACGCCCTCATCTAGCAGCCATCAGTTGCCAGTAGCTCCTTTACTAAGGGTGGGTGGATGACCCCCCATCCTTTAACTGACTTGATCTTGTGCAGATAACCACAGCTGCTCTGAGTTCATGATGGCAATGGCCATGTCATATCCAAGGACAGCATTTCACAGCCCTCTTCTCCACCCTCCTGCTCTTATGTTCTTTCTGCTCCTCTTCTAAGATGTTCCCTGAGCCTTTTGGGAGTTGATGTAGTTGACTCATTGAAGGCTGAGCATTCAACAGTCACTTATTCCCAACACTTTGATCAGTCTCCATTTATTGTTGCCTACTGCCAAAAGCCTTCCTGACAAAGGGTGATAAAATTTAAAATATTTTCTAAGTTAAATACTCTCCACTGTTATTCCTGACATATTAATTTGTGTACATGTTAGATAAAATGGAACCCTGAGATAAGATGTCCTCATGCACTAAATTATGGGATGTTGGCCACTCAGTGACTTAAGTAACATTAGAAATTAGCACCTAGACTACAGAAGTCTTTGCCTGCTGGGACACATAGCCAGAATAGTGTAAGACAGACCTTCGATCTCTTTCATTTCCTTCCTAAGAATTATTTTAGTTTTTCTTTCCTAAGAATTATTTAGTCTTAAAATATTTGTTAATTATTACCTTAAGTACATGAGCATGCAACCTTTCCAGAAAATTTTAACCAAGATACATGATTTGAAATGTATTATCATATTGATGTAAAAATTTATATGAATTAACTTCATTACAGTCCTTTCTTAATTTAGGATTGTATGTGTTAGCTATCCTCAATAAAGAGAGGAATCAGGAGGAGGAGAAAGGATAAGAAAGCATATTTTTTGAATTAGTGAAGATCTGACACTTTTCACGCTGATGCTACACAGCGAGGACAAGTTCTATTTGAGGAGAGTATATGTAAGTCTCCCTGGGGTTGTCATGAGGGGCAAGAGGAGTCCTGACCATCATCATTCTCCAGGGGTGGCTGGTAGGCAGGGGAAGCTGCTGTATTTCAACTTGACTCTGTATGTTTTAGGCAGATGTCATGGTTATTATTTTTAAAATAAGCATGGTTAGGCTTTATCATCAATATGCATTTTATAACTTTAGCCTGTCTGTTATTGGGTAGTCTTCCGTCTTATAGATGCAGAAACTATGCTGAGAGTATGCAAAATTATTAATATTAGGCAAAAGAATAGAGAAAAATTCCAGGTCATCTTTGTTGAAAAGATTTTCTCCTTGGATACCTAATTTGTAAGTGTATATAAATATGAGTAAATATTAAGATAAAAAGTGGTTCAAGGTCTTTAAAATAGTATCTTATCATTCAGGTAAATAATTGTATTTAAACTTCCCTTGGAAAGTACTGTGGGCTAACTTCTTATTAGTATTGAAACATCAAGTACTCTGTACCTCCCTTGCCCTCAGAAACAGTGTGAGGAAAAATGATAGAGTGGAACACCTTTGAACTGTCGAGGCATGCTATTAAAATTTAGAGTGTAAGTCATTGCAGGGTTGGGAAGACTGGAGAACATTTAATTCTGAGATACTTAATTTGAGATAGTCCACAACAAGATCTCTTTATTTTATCATTACTATTATTTTTTAGATAAAGTCTTTCTGTGTTGCCTAGGCTGGCCTCAGTGTGAACCTCCTGTCTCAGTCTTCCCAGTGCTGGAATTATAGGTGCAGATTACCATTCCTGATGACACACTGAGATACTTTTATTTTACATTATTTCACAGCTTTTGAAGTAGTTCATCTCTTAGCCCTCTGGAATTGTTGCATAAATGCCATGTTTTTGTTCTCAGCCTTTGTTTTGATCACAACTTTAAAATTTTCTCACCTCCCTTGTTTCCTGGGCTGCTACAATGGTGGTTTTTAGCTGTCACTTAAAACATCTTCAGACTTAAAAAATGAGAACCACACTCCTGTCACCATGTCCACAAATGAACTCCTTAATCTTTGTCCAAAATCTGGTCCTAGTTGGTGTCTCTGGTCTCATCTTGTAGACTCCCTGTCTTGAACTTGATGTTGTGATAGAGCAGTTCCTGAGTGAGCACATAACTGTGTGCCACAGGCATTCTGCACATTATTTTCATTGTCTCATTTAATTTTCACTTCCTCTGTTTGAAGTGGGTATTGCAGTATTTTACTGATGATACTTTGAGAAGTTAAAATGTCCTCAGTCGTACAGTTTAGAAATTGCAAATTTAGAATATATGAATACTCAGAACCCCTGCTAGGTTACTTATTCATGTAGACATACTGTAAATCTTTAAAAAATTTATTATTTTTATTTTATGTGTATGAGTGTATTGCCTGAATGTGTATAAGTACACCCGTGTCGGGAAATCCTATGGAGGTCAGGAGAGGGTGTTGGATTCCCTGGAACTGGAGTTACAAGATGATTGCTAGCCACCAAGTGGGTGCTGGGAATTGAACCAGGATCCTCTGCAAGAGCAGTCAGTGCTTTTTACTGTTGAGCCACCTCTCCAGCCTGACATACTGTAAATCTTTAAAAAAATTATTTTTTGTTTATGAGTAATTTGCCTGCGTATTATATATATCATGTCCATGCCATACCCATGGAGACCTTAAGAGAGCCTTGGAACCCATGGAACTAGAGTTACAGATGTTAATGAGCTGCCACATGGGTTTTGGGAACCAAACCCAGGACTTCTGCAAGAGCAGCAAGTGCTCAACTACTTAGCCATCTCTACAGCTCCATCGTACTGTATGGTTTATAACACAGAGCCTTTGTAATTTGATGTGTATCAAATTAAAGAATAATTTTCATAGTAAGAATGAAGTGATTACTTTCAACTCATGGTAAAGTCACATCATTAAAAAGTTCCCTTTTTAAAATATTTTATTTGTATTTTTATGTGAATGAGTATATTGCCTGCATGTATGTAAGTGCGCCTGTGTCGTGAATATCCACAGCATTCAGAAAATGGTGTTGGATCCTTTAGGACTGGAGGTGTGGACAGTTGTTAGCTCTCCTGTGTATTCTGGGCACCAAACCCAGGTCCTCTGCAAGAGCAGATAGTGCTCTTAACCATTGAGCCATCTTTGTAGTTCCCAACTTCCATTTTGACTTAGTATGCCCTTGTACTGGTCATAGTTGTTAGAGTCACTGAAATGAGTTGTACAGAGTGTCCCTGTAGCCCCTGCTGGCCTGGAACTCGTTATGTAGACCAGGCTGGCCTCAACCTCACCATCCTTCTGCAGCTCTACCTCTTGAGTTCTGGGATTAAAGGCATGTACCACTATACCCAACATAAAAAGATTATCTCTTACTGTTGTGCTTGTGTGTAGGCTGTGCATGTCATGGCACATGTGAGGGGTCAGAAGACAACATCATGGAGTCAGTTCTCTCCACCTTTACATGGGTTCCAATGATACAGGAGAGAAAGAGTGTCTCCTAGAGAGTTCTTTAGTGTCAGCCATGAAAGAATTTAACAATGGACCCAAACGGAAGCTTTAGGACAGTTTTATTAGAATTTTAAGAAAAATCCTTAGAGCAGGCAAGCTGGGAATCTGGGCAGCTGCCCTGAAGAGGAGACTGGAAGGGAGAAAGAAAAAAACTATAAAGCCATACCAGTTTAGAGCCTACATGGAGGTCAGTCATGTAATCAGCTGGCAGCCACATGGCCTGGAGCAGGAAGCTTCAGTGGAAAAGTAAAGAAATACAAGATACCAGGGCAGCTCAAAATGTTAAAGAAAGCATGCTGAGGAAAGGGATGTGAAGAAGAAAAGGAGAGAGATGAAAAGTGGGCCGACTTACTGAGAGCCAGAAGCACTGCAGTAGGAGGCGGGATTCCAGGCAGGAAAAGTTCACGATCTCATTAGCCCACTAGGTATTCTGCCCATCTGTTTAGTATGACTAAAGGTGAATCTGCCTTCCTATAGGTGGTCTTATGACCAGGTGAGTGACACACTAGAGATTTTATATAGTCTTGACTCTTGTGGGGCTTTTTGCTACTCTTAATACCAGGGATAAAACTGAGGGCACCAGGTTTTCACAGGCAAGCACCTTTACCTGAACCATCTTGGTGGCCTTTATTCATTCTTTCTTTCCTCCTCCTCCTCCTCCTCCTCCTCCTCCTCCTCCTCCTCCTCCTCCTCCTCCTCCTCCTCCTCCTTCCTCCTCCTTCCTCCTCCTTCCTCCTCCTTCCTCCTCCTTCCTCCTCCTTCCTCCTCCTTCCTCCTCCTTCCTCCTCCTTCCTCCTCCTCCTTCCTCCTCCTCCTCCTCCATTAAAATGCATGTGTATGACTGTTAGCTGAGTATATCTGAGTGCCTCTAGGTCATGTGATGCTAGAGGAGGGGAGAAGAGAGCATTGGATCCTCTGGAACTGGAGTTACAGTTGTCAGCTGCCATGTGGATGCTGGGAACTGAATCCATGTCCTCTGCAAGAGCAGCCAGTGCTCTTAGCCACTGAGGCATCTAGCCCCTTTTTAGTATTTTTTAAATATTGAACTTTTTATTTTTTATTCTGAGATGTACTCTTTAATACTAGGTTTTTTTTTTTTTTTTGGTCTTTTTGAGACAGGGTCTCTGTAGTCCTAGCTGGCCTGGAACTCACTATGTAGACCAGGCTGGCCTTGAACTCACAGAGATCCACCTGCCTCTGCATCCAGAGTGCTAAGATTAAAGGTGTGTGCCACCACGCCCTTCAGTGCTAGGTTTTATGAACTATAAAACAGTAGGATGTCTTCCATGTGTTATCAGGGGTTCTAGAATAGGGGATTACAGAATCCCTTAACTTCCTCCTGTGCTCACCCTCCCCTTGTTTGGCAAACTTTTCTTTGACAGTCTAGCCCAGGAGGAACATTAGCTAAGACTCTTTGACCTTTGCTGTCTCTAGGCTTAACAAGGTCCCCTCGCTCTACTTTTCTCTTTCTCAACCCCCATCCATTCGTCTTTTCTGAACTAAGTATTTCACTTCATTATTCAGTTTTCATCCTTTAAGATATTAATGAGGCATATGGCAGGCTCAAATGATTAAACTGGCAAGAAAGTAAAGTAACTATGATTTAAATTACATTACCCAGAATATGATTAATAGTAGCATTTGGAGGCTTGCAGAGGTAGATGAACATTTTAAGCTGTCTTAGTGTCACTGTAGCATAGAAATCATGTCTGGGCATTTTGCATCCATAATGCTTAATGTGTTTTTATTGGACTCTTGTTTGAACAAATGACATAATGACTGCTCTTACTGCTAGTGCCAGTTTTTCTAGACTCTGTAGACCCAAAAGCACTGCATACTGTCTCTTTCTATTTGAAATGCTATGTATGTGATCAGTAGCATCAGGCTAAATGACAATCTGTCATCTCCCTGTTGTCATGTACCACCATAGCCACACTGCCCCCAGTGACAAGTGACTATTTTTAAAAGCAGTAATAACATGCATGTTTTAATATGTGTTAAGTACATTATTTAGAAGTTGCATAGAATTTTTGAGTTTTAGATAGGTGTTAAACTCAGATAACTGTTAAACTCATTCTGTTCTACAAGTCTAAATTGTTAGGCATTGCAGCTTATTCGTGCTGTGATTTTTATTTGTAGTACACCATGTTTATTCACTTTACTATCTTTACCTCAACTATTTAATCATGGTCTCTTTTCAAGAGTATGGCATAAGGTTATAAATTACACACATAGTCTAAGTAAATGTAGAAATTCAGAGAGAATTATTTCGTGCCAATCTCAGGATTACAATTTTCTAGATGATTTTGTTCTTTGTAAGATATTTTGGTTTGTTTGATCTGAATTGGATTTTTATTTTTTAAAGCAGTTTTTAAGGTTAAAGGTAATAGTTTTGGTAGTTTTAAAAGTGGTATTCAGGGGACTGGAGAGATGCCTCAGCAGTTAAGATCACTGACTGTTTTAAAACATGTATTCAGAGGTGTGATGGTTACTGTTTTTAACTTAACAGAATTTTGATCACCTGAGAGATGGGTCTCTGAGCTTGCTTGAAGAGAACTATCTTCTTTGCATTAATTGAAAAGAATATATCAGTGAATGAATTAGTCAAGTTTCATAGCTATTGTCAGATACTTTAAAAAGCAGCTTAAGGGAGATATTATTTATTTTGGCTTAGGATTTCATAGGCTTCACTCAGTTCCTTGATCTCATGCACTTAAACAGAAATGACTGTGTTTGTAGTGAAGGATATAGATCTTGATATTACTGATGGACCAGGAAGCAGAGAATTTGAGTCAGGAAGTAGCCAGGTATAATGTACCCTCAAAGACCCAACCTATTAACCTGCTTCCTCAGGTTGTCCCTGCCTCCCAGAGTTACCAGAACCTCCTCAAATAGTTCTACTAGCTGGAGACCAAGCATTCAAACCAGGAGCCTGTGCGTGTATGTGTGTGTGTGTGTGTGTGTGTGTGTGTGTGTGTGTGCATTTTGTTTCAGCCTATGAGGGCTATAAAAATTCTGTGATACTCTTAGGAGCTCTATCTTTGATCTTCATCTGCAGGGCAGTCTTAGACTTCTAGAATAGGCTTTTTCTAGTACTCTCCACATGACTTCCAGTGCTTCCCTTTATAGTAATTATTCCTCTTTAAGACAATACCTCTCCACTCTGGGCATGATTGGTATGTCTTTAATCCTACCACTTGCTCTCCAGTACCTGTTATCTTGCTAGGCTCTGAGGTTTATGAGGGCCAAGAATTCTCAACATTTGTTTGCTTCTGTTTAATGGGTGTCTAGTATTAGAATAAATGATGCAAAAGCAGAGGACTTGAACTTGTTCTCCTAAAGATTTTGGTAGGTCCATGGTGTTTTTTAACAAGGACTTGGCTTATAATAGAAAGACAAAATCAATTTATTCTGCATGTTAGGTATTGAAGTGTGTTGGAGATGAAGAATAATTGAGTAGCTTTAATAGTAACATTATTTTATTCTGATTAGCCATGTAACTAGTAACTTAAGTTACCTAAAATAGTTAAGGTGCTACATTAATCATTTCTTTTTGGATAATCACTACTGTGATTTTTGAAATTATTTTATACTTTCCTCGTTCTTAAATATTTAATTCTTTTTACTTTAATTCTCCCTATGGCCCCAGCTGGCTGGAATTCACTATATAGACCAGGCTGCCCTCAATCTCACAGAGATTGGCCTGCCTCTGCCTCCTAAGTGGGGATGAAAAGCATGTACCATCATGCCTGCCTGATATTTAATTCTAATTCTGTTAATTATTCAACTCATTATGAACTCTTCAAAATATAATGTAATTGTATTCTAAATGTCTCTTGGCTTTTTAGGAAGTAAATTCATATTTTGCACAGGTGATAATGCAGTTATAAATTTCATATGCCCAGAGACACATAGATGCTACATAGTCTCTTCTCTCTGTGTTCTCGTCTCCTGCGGATCTTTGATATTCCTACTGGCCTTACCAGCAGTAAGTGAGTTTAGGGGCCAAAGAGGCTGTTTATTATTGTACTGGGTCAAGTTTAGCTGTGACTTCATTTATTTGTCTTGATAGGTTGAAAACTTTATAAAAGCTTAAGGCTCTTGGATAACAAAAGAAACTAAGATGCAGAATACATTGATTTTGTCTTTCTATAAGCCAAGTCCTTGCTAAAGCCAACAAGTCAACATTCTGGCCTCTTTCGTGTCTCTGACCTTTCTCAATGTGCCTTTCATGACACTGGCCTGCCAGATGTGCCTTATCTCATACATGTTCTTTACCTTATGATCTTTATACCAGCTGTGCTCTCTTGCCCAAATATGTCTGTAACTAACTCTGTCCTCAAGGCCTTGGCCTGCCTTGATCAATGTGTGGAACTGCCTTGGCCTCCTGTCTCCACCCTTATCTTTGTACATGTTACTTTGTTTTTTTCCATACTAATAACCTTCTAATATATAACTTATATTTAACTTTTTATTGTACTATTTTCTCTTTTGTCCCCAATGTAAATTTAGTAAAGAGGAATTGGTGTGTATGTATATGTATAAGAAAGTTTATCCTTAAATACCTAAAAATGAATATCTAGTTTATAAAACCATATCAATGATTATTTGATATATGGCCAGTTTGGCTTTTGCAAGCCAGAGTTTTTCTTCTTTAGCCTGTGCCTTGTTCTTGTAATATCTGACACCCTCACTTCTGTTCTTTCTCTTTTTATGTGAACTCTGAGTACATCTGGAATTTGAGAAGACAGAGGAAAGCCCAGATCTAAGAGAGCCAGGCCTAAAAAATTTAAAGAACACCCTTGACTGCCATCTGAATTTTGTTTTTAACCTTCTTTTGGATCATTGCTAGTGAGAAATAAATATATTTTTCTTAGTAATAACAAGTAATATGTGGGTTCCTATTGGTTTGCTCAGAATTCC
Source organism: Eospalax fontanierii (assembly GCA_035773235.1). Taxonomy (NCBI): domain Eukaryota; kingdom Metazoa; phylum Chordata; class Mammalia; order Rodentia; family Spalacidae; genus Eospalax; species Eospalax fontanierii. The sequence continues at coordinate 37,853,124 of CM069534.1, forward strand.
TGAGTAGGTAGTTTTAGTCTTGGCTGACCTGGGCCATTGAGTGTCTGATGCATATGCGCTGAAGCTTATAGGTCTAAGCTACAGAACTAGGGGCTTAGGACCCTAGACTTGAAAGGCCAGATACTTTTGGCCAGATACTTTTGGCTCTAGATGCTCATAGTAGAGTATCCTAGTGTATCCCTGAGCTGATTGCTTATGGCTCATCACTCAGCAACTGGTCTAATCCTCAGATCTCGGCAGCAGGTTGGAGTAGTAGCAGTCAGTGCCAGCATGAAGCCCTGTGTGCTAGGCACTAAGTCTCTTAACTGGCTACTGTAACCCTGCGTTTTGGAACCCTTGGCTTTTTTAGTGACTGGAGTTACAACTTTTGAGCATTGGTACATTCACCCCTTAGGACTTTGGCAACTCCCTGGAACTCTTGCAGACATTGGGGCCCGCAGTCCCCACCTTTGTTTCTTCCTTCTTTTTGCTTCCACCATCTGCCTCTGCTACCATTGGCACTGCTGTCGCTGCCCCCGAGGCAGTGGGTATTGTAACTCTGCAGGCTCCTCTTGTTACCAGCTTGACCTGTGCCACGTTGGAAAATGGATGTGGCGTAAGTGTACCCTGAACGCACAAAGCACAGCTTCCATATCCACCATTCTAGGTCTTGCATGTGAACCTGACATTGACCTTATATAAGGAAGAATCACAAGCCCCACAATCCATCAGTTACTCACTTCCTTTCTAACCTATTCTGAGCTTCATGGTCATCTAAAGTACTGAAACTTGTTTTACAAGGAATGTCTTCCAAGGCCAGTGCATATTGTCTGAAACATGTGCTTTCACACATGTGTGCATGTGTGTGCTTCTGTAAATATACATAATATCCTACAATAAAGACTTAAAAATGTAAAGATAATATTGTTGGCATTGTGCAGTAGTGTTTAACATCATTTAACAGTGCTTAATAGTGTTTGACCCCTGTTTCTGTGTCATCCAGATTTTGAAGCCCTTTGATCTGACTGTGGTACTAGCATGGCTGTGGTGCTATGCTGTGCTTCTCTCTCTGTTTCCCAATGGTTTTCATTCCTAGATCCATGCATGATGATGACAGATTGTTCGAGTTTTTATACTCTACAGAGTTCACCCTGACACAGGCATTAGGGGAGACTGAGTCAGCAGTTTAGTAGAAGCAGTATATACCTTTCTCAGGTTTAAGTAGTTCCTAGGATTTGAATATTAGGATATATGCTGACCTGGTAACTGATTCATCATTGAAACGTTTGACAAATTATTTAACTTTTATGGGCTTATTTTTCTTCAGATGTAAAGTTAAACTCGATTTTTGTTATTATTTTTAACTCAGTGGGGTTTTGCTGAAATCAACAGAAATATTTTAAACTTTATGATTTTGTAATCATATTTGCACCAATCACAGAACAGCTTCCAGTTCCACCAGTCACAGGTCTTGCATATGGACCCATCAAGGACCTTATACGAGGAACAATCAATTGCAAGTCCACATTGCATCAATCACTGTGATTGTACAAAGCCTCTTTTAAAATGTTACCTCCTCAAGCTGGGCCTGGTGGAGGAGGCAGGCAGATCTCTGTGAAATCTAGGCCAGCCTGGTCTACATAGTGAGTTCTAGGCTTGGGGCTACAAGGAGACCGTCTCAAAAAAACAACAACAAAAAAATGTTACCACTTCAGTTAATAATCATGTCATATCATGTCACGTTGTGTTTAGGATTTACTTTTGGTAAGGCGATGCGTATTTAAAGGCAGAGTTGAGCCTAGCGCCCAGCAAGAATTCTTTGTGCACTTCACGAGAGAGACAAGTATATAATAGAATTAATCATTTGTAGTAACAAGTAACTTACACATCATTGCTCTGTCTCTTTTTTTCTTCTTTATTTCTTTCTTATCATTTAGCTTATATGTTATATCATTTTGGTTTAGTGAACAAGAGGATCACAGTTTAATGATATCTCCATGAATTCTGCTTTTGAACTTATACTTTTTTTCTGTATCCTGTTTTCTAGAATCCAGCAGATTGGCTGGTATGTGGTATATGCTCCTTCAGTATTGCTTGAGTGAATACATTTGCTTGAAGTTTTTTCTTCAATACTAAATTAACAAAGAAAGTGATTTTAAACTTTTTATTATTTTAAGAAAGGTGACTCTTGTGATGGTTGGACTTGACAATGCTGGTAAAACGGCCACAGCAAAGGGAATCCAAGGAGGTAAGTGAAAGTATTTGTGTGCTTTCTGAACCCTTAATTTCACTTCTGTGGAACTATTTGAAGTCCCCCAAGTAAATCTTCATATATTTGTATTTTTGTTTCTGATGTTCCCACTGGTCTTACTAGACTGAATAGCTACTTAACTTTAAAGACTTTTATTTAATTAATTTATTTTTGTATTTGAGACAGGGTCTCCCTGGAGCTCAAACTGGTCTGGAACTCCTTATTTAGACCAGGCTGACCTTGAACTCACAAAGTTCCACCTGCCTCTGCTTTCTGAGTGCTGGGATTAAAGGCATGTGCTACCACACCCAACAAGACTTCTTATTTTTTGAGACAGGATCTGTTACGTATCTTAAGCTAGCCTTTAACAGTCCTCCTGCCCTAGGATCTCAAATGCTAGGATTACACACATGAGCCACCAGACTCATGTAGGCTTTTGCCTTGTAGGCTTCTCTTATAAAATCTGCTCCCAACCATCACGATCCTGAAGAGTATTAATAGAACTTTGTCCTCTATGGGGCCCATTCTTGCCTATCCCTTGTCTAGTTGCATTTTGTTTATCTTTCTACCTCTCCAGACTGTGAATCCTCTAAGGGCAGTTTTGCTTATTTTGGTGTCCCAATTGTTTATTAAAGGATGCTCCTAGGGAATAGTAGACGGCCTTCTTAAGACATCTCCATGGTACCTACTCTTCCAGTTACTTCTGCTTCTGCCCGTACTTCTCAGGTTTTTTTTTTTAATTTGGCATTTGAATTTGATCATTTCTTTTGAGCTACATGTACCTTCTCCTAACTATATTGCTGTCCCTTAAATCCATACTCAGGTGTCCTTCATCTGTCACGTCACAGTAACCTCTTTATCTTCTTCCTTGACATGGACTTTGCTCTTGACTGCTCATTTTCGTGACTCTCAAAATGATTATGTTAGTTGGACATAGGTTCAACCGGTATAACAGAATATATGTTTGAAATATTAGTGGTTGAACAAGACTGAAGGTTTTTTCTCTCTCTGGTAACAGCCCAAGCAGAGATAGTGTAGAACGAGTATGGCACTCCATGATGCCAGGACTCATCTTTTTTTCTTACTTGCTCTGTCATCCCTGCTGTCCTTCCTCTCCTACATGGCCTGAGAGAGTTTTCTACCATGAGCATTTAAGCTGGAAGGAAGTGGCAAAGGGGAAGGGGAGGTCATGATCCTTTCCTATAAGACCCCCCAGAAGTTGGAATATCACTTTTGTTCATGTGCCGTTGATGAAAAGCAGTGGTGTTATAGAGCCCACTCATGCCTCATGTATGGCTTTATATACTAGCAAGAGCCAGTTTCTTCTCTCTCTTCCCAAAATCTGTTTGGGTATCTCAGATTTAGCTAGGGTTAGATTTAAATTAGCCATATAGGAATATTTGTACAATGGAAAATGGCATATACAACATAGTAGGGTTTTCGCCCCACTTCCAAGTTTGTTGAATATTTACCACCACACCACTAACCAGCTAGTCTAGTACTTCCTCTCATAGCTGCTAGCTGCCACTGATGCTGGCAAGCATAGTCCTTCCTAAATTATATTCAGGTGCCCATATTTGAAAAAAAATGTAGAAATTTCTTGCTGCCCAATTGTGTTTTCTAATACAAAGACATGGTCCTATCAATTGTATAGGTAATAGACTGTTAGGAAAATTATCGAGAAAAGAAGATACTGTGGTAGAGGGTGAAGTTGATAATGGAAGTAGGAAGGAATCATCAGAAAAGCATCCCTGGGGAGAAACTGTGCGTGAACATGTGAACCTGATTTCAGTAGTAAAAGCTTTTGAGTCTTTAGGACTTGGATTTAAGGTTCTAATTCAAGCTATTATAGAATATTGAAAATGAATTTTTTTCTTTCCTTTGACACAGGGTCATACTGGCCTCAAGCTTATGGTCTTCCTGCCTCACTCTCCCTGGTGCTACGATTACAGATATGTACTACCATGCCTGGATAACCTTGAAAACATTTTGTTTAAGGGCCTCATACATGATAGATACATGCTCTACCACTTACAAACAGTTCTTAGTATGAATTGGTTTGTTAGGGACATAATTGCCACTTTATCTCTTCTGTTCCGTTGCTTAGAATATTGTTCTCCCTTCTGTTTCTAATTTCATTACTTTTAAGACCTTATTTGCACTCCGCTTGCTTTTTGAAGCCTCTGTAGACCATCTCACCCCTTCCTTCTTATCTTCTTCCTGTCAAGCTTTTTCACAGAACATACAAAATTCTTGTTTCATTAATAATTTGATCCCTGTATTTTGCACTGTATGTTCTTTGAGGATAGCCACTGTATTTTACTTATCTTTTTGCCCTGGTGCCTAGCAAGGCTCTTGTCTGAATAGGCATGTGCTACAGTTTTGTTCTTTTATGTTCCAGCATAGTCCATTTCTTTTTATTGATGAATGACAAGCATCTGTTTTACTTGGGATATGACTAGCTCATTTTCAGCCAATGAAACTTTAATCACCAGAATTTTGTATCAGTAGTCTGTACCTGTTTCTCCCCATTCTCAGTTTGCGGAATCCGCATCATTCTGGCTTCAGCCTGTATGGACTTAAGAATTTGCCAGGCATGGTCACATATACCTGTCATCTAAATACTCAGGAAGCTGAGGCAGGAGGATCACAAATTTGAGGCCAACATAGGCTACATAAAAGCCTTGTCTCACAAACCAAACGCAACTCAAACTGCTAAGAATCTGCTTCATTCACTATGTGTAGATGCTTGCTACTTGCTTGACTTCCCATTTCCCATACCTAGGTTACTCCTGCTATCCAGCTTTCCAGCGGAACCCCATTCCCTGTATGGAGTCTTTTGTGAGTCTCATTGACATCACTGCTCTTTAGCAGTTATGATCACATGCCCCCTTTGCTTTGTGTTGTCATATACAGAATTACTCTTCCACCCCAAATCCACCAATTTTAAATTTATTGGAACATACAAAAAACATTTCCTATAGAAATGGTGAATATGAATTCTGTTTGCACATTTTCCTCAAAAGTCTCATTACTCCAGTTGTAGCTTTGATTTATTGAGTTTAAAAAAAAATTATAGCTTCTTCCATTTTTTATTTTTCTAAACTCTTTAATTTTTAATATTCCTGACTTACTTTATCACTCACAGAAGTTGTAACTGTTCCCTAGGCTGGCTGTGCTGTTGAAGGGTTGAAACAAATTTTGAATGTATTATTTATTGCATCAATAAGTGATTTTTTTCCATTTTGTATAAGCATATAACACTTTATTATTTTATTATTTTTATTTTATTTTATGTTTATGAGTGTAATGCCTACATGTGTGTAAGTGCACCCGTGTCATGAAATGCCACAGAAATCAGAAGAGGGTGTCAGAGCCCCTGGAACTGGAGTTATGAATGGTTCTCAGCTGCCATGTGGGTTTTGGGAATTGAACCTGGGTCCTATGCAAAAGCAGTCAGTGTTCTTAACTGCTGAGCCATCTTTCCAACACCATGAATAACACTTTTAATGTAATTTGAGTTGTAGGAAATGACTAAAGTCTAAAGGGTGTTCTTCTGTATCATTTGAAACAGAGCACCCTGAAGATGTAGCTCCTACTGTTGGATTTTCTAAAATTGACCTGAGACAAGGAAAATTTGAAGTTACCATCTTTGACTTGGGAGGAGGAAAAAGAATTCGGGGAATTTGGAAGAATTACTATGCCGAGTCCTATGGAGTAATATTTGTTGTGGATTCCAGTGATGAAGAGAGAATGGAAGAAACAAAAGAGACAATGTCAGAAGTGTTAAGACATCCTAGGATATCAGGAAAGCCTGTATTGGTGTAAGTAACATTGGTGCTCTTGTAGGAGGCGGTAGCATTGGCCAACAGAGAAATTTGTTACAAAATATTAAATAAACAGAGGTGGTCATGTCGTAGTGTAATACAATTTATGCAATTACCTGTGAGTTGTTATCATTCTGAAGCCTACTAGAGTGGATAAAAGGTTATGAGTATGCTATAAGCCAGTTGTATAATTCAATCTCCTGGGTATTCAGATATAAACTCTTATTTTATTTGATAGTCTATTTTGTATTGAATTTTGCATTTTGAACATTGGAATTTAAAAAATATTTTTTCTTCTGTTTTTGCTGTTCTAAGGATTCAACCTAGTGCCTTACACATGCTAGCAAATGCTCAACCATAGCTTTACCAGCAACCCTTAGTTTTTTGAGACAGCATCTTTCTATGTAACCTATGCTGGGTTTAAACTCCTTGATCCTCCTGCCTCAAAGCTCCTGAGCCTAGGATTTCAGGTGTAGGGTGCCACCATGCTCAGTTTTGTCTTTTAATGATTTATATTTTTCATCGTTCTTTTGTGTTTGTTTATTCGAGACAGGTTCTCATGTAGCTCAGGCTGGTTTCAAAGTTGTTGTGTTGCCAAGGATGACCTTAAACTTCTGATCTAGGATTACAGGTGTCAGACACCATGATCAAACCCAGATCCTTGTGTATGCCAGACACACACTGCCAAGTGAGCTCCGTCTGCAGCTCTGGCATTGCTCTTCTCTGGAAGAGCAATTGTCTGGAAGTTAAATGCTTCAGTTTTCTAACGACATTGATATTGATTTCTCAGCCTGTGTTTCCACATTTCTGTATTGCATGTGTAATCTGTCTTTATCATCTCAGTCATTCACTTATAACATTCTGTCCTCCAGCTTCACATTGACAAAGGACTTTCATAGGTAGAGCATTTATGTACAGCAACTGTAGATGGTGCTGTAACAGAGACAAAATACAGCAAAGTACACTAGTTTAAATTGCTCTATAAGTGGAAGTTAACTGAGTTTGCCCTTGCCCTCTTGTTCCTTTGTCTTCATTCTTGTACTTCATTATTCAGGTAGAAAAAAAAGCAAGCTGTCATAATTAAATGAAAAGAATATGTTAAGAGTGGTTTCTCCATGGTTCTCAGTAGCCAATGAAGATTTTTGAATGAGGCCATTTAGAAGCTTTGATTATGAAAGCTAAAACTTTATTGCATCATTTATCAGTAAAGCTTTTTTACTTTTACTTTTTTACTTTTAAACTTTACATGTTTAATTATGGAAGTTACTTGTTTTATATGATGTAGTCTCACTTTTATTGAATCTGAAATAAAATGAAAAGTGACCTTTGTTGAACCCTGTAGCCTAAGGCAGTCTCTACAAAATTTTAAATAGAGAATCAGTGATTTTTAAAGTAAATCATATTGAGTATTTATCATCTATGAAATATTATGTTCATTTTAACTAGTCATTTTTCATTTATTCTTTTGTACATTTATTTATTCATGTATATATTAATTTAGGAAGTATTTACTGAGCTTCGACTATTCTTTGCATCAATAATACAAGGTACTAGCTAATTTCCTATAAAATGAACTGAACTAGAAAGTATGTTAATATCTTAATATATTGAAATTTTTATCACCCGTAGGTTATAATAGTGTTGTGAGCAGACAGATGCTTTCTCTAAACCTCCTCTCTCTTGTATAGTCTTAAAAGTTGTCCTTAGATAATAATCTGTTAATCTCCCTGTCTTTTTTGGAGAAGGTTTGAATTGCCTGATTCTTCATCCAGACTATCTCTGGTTTCACATGCTAAAATTTCCTTCCAAAATAATAATTTGTATTAACACAGTTTAACTTTTGGAATGGTCACACTTTATTACATTGTATTGGGTCATTCTCTAGTGTACTAGTGACCAATATCTGCCTATGTTATATAACCAAATAGGTTTTAGATATAGATGTTAGGGTTCTAACTGACTAGCTTCAAGTTCTGAGCCCTCTAGTCATGGAATTTATAGGATCTGTTGGCGTAAGTGTTGTCTTCTTGTGGTGTAACCTTCTTCTTTACTCTGTGTGTCTCATGCTTCCACTCCCCATTACACTCCATTTAAAAACTAACAAAAAAAGTTTGACAGTGTTTTTGGCCAGCAACATGGTGCCATGGACCTCCTGCATCAGCGTTTTCAAGCCCAGAGCTCCAGAATTTTTGAGAGTGAGATCATGAATGCTTTGAGAGCCCCCTTTCTGGACAGGTTTTCCAGATCATTCTGATGCACAGCAAAAATTGAGAACTACTGAAGTAGGAGAAAGTAAGACTTTGAGTTAGATAGGCCGTGGGTAGGATGGCAGGGGTGCACACCACACCCAGCAGAAAGTTACTTTCTCTTTCTGAGCCTCTATTGGCTCCCCCTGTTAGTAAGGAATTGAATCTCAGTGTCATGTGAATTGTAAATTATGCATTGGAAGTAGGCAGTATAGAATTCTAATGTTCTGTGTGATCATAGCTAATGGTATGTTGGTGTCAAAGTGTCATGTGAATCAAAACATAAAGCTTATGATTACAGAAAGTTGCACAGTTTAGTGGTTATGAATATGCACCCAAATGTCCATAATAGTTTCTATTTTATATTATTTTTGTCATCTTATTTCCAAAACCAGCCAGTTCCTAATAGTGTCCCTTCAACTCTTTCAGAAATTATTTCCCTTTCAAATAGTTTCATTAAGGAAAAATTGCTGCTTATGTTTTTTTTTAAAGCATGGAAATAAAATATACAAAATGGTCAACAACTGATAAATGTGTTGTTCTTGTTGCTTAGATTAGATCTTAATAAAGGATCTGAAGACCTAGCCATGAGGCAATCTTAACAGCCAAGCTATAGAGTGAGCCTTGATGTCCATCAACACAGCAGAGTATTGTTTAACCACATAGGAGAAGATCAAGTCATTTGTAAGAAAATAGATCCCATTACATGTCACCAGATTAAGTGACATTTTCCAGAGATAGGAAGACAAATATTGTATCTTTTGTCTTGTAAGTGGAATTCAGAACTTAGAAAAAAAGGCAACCTGAGAGTAGTTAAGCAGCTACCAGGGAAGGAAGGGTAAGGTAAGAGGTAAGGTAATTATGTATGTAATTCATATATATTAGTAAGGTAGAAATGTAGCAATGAAATAAAATATCATGCTTTGCTTTGCAGTGAATCTGTTCCTAAGTACTTTAAAAGCTTGGTAAAATACTAATAGAATAAAACCTTTTTATAAGTCCCTCTGGGTATAATTGAACTAATGCATATTAAATAGTACTTAATAGTCTCAGTTTCCACCATACATAATTTAGGAACAACAATAATCTCTAAATATAATTCTAAAAGGAACAGAAGAGGTAGTAGTCATAATTACCCATTTAGCTGTGGAGTTAATCATCTGTTTTAAATGAATTTTTTTAATGTTCTTTAAGCATTTGGAGTTGAGATCTGTAAAATATGTTTTTCTACAGTGATGCTTGATAATTGACATAGTGGGAAGCATTCAGTTTATATTTTAAAATTAAAATTATTTCATAGTATTTATATGATGTAACATATGACAATTCAATCCTTTCATGTACCCCAACTCTCTTAACACACTTTTCCTCCATTGCACAAGTGTGGAAAAGCTGCCTCCCTGGGTGGAACCTGTATCTGCATATTCTCTGTCAGTACCCAAACTGCTAAATATTGCTGGGTTAAAAACCCATGTCACATTGGCTGAGATGTCAAAGTTGTTACGACACATAGATGACCCCTAAATACTTCCTGGTTATCTTCTATTGCTCTTACAGGACATTTCCTTATGTGTGTGTGCATTATTTTATTGCTTGTATGTGCATGTGCACCTGTGTTGTACAGTACCCCCTCAGGTCAAAAGAGGGTGTTGTATCCCCCTGGAACTGGAGTGATAGGTGGTTGTTAACTACCATATGGGTGCTGGGAATCAAGCCCAGGTCCTCTGCAAGAGCAGCCAGTCCTGTAACTGCTGAGCCATCTCTCCGGCCCCCTCTTGTAGGTCTTTGATATTTTCCCCTTCAATCTGATTGTTTCACTTGTTCGCTTCTTGCTCTGTTCCCCCTTAACTCTGTTGTATTTTAGTTGGTTCTTTTGCCTCGTAGTTTCTACACTCTGCCTGTCTTCCTTACAGTATGCCCTCCAGATCCTAATGCTTTAAACCCTGTGCCAATATTCCTCTCTTTCTAAAATCAGTAGTTCCGCCTCTGGGTATTTGCCATCAGCAGAATATGCTCTCTTATTTCTTACTATTACACATCCTGAAATCCTTTCGCCACAAGTCTCTTCAGATATCAACTCTTAGACAGCCCTGTTCAGACTCTTGGAAAGAATGATGGTTAGTGGCTAAGGGACTTCTTGTGCATTCGTTCCTTAGCATACCCACCTGATCCTTTTTTCTTCAGTTTCAGGAAACTGCTCTTGTGGTGTTTGCAGTTATCTCTGTCTTACCAAATTGCTGGCCATTTTTTTTCCTCTTGTTTTACCTATATTATTTCCTCATTTTTTTCCTCCTTTAGACCTCTTTTATATTTTAGCATAATTCCTTGGTTTTCCCTACGCTTTCTGCCACTCCAATTCTGCTTCCTTTGGTAACAGACCCTCTTCTGCTTGAAATTTGGGGATGTACCAGGTAGGGTTTTTCCTGGTCTTTAAGTTTTTGACATATGGATACTTCTCAGATGATTTTATGTCATGAGACGACCCAGATTTATGCTTCTAATCCTGTATCCTAAACACTCCTAGTGATATAACAAGTACAGAAACCTCCACTTTTGACATTTTATAGTCATTTTACGTTGTTTAGGCTAAAATAGAATTTTTTTGTCTCTTTCAAACTGTCAAATATTAAGCCTTCATTGCTATTATTTTCCATCTTAGTAAATGTTATCATCATTCGGGACCATATAGATTTAACCTCTTAAATTTGCCCTTTTTTCTTTCACCCCTGTAGTTGTTAAGAACAGGCTCTGGGCATTAGACTACCTGGGTTCAAATTGGATTAGCTGTGTGTGATTTCTCTCCTCTGCTAGTCCAAGTCTCTGCCTCCTCTTACAGGAACTTCAGTGAACTTGATTGTCCTCTATGTCTGCATAGCAGTCCTCTACTCACCCTTCCCACGTCCCCATATTCCACCCCCATATTCCTTTCTTCTCTTTTGAAAAGAAGACAAGGCCTCCTTATCCAGCAGCCAGGGTTAGCCTTAGACTCAGTTTATACCGACCCAGACTGTCTTCAGACTTGCAGCAGTTCTCTTAACTTGGCTTTCAGAGTACTGAGATCACACTGGTGTGCATCACCATGTCTAGCTGCTCTCTTTCTTCACCTCATCTTGTCTCACTACTTTTCCCTCTGTGCTCCAGCTGTACTGTCGTTTTTCTTTAATGGAGTAAGTGGAATCTTCATACTCATACTGTTCCTTATGCCTGAGGTAAACCCACCTTGTTATCATCCCTTAAGTATTTACTTAAATATTCCCTTTGGAAAAAAAAAAGACATATACCATAAAGATATTTAGTCTTCCTACTCAGGAGTATGATATGTCTTAATTTACCCTTTTTTCTTTTTGATAAAATTTAACCATTTTTTATACATGAAAGCAGCTTAGCCATCTGCAGGATATTTTTGTTCCTGTTGTTATTATTAAGTAATATTTCTCACCAATAAATATTTGCCACTGTTGTCATTAAAAAAATTTATTGCCTTTGATAAAGACTTTCCCTGTCCACCCACCCTAGCAAAGCCATCCCGATGACCTCCACCTTTCCTAATCACCTATATTTTATGTGTCTGCCTAGAACTTATAGGTCTTTCTGTCATTTGCTTTCTTTACCAGACTATGAATTCTCAACCTGTTCCTGTGCAAGTCCATACAGTATCCTTAGTCCATAAGATAGTGCTTCACTTAATCATAAAGAGATGTCAAAAGTTCAAGAATACAGTTGCCCTTATTTTGACATTGTCAAGCACTCTGTCTTACCTCACCTTCTTAGGCCCTATCTTGAGTCTTCATCAGCTTCATAATTGAGTTGTCCCAAGCCCTACTGATCACCGAGATAACTCACCTATCTGAGGATAAAAGACTTAATAGGCATTTTAGTTTGATTTTGATTTATTGTAGCATCCTTTGAAATATTGTTTTATATAGTTCTTAACTAGCAAAATATTCTCAAATAAGGCAAAATAAGTTGTTACCTTTAATTGAACAGTTATCATCTTAAAATTATGAAAATACACAATATTATCTGTCCAGAAACTTAAGGTCTTTCACCTCATTTTTAGTAGTTAAACTGCAAGTTTTTAAAATTAGGTTACTTGCTTCAAAAGTTTCTAGAATTCTAGTAGTAAAAGTTAAAGAGGGAAACGGTAACTTCTCCATGATGAGATGTGTGTGACTGGACCCATGAAGCAAAGAAAACCACAGCAGGCCACGGAACATGGACACCTTCAGCTGGAGCTAGAAAGCTTCCAAAATAGCACTTTTATTTAGAGCTGCAGCAGGGGCAGCAGCAGCAGCACAGGGCCCTGCATGGATTTCTTCTCTTGTACTTTGCAGCTAGTCCAAATTTCTCTTTAGTGTTGCCAACATACTCTTTTGTGCTGTTCACTATCATTTCAATATTGTTGACGTCCTCTCCTTGTTCCTCTACTAAAAGAGATATCTGAATGAACAAATCCCTCAAGTCCTTTACTTGGTTCTCCAAATTAACAAGTTTTTTGTGTCTCTGTTCAATCTCTGAGAGTTGTGCTTTAGTGATACTGGTTTCTGTAAGCAAGCTTTCATTAAAAACCTCCCACTTTCCACACTGTAACATGTCATTTACTTCATCTTCAGGAACTTCTTTTCCAGCCACTTCAAGCTGTCGGAAAATAAATGTCTTGCACCTCTCTTGTTTTGCGGCAATTGTGTCGTTATATATAAACATAGTTTGCTGAAAATGGTGGAACATTGCTGCGTACTGAGATTTAAGTATCCTTGTCACCACTGATGATGGACCATTTTCAGCCTCTGACTTTTTAACTTCTTTAACTAAATCACCCAAAGCTTTGTTAATATGTTCTGCTTGAATTTTTATTTCCTTTGCAATGGTAGATTCTCTCTTAAGTAGACTAAACCTTCTCATTGAAGCTATCAGACTTTTCTGATGCTGTCCAAATCTTTGAACATCATCTGCAAAATTGTTAATATTCTCCTGTAGTTTTTGAATCTCATGTAGGTGTCTCTCTTCCACAGGCTCTCTTTCATAAATAACAGCTTGCTGGACAAATATCCCTTGTTCCTCTGCTTCCACAGATAACACCTGACTGTCTCTAGAGAGTTCGATTTCCTTTGTTTTCTGTTTGAGTTCTTGAAGTCGGTCTTTCATCTTCCTTTTCTTTCTAAGACATAAAGATAATTGAAATGAACAGAGAAGCGTTTGCTGTTTATCCCCATTAGCACTTGGTATATGAGATAGTTGTCTACTTCCCAGAACAAATTCTAGTTTTCTGAAAGGGAGTTTACAAAAATTAAGATCAGCCAGGTATAGTAGCTCATGCCTATATTCCTAACAGGGAGGCGGAGGGAGAAGTATGGCAAGTTCTAGACTAACCTAGGCTATAGGGAATTGAAGGCCAGCCTCAACTACATAGTGAGAACTTACCTCATTTAAAAAAAGAAAAGGGAAATCAAAAGGCATTTCCCCATAAAGATAGTTAAAGTGGGGAAATTAATGGTAGAAAATTGATAAATTATTTTGGATGGTTAGGACTGCTGTGAGTTCTGTTGAGTTGAGAATAGTAGCAGAGACAGCAATGATGGGGATATGGTTGCCCCAAAATAAGTTCTTTGGTTGTCATACTATCTGCAACATGATTTTCCTTAATAAAAGTTGTTTTGACTTTACTTTAGCCATTAGGATTAACCTTTAGACTCCAAAAATAACTTTACCATTAAAAATGTTGTCCCCAGTTAATTAGATGTATATCGTGTTAAAAATACACTTATTTTGCTAAACAGGCATAATTAACTTAAGACCAGTATGACAGAATAAGTTCTATATGAATTTTAAGCAGTAAGCATATTGAGGAATTTCAGTTGATTAAAATGTTATTTACCTAGTTTTTAAAAAAATCATTACTTTTACTTATGTGTATGTATCTGTGTGTGGGTGTGTGCGCATGCATTCAGGTGCTTGTGAAGGACAGAGGTGTTGAGTTACCTTGGAGCTAGAGTAATGAGCTACTTAGCATTGGTGCTGGGAACCAAACTTAGCTTCTCTACAAGAATAGTGCATGCTGTTATTCCTGAGTAGTGTATAATCTGTAAGGATATGAGTAATAGAATAAAAAGAGATAAAAAATAGAATAAAGCAGATGCATAAGATTCTGGCAGTACAGTCAGTCAAGGCCTCTCTGTGTAGGAGATATTGGGTACTAAGTCCTAAATACTGAGAATCTAGCAAGATGAGGAGGCAAGAGACTGTAGGTTCTGTATAGTCCTTGGACTGTCATACCAGTGAATGTGGCTGGTCTGTTTCAAGAACAAAATCAATGCCTATGTAGATAGAAATTTGCAGAGGAAGGAATAACACAGAGGAGTAAAGTCAGAAAAGTAGGTAGGGACCAGACTATGGTTGCCTTGTCTGCCAAGGCAGGTGAACAGCAATATGGCCTGGCGTGAATTATGTTTTCAAAAGATGCTGCATAAAGAATGTTTTTCAGGCTACCAAAGTAGCACACATAAAAGAGTCAGATGATAAAACTTGAGATAGAATCTATAGAAACTATCAGGAAATATTTTTGGAGGTAAAAGCGATAGGACTTGATGATTTTAACCTGTTAGCAATACCTAAAAAAATTAGTTTTGTCTTAGTTTTCCTCTTGTCCCTTGCTCCTGCCTCATCCTCTGACTGCCCCCAGTCCTCTGTTGTCAGTTCCCCCACCTCTGCCTGTTGGAGTGTTTACAAGGTAAAGCTTCTTACTATCCACTATCATTTTAGCCCCATGGTATTAGATACTGTTTGTTCAAAGTTGTATCTCCAGTCTAGATTGCTCTCAGAATACATGTTTGCTTGCCAAGCTCCATTTCAATGTTTGTGTCTAAAATGAGTCTGGGATCTTCCTCTCACTACTGGAACTCTTCCAGTTCATTCAGTGGCAGCTCTCTTCTTTCAGTGGCTCAGAACCAGAAACTCTGGAGTCATTCTTGATTACTTTCTTTTTCAGTAGTTTCTGTGTTAGCTAATAGGGCCTTGTGCTGCTTAGCTTTAGTTGTCAGCTCTGGGTTGAAGGAGCCTTAATTGGGGAATTTCTTCCACTGGACTGGCCTGTGACCATGTCTGTAGGATATTTTCTTGATAGTTGAGTAATGTGGGAGTATGTGGGCAGTGCTGCTCCTGGGCAGGTTGTTCTGTATTATATAAGAAAGCAGGCTGAGCATGGGCCAGGGGAGCAAGCCAGCGAGCAGCGTCCCTCCATAGCCTGTACTTCAGCTCCTGACTCCTGAGTTCTTGCCCTGAGTTCCTATCTTGGGCTCCCTCAGTGATGAATTGTGATCTGGGAGGTAAGATAAAATAAACCCTTTCCTTCCCATGTTGGTTTTGTTCAGAGTGTTTTGTCACAGCAATTAAAGGCAAGCTAGAACTGTTCTCATTTCCAAACAACTGACAAATCTTGCCCTCAGCCTTTTTTTCATAGCATATTGGAGTCAGCCACTGATTCCAGTCTAGGCCAAATTATTATTTCAGTTGGGTTACTGTAAGAGGCGCTGAGTGCTCTCTGTGTTTCCCTTTTTTGCATTCCCCATCCCTGTCTTCTCAGCACAAAGTGTAGTTGAAATACAATTGGTTATTGTGCTTAAATTCCTCCTTTGCTGTAGAGAAAAAGCCAGAGCCTGGAAGATTCTGTATGACTTCTGTATATCTTTCCTGTTACTGCTTTGACTTCACCTCCTAAAACTCTCCTCCTCTCTCTGCTTCAGCCTTGTTCTTGCTGTTCTTCATTCAAACTCAGTACCATTCATCTTTAGGACTTCAGACTTGCAGTTTCTGTGTGGAATGTTCCTCCCTGTGAAATGCATGTCTAATAATATTTCTCCAGCTCCTTTAGGCCCTGCTGAAATGTCACCCTCCCAGTAAGACTGCCCTTGGTCACTTGTCAGAATCTACAACTGCCCTCTCAAATCTCTGACCCTCCCAGCTTTGTCTTCTGAGTACTTCTTGCTACTTAATATTACATCTTTTACTTGTTTAATTCATTCTTTACTTTTCCTCCTAAATAAAATCCGCATGGCAGTTTTATTCATTCTGGTATTCCCACCATCTCGATATTTATTGAGTTCTCGTACAATTTTCTTTTGTCTTTTGAGACAGGATCTCCCTGTCACCCCAGCAAGCCTAGAACACACTATGTAGACCAGGCTGGCTTTGATTTCACAATCTGCTTCCCTCTGCCTCCCAATTGCTGGGACGAAAGCAGTGCCCCACTACGCCCGACTCTCATACCGAGTCAGTTCTGGATGTGGGTTGGTTACTATTCTACATTTGTTGCATGTTCTAAGAACTTTGGATTGACTGTTCTCATAGTCTTAATTTTGTTGAAAATGAAGGTAGGAGTTTCAGTCCTTTAACCAAAGTATCACTAGTGCTGGCTGCTGGCATTCTTTCAAAGATGACTCTTTGCTGTCCTCCAAAGCCTTCTTTTGATGTTAGGTACTATAGAGAGATTGTCTAGACATAGGGTAGATATGAAAAGAATTAACTACATGGATTAAGCATCTAGGAAAGGTACCACATCACAAAGGATAGGGCCTTTAAATCTGTGTGTTTGTTTTACAGAAAGAGCCCTTTGTAGGTGTTAGAAGTTTACTCAGAAACATTTACTGTGATACTGTGAACCGTTTTGCTGAACTCTTGTGTTGCAGCTTTCGTTGTCTCTAAGGCATTTGGAGTATTCCATTTCCTTTGAATGTTTTATATATAACTTAAGTAGCTTGTAGTTGTGGCCCTCTGCCCCTCATTTGGGGTAGTAATAGTAAAACTCAAAATAAGGAGCTTCGAAGCTGGGAAAGGATTCTTCTTACTTTCTCATTCCGTTTCCTGTTCCTCTTGCAAGCAATGATTTTTTTCCACCTTCGATAAAGACTAGTAGATTAGAAAAAGCAAAGTTGTGAGTTTCACAGATACGTGAATAGTAATAAACTATGATATTAAAACTTGGAAGATCTGTGAGATGCCAATTAGTCAAAAAGGAATATAAAATTATATAGACGTGTAAATACTGATGCAGCTTTGTGTGCTGGGAAATGAAGGTCAACATGAAACAGTAGTTATTGATCTATATGTTACATATATCTTCTAGAACTGTATTTCTTACCTTTTTTCCATATACTTAGGAAATAAAATAGAATACAGTATATTATCATTTATGCCCTCTATTAAAATAGAAATGCTGATTTTGATCAAGAAATATTCCAGTATGAGAGCAGTCAATTATGAAAAGCTTGACAGTTTCATTTTTTGGTTTCTTTCTCTTATTTTATTTGTGTAGGATGTGAATGTATTTATGCACACATGTGCTCACGTTTGTGTACATGTGCTGCAGATTAATCCTAGGACTTTCTTTGTGTGTGGTAGGCAAGCACTTTACCACTGAGCTGTGCATTTACTCCTCGGTCCTAGTCCTCCGCCTTGGTGGACGTACTTTTAACTGCTGAGCCATCTCTCCTGTGCATTTTTGAGACAGTTCTGTTATTTCACCTAGGCTGACCTTGAACTCTTCTTGCTTCTACTCCCCAGTGCTGCAATCACAAATGTGCATTACCACATTCAGCAGTTTTCACCTCTTTTTAACTATACTAAATTATTTTATTAACTGTATGTAATTATAGTTTATAATTAATTATACTTAATTACAAACAATATAATCCTTAATGCAAAAATGTACATCTTAAGGAATTCATGCTGAAAATATTACTATCTTTCTAAAATAATTTAACTTATAATTCCTTATGAGTTTTAAATATTTTGTTTGTGAAAAGTTTGGCCTGGGCCTGTGTCCCCAGGGACGAAAGGACACTGTAATATCTACTTGCAAATCTTAGGGCTGACATTAGAGCAGTTCTTGCTCACATTCATGTCCATGATGTGGTTATGTGGACTCTGTTTTCCATTTTAGTTATCTGTACTTTTCTGAATATGGCTGACTCTGTATGAGGGAGAAAGACCTGAGCCTCTGGCATGCATCACTGCACTCTGGCTCTACTCTGATTCATGCCATTTTCCTCTTGCATTCTTCAGCTAACCCAAGGCAGGAGACAAGAAAAGTAGTTTCTCTGTTTCCCAGAGAAGAGACCTGACCACTTCCACAGCAGCAGATGTCCTCATTTGCTCACAGATAGAATCTGTAAAGATGCTGGTTTTCTCATTTTGCATGTGTGGGGACTGAGAGCAGGAAAGCTTGGTACTTACACAGACGTGTGATGATCATGCTGGGAGTCCTTCTGTGGCAACACAAGCTCTTCATTGCCCAAGCAGTGCTTTCTGCCAGAAGGTGTACAGTATAATTTTCTTCACATGTGTATATCACATAAAGCCAAAATTATTCATTCAGTATTTAGGATTTATCAAATATTTGGTGATGATGCTGATACATCTATTCAAAGACATCTAAAAGTGTTGGAAAGTAATTGTAGAACTTTCCCATATGGCAACTTTGTGGAAACAAAATTACCTTCCATGATTCATTATATATTTCTGATAAAACTTTCCGTTTCTCCAGGGTGAAAGAATTTGTTTGTAGTCAGTTGACAGTGACTTGTCTTAAATAGGTATTGAAGGAACTGGAGAAGTGACTGAGCAGTTAAGAGCACTTGTTGCTCTTGCAGAGGACCCAAATTCAGTTCCCACTAACTGCATGTTGACAAAGCTCTAGTTCCAGGGGAATCTGATTCCTTCTTCTGACCTCTACAGGCATTGCACAACAAAGGTGCACTTACATACATGCAGGCAATACAGTAATACACATAAAATAAAAAAATTAAATAAAATATTTAAAAACTAACTATTGAAGCTATTTCCTACTAGTTTTGGTTTTGTGTTATTATTTTCCTATTGCTATTGCAAATAAATTCCTTCTGCATATATTTAATATGTCGTGTTACTTTAGCTTTATTGAAGTGTGGTTATTTTTCTCAAATTAATACATGACAGTGTAAGATACCAGATCAAGGTTAGAAATTTATATATACATCTGACCCTTGACTTAACTGCCATATCTATTTTCAAGTTTACTTTACCCAGAGGCAATCATTTTCATCTTAGCTATCTTCCACATCTATTTTCAAGTTTACTTTTCCCAGAGGCAATCATTTTCATCTTGGCTGTATGTTGTTGTGTATTTCTAGGTAATTTGTTTATAGGTGTTTCTGCTTTTGATTTTAGATATTATATTTCTGCTATAAAAGATGTGGATTAAAATGTGATAACTTATATTTCTGGAAGTGTTTTTATTCAGTATATTTATGACATGAAAAATATACTTCCTTAAAATTTGAAAGTTTTGTGCCAGCAAGATGGCTCAGTGAGTAAAGACCCTTGCTGTCAAGCCTGACCACCTGAGTTTGATCCCTGGGACCCACATGTGGAAGGAGAGAACTGCAAGTTGTCCTCTAATCTCCATACCTACACTGTGGTGTTCTGTCTCTGTCTGTCTGACTCTCTCTGTCTCTCTCTATGTCTTTCTCTCTCTCTCTCTCTCTCTCTCTCACACACACACACACACACACACACACACACACACACACATACATTCTAAATAAAATGAGTACAGAATTAAAATTTCAAAGTTTTGTTATATTGTCCTCCTGCTTTCTCTGGTGCCCCTGAGAAATCTGCTATCTGATCCTTATCTTTTGTATGAGATCTGTTTTTATATTCCACTTTGTGAAACTGGCTGCTTTCTTTTTATTACTGGTGTTCTGGAAGCTCACTACTATGTTTTGCATTATTTATTATTTTCCTAATGAAATATATTATAGTAATGATGATCAGTATTGATGTTATTTGAATAAAAATATTTATTTAATATATTAAACTCTTAACAGTTTAACTCTTGCTTTAAGAAGTAGACTATCTTATATTTGTATTGTAGCTCATTATACCATTGGAAAGTTGAATTTTATTATCATTGATTTTAGAAACCAAAATTATTTGCTTTGACTTCTGTAAAGGGTATCTTTTCCTTAACTTCTATTCTTTGAAGGAATACCATACTTTTATATTTCAATAAAAAGCACTTTAAGGCCAGGTGTGGTGGCTCACACCTTTAATCCCAGTACTCGGGAGGCAGAGGCAAGTGGATCTCTGTGGGTTCAAAGCCAGTCTGGCCTACATAGCGAGTTCCAGTCCAGCTGAGGTCACAGGGAGAGAGGCTGTCTCAAAAAAGACACCCCCCCCCAAAAAAAAAAACAAACATTAGGGAGCTCTTCAGAATAGAACAGTATGTATTTTATGTCCATTTGTATCTATAGTATACTATAAAACCAAGAAAGGGCTGAGGAAATGGCTTGGTGGGTAAAATACTGCGGAACAAGCATGTGGAGCTGAGTTTAGATCCACCGCACTCCAGAATAAAGGAGGATAGGGAGCAGGTGCACACAGGATGCTCACTGGGGTTTGCCGGCCCACCAGCCTAGCTCAAAAGTGATAAACTCTTGATTCAGTGGGAAACCCTATTTTAAGGGAATAAGGTAGAGAGTGATAGAGGAAGACATCTGATGTGCTCCTCTGACTTCCTTGTACGTATACACATGAATATTCCACACAGAGCACATGTAAACATGACACTCACATGCATATAAGTAAATATTCAGAAAATTTTTTTCTTTATATCTTATTGATACTAAAATAAAGACATGTAGATAGAATTAGATTTCCTTTTACTGCTGTGCTTTGGGACATGCATATAATGTAGATTATGTTTCTGTGGTCATCTGTAATGGTAATATGGTGTTTGTTGTTGATGCATAGTATATCAATTTATTTCTTTTAAACATTAAACTTTATGTTAAAGATTCTTTGTATTTTTAGGTTATCTTTTCTTCCTTAGGAATAAATTTTTGTGTTTCAGGTGGCTAGTGACTTCTGGGTACTCTCTTGGAGATATATAAGTGTAGTTATTGTCCTTTAGGGTATTCAATTACAGAGGAATACCCAAAGTGTATTGCTAAATTATGGATTCATTTTAAGGTTGTTTGGCTGTTACCAATGAAGCATAT
The DNA here is from genome assembly GCA_035773235.1 of Eospalax fontanierii. NCBI lineage: Eukaryota > Metazoa > Chordata > Mammalia > Rodentia > Spalacidae > Eospalax > Eospalax fontanierii. The sequence goes on from CM069534.1 coordinate 37,874,461, forward strand.
AAATTTGTCCTTTGTTGCTCAGATAATGTAAATGCAGATCTGGGGACTGTAGATGTAGCAGAACGGAAGAAAACTTCCCTAGTCATACATGATGCTCTCGGTTCCATTCTCAGCATCACACACAAAAGACATGCACACATATACACACATGCGTGTGTGTGTATGTGTGTGTGTGTGTAGACAGATAAATAGATAGGAAGTACATAGATACCTTGCTTTTGTCTTGTGATTTTTATAATCCAATGACTATCTCATTTCCTGCTGTAATTGCAGGCAAGTTAAAATAGATAATTCTGTGTCTCTACAGAATATGTTCTGTTTTTCCTCCTTCATCTCGGAAACCAGTTTTATTCTGTATAATACATAAATTCCAAATCCCAGCTTCCAAGGTAAACTATTTTCCCTTAGTGCACTCTAGTCATTTTTAATTCCTGCTCTTCACTGTGGCTCTGTGTTCCCCCATCATTTCTAGCACCTACTAGTTTCCCTTTGTTTCTTTGAAAATTAATAATACAGTTTTAAAACTGGTATTTTTAAATTTAGGGTTCTGTGAAGCATTTCTCTATATTTGGAACAGGAGAGAACTATTTTTAAACTACCTCCTCATCCTGTTGAAGACACAGCTGACCACCTCATGCCATTGAAGACACAGCTGATTATCTTTGCATAATGAACATATTCAGAATGTTCTTTCGATTCTTGTTCCTCTGTAGAAACTGACTTAGTGCAAGTACTCAGGTGTACTCTCATGCTGCATGTATGCATTTCATATTTATATGCATAACTATTTCAGTTTAATTTTGGATCTTTTTAAATTAGAATACAAGCATATTAGAATTTCAGTTTTGGAAAGAAAATTCATATAAGCATTAAATATGAAGATCATAGTTGTAAAATCACTTAATTGCTTAGATGTAATTCATGAGATCACTATTTTATGTGACTTTTTTTGTACTTAAGTCTGTTTTTTTAGTGTGGAAGTGTTCTCTCTGTAGATGATACAGATCATCTATCAATATGTTTAATTTACAACATTACTGTACAGTTTTCAATTCTAGCCATAATGTTGACTATATCTGTGAGCTTAAGCTTGGTATTTGAAAAAAAGGAGAAAAAAAAAAAAGGCCAGTAATTGATACATGTGCTAATAACTGTAACAGTTTCTTCTGAGAAAAAGAAAAGTAAATGTGAATGACTCAAAGAAAACTGTTTCTACCTTGTTACAGAGAATGCAGGTTCCTAGAGACAGACATGAATAAGGGTTACCTTGCACCTTGAGAAACACACATTGGGGTACATGTTTAATATTGTTACAGATTTTTAAAAGTAAAACATTCTTTCTGTAGTTAATATGTTGATTAATCAAGTACTTCAAGAAATACAACATAAATAATATTCTGTTCTTGTGTGTGAAGACAACTTTCAGCATTTCTCCAGCTCAAGGTTAAAGCAATCTTAGTGGAATGTTGAATCTGTAGCTATTTAAATGGGAGCAAAATGGTAGTTTCTAAAAAGGAGTTCAAAATCGTTACCAATTGTTTATCATCTCTAAACTTGAATTACCTGGCAGATTTTGTAATATGGTCTTTTAATAATTTTATTTAGTCTAAATGAGTTGTTAAATTATCTTCCTGAAGTAATCTGTTTTGTGAGATCATTTCTATTTATTAAGAGATATATGATTTTTTAAAACAAAGTTTGCTTATCTGGTTCAAGTAACTTGAATGTACATAATAAAGTGGTCTTTTCAAAGATACATATCCTTGAAGATAGAATGTTTAGATATCACATGGCCGTCTTTCAAGTCTACTTTTAAAATACTTATAAAATCACTATATTGATTTGAAATGGGATATTTATTAAATTCAAATATGGTAACAGTGATAACTTAGAAAGGTACCTGACCTATGTATACATGCTGCATTTAAATGGCACTGACTTAAAAATTACATTGATTTAAAGTTTGAAAAATTAGGGTAAGTGTTATACTTTATAATTTAATACTGTTTACAGCCTTAGAAAACTGGCTGAATATTTTAATATTTTATAGTAGTTCTTTCACAGTAAAACTGTTTAGTGATTTTTTTTCAAAGTAGCTCTAGCAGATCCTGGGAGACAATAGTGAAGAAATTATATATAGAAATATATCTCAGCTTTGAAGTATATATATATGTTTGTGTCAAATTTGGTATGAACTTCTTTTCAATATTAAGTGTGAAGTATTTTCTAAAATAAGCACAACATTATTAATTTACTGTCTGTTAGGGAAAGAAGCCTAGTTTTTTTTTCTTAGTTTGATTTTCTAATGTTCCTAAAACAAGAATCATTTTTACAGAATTAAAAAAATATTCCTGTAAAGTTGACTAACTTTGCACCAAAATCCTGTGTTCAGTTCACCCGGAGCATGTGTGAACAGATCAGCTGCCTGAAGCTCTGTGCAAGTCGGAGCAAAAGAAGTAACTTTAGTGATCCACTGAACTGTCACAGTGTGGCTAGATTTCACTTTAAAAAACACAAGGAAAAAATACTTACCTGGCTGGCTTGTTCCTCTTGATGTCTTCACCACTTGTGGTGTTGGAGTCTTTCCTCTGAGAGAGAATCTGCGGGCCATCGAGTGATATGCTTGATCCAGTGTTGAAATCACTGCTTATGAGCCACAGGCTGATTTCTTAGTGGCTCTCATATAGTTAATTGAAAGCTAAACAATGAAGTCAAATAAGTTGGAGATAAAGTTGTAGGTTTGCTGTTAAAATCAAATGAGAAGCACAGATTGCTTACTTCGAACCTGGAGAATCTGGTTCTGCCTGTTAGACTCCTATTCTTCAGATTAAAGGAAGATCATTTTCATTGGAGGGAGTTGCTAACAGGAAGTCCTTGTTAAAGTGCCTGCATGGAGCATTGAGTACTGTATCTGTAATTAGTCCTACATTACCTGTAGAATTCCTTACTTCTCCCCAAAATGGTTTTGTATCTAGACAAAGGTTTCTTTTTTTTTAAAGATTTCAAAATCTGCTAAAAATAAAGAATTAAGTAGGCATAAATAGAAATGGAAAGAAACCAGGTCTATGGGCTTTTAGGTTCTGTTCGTGATTGAATTCTCTCCTATTTAGGAAATCCCAGAAGGCATAACACAGAAATCATAGAATTTTAGAATTAGAGTAACAGTCAGAGATTTCCTATCTTTAAACCTTCCACCACCCCCCACTTTTTCTTTTTCTTATACTGTTTTTACTTTAGAAAAACCAAATTGTACAGTAGTGTTATTTATTGTGTTAATATAAAAAATCTAAATTAATTTCTTCAAGGAAGAAATGCTTATAAGAAAAATTAATGAAAATTTCTCTTGTAGTACCAAATTTCTAAATCTTTCCCTTTTTTTTTTTTTCTACTGGAGATAGTCTTTGAAGGTAGGAGAACATTGTTGTAAGCAAAGTAACAATTTAATTTTGATTTAAAAAGAAATCTTTCTGGTACAAAAGGGTAGTATGATCTTCAAATGGGGGAGAACACACATGCTTGCTTTTCTGAGTCTGTTGCTTATGCTAACAGTTTCCAGTTCCTTATATATGGAGGCTATTACAAAGCTCCACAACTGGTCACACATAGAAAATGTATGTCTGAGAGATGCCCAACCCTAAGTGACACATCTACAGTGGATCCTTTATATGTCTCATGAAACATAGTGGAATAGGGGGTAGAGAAAATATGAATATATCCCTCAACCCTCACCAGCAAGAATTGTGATGCACACAGAAGGCCACAGCTGGCTCAGTTTTAGAGAATAAGAGACTTCAGAGTGGGTGTCCCTGGACAGGACTTTTATATTAAACCTCACCCATCCACAGCTCAGGAACCACTGTGGTGCGGGGGTGTGTGTGTGAAAAGATTATAAGAGCCATGACACAAGGGAACAGAGACTTTTAGGCCGTTGGAAACTTGTTCATATGACCTTGCAGCAGCGCTGTCAGCATGCACAAGACCATGGTGACTCAGTGAGAGAGAAACCCTGATAGAATGAGAGAAATGGGCAGGAGGCATGCACAAGACCATGGTGACTCAGTGAGAGAGAAACCCTGATAGAATGAGAGAAATGGGCAGGAGGCATGCACAAGACCATGGTGACTCAGTGAGAGAGAAACCCTGATAGAATGAGAGAAATGGGCAGGAGGCCCCAACCCTAGCCAAGGAACTCATGGCAGATGATTACTGTAGAGTGAGGGAGAGTATATCTTCTTGAAGGGAGTGACTCTAGATAGGCTGACTAGACTCCAGTGAATGAACTTGCACCAAGGGACATCTGGATAGAAATGGTTAACTGGATAGGACTTAACATACAGGACAGAATACCTGAAATTGGGTGGGAGATATTGGGAGGTTGGAGAGGGAGGAGGGGGGATTTATAATTGATTAAGATATATTATATGAAATGCACAAAAACCTCAATAAAAATATTAAAAATGAAAAAAAAGAAAGGGTAGGTAGATATAAATATTGTACATATAGAAACATGTTGGTCATACCAGTGGATAGCCATACTGCTAAAATTGTGAGCTTTAAAATATTAATCATATATTTGTTTATATTTTCAAAAGGAAACAATGTGGAAATAAACTCATGAAAATGACTGTGTGTAGAAGGGGAGGAGTCGGAAACGCCCCATACTGATTTCCATAGTGACTAGACTAGTGTCCATTCACCCAGCATTTCTCTTGGTAGCTTTTTTTATTGGCCTGTTGATTGACTGCTTGTGCTTTCTCTTTACCTTGATTTTCTTTAGTAGCCTCTTCTTTCAAGCTTGACTTTATTAATAGTAAATAAGGAAACTAATGATTATTACAATATTTTCTAAAACCAGCTTGTTCTATAATCAGTAGATTGAAAACTTTGGAACAGAAGAACATGAAGACTAGAGTTAAGTTGCCATGTTATTATGTATGTCCGTTCAGCACTTCATTTGTCTTTCTAGATTGGCAAATAAACAGGACAAGGAAGGGGCTTTAGGAGAAGCTGATGTGATTGAATGTCTCTCTCTGGAAAAGCTTGTCAATGAGCACAAGTGCCTGTGTCAGATAGTAAGTGTTTTTTTTTTTTAATTCACTTTTAATTTGCTCAGGAAACTTAGCTTTTTTAAAGTGATAGTCAATTAGAAAACAATCTTCAGGAGCTCTGTGATAGCTCAGCTTGATAAAGGTGCTTGTCATTATACTTGACAGCCTGAGTTTGATCCCTGGAACCCACATGGTGGAAAGTGAGAACTGGCTCCTGCAAGTAGTCCTCTGACTTGCACTTCTGTACTAGGGCATGTGTATCTTGCTCCTAGCCCCATAAATAAGTAAATGTAAAAACATAGTAATAATAATGAAAACGAAAGTAGTAATGATGAAAACAGTCTTAAAAGAAATTTTTTATCCCAGAAATCTTGCTGCTGTTATTTTGTTGATATTAATTAATATTGTAGCATAGTTTTCAGTGAGTTCCATAAACTTTTCTATATGATTTTAAATGTTATGTTTGCTTTTTGTTTTAGATATTGCTGAGAGGATCAAAAAGTTTTGATGCTGCAGATTTTGAAAATCTGAAATATGTAAATAAAAAATTTTAGCTAAGAAACACAATAAAATTAAAAAAATCACAACAGAAGGGTTATGATATGATCTTAAGGGATATGGACAGAGGATTTATTTAACTTCATCAAATGATTGTTAGGCTGTGGCCTTACAGATGTCTGCCAATATAAATTCCTTAGTATAAGAAATTAAAATTTCGCAGTATTCTTAATAAATAGCAGTATTTTTCCTATAGCAGTTTGGTTTTGTCTTCTAGTAAATTTGTCCAAAATTTTATCTTGTCCTGTCATTTCTTATTCATAATGTGTCTTCTGACTTACAGATATTACCTATAAAATCTTTCAACTTATGGTAGTACTAAAGTTAGTAATTGCAAAGCTTTGTCTTGAAAGTTATTATCTTAAATAGCTAAATTTTAATTTTTCAATAATTATATTTAATGCTTTATGAATATATTTGTGTGGGGAACTTATAGTACGATTGAGTGAAATAAATTTGTTTTAGGAACCTTGTTCAGCAGTCTTGGGTTATGGAAAGAAAATTGATAAGTCCATTAAAAAAGGCCTTTATTGGCTACTGCATATCATTGCAAAAGACTTTGATACCTTAAGCGAACGCATCCAAAAAGACACAACTGAACAGCGTGCCCTTGAGGAGCAAGAGAAACGAGAAAGGGCTGAACGAGTGCGGAAATTACGAGAAGAAAGGTGAGTAAACTGAATTTACAGCACGGCTGGAGAGGAAAAGGGCAGTTTTATGAACATCTCTTAGTTTTGCCTGTTCGTATAGTTTTGTCTCTTTCTGTATGAAGAAAGACATTAAGTAAAAATCTTATTTCTGTGGTTCTTTGTATACACAAATGCTAGTATTTTTGTTTTGTTCGGTGGTGTTTTGTTCCATAGTGCTAGGGATCCAACCCAGGGCTTTGTGCACTCTAGGCAAGTTCTTTCACAGGGCCCTATTCTCAGCTCATGGGATAGACTTTTGAAATTCCTGTGGGGCTATGATAATAATTAAACTTGCCTATGTAGTGACTGCTTCCCAGAGTTTTGAAATGCTTATTTGTCTGTAATGGATAATTTTGGAGTAATTCTCAAAGTACAGGGAAATTTTGTTTCAGGCAACAGCAGGCAGTGTCTGGAGACATTTTTATTTGTTATGGCTTTGGCAGTGAGATGGGTGAGGGTGGTAGAATACCTAGCTGGGAGAGAGAGGGGATGCTGACCATCATTTAATGTACAGCCTCAACCAATAATTACTAGGTTCAGTATGACAGCAATATGGAGAATGAGAAACCATGGTTAGCCTCAAAATAAAGCTAGACGGTTAGAAGTTCAGTTAGCTCAAATCTCCCTTTCACCAATTTTGTCAGAAAGTTGGGCTCTCAAGTTTTTAAAATACATTTTAAAAATACACTGTCTAAAGGGAAATATTTAAACTAAATTCACCAAAATGAAAAAAATAAAGATTGTATAACTACTACTCCAAAAAGTGCCAAGATTTAATTGAGTTAAATTTAATACTTAATCAAGTATTCCCCCCCCCTTTTTTTTTTTACCTTTTATTACATGGTGGGACAGGGAAGAAATGAGAAAAAACTGAAAAGGATTTTAAAGTGAATTCTTAAAAGATCTGAAGTTGCCTTTTGTGTGGTTTACCATAGTTGTCTCCCAGTGGCCTCCTCCTCTTGGGGCTTTGTGAGCCCCCCACTACATTGTGGAGGAAGTCTTCTGGTGGTACCTTTCATTTAATTCAGAAATGTTTCTAGAAATAATTTTTTATTTGCCAAATTCCGAGTAATATGATCTGGCCCTTTTTCTACATCTCTTCTGATATCAGAAACAAGGTGAGTGGTATTTATGGCTGCTGATAGGTTTGAGTTACTGTGAGAATTTTTGTTGTTGTTATTTCTAAAATCCTACTGTATATTTTTATGATGTAAAATGGTCATTATAGCCAATCATTATATAAAGTACTTTTAATGTATATATCTGTAAAATTAAAATATATGGCTACAGTTTTCCGAAAACTCTTCTGTTTCCTTCAGTACAAAAATAAAAACATGGCTAGAAGGTACAGCTAGCTCAATGGGTAGTGCATGGGTAGTCTGCATGAATTTAATCCCCAGTACCAAAAAAGGGAGAGGAATGGAAGGAAAAATGACTAATATTATATTTTCTGTATTCGACTTCATTTTTATGAGATGACTTGTAGTAAATGTCGGTGGGAAAGCTCAGGCTCAGAATTGCAGGTTTAAGATCATAACAAAGTGAAAAACCTCCAAATCTTGACTTCCTGGATTCAGAATGAAAAGGAAATGAAGGAAAATGCATGGAATTAAAGGTCATCTTGTTAAGCAAAGTTGGCCAAATATAGAAAGTTAAAGGCTGCATATTTTAAATTTTGGGGACCTACAAATAAATAATAAATAAAAAGAGAAAGGGTGATCCACTGAAAGTCAAAAAGGAACTGCTGAGGACTGCTGAGAAAGAATAGAAACGAAATGGAAAATAAGGGACAAAAAAGGCTAGAATGAAGGGTTCATATGTTCAAAGCAGTTTACGTGTGTGTATAGAAATGTCAAACCCCACTAATATGTGATAATAATTATAACACAAGAGAAATGGTTTTCTAATTATTCTACAAGTAGAACATAACAAAGATGTATTCATTACCATGGTAATTATTACCTGTGTTCTGTGCTGAAATCATTTTAGAATGTTTTTTGTAATTGTTGACTTGCTCTATGACCTAAAATAATCCAATTTGGAAAGTGTACTATGTGCTGATGACAACAATTCTTGAACTACTGATCTTTCTGTGTTAGTCTCCAGAGTTCTGGAGCTACAAACACTCATTAGCATTTGAATTTTGAATTTTGAACTTTATAGGAGTCATCTGGCTTTGCTTTCTCATCTCTGATTCTATATTGAAAATTCTGCATCTGTGTCATGGACATGTATTATCCAGTTAAAATGAGCAACTATCCTAACATTAAGGACTACAGAGAAGAGAGAGGCAAAGCTAACAGAATAAATCAAAATGTTAAAAAATAATAATAAAAGTAAAGTTAATAAAAGGAGAAAGACAAAAGAGGGGAAATAGAATTTTGGGAGGGTGGGGACTTTTTTTGAGACAAGGTGTCCCTGTAGCCCTAGCTGGCCTGGAACTCACTATGTAGACCAGCCTGGCCTCAAATCTCACTGAGCTCTACCTGCCTCTGCATCCTGAATGCTGAAATTAAAGGCACGTACTACCCTGCCCAGTTAAGATTCTTTTTTTTTTTTAAGTAAAAACTTTGGAAGAGAGAGAGGGGGAAAAAAAATCCAATTAGAGAATAAAACAACAAATAAAATTAGATGAAAGAAGAAAAAAATGAGGAAAACAGCAACAAAATGTCAAAAATTCCTCTTAGCCAAGGTACTTGGACTGGAAATGCCTCTTTGTGGGTCATCTGACACTGAAATTCACGAGGTAGGACTCGTGAGTCGCAGCTAAAACTAGTTATGATTTCTCTCAGCTTCCACCCTGACTATTTAGGTCATTCTCCAGGCTGCTCCTTGACTGTTTCCTGCCACACAGGTTAAATTGGTCGTGTCCCTGGCAGAAGTGTATTGGCTCCAGAAGTCTTTTATAAGTGTACCAGAGGTGTGGCTAAAGTTTAGCTATCAAGAGCCTTTATTGCATATGGGGCTTGAGCAGTATGTGGATGGCAGGTACATTCTCCCCTCCAAATGCCCTCTACCTTGGTCCCCAGGTCATGGCAAATGGCCAAACTGTAGTATGTTCCCTTGACAGTAGTGGGAATAGTCAAACCACTGAGTTCAGCCAGACAGAATTGGTGACCTTTGTGTCTTTGTGCTTTCAGAACCAGACCCTGTACAGGCCTGTCTTTCACCTCCTAGAGTGGGACCCCCTACCTCAAAGAAGTCTCCTCTCCCCTGCATGCCACAGCCTGCCCCCTCTGCTGCCTAAACCTCATAGTGGATTTGTCCAGACACCCCATCAGCAGCTTGGTGGACTCCTACCCTGTCATTGCTGTAGGAGATGCTCAGGGATCTGAATTGTGATCATTCTGTTTTTTGAACCCTAGAGCTATTTAGCTTCTAATAAGACCTTTCTCAAAATGGCTTCTAATTGGACCCCTTAGAATGTTTGCTGAGCAGTAGACAGGATTTCTTCTCTAGGTTGTTAGGAAGGAAGTGTCACATTGAGGCCAAATCCTTGTACTGGATTTCCAGCTGCAGGAAGAATGGGTTTCTCCTGTAGGGATTTCCAGTCTGCTCTTACTACTTGTGTTACTGGTCCTTCAGACTTTCCTTATGCTTGCAGCATGCAGCTCTCTGCTCCCAGGGGAGCTGCAGTTGATGTTGGTTGATGTTAAAAAGTACTTTTTTCTTTTCTCTATTTTCCGCTTCCTGCTGTTAACTTCCTATTCACTTCCTTTGGTTCCCAGCATTCTTTCTTCTTGTAATATATTTCTCATTTATTTCCCTGACTCTTCTTACCCAATCACTGGAAGGCCACTCCATTCTGCCATCTTTCTCCCTTTTCCAAGATTTCTTTCTTTTAGAACTCAATTTTTATGAGGATAGAGCCCTATTACCAGCATATGTCTTTTTTAAAATGCTCTGAAGCCATGACTACATATTTAAATTCCTGTTTAAATAGCCTTAACTCTATTGAAATTTAATTTCTTAAAATTGACTCAGCACTTTTGAAAAGAATTTTGATTTTTAAATTCCCCCCCCTCAATAGAGAACAAAGAGAACGAGAACAAACTGAACTTGATGGAGCCAGTGGTTCAGCTGAGTTCGACTCAGGACCAGTTCCTGCTGATCCTTTCCAACCTATAGCAGCTGTAATCCTTGAGGTATGGATTATGACACATGTAGTTTCTATATGTTAAATAATAAAGTTACAGTTTGGGAATGGTGCTTAGGGGTTGGGACGACAGGCAGGATGATAGAAGAACTTTGAGAGTATTTCCAATGAAATTAAAGATATGCAGCTGTAGTGAAGATTTACTATTTTTTTCTACTTCCAGTTTACTTTTGGAGCTGGGGGTATGGCACATTGATTGACCACTTCCTAACACACATATTTTTTTTAATTACCTTCTGTAGAGTTTAAAAAAAGAAACATGACTGAAAATATATAGGAATAAGAATAAAAGTTGAATATATCATTTATAATAGTTAACTGTTTTGATAAACCTATTTTTGCCATTTCTTTCACAGTATTAATGTATTTAATCTTTATATTCTTTGTACTAGTATTGCTATTACTACCTCTTTGCAATAATATTTAGATTTAAATATTATTGAGAGTGTCAGATCCTCAAACTGGAGTTATAAATGTTTGTTAGCCACCATGTGGGTGCTGGAAATTGAATCTGGGTCCTCTGCAAGAGCAGCTGGTGTTCTCAACTGCTGAGCCATCTCACCAGCCCCAATATTTAGATTTTTATTCTGTGTTAGTGTACATAACCAACTTTCTGTTTTTCCAGGATATCTAAGTATGTTGCAAGCAGAATGTAATATATATATTACTGCATCTGAATTCTATTTAATTTTAATCACAACAAGTTTTACACATATTAACTTGTAGGTTTAAAAAGTATTGTTACATCATTTATTTTGTGTGTGTGTGTGTGTGTGTGTGTGTGTGTGTGTGTGTGTAGAGGGGCACACAATGTGGAAGTCAGAGGTTAGCTTTTAGGAGTGGGTTCTGTGCTTTGATTGTGTGGATTCCAGGGATTGAATTTAGGCTCATTAGCCTTGGTGGCAAGCAATTTTAACTGTGAGCCATCTCACTGGCTCAACTTGTAGATTTTAATAGTGCGGTTAAAGGTAAGTGAGCGTGCATGCACTTGTGTGTCTGTTTATTTTCATCTTCTTCTGGTGGCCAGAGTTTGCACTGGCTCTGTTCTAATTGCTTTTAGCAGCCATGCCTCCACTTAGGCCGTGCATCCCACGTGTCCTCCATTTTTGCTTCTCCATTGTTGCAGATCTTATGGAGGTACTTGCTGGTCCTACCCTGTGTTCTCCACTCTTCTCCCCTGTCACTGCCTCCTACCAGGTGCTCATCAGAGATGGGAAGACCAGTCTGTGTTCCTTGGGGTGCTCCTGAAAAGGGAGGCATCTCCTTAGCCAAGAAGTTAGAAGAAGTCATCAAAAATATGGGCTATTGTTTTCTCTCTGTATGTTTGTTAAGTTTTGTTCTGTGTTCTTTTTAAAAGATTTCTAGAAAAGATGGATTCTTTTTGATTCCACATACACACATAAGTATTAAGTTAATGATGAAAATAGTAGAAGCTTTAACACCTGTATAGCGTTTACAACATAGGAGGCACTATTATAAGTATTTCATATATTCAGTGATATGGAAAAAACATATTTTAAAATAAAACATCAGTTCGATTTTTGTTTCATCAGTGAATAAATACATATATACATAGAGTCACACATGTATGTTTGTAGGTGGTATGTCTATGTGTATGGAAAGGAGACAGAGAAAATGACTTAGTGATCATAAACTGGATGGTAGTCATCTCTAGATTACAAAACTAATGGTAATATTTACTTACTTATCATTAACCCCTCTGTTTTTACTTATATTTAGCAATTAGCATGTTTAATCATATATTTTAACAATTTAATGTAAATATCATGGTGCTATTAAACTTACTGAAAGCTCTTACTTTAGTTCTTAAAATGATTGTACATGCGACCATTATGATAAAGATAATGTATTTCATTTTTGTTAGAATGAAAAAAAGCAGGAAAAAGAGAAAAAGAAGCAAATTGTGGGGAAACACAGTGATAATTGCCCCTTGCAACACAAAACAGAGCAGGAGCAAACAGAGTCAGAGAACCACCCGCGTGACAACTGCAAACAGAGCGAATGTGAAATCTTGGAGAGTTACAAGGAGGCCCTCACACAGCAGTTGGACAATGAAGATGAGGTAGAGCAACAAGCCTCAGAATCAGGTGGAAAAATCTCATTATTTCCTAATTTTCATATGTAAATCATATGTAAATCATGTTCAATCAAAAAGGTTCTATAATATAATGCCTTTCCTTTCCATTTTGATTCCATATGAAGTGAGATGATTCAGATCACATGGACTCATTTGAAAAAATGGTTATTTTTTAAATGTATTTGTTTTTCTTATAGGGTCTGTAGGCTTCAGAGATAATTGGTTAATTCTTATGTTACAGATAATGTATTGCATATATATTTAAATATATGAAGTAAACTTTAGGAGTTTAGAATTTTAGTTGATAACTTTCTTCCAAATTTGGTTATTTAATATACAATTTTGGTTTTACATGGTTTAAATTTATACATTGTATGAATCACTTTTCTGTTGCTGTGATAAAACACCATGACCAGAAGGGAGAGTTTATTGTGCTTCTGGGTCCAGAGGGAGGAGAGGCATCATGGTGAGGGAGGAATGGCAGCAGGTGACAGCCAGAATAGAAAGCCAAGAGCTCACATCTTGAAGCAGGCACTGGAAGTAGATAGTGGAAATGGGCAAGACTAAAGCCCACCCCAGTGACTTGCTTCCTCCAGCAAGGTCACCTCCTGAACCTCCCAAAACAGAGCTAGCTACCAACTGGGGACAATGTGTACAGATACCTGGAGCTTGTGGTTGCACCCTCATTCAAACCACCACACACATTAACAAAGAGAGCCTTAATATTCATATTTAACATTCATGTTTAAGTGAGACTCTGTGTACTTTTTGGTTTTTTTTTGTAAATAGAATTAAATTCTGCTAGTTCTACTAATGTGATCTTGATTGCATGTATTTATATTGGGCATATCTTGCTTAGCGATTAATATAATGAGTAATATATATACATTTGAGTGGCATCTTAGTCATATCTTAAATGCTTATTTTTGTAGTATTTATACCTAGAATCATTCTACATATTTCTCTCAGGAAAGTCAATACCTCTTTCCTTTTTGTAGACCTTTCTGAGTTTTATGGAAACATCCTACAATTAATCAGACAATTACATTTCTTTACTATGACATTAAGAAGGAATTTAGCTACTTTTGGAAGTGAAAACCTCTTTTAGAACTTGAAACAGGCATTTTGCTATTTGTGTTGTCATTAGTCATATTTACTCTGTTAGCCATCTAAAATTCATTCTTTGTAACTGCAAGTGCACATTTGGTTATTGACTGCAGTTGCAAAAATTGAGTAGAAGAGTAATGGATGTATATATTTTTATAGATAACAGTAAAAAGAAATCTAAGAAATTAAGAATGAAAAGGAGTCATCGGGTAGAACCAGTCAATACAGATGAATCTGCTCCTAAGAGTCCAACACCTCCCCCACCCCCTCCTCCTGGTGAGTAAATTAATATTGATATTAAATACTGCTTTAAGCTCTGTAGAAGAATGAGGAAGATTAAATTAGGTACTTTCCATTTAGTGTTTTAATTAACCTCACAGTTTCTAAGGATCCATTACTGTCTGTGTTATGTAAAATTTGTTCACACTTATGTATTGGTTTTAAGGAGGAATAACAGAGGTAAAACTTATTAAAACTTTACTCAGTAATTCCTAGAATGTGTTCAAATTTTCCTTGAAATATCCATATCCCATATTGCTGAAAGCAATTGAAGCTTAAATGTTGGATCATTTCATCCTAAAAGTTACCTAGATACATCATTTTCCAAATACAAATCCAAAAGCATCTCCACCTCCTAAGACATTACAGGAAATATATATATATATATATATATATATATATACACAAAATTATGAGACATAACTGCACAATAACTTTCAGCAGTACATTGTATCTCACCACTTATAGATGTTCAATAAATCTTCGACAACTAAATAAATACATATTTGTAGTGTTCATGTAGCCTTGCTATAAAAATTTAAATAGTAATATTTTCTTAAGAATTAAAGAAAATTATTTCTAGTGTTCCATTTAGTAAGAAAATAACTTTTTTTAGCTTCTGCTAGAGATTAGAATGGTAGCCTAAAGCATATTTGTGATGGTGATAAAAGAATGTGTATTTTTAATTCAATGTGAGTAATGAATCCAATCAGATGTTAGCATTCTATAGTAATATTGTAAACAGAAGGCATTTAAAATGGGTTTGTGGTTGTTCAGAACTGTTATTTTGTACCTTTGAATTGATATGGTATATTATACACTTCCTGTCAAGGGAGGGATCCTCTGAAAAGCCCTTAACAATCATTCATTTAACAGTGCTTCTAAATGTTTTTCTTTTTCTTTAGTTGGCTGGGGAACCCCTAAAGTCACTAGACTTCCAAAACTTGAGCCTCTTGGTGAAACACGTCATAATGGTAATGAAAAAGGATCAGTTTTCAAATATCATCTGTGCATATTACATCCACTTTTCTTTATCTTGTAACTTCAAAACTTCAGTATTTTATTTTTGGTAGCCTTTCAGATCCACTGGCATCTTTTTTGTTATACTTTCTATTTTCATTTTTTTTAAATGCATTTACCTCTCTATAATTTGATTTTTGCTTACCTCAGAATGCAAACATGAAAATAATTATTCTTATGTTTATTCATGATAAAACAAATTAAGTCTGAGATATTGCAGTTTTATTACAGTGCTAGAAGACTGACGTGTTCTGCATATTTTCAGTATGTGCTGCGATACTGACATAATTTTTTTCCTTTCTGATCATAATAAGAATCCCAACTATTGAATATTAAAATGAAGTTAAGGCCAAAACAATGTGTAAAATCAGAGATTAATTTAGTGAACAAATAAAAATAGGCTAAACATTTCTTGATGGCTGTATGAAACCAAGAAAACAATTTTCTTTGAATGAAATCATCATAGCTACAATCCAGCCATTGCATGGCGTTAGAATGCCAAGAAGTAAGCCTAAGGAAAAAGTAGCTAGGAGTCACGGGCCAAAGCCATTCCTAACTGTAAGTTTAGGATTTTATATCCCATAGAATGCAAATCATGATTACTTTTAAATACAGGTCTAGCATGAAAAAGAATAATTCTGTATAATTATAACTCCAATAAGTTGTTCATTAAGACCATCTAATCCACTTTTTGTGTTAACTTCCTCTAGAACTTTGTTTCTTAAAGGGATCACCTAGTAGAAAAAAACTTAGGAATTTAGTCTTTTGAAAAAGTATTACCATAAATCCTACATTATATCAGACTGATATATATTTATATATGTTTTAAAAATATATATTTTTATGAGTGGATTGTGGTTTTCTTGACACACGGTCTCCCTGAGGCCTCAGCTGGCTTGGGACTCTCTATTTAGACCAGGGTGACCTTCATCTCACAAATATCCGCCTGCCTCTGCCTCCTGAGTGCTGGGATTAATGGTGTGCATCACTATACCTGGCTTATTTAGAAATATTTTATTCAAAAGAATTTGTGTGTGCTACTTACTTTGCAGAATACTGTAGGTGAAGTGATGATTTCTACATAATCATTAGTGAAAACTAGGAGATTTATGTTTATAAAGATGGAAAACTTTCTTCTTACTTAGACTATATGAAAATCACATATTTCTGTTTTATTTACTGATTGATAATATGTGGGCTCTGTTTTATTACAGAACTCTGAATTTATTCAAATTAGAGTATATCATCAATTTAAATAGTCAGTGTTAGGAAACAGTATTCAAGTTTGTCCATTTATGTGCCATATACATATATAGAAAAATAATTTCTCATAGGACAGATTATTTTTCTATTATTGAATTCAAGACTCAGTAACCACCTGTGTTAGTCACTGTTCCTAATGCTGTGATAGAATAACTTACAAGAGAAAAGATGTATTTTGCCTCATGCTTTTTGAAGGATTCACTCCCATCATAACAGGATGGCATGGCAGAATATCTCAGTCCATGGAGGTGAGAACTTGCAGGGACAACTTGATTACTTGTCATTAGATAGGAAGCAGAAAGGGCTGGATCCAGAACCAGAAGTAAGTATAGCATTCAGAAGACCGCCACTAGTGACCTGGCTACATCTCCTAAAGATGGTAATATAGTACCATAAGCTTGGGTCCAAGTATTCAAGGGACATTTCAGACTCAAAAGTAATCTCCTGTTTCTGGAGCCTATTATCATATGTTTACCTCATAATACAACATACATTCAGTCTAATTTGTAAAATCTCTTACCTATTCCAATACTGTTTAAAATTCCAGAGTTCAAAGTCACTTCTGAAATAAAGCAATCTCTTATTTATGAGCCCCTAAAATAAAAATAAGAGTTACATACTTCCAGTATAAAATGGCAGAAGAAACATTCTCTTTCCAAAAGTCAGGAACAAGGAAATAGCAAGGAAAGGTTGGTCCAAAGCAAGACCCACGCACAGTAGGGCAAATATCAGTTCCTGCACTTACATGAATGGTATATTGGGCATGTAGTGGCATCACATCAGCTCTAGCAGGCTTGGTCAGCCCTGCCTGCTTCTGTGGCTCTGCTGTTCATCCCACATGTGGCCTTTTTCTTGGGCTGGCTCCACCAAATGCCTACAGCTTTCTTCAAATAGATAGCCCACATTTCTGGCAGGTCCAGCGTGGCAGCCTAGGCTTCACCATCACAGCTTTATGGTTCACCTGTAAGAGAATTTCCAGAATCTGACATTTGTACACATTTCCTTGCCTCCTAGACTTCTCTCTGCAACTTTGGCATAAGCTTTCATGGTCCTGTAATTCTTACATTCTCCATGCCTGCAGATCTACCAGCACATGGACAATGGCAGGTTCTGTTGTTAGCTGAAGATTCAGCCAAACCTCCTTTGCCCATGGCTGCATCACTTTATGTCACCACGGATAATCCTGTAAAATGTTTCTCTAGATGGCCCCTTTCCAGGAGGCCACCCTTTCTGCCTTTCTTTTTGTAAGTGAAAGTCTTTCAGTAAGTTTATATTTTTACATTCTGGGTCCTTTTCTGGTAGAGGTATAACCTCCAGTGTATGTTTCTTACTGCTTCAGTGCCAGGTATGAAGTGTATAGCTTCTTTAATTTCTTTAAAAATTAGATCTACATTATCTGTACTTGCTTCTTCTGTATTGCAATGAACTCTTCCTTTTGTAGACCTAACAGCTTCTTGTTCTTTTCTTTAATTCTACTTTTTGCTCTCCATTCCCAGTATAGACTGGTGAAAATCATCTGGCAATAACCATGCTGCAGCCTGAATGCTGCACTGTCTTGAAATTTCCTCTATCACTTAGTCTATTACTTTTGAATATAAGATGGGCAGTTGTGGCTGAATTCTTTGCCATAATGTAACATGAATAGCTTCTAGCAGGAGCCCAATAGAGTCCTTGATCCCCTCTGAAAATTCATGTACACAGCCTTCACTGTCTGCCTTTCTGTTGGCCTAATGGAATTTTCCATTGAGCTTTGTTTATAGCATTCTAGCTCTGGCCAATAGTTCCATGCTCTTTCACATTCATGCTGAAAACCAGTTCCAAAGGCCTAAGAACCATATGGTTGTATTCATTATAGAAAGGATTCAGTTTTTCTGTTACCAATTTTCTGTAGGTTCTATAATTTTCCATGACAGCACTCCAACTGGGGGCTAAGTGTTGAAACACATGGCCCTGTAGGGATGGACATTTTAGATGCAAATTATAACAATGCATTTTATAATTTGACACTAGCTAAAAATGTGTAATATAAAGATGAAAAAGATATACACTCTACTGTTCTAGAACTCCTTATCTAATAGAAAAGACTGTCCTTGACCTATATGTAATATAAAGGACAGTAAGTTCTTTAATGCAAAATTGGAGTACTATGTACAAACTATAATATTAGTTAATGAAAGTGGCATAAGAACTAGCTGTTCAGAGAATGAGAAGAGCCAGGAGAAACAGAGGGTCTAAAAGTAACCACACCTGTAATCACAGCACTATCGGTGGCTAAGGCAAGATCCTGGATCAAGTTCCATGCCAGCCTGGGCCATTTCATGAGAGCATGTCACAAATAAAGTCTAGATGAGGGACAGAGTTAGAACTAGAAAAGAATAACAGTCTATTTTTTTTGGAAAATAGTCTGAAAGCGTGAAGTTACATGTGACTGGCTGAAGATTAGTTTTGTATGTGTAGGGTGGGTAATAGGGAATATTTAAAATTACAGAAAATATTGAAAATGGAATTCTGGCCTTGGGGTAGATGGTGAAGGTTTTACATATATGTTAAAATATAATTATATAATATGTATATTTTAATTTATATTATATATAATTATTACTATATTATATTATTTTATAATTTTTCAAGTGTTAATATTCATTTTAAGCATGGGAATAATGTCACTAGATTTGATGTTTAGGAAAATAATTTTTGTCTCAATCTGCAGACTTGATGGTGGTTACACCAGAGGTATGAATTCCAGTTAGGAAGCTGAGATAGTCAAAGTAAGAAACTAATTAGAAATTGGTATAGAGAATTTAAAAATGTTTGCAAAGAACATTTTCACAATTATAATAAGTAATAGTCAATGAATGGAGTTTGGGGTTCAGCACAACAGAAATAGAATATAATTTGGCTTAAAGGTCAGCACCTTTTTTCAGTCTAACATTGAAAATATATGAGGAAGGCGAATAACTGTTTTGGAGTCATGTTGATAGAGTTGTAGGTTCATCTGTTCGCAGTGTCTAAAACCTGGTATAAGTAACATGGCACTCAGGAGAAAACAAAATAAGGGATATCCCTGGAGTACTTTGCTTATAACACATGCTCTGTAATTACATCTGAATGAATGCAAGTTGAGGATATGATCGTTTGCTCTGTTGGGGATAGAACTATCCTCTCCAGTGAGATGGAAGGGGTGCATTGTGGTTCAGGGAAAACATTACAGTTAACACTGGAAAAAAGAGGTTGAAAGTAGGCTTAGAAGGACAGCCCCATTCAGGTTTTTGTGTTTGCTTTTGAATTAGGATTCTTAGGAAAATTAGTTATAGTTCAGACCACTACATTCTGGTATTTTAGTTAGTGCTAAGTACATTCTGGTATTTTAGTTAGTGCTAAGTATTTATCAACTTCCCAGAGAAAACATACTTCTTTAAGTTTTAAAATACCTTCATTATTTTTTCCATATGTTTTAAATGAAAGTATATCTAATGTAGCTTTTGTAAAAATGTGCAGTCAACTTTGCTTTTATTATCTAAGGAAGAAAGCAAGTATACATATTATAAGATTAAAAAATATTATTAAATAAAATATTAAATTCGGGTTAATCATGAAAAGTTCATTTGTGAGCTTCTTCTTACCAGTTATATGACTGCATCCTCTTCTTTTTCTTCACTTGGGGCATATTTTTCTTCCTTTTATATACAGAAGTATATTGACAAAAGGCTGGTGGCAAAATAAACAATGGGTACCTGATGAGCTAGTGGATAATTAAAAATCAACAGTTACAGGTTACTGAGTTGAAAAAAGTTTCCATAGTCAAATTGGAGAAATTTTAAGGCAGATTTTTACTTTGATTATAGGCATTTACCTTGATGACAGTTTGATTCTACTTTTGTAATCCTTTTATTGCCCACAGAGCCAAATCAGTGTAATAGGTAAGACAGATGTGTTCTGAGAAGGGAATTAAAAGACAACCTATATTTACTTTGTGAGCACTCTCAATCTGTATTTCACCAATCTATTGTGCATTATATAAAAATGAACAAAAGTTTCTGATAGTAAAAATAAACAGCTACACAAACTAAAGAATATTGCCAAAGCTTAAAATTATGAACAAAGATAAAATTTGCATGGCTTTTTACTGCCCTTCTATTTTTCATATTAAAAATGTTTTGATGGCCTGTATAAATATGTATTAGGCAATTAAGTTCTTCATTTTAGTTAGTCTGAGATCAGCTTATATTCTCTATCACTATGATGAGACCTCTTCTTTATAGAATGAGTCCATTGAGTCCATTTACTAAATCTACTACAGAAATACAGTAATTTCTTGGAAAAAAAATACATACTATGTACATGCATTTGATTTTATTTATAGAAATATTTTTAAATTCATCAAAATAGTTGGATATTTCTTATAATTTTTATTAACAATAGTAACTGCAAGTATCAGGCACATACCATTGTGCTTGGCAATTTCAGTTTTCTCATGTTAAACTGTAACATGGACAGCAAAAACACCTTTCTTTTCAGGACCTTAAGGTCCCATGCTACTAAGTTACAGTTGATGATTTAAGATTGTGTCTCTGGTTTGAAACCCTTACTGTAACTCGTTAAGTTTGTTATTACATTAATACTTATTAAGCCATCCTGACAGCTTAATTTTTGATTTGAATTTATAGTTGTTTGAAAAATAATTACCCCCAGTACAAAAATATTTAAGTGCACTTGAACACTTATATTTCTAGAATAATTTAATTTAGGAGACAGACAATAATTGATTACTGATGACTTGAATATACCATTAAGATTATAAGGTAATTTATGGCAAGTAAAGAATAGAAACTTGAATTAGTGATTTTGCTCAGCAGCCGAAGATACTTGCTGTCAAGCCTGATATCCTGAGTTTGGTCCCTAGAATGCACATAGTGGAATCAAAGAACTGACTCCCACAAGTTGGTTGCAGATATATACAAAAAGATAAATGAAATATTTAATTTAATATTTTTGCTTGTGTATGTGTATTATTGTATTGTGTATGAGTGTATTGCCTACCTGTATGTAAATGCATTTGTGTTGTTCATTGCCTGCAGAAGAGAGTGTCAGAGTGCCTGGAATTGGAGTTATGGATAGTTGTTAGTCACCATGTGAATGCTGGCAATTGAACCCAGTTCCTCTGCAAGAGCAGACAGTGCTCTTAACCACTGAGCCATCTCTCCAGCCCCAAATGTAATAATAATTTAAAAAATTAAATGCTTTGTTATAAAGGAAAGGCAAGTGGCTGGGATGTGGCTTAGTTAGAGAGTGAGCATGCACAAGACCCTGGATGCAGTTGCCAGTATCACGCGCGCGCGCGCGCGCGCACACACACACACACACACACACACACACACACACACACACACAGAGAAAGACTACTTTGTATAAAATACTTACCCAATCACAGAACTGTTAGAAGCATTATGGTAAAAGCTGGCAAACTGCTTCTTCTAAAATACCTAGAAGTAATGACCACTGGTGAATAACATGATTTGTACAATCATTTACTAGGGACCGAGTGGCAAGTTCACATTTTCAGTATTTTTTTTTTCTAATGTGAATTTGTAGTAGTTTTTTGAGTGTATCTATTTGACACAACTTTGTACTAGTTAAGTAGAATTTACCCTAGTTGTAGTTTGAATTGATTCTTGTTTTTGTTCCGTTGTCCATCTTCCACACTCATCCCCTCACTTGACAAGTTTCTCTGCCTTATTCTTTTTTCTTTTTAAAAATTACGTATTTTTATTGTATGTGTACGAGTATTTTTCCTGCATGCGTTTAAGTGCACCCATGTTGTACAATGCCCATGAAGGCCAAGAGGGCATCAGATCTCCTAGAACTGGAGTTAGGACGATTGTTAAATGCTATGTGGGTGCTGGGCACTCAACTGGGAGTCTTCTGCAAGAGTAGCCAGTGCTCTTAATGGCTGAGCCATCTCTGTAGCTATGAACGTTTTTTAAAGATGTTGGTTGGAAAACAACTGAGTGAAGAACTTTGATTACCACACAGCTTTGTGTTTTTGTTTTTTTCCCCGCTTTGTTCTGCAGATTTCTATGGGAAACCGCTGCCTCCCCTGGCAGTGCGACAGAGACCTAATGGTGATGCTCAGGACGGGATCTCATAACCAAGTCAGATGGATTAGCCTTCTTAATATCAGCAAGGTGAACTGAGACCTTCTTTTCCAAAAGCAGAAAACCCCTGAACATTGATGACTGGGCAAGACAACAGTAATGATTTCAGGGAGGAAAGAATAGCCAAGAACTTGACCTGATAATTTATTTCTCCATGTTCTCTGTGGTTTAAACAAAAAGGAGAGAAAATGACCAGTATCTGGGAAAAGAATTTGGCCAAGTTAGTAAGAAGTAGTTTTGAGTCTTTGGTTTACACATCCCCACTATTGAGCATATTCCTGAAGGAAAGCCTCCTCAGAAATAGAGCCAATGGACTCTGCATACCTTATTATTTAATAGTCTGTATTTCTATATATTAAACATTTTATAAGGCAATGCACATGATGGGGGAACTCCTGGGAATTTATAAACTAAATTTTAAACTATTTTTATATTTTTCTAAAATTTTTGTTTAAGCTTGCTATTTTATTGATTGTGCACTTTTCTACAGATGCTTTGTTTAAACTGTCTGGATATAGAGTTGATTTACTTGACAGACATGAACTGTACAAGCAGGATGTGTTTAAATGGCTTGAGGTATGTTTTGTCATAGCATTGTTCTTAAAGTGTACATCCTATTTTGACATAACTTTCAAATAATAACTATTTAAAAAACAAGTTCTCAGATTTTTATTTTACCAAATTACATGATTTGAAAGCAGAGAGGAGAGTTCCATTTTGTTGCTATTGTTTATTTTCTTTAGAGATGATCTCAGTAAATATTAAGACACTCGAAATAATCTTTTTAAACCTAAATTTGTTTAAATTAGTAAAACTGTATCTTGGCAGACACTACTAGAAGTCTGAAGACCTTCAGAGGTCAGGGTGCTCTCTGCCACTACTTTGTTTTGTTGGAAGCTTTGGGGACTGTTCTCAGTTACTCAGAATCTTTGATGCCTTGAAATTAAAGGCAAAAAGACTGAGAAGGCTACTGCTGTTCTAGAGATTTCAACCTCCCTTTCCCCCAAATAGCTTGGGCACTACAGCAATACAAATTAAAATGTGGCTCAAATTCCTTTGTGAAGAACTATTTCCAACCTGATACCTAAGTTTAAAAAGACAGCACTTGCTGTGCACTTGAGTGCCATCCATGAAGATTCGCTGTACATTGGCCATTTAGCAGAACTTCTAAATATGTTTTAAGTAATGGATTCGTAATTTAACATTTAATTGAAAACATGCCATTAAGTCAAAGTGAAGATAATATAAACAGCAGAATCTCCATATCCCCTTCTTAACGGGCACCTTACACTGCCAGTAGACATAGACTTGTTTCTGGCGGTAAGCTCCTCCGAGGTAGGAGGTAGATTAGAATGATTACTTACTTTTTAAATGTTTGCAGCAGGTTTTGTTCATGCTCTAGGTCACTGGATTTTCAACAGCCAGGTAACATTAGGCTAGTCAGCACTCGAACAGGTTCTTTGAGTTCCTGCATGGGACCTACCTAGCACGCTTTTATGTACTTCCCATGTAACATCCTATGAAAACCCATGCCCAAAATTTGGCAGGGCTCAGGTGAGGAGAGGCATCTCAGGAAGTTAGGATGCAAATTCTAAACTGTAGTTTAGAGGAAAAGTGCTCATCATTTGGTTCCTTTTGTAACATTTAAGTTAATTTTTAAAACTGAACTCATAATCTGCTGTCTTTTTACCATTCATCTGGTTTGAGTCAAGATGTTTTAGAATTCCTGTTTCCTACCAGTGTTTACTGTAGTGTAATTACCTGCAATCTCATAAAAATTTTTGAAATTAAATGTAATATAAATGGAATCAATATTTTATATAGCTTTCTTAAAAATTAATATGTTTTCTTAAAGCACGCTAAACATCCTTTTCAAGATGTTTTGTAAATCCACAGGGATTTTAACACTTAAATGCCTATTTTGTTATACTCTAGCTTTTCATTCTGATCATGAATTATAACATTTTCACACAATAAAAAGAATTTATACCAATATGCTGTTTGTCTTTTCATTTGTTGGTTTTAAATTATTTCCTTTAGCTAATCCGAGTTTTTGATAATATTATTATACAAAGACATTAAATGGGTTTATTAAAATAATATACTTTTTCTTATTTTTCAAGAAAACCATTTCTCTAGAAGGATATAAGTGAAAAACAGTGTTCTTATTTTTGTTTCCCCTGGATTGTGCTTGGTGTTTTGTTAAAGCTACTGGTCAACAGATATATTTTTGTTTATTTAAAAGAAAATTGTGCTTTTATTGGAAAACCATGTTTATTCTACATATACAATATTGCATATAACTGATACCACGTATCAAACTGTACAAAGAAGCTGTGCTAGAAAATGTTTCAAAATGCTAACAACAAACTTTTCAAGAGATCTTGATTGCATCTTTGCCCTAAAATTTTCAACTTTTTTATAATTTGACTTATTTCTATGAGGGAAGCAAATTTATATTTTTGTCTGACTTAAACGCTATGTTTTCTTCTAGCTTAAAATCAAATGCTATTTTAGCCAAATTAAGATCTAGAATTTACTTAATATGTAAAACTCAGTGAGCAGTCTAGAAAAGTTCACCTATAGAAAACACCATTGAATCTTATATTTTACTAAATATTCTGTATCTGTGGGGGAAAAAAAAAAATCTTAGGGCTGGACACATGGCTGAGTGTTTAAAATGCACTTGTTGTTCTTCCAGAGGAGCTGAGTTGTGTTTCAAGCAGCCATTTCTAACAGCTCAGAATTGCATGTAACTCCAGCTCCAGAGATCTGACACCTTCTTTTGGCCTCTGAGGGCATGCACACCCTTGTGCAGGCCCCAATCCCCACCCCTCAAACACATAATTAAAAATAAGCCTTTTAAAAACATTATTTTGATTTGATGCTCAGAATATTCAGTCTTTTCCATTCCAACTAAAGAAATCAATACTTCCAGGTAAAGGCTTTGCAAAAGTTGAAACTGCTTATAGAAATAAAGCTTTAGCTTCTGTATTTTATCACCCTTGGTTTTTTGTTGTTATTGTGTTGTTTTGTTTTTTAAGACAGTCTCATTATGTAGACCTGGGTATGTAGACAAGGCTGGGCTTGAACTCATAGAAGTCTGCTTGCCTCTGCCTGTCTGCTTCTCTTTCTGCCTTTCTGCCCCTTGCCTCCCAAGTGCTGGGATTAAAGGCATGTGCCACCATGCCCAGCAACCTTTAGCTTTAATACCTGAGTATTTCCTCTAAATAGAGGGCATATTTCATAACAGATTCTGCTGAAACTTATTATTTATTTAGAAATATATTCCAGCTGATCAGAGGAACAAAATTCAGAGTTGCAAATCTTAGAGTGTGGCAGAACTGATCAAATGGTAGTCATCCTTTTGTTTTGCAGAAATAGATGAGTAGGAACTTACTGTTTTCCAGGAAAAAAAATAAAAGGAAATGGGAAATGAATTTCCTTTAATCAAGGAGATTAATTTATAACTAACAGGGAAATAAATTGTTAGTGTATTATGCCCTCAGTTCTAAATTCATTTTATGCACTGATGTGGAAACATAGTTTATGATACAGGTGAGTTAATCGGTGGTCTCCAAATTTTTATTACTGTTTTATCAATGAACTTTTTAATATTCTTCTGTACTTGTTATGATTGTTAGGCATGGCATAAAATAAGTAGCACCAACTTAATGGGTTAAACATAGCATATTTTCCCCAGTTCTGAAGGCTGGAAGTCTAAGTTCAAAGTGCCAGCAAGACTGGTTTATCCTAATGCTTCTTACTTTAGCTGCTATCTTACTATGCTCTCATATCCCTAGACTGTCCCGGTGTGTCCATTTCAAAGATTGCTACCTACACTGGACCCCTAGTGCCATTTTAACATAATTACCTCTTTTTAAAGGTCATAATAACTGGAGATGCCGAGTCTTAATGTTTCAACAGCAAATTCCTATCTGATAGTTATAGATACATGGTCTGTATGGCATACATTTTACAGCCCCCCGCCTTTAAAAAAGGAATTTCAAAAGAAGTAAAACAATAAAAATAGAAGTCATATTTACGACTTACTCCAACAGTGTGGATTTTCTGCTGGGTTTTTTACATACCACCTAGACCTCTAAATTAACAGGAGTCCGACCTGAGCTTAGAGTTCAAGATTGTCCTGTGTTCTCCGATCTTGATTACAGATGCCCCTCTGGTTTTTTTTGTTTGTTGTTGCTGTTGTTGTTTTTGGCTGCCATGTTTTTGAAGGGTCAGAGCGCCCTCACAATGTCAGATCACTTTACCACTCAGTGTGTCTTTACCTTTTGGGCAGCATCAAAGGAGGAAATTTGAGACATGGTTTGTATGAGCATGAGAATTATAAACAGTTAAATAAGAGTCTATAAAGTTTACTCCCCCAAACACCTTAGATTAGTTGATTTAAAAGATTTATATAAAAAAAAAATCTTCATGCCTACTCTGAATTTGTGGCCAGCCAGGGCTGTATAATGAGACCCTGTCTCAAAAACAAAACATTAAAACAAAAACCCAAAATCCTGCCTCTCAGTAAGTTCTTATCAATAATGTCAGTTGGGCCTTTCACATTATCATTAAAAAGAAAAAAGAAAGATCACTAGGTGACCTTTAATTCCAGCACTTAGGAAGCAGAGACAGGTAGGACTCTAGGTCAGCCAGAGCCACATAATAAATCCTTTTCTAAAAAAAAAAAAAAAAAAAAAAAAAAAAAAAAAAAATTGGAAAAATAAACAGATAGTGCTGGGATATAGTTCATTTATT
Organism: Eospalax fontanierii; assembly: GCA_035773235.1. Taxonomy (NCBI): domain Eukaryota; kingdom Metazoa; phylum Chordata; class Mammalia; order Rodentia; family Spalacidae; genus Eospalax; species Eospalax fontanierii. The sequence goes on from CM069534.1 coordinate 37,901,598, forward strand.
ATTATGCTTTCGTGACATGCATGAAGCCCTTGTTTTAATCCCTAGTATGGTGGCATACCACAGGTATCCCAGCACCCAGGAGGTAAAGGCATAAGAATCAGTTCAGTGTCAGTCTTAGCTGCATAGTAAATTTAAGGTCAGCCTGGGGTCTATGAGACACTGCCTCAGTATCAACAATAAAACACGCTAATGTAAATTCTGGTGTTTAATGTGAGGTCCGTTTCTTAACTCATGTCTGCAGTGGTTTAAAACAGGTCTACTAATAGTTTCTTTCCTAAAACTGCAGAATTTTCTTCAGTATGTATGAAGAAGTAAATGCATTAACAGTCCTATAGTACAAAATATTAGTTCTAGGTGAGTCGGCTTAAATATAAAAGATCAGGGATTGGAGAGATTGCTTAGTGGTTAAAGGCCAGTATTACTTTTGCAGAGAACCAGAGTTCAATGCTAACACCATGTCATTTGGCTCACAACCATCACCATCTGTAACCAGCTCTAGGGGGTTCTGGTGTCTGTGGGAAGCTGCACTCATTTGCACATACCCCCCCGCCCACATACATAGTTTGAAAATCAGGGTTTTAAAAGGATAAAAATAAAAGATCAAACTAATGAAAAGAAAGGATGAAACCGCAGTATTGTTTTCATCTGTAGGAGAGAATATAGAGACCTGAGAAAATTAGAATCAGTGAAACAATCAATGTCTCATAAGATTAGTTAGGCTGGTCGTGATGGTACACCTTTAACCTCAGCACCAGGAGGCAGAGGTAAGCAGATCTACAACCTGGTCTACACAGCTAGTTTGAGGCCAATGTAGTGAGACCCTGTCTCAAAAAAACAAAAACAAAAAACCAGAAACACAAAGTTCAGAGTTGTTTCAAATTAAAGGATTAAAAAATTGTAAGAAAAATTGGGAAAATACCATTTAAAATGTCACATTAAGATTAGGACATACAGACAAATGTACATGAGCAGGTAACTTAGGATATATAGCTAATAGGATTTGAAAACCAACTCTAATTATATATCTAAAAGTTATGATGATCAGAAATGCAAATTAATCAGCAAAGATCATTAAACACAGAAAAATCATCACAAAACAGACCTCTTTCCAAGTCATAACACATTTTCCTAATGTTATGAATTTACCTCCTTGTTTTCTAGGTCTACATTGCAAATATAAAACTAGCGTATTAATGGTTGAAACATTTTGTAATGAACATAGAAAATACATGCAATCTCTCTAACAGCTAAAAAGCAGACTGATGACTTTTCCACAAACATCAGATGGTATTCATTTAATCATTTTAATACTGAGTATTGTATTTTCTTTTGCACTGAATCTAAAGTCTCATTTTTTTTAATTACTGAGGAACTTGTTTAATTAAAACCACTGAGTTTTAAATCATTTTAATGGCAAAGGCATTTTCTTTCCACTGTAGTTAAGAGACAAGCACCTATTGCATAGTCCTACTTATGTTTTGAGTATCAAGGTCCATCTCAAAATGATGATGCTGATGAATTCAAGGGTCCACACTTTTAATCTGCTGAATTAAAAGAGAGCACGGAAAGAGGATCACCAACACTGGTTTGAGTAATCAACATCTTCTTGAGAACCACTGACATCGGTTCTTGTGAACGTGGGTTGAGGAGCCATAATGGGTCCTTTTTTGGTCTGTGGCCATCCTGGTATCAGTGCTTGATTGATTATAACCACAATAATCATGGCAGTGAAACCAATGCATATTAACAGCGAACTTTGGGGCGTTGTTCACTAGTCTCACTGTTAAGCGTTTTACACGTGTATTTCAATATAATATTTAACACTTCATATTCTAAGGAGAACCTAAGAAAAGTGTGACCAATCTGATCATTTTTCTAGAGCCTTTCATTGGTTAACAGAGTCATGAGACTTGTAGATTAACTAGCTGTGCCTCCGATGATAGTACACTGATGACAGACCGTCACATAGTGACATCTCTTCCTGAGCCCACAGAGGCACAGTTCCCCACGACAGGTGACTGTAAACTGGCCCACCAAATCTTGCCGCCGGGACCTGAGCCGCGCGCTCGGTAAGCCTCCACCCAGAAAAGCCTTCGCGGGTCTCGCGGGAACTGAACCGCCGCCGAGATTCTGAGGCCGCAAAGTAGAATCTCGGGAGAACTGCAACCGGAAGGAAGGCTATAAGCGACCTTCAGCGGATCCCGGAAGTGTGGCTTTTCGTTTTGTTCTCCAGAGCCTTTTGGCGTGTCTTCTCGCAGAGCGTTCTTCCGGAGCGGGAGACTGACCATGCTTACTCCGGTGAGGCCGGAGAGGCGGGGTGGGCTGGGCTGGCACCTACACTGTCCTGCTTCGGAACCTTGCTATGCACGCCGACCGCGTCCTGGCGTTTTCCCGGCGGCGCTTTTACGTCCCTCCAGCCCAGGAGCGCGCACTCCGGGCTTGAGCCCAGGTTGGCCCTGGGTGCTGAGAGGTGCTCCTGCCTCTTTGCACCCCGGAAAATTAAAACTGCAACACCTTCCTGGGCCCTCTGTGTACATCCTGGTGAATAAGTGAAACGTTTTCTAGAAGTTTCAAGAAGTTAGAGCCCCATTTATTTACATAAATAAACATTATTTTGGAAATGATTTTAGATTTACAAAAAGGCTGCAAAGTTTGCGTTCTCGTGAGCTTTTACAAAGTGCCCATCTCATGCCAACTGACAGGCATCCACTGTGTGGTTGAAACTTTAATACCTTTTGACATTTCCTAAGCATAGATTCACCTTTCGCCTTCACTAATAATCACTTTTTAAAAAGTTCCTTGCATAAGTAAGCCAAGTATCAGTTTGACAGTTTTGTTACAAGGTACTGCTACTATTGGAAGAACTAGAGAGTCTTCTAAAAATGTTCCTCCAACTCAGAAACCCCAACCCTTGCTGAGGAGCCATTGGCCACTGATGGCTGCTTGGTGAGAGAGTGAGTTTTCCTGGATGTGGCCCCTGGTTAAATTGCCCTTGCTCCAGTAGATGGCCCTATACACTCGGTTTAATCAAAATAAAAACAGTGCATGAAGGTGGGGAGTGGATACACAAAAATACATTGTATATGGGTATGAAGTTCTCAAAAACTATATTTAAAGACATATTCTGATAAAAATCAATGCTAACCTTAAATAAATTTAATGTTATCACAATGTGTTGTCAGCAACTTTTTCTTATCATCATAGCTGAAAGCAAAATCAGAGGGGAAGCTTGCAAAACAGATTTGCAGAGTTGTGTTGGATCATTTTGACAAACAGTATTCCAAAGAACTTGGGGATTCCTGGAATACAATAAGGTTAGTATTATTCATCTCTTGATTCTCTGTGACAGAACAGTGGCAGTATGATTCTGCCTTTTGGGGTGGGTGTGGGGGGTTCAGGGAAAGTGGAAGGGTGCAGTGAGAGGAAGACAAAGGATTCTAAACTTGGCTGCCCTCTCCTTGAGCTATAGAAATGAAGCACTAAGGAAATAGGCAGAATGATCAAATAATGAAAAGTTGAGAAAGAAAACCTGCCAAGGACAGTAAAAATTTAACTCCTCCCTGTAGCAAATGAAGATCATTAACCAGAAGATACTATAAATTCTTAAAACGAATGTCCCTGTATCTTAGCTAAAGCCACGCATTATTTGGAAATTATATTTCCTGTTAAATCTATGTATTTGGGATACATGTGTACATGAGTAGACCAATCTAAATGTATTTTGCAATCATCTTTAATGCAGAAAAGTCACAAATGTGGGTGGGCAAAATGGCTTGGCAAATTAAGGTGCTTGCCACCAAACCTGATAATCTGAGTTCACCTGGCTCCCGGAAGTTGTTCTCTAGTAGGGCTGACATTGACCACTCTCCCCCCTGAAGTAAGTGCAGTAAATGTTTTTTAAGTGACAGACATGATTTATATATTTGTTGAGTTTTGCTCTTGATCAAAATGGTAGTAACAGGCTTTTGCATGGAGTGCCTGTGTGCAGTACTCCTGGAGTATGAAGAGCAGTGCAACCCTTATGTCTGTTTTGCTCTTTTGCTCATGACAGAATTAAATGGTTATAAAGATAGTAAATGCTACCATTGAAGTAGGCAGCCATCATAGCATGCTTTATTTGTCAAGTGCATAGGTACCAGAGAAAGCCAGGTCCTTGGTGATGTAGGAATTAACTTGACAAAGGGAGCAAAATGTTACAGGCTGAGGTAAGTGTACACAAGTGGATTTTCAAGGACAAAAGCCCAGTATATTTTGCACAGAGCGGATAAAAGCTCTGTGGCTATAGATAATGTCTGGAACTTGGCTCAAACAGTAATTTCTCAGAGGATTGATTTTTTTTTTTTCCCATCTATTCTTAGATTAACTCAGGTTTTTCTCCTTTACAAAGGACAGCTTTAAGTATTTTTTAAAAACAAAGATAAGGCTTATTAATAAAGATAATAAAGCCTAAAGTGGGTCAAAAGTAATTTTAGGACCTTAAACTATTTAGGAAACTCATATTGTAATGTGAAGACAACAGTATATAGTTATTCCAGTGCAATATTTCAAATACAAATGTCTTTAACCAGAGAAAAAAGAATGAATAGTAGAGTGTGTAATGAATTCCTGAGATTTCTAGTACATGAAGATACTCTATTCAGAATGCCCAAAGAACCATACATCTTACATGCATATCATGTGCAGACAATTCTTAAGTATTCCTGAGAACAAATTTTTGAGGTTTGTGGCTAATTTTTCTTCTGGAGGATGTATAATAGAGGTTAAGTAACTTGGCCAAATTCATTCAGCTAGTTAGTAGCAGAGTTGGAATTTTGCCCAGTATCTCTGAGTCAAGGTCACTCACTACTAACCCTACTGCCTTTCACATCTGGGATGTAATTAACATTCCTGGATGATTAAAACAAAAGATTTGCAAGAAATATTTCATCTGGGGCCTTTTTAGTAACTTGGCTATCCAAACCTTGCAGTAAATTGACTTTCTATATAGTTGGTCTAGAAAGCCTTAGCAGTTATTATTTGACACTTGAACAAAAGGAGCAGTGGCCCTGAAAACCAGTTACCTAGCTGTGCCTTCTGCTCCATCTACCTTTTTGTTGGGATTTCATGGTAATTTAAGTTTTGGGTGAACATGTGCTAAATATGCCATGACTTTCTCAGAACAGAGATGATAGCATAAGCAAAGTAAGAACAGATTCACAAGTTTGTTTCATGACCATTTATTTGTAAATATAAGAGTGCTTTAAGTATGCCTTTTTACTTTCAGAATTCTTCTCCCTCCCCCACATCTAGAAAGTAATTTATGCACATTTTTTGCAGATTTCTCTAGAAGTGGGGCAGACTTAATTTCAAGTTCACCCTAATTCAACTTTTGCTCTACTTATTTCCTGCTTGTTCTTCAAGGAAGTCTGTTCATAGCACGATTTTGAGCGTTCATCCATGCAGTGTTGCCTTAAGCTGTGCAGCTCTTTCACAGACTCACTACTACCATGCTTAACAGTTTTTAGCATTCACCCTTCACTGTCCTGTTCATCATATTCAAAAACTTGTTATTTTTCTCTTCTAAACATGCATTGTTGCTGTGTTTTGCTTATGTTGTTTCATTTGGAGGAATCGCTGTCAAACTGGCTACCTCTTCCTCCCGCCATACCTTTGGTGCCTTTGTAATAAAGAGGAAACCTTACTCAGAAATTAGTCTGCTGTTTTTCCTCAGCTCCTGAGAGGTGATCACTAAGCCCTTGCACTGTGCTGAAAGCACCCTAGTAAGGGTGTCCTGATTACCTGGGGGCTTGTGCCACACCCAGTAGTTGAAAGGTGTGTTTGTAGTTGGAATTAATGAACCACAGATAACGGGTCAATCTCCAAAGGGATTGGAAACTAAAAGTCTTGCTTGCATGTACAGTTACCTTAGATTTGCATGACAGAGCCTCAAAAAACAAACAAAAAAGCAAACAAATAAAAAACTGGACACCTAGACTTTTCCAGATTTCTTTGGTGGGTAGTTCTTCTGTGCAAACTATCACACATCCCTGCCGTGTTTCTCCTGTAGTGGATAACTTCCTAAGTTGTCTCTTTCCTTGACTGATTTGAATCTGTAGTACATTTGCTGCAGAAAACCATAACCATGACTGAGTATAGTAGTTTTCATTGTGTTCTATAAACTGTGGAACTTGAACACGGTCTTGGCATCCCCATATTGTTTTAGTTTCAAAACTAAATAGTCTTGGCAATTCTGTAACTTTGCTACCACAAATCACTCCCTTCCCTATCAAATTCTAAATGCCTACCAAAAGCTGCTGCTGTTACTTACAAAGGCCCAGACATGTTATTGAACATCTCTTTCACACTGCCCTAATCTGTAAGATGAGCAAAATAGTATAAATTTGAGTTATTTCAGAAGATAAGTGAATTTATATAAATATATTCATAGTTATACAGTGCTTTGAATATTGCTTGAATTGCCCCCTCTCACACACACACTTTTGGAGACAGGATATTTCATACTGGCCTCAGTTTCCCTAGATAACCTACAATAGTCTTGAACTTCTCTTGCTGCTTCTTTCTTTTCAGGGCTAGGATTGCAGGCATGCTCTACCACACTTAGTTTATATGGTGCTGGTTACTGAATCCAGGCCTTTGTGCATGCTTGGCAAGTACTCTACCAATGGAGCTACATTCCTAGCTCTATTGAAATGAATTAAGCTATTAATGTGTGTTAATGGTTTTTTTTGTTACAGCAAATTCTTTAAGCTTTTCAATATACCCCTTTGCAAAGTAGTTCTGTCTTTTGTGTTTCCTTTGCATTTTGTAGATACAAATACTATAATTCTTCAAGATTTTATTTTTAGTCATAGTCTGCTAGTTTGCACTGATACCTTAGTGCTTGGGCAGGACATGAACTTGTGCATAGCTTAATGGGGTTCATATCTCTGACATTTGTACTACACATTGAGGATATAAAGGTATATAGTTATTTCTCCCTGTCTTAGATGGTATTATTAATTGGAAATCTTAATGAACTTTAGAAACTAGAGATATATTTATTGAAGGTAAACAGAAACATTTAGATATACTTCAGTCACCCAAAGCTCACATTTCTAGAATACGAAAAAATGCTATAAAGAGATAGCATCAGTGGAATTGGTGAAACGTGGTAGAGTGGGGAGGTTGGGACAGGAAGAGATTTGTTCCCAATTTCTATTTTTTTTTCATATGTTGGCTTTTATACACAATGTCAACTTTAATTTTTACAAATCCATATAAAATAGTAATTGTAGCCTCTTCAACTCAGAACCACTGCCAGGTATTTTGGTTTCAGCAAATCCACACAGGCCTGGAACTGGGAAATGTGTGCCTTTTCTTCTAGCATTTCTGCTGTTGTGCTGGCTTTGAGGTGCCATCCTTAGAAATATACACATAATTCCCTTAACATTCAGAATTTTATCATTTTCTATTTTTCCCAGAAGAACAAATCACTAAGACTTCCTGAGATATAGTAACAGATCTGCACATAAGTTGCCCTTGCGTGCAGTAAGGAAGAAAACATTGCCAAGAAGCAGTGAAAAGACACAACCCCTCATTAGAATGTCTAAAAAATAAAAATGAAATCTTTTAGACACAACTTCAGTGTAATTCCATCAGTCCACTCTTTATTTCTGAAGTAGATATTTTTTTCTTTACTTTTTTTTGTCTTTTTCAGATTTTCAGACAGGGTCTTCCTGTAGCCCCAGGACCTGGAACTTGCTATGTAGACCAGGCTGGCCTTGAACTCACAGAAATCCACCAGCCTCTGCCTCCTGAATGCTGGGATTAAAGACGTGCACCACCATACCTGGCTTGAGGCAGATTTCTTTTTTTAATGATCCAACGAGCATCCTCTAGTAACCGAACCCTAACTTAATTCTAGCATTAGTCCTAGCTGTAACCCTAACCTGACTTTGACCCAAACCTTATCCTAATTTGAGCACTAGTCCTACCCTCAGGACTAGTTCCAATTTTAACGTGAACCCCAACCCTAACCTTGGCTGTGCACTAACTTTAATCGTAACCTGAACCATATTGTAACCTAAACCTAAATCTAGTCAAGGCCCTAATCCTTATCCTGGACCTAAGCCTAAACAAAACGAATCCTAGCCCTAGGTCAAACTGTAACTTTGACCCTGATGCTGAACCTGAGTCTGATCCTAAACCTGACACCAATCCTATACCTAGCCACAGCACTGCCCCTAACTGTAACTAGCTCTAACACTAGCCTAAGCCTAAACCTTCCCCTAGCCCTAGAACTAGTGCCAACACCCTAACCTTAAACCTGATCTTGACTCTAACCCTGACCTTAACACTAACCATAGCTCTAACACTAAGCCCTAACCCTCGCTTCAGAACAAGATCTAACACTAGAACTAACCCTACCACTAACCTTGGGGGTTTTAATTTTAATTTATGGAATTAAAGTCACTGTGCTTGGCAGCTTGTCCTCATCACTATGTCAGGAAGGTCAGGTGAAGACTAGAAGTTCAGGTGGGAGAAAAGAAGGTCACAGAAAAGTTTTAAAAAGATCATAGTGTCAAATAACAAATGTTGAAATTTGTAATTTTTCATGATTTTTATTTACTAGATTTAAATTTTTTTGATGCTTGAGTTTTGTTAAAAATTGTAATTGTGGGGGCAGGGGAGGTACTTGACAGTATATCTCAATGCACTCAGGCACTCAATGATAGATTGCATACTTAGCATTTATGAGGCCTTAGGTTTAATCCCAGGCACCAAAAATATTACAATAGTTAAGAAATCTGTGACTAAAACTAATTGTTTTAATTTACCAGGAAACATAAGCAGCGTTTGGTTAGAGAAAATTAAGTTATGATTTCCGTATGACTCAGGGGAAGGAAACGGGCCAGTAGCGGCATGACCAGTGTGGAGCAGCATCGTTGCTCTCAGCATCCAGGCACATGTCCAGCACATGTTGAGTTGTACCTAACATCTGTCAGCTTTGCTTAATATTCGGTTTCCTAGAAATTTAAACATGAACACATTCTACTTTATTGTTAAATAGTGTCCATTATAACCAAAGCACAGTATGGCTTTAGAGAACGAACGAATGAATCTTAGCAAGATGACGGTAGGGACTTAGCATCTTGTAGTAAGAACAAGAAACGTGAGACAGAAAGATGTGTGGGCGCTGCATGTTTCGACAGTGGGTAAGCCCTTTCAGAAAATTGCTCCCTGTCTCTTTGAACCTAAGCCTGTGCTTATCTTTCCTTGTCAGCACGCCTTTCTCTAATTCTCTTACAGCCGAAGAAAGCACTGCCCTACCCTTCACACTGCCCTCCCCTTCACACAGCCATAGCCACGCTTTCCCATCCTGACGTCTATACAGCATTTCTTTAGAACGTCAGACTCTCCACGTGCCAAAGACTTGACAGGAATTAGAAAGTTAGTGGGAAATTCTTTGACAACTGAGATGTTCTCCAAGGTTTGATTTCAACAAAATAAGGAACCACAAGAGAATTCATTAAAATATTTTTGTGATTGATCAGTAACAGATTTGGAAATATAACTCAGAAGAATTCAAGAAGGGAAAAATGGCAAATATATTTAATTTTATGAAATGTATTTGAGAGACTGGAGAATTGGCTTAACATTTAAGAGCACACGTGTATGAGTGGGTTACCTGAATGTATGTAACTGCATCAGTGTCAGGCAGTGCCCTCAGAGGTCAGAAGAAGGCGTTTGATTACTCTGGAACTGGAGTTATGGATGGTTGTTAGCCTCTATGTGGGTGCTGACACAGCATTAGGTAATTTTTCATCCAGTGTGGAGTGTAAGAGAGTAAGACACATTTATAAATTTTATAGTGGCTTTCCCAGATCTTTGGGGTCTGTTTTAAAGCAGCAGTTTCCAGAGTGTGATCTGGGACAGCAGAGGCCATAGTATCACCTGCAAAGTGGGTAGAAATGAGAATTTCAGGCCCTGGAGCTATGGAGATGGCTCAATGGGTAAAAGTGCTTGCTGCACAAGCCTGACCTTGGTTCAGATTCCTGAAACCCATGTAAAATGCTGGATGCAATAATGCACATCTATAATCCCAGCACTCTTAGGACAAGCTGGCAGACACAGAACTGCCTGAGGTAAGGGCCAGCTAATCTGGAGGACACAGTGCAACTGTAGAAAAAACAGAAACCCTGACTCCCAGAAGTTGTCCTGTGACCTCCACATGGGGACTGTTGCACATGCCTGTCTGCACCTCTGCACAATACATATGTCTTTTATACACACACATAGATGTACATAAGACATATACACATAATAAATTAGTCACCAGTTTTTCAAAAAACAAAACATGTCCTATCCTACTGATCAGTAACTACAAGCCTGATCGATTTGGCAGCCTTGTGTTTTTTATACTGAATACAGAAGTTCATATTCTGCAGAGTAACTACTAGAGATGTACCATCTATAGTAAGTAAGAGTGAAGGTGAAAGCAGTTCACATTTTAGGTGTAGATTGAAATTCACATGGCACATATGAGTCACAGGTGTTACATTCTATCCAACCATTTCTCACATAGCAACTCCAGACTGAGTAGCAGCTGGAATTTACTTAATTGACCATGGTTAATGAGGCTCCTAAATAACTCACCCAGAAAGGTCAGCTAGTAAATAAGTTAAGTGTTTCTTGCTGCATCATCTGTCAGTTAATGTGGGCTTAGGATTGTCAAGAGACCTCACTGTTGGATGGAATGCCAATGTAAAGTTGCTGAGAAGGCTGGCACCATCAGTGATTTTTAAATCAGCCTTGGATCTGTATCAGCCACTCTTCACCTCATTAATTTCGTTATCAAAGAGTTCACTGTAGTTGGCTTTTCAGACCTTTTAACTTCATCACAGAAGACTTAGTACTCATTCCTATAAGCACATTTTTTGTGTGTGACTGAATTTTCCCTTCTGATATAAATAGTTCCTGGCTTCACATTTGTTCTTCAAAGAAAATGCTTCCTTGTGTAAATACTGATAAAAATGCTTTCCCAAAATTTTAATTTTTTTATATATTTGTATATGCATGAGCCTGCATGAATTTATGTGCACCATGTGTGTGCAAGAGTCTGAGCTGGCTGAAAGAGGGTGTTGGATCTCTGGGAACTGGAGTTACAAAAGTTGTAATCCACCATGTGGGTGCTGGTAACCAAACCTGGGACCTCTGTAACAGTAAGCTGAACCCTGAAAAAAGTACTTTTGGACACATATACAGTTATGTAACTTTTAGGCAGGTGGCTTTTGGAGAGGAAGATTTTTTGCAAGAACTATTGAGGCTGAGCTAAGTGAGGCATTCCTCTTTAGTGTTCAGTTTCAAGGCCACAGAAACTTAGTAATTATGTGTGCATATCTATGTGTATCTGTTTATGGTGTATCTGTGTGGTGTATACATGTATGTTTGTGGTTGTCCATACCCATGTAAGTGTGTGTGAGAGATTGAGAAACAGAGAGAGAGAGAGAGAGATTATTTATGGTGTATCTAGTGTGATGTATGCATGTATGCATGTATGTGGTTGCCCACACCTATGTAACTGTGGCATCTGCAGTGCATCCAGAAGTCAGCGGGATTTTGGGGTATCTTCCTCTTTTGCTTTCGGCTTTATTGCCATGAGACGGGATCTCTTGCTGAATTGGAAGCTTGCATTTTGACTGGGCTGGCATGCCAGAGAGCTCTCAGGAGGCATCTTTCTGCCCCCACCTCAGTGCTGCGGTTACAGGCATACGTAGTCATGCCCAACTTTTTACATGGGTGCTGGAGATCTGAACTAAGGTAGTCAGGCTTGCAGAGCAAGTGCTCTGACCCACTGAACCATCTCTCCAACACCTTGGTAATATTAATATTTTAATTAAAATTCAAATAAGCTATAATGAGTAAAATCATATTTTTAAGTAAAGACAGGTTCATAACAGTGCTTAGGTGGGCCATGTTGCATCTTTATGAGGCAAAAGGAACTTTGGGTATACGGATTCTGTATTAGTGGGGATTTTTTGTTGTTGTGACAAAATAACTTACAGAAAACTTAAATAGTGAAAGATTGATTTTGCTCATGGATTCCTTGGCAGGTCGGGCTTGGTAGAATAGAGTGAAAAAACAGCAGGAATACAGGAGGGACCAGGGCAAAATTTCCTTTACAAGAATGTAGCCCTGGTGACTTACTTAGCCAGCTGGGCCCCCATCCTGGTTTTCATCCCCTCAATTATGGCATCATATTATAAATCCATCAGAGATTAATCTGTTGATTAGGTGAGAGCCTCATGAAATGCCTTTATAGATATATCCAGGGTGTGCTCTACTAATTTAGTTGTTTCTCAACCCAGTCACATTGACAATCAAAATTAACCATTACAGGTCCTGTCTGAAAATGACAGGTAAATGAAGTACAAACCTAGGAACACATTTAGCCTGGTAACAGTATACAATTGTGTTGGTTCATAATACCAATAATCACTTATCTCTCTTTTCCTATTTTAGGAATGTACTAATATCTCCTTCATTGTGGCAGTATGCGATCCTCTTCAACCGATTCAATTATCCATTTGAACTGGAAAAGGATTTACATTTGAAGGGCTATCACACATTCTTTCAAGAATCTTTACCATATTATCCTACATCAATGAAGTGCTACCTCAGCAGAACTCCACACCGAATGCCTTCAGAAAGACACCAGCTTGGACACTTGAAAAAGTACTATCTCCTAAATGCTGCTTCTCTTTTCCCGGTACTGGCTCTGGAACTGAGGGATGGGGAGAAGGTTCTGGACCTGTGTGCTGCTCCTGGAGGTAAATCAGTAGCTCTGCTGCAGTGTGCTTATCCAGGTAATATGCTGTCCTCTTACTAAGCCATGTATTTTTTTTTTTTTCATATCTGGATATTTCAAACACCTTCAAAATATACGAAGAGAAATTTGACACTGAATTTATAAAGTTGGAAAGTCTAACAGCCAAGATGCTGTGACTAAGAATGGAATTATAGTTGAGAAAATTAGTATGAATGACATCATTTTCTAGCTTTGAGATTAAAACTGGATTTTGTGAACACAGGTCTACCAGATAATATGAATACTGATAAGCCAGTTACAGAGGATTTTTGAAATTTATATTATTTGCTATTTGTGGTTGTTTTTGCTGGGGCTAGAATCCAGGGCTTTTCTCAAGTTAAGTAAGTACTCTGCCACTGAGCAGCTTGTATTGATGTCATTGCCATGCCTCTTAAAAACATTAAAATCATTTTACTGTGTTGTTAGACCATAGGGTTCTAAAGCAATTCTGTTTAATAGATACATAATCTGAAATGTATATGTATTTTACTACTTTCAGATATTCTCATTTGAAAGGTAGAAAGAGGTGAAATAAATTTAAAGTTATTCAGAATACTGGGATAAAAGACCCTTGAGCACATAATCCAATAAAAATATTTGAGATGTTTACATTCTCATTTTCTTAGAAATCTTTGAAATTATTTTATTCTCTGTGTACCATTCAAGTGCTCATAACCATATCTGACGAGAGAACAAATACAGTATTAATGCAATAAGATTTTTTGTAGTGACTTTATTAATCATTGTTCGCAGAGTTAAGAAGATAGAAATGGTGAGTGCTGTAGTATAATGGTTTCATTGGTTGTTTAAACTTCTTCTGAATTAGAGTTGTAAGCCACTAGGTACATCAGGCATTGTTTTAATGATCTGTTTGGTGAACATTCTTTAAAAATCTATTTTTAACTTCATCAGAATAAATGTAAAGCCCTTCAATTACTTGCTAAATTGTTACACTCATCTGTCAACCAAGACACAAATGTTATAGACTGTACCTCTTTTGATGTTCTGGAGATTTCTAAACCTGGCACAATTTACCTTCAGAGTTTGGATGAGTGAGATGCTTACTTTTGTTTGTAAAATTGGCAAATGGCCATGTGGAAGGAGATCCTTTTAGGAAGTTATTGATCTGTAGCGATTCTTTTAGACTCTCTGAAAAAGTGACTGTTTTTGCCCAGGATATGTATGTTCCAGTTTGAAGACTAATTTATTTTTCCTTTCAGAACATTTACTGTTAAAATAGATTTTAAAAATGAATCCAATTGCACTTGGCTTTGGTATAAATATATCAATTAATTGTATATTCAGTAGGAAAAAATACTTATATATTTTAGAATTCTTAAAAAACTGTGACTGAAACTTCTTGTATTTTAGTGAAAGAAATCAAAACAAGTAAGATTTATTAGTGCAGTTATCTCATTATTTCTATACTTGAGCTGAGGTTTTATGGAATTGAATATTATTAGGAGCATTTGTTTTACACTCAGTTTTTCTCTGTTCCTGTATTGGCTCTTACAAGCTTATTAATTCTAGGTATAGAATTTTTAGTATTGTAAAAGATAGATGAGAATTATTTAATTCTGGTGCTATTTTGAAGAGATGGTGTTTTAATCCTAAACCACCCTCGTTCGTGGACTATAAATGTTTTACACATTTGCGGTGGAGAAAGTAACTTGTGCAGGGATTTAAAGACAAACTGATACATTCTAGGACTGTGCAGTGGTCAAGAATCTTACATCAAGGGCAGTGAACTACCCAGCAGTGTTCCAAGTGAAGTAGCTTTTCATCTAAGTAGGACTAATGATAATGGTTTGCTATGAAGTACTAATGTCTTCATGCTGATGTTTAAACCCCAATTAAGCTAGCCACAGTGTTCAAATGTGGAGTGTAGAAGCAGCTCTACCCAGTGCTTTTAGAAGCAAAACTTAAAATGATGGCCATATTAAGAGTACATTTTATACACAAAAAGTTTCCTTACTTTGGTACTGAGCATTATTCTAGGCAGTGAGGCTCATAGCTTTGAATGGTTTGGGTAATTAAAAAATTAGTAACTCCCTAGGAAAGTCTTCCTTGAACTACCTGTGTTAGGTCTATCCTCTTTTCGGTGGTAAAAATGGTTATTTGGAACACATATGCCCAGGACTGTGTTGATCACACTGCTTTTCAAATGTTTTGTAATCTGTATTTCTAATAATTTCCAAGTGCTTAGAAGAACCTGATTTGTCTGTCTGGTCTGTGTGACTTCAGGTAACTGAAGTGCTGAGTTTGTGATTATTAACCCCATTATATACACAAAATTAGGGCAAGGGATTTAATACATTTCTTAAGGAAGATGGCAGAGCTGGGATCTGGATTTTCTTGCCATAGACCCTGTTCACTGTCTCTCAGTGAAAATGTACTGTTGCATTATAGATATGTGTAGGGTCAGGGTCTTAAATCTTTCATCTGCAGCAACTAGCCCTGTGCCCAGTCTAAACTAAGTGCTCAGTAAAGCTGAACCTTAAAGTGATTTTCCTGTCAAATATGTTTTAATCTAATGTCCTCTAAATTTAAAACACTCACTGTTCACTGTTGCTATTTTGTGTTTTGGGGAATTTATAGCATTGTTTCTGGATAGTTCAGACAACCTTGCCATACATTTCCACAAGGCTCATAGTAAGAGGGACAGTACCTATGGAAGGTGCACACTTTTGAATTCTAGCTGTAGCAAGGTAGCCTCCTATTAAATGGACTTATCTGGTATACTCAGTGTCTCCTGTTCCTACCAACATGAAAGTTTTTCAGGTTAAGCAAAATGCTGGCACAAAAAAGCCAGCATTAGTGTTCAGTTTGTCTCCAAATTTCCTGTTGTCTTTTAGATTTTGCCCAGTGAACATACGGAGATTTTGATGCCTTAAAAAATGAGTTTTTCTTCAAATTCTATAGCTTATATTTTTAGTTCTTTTCTGCTGAGGGCTTGTAGAATATCTCATCTGTCAAAGCAGAGGAAACAAATTTTAATCCTTGCTCTATCCTGTACCTTTGCACCTATCACCCACTACCTGTACATATATGTGCGCATGAGATGTGGCTGATCTTTGATCTGAAACATTTAAATCACTGCAAGTGAAAATTAATGAAATCTTAGTCAAGGTTCTTACTTTAGCATTTAAAACAGTTCCCAGTTGAAGTATACCTTTATACTGCATTGCTATATTATTATTTTGTTTAGATTTGTAGATTTTATTGAAATGGTCTAAAGTTTGTTACAGTTTTAGATATGAAGAATAAAATGTTATGACACATTTCATACACACACAGAGAGGGAGAAAGAGAGATCTATAACACTTCACCGAGAAAATTAATTTCAATTATATCAAAACTTCATCAAATCAGGAAGACAGGTAAAACTAACAATTTCTGAAATCATTGGTGCTTTAGCATATTGTAACAGTTTTTGTCAACTTGACACAAATATCAATCTATCTAGGAGGATGAGATCTCACTTGAGGAATTTCCTCCAGCAGATTGGTCTGTGTACATGTCTGTGGGGACATTGTATTGATTGCTGATTGATATGGAAGGACCTACCCAATATGAGTGGTACCATCCCTAGGCAGGCGGGCCTGGGCTATATAAGAAAGTAGCTGAGCAAGCTGAGGGAAGCAAGCCAGTAAGCAGCATTGTTTTATGGTCTCTGCTTCATTCACTTCCGATCTCCAGGTTCCTGTCTTTGTGATCCTGCCTTGACTTCCCAGAATAATGGGCTGTAACATGAAAGCCAAATAAATTCTTTCCTGCCCAGGTTGCTTTGATCATGGTATTTATCACAGCAACAGACATCAAATTAGAACACATGTACATGCCAGTCCCTGGTCAGTGGAAAGGAACTGGAAAAGGTTGTTTCGTTCACTCATGTGTTTTGACACACCCAGCTTAGAGTGAAGATTCTGCCTTGTTTGTGATTTTTCCAATTATTCTTTGGTGCCTTAAGCCGTAATTATGATTGTTGTCTCTGTGTTTCAATGGAAAAATTAGAATACTAGTGCTGTCCCTCAGTTTTCTTCTATTTCTCTTGTTTTAAGTATCCTTTCTTTAACCTGTGAGAGCTTGATCATAATATACCATCAGGGTACATTTGGTTGAGTTGAATCTGACATAACCACTTGACCTTCCTGTGTCTAGATTCTTGTATCTTTCTCTACATTTGGGAGAGTTTCTATCAAAGTCTGTGTTCTACCCTCATTGCCATTCTAACTTCCTTCTTGAACACTTATAACTCATGTATCTGCTCTTTTGATGCCATCCCACCTTCCCACAGGACTTCTTCCTTCTTTTTCCTCCCCTTTCCCCCTCCAACAATGTATTTTCAAGTAACGTGTTTCCAAGCTGTCATTTTTCTTCTGTTTGATCTATTCTGCTATTGATGTCTTCTACTGCACTTAAGGGTTTGATTTATTTTTTAGAGTCACATAAATCTCTGTTATTTCTGTTAAAATATTAAGTCATTCCATCTTATTTTCTTGAACCTTACCAAGTTTCCCTAAAAGAGCTAGTTTCAGCTGTCTTCATTATGCAGAAACTGGTTGTTTTATGTTCATTTTCTTACATCTTATTTTGTACATTACCTGAGAGCATGCTTCTCTGAAAGTTTGTGATGCCTATTATTTTATGGCATCGTCTGAGTGTAAAGCAATTAGATATACATCCTATTTCTTTGTGCTTCCTCTTTCAGAAATTCTGAGCAGTTTGCCCCCCCACCCCCACTGTCTGTGGACCTTTCTGATACTTCAGCACTAGGTGGCACCCTCAGTCCGGGTTTTTCGGTGTTCTGCTGTTGGTTTTCTTATTGATTGCAGTTTTTTAACTCTAGTGGAGGCCTAAAGCCCCATTGTGTCCCATTTCCTCAGTGCAATGCAGGATGAACTGAGGGAGTACCAAAATAAGGTCATTCCATGTCTCATTCTGAAGCTAGGGTAGACCCATATGCCTCAGCGACAGTTATTGGCCTATGGTCAGGTGCTGAAGGATCCTGCTTGGTACTGAGCCATACCACAAAGGGACTGACCCAGGCTCTTTAAACTTGATGCATAACTCCCTTTTTACCTTCCCTCCCTCTCTCCCTCACTTCCTTCCTTCTTTCTTATCTCTATTTCTCTCTTGCTCTTTCCCTTTGCATCACCTTTCTCCCTCCCTCCTTTCTCTCTCGTTTTTTCATTGTTATTTGTGTGTGTGTATGTGCATGTGCATACACATGTACATGCCAAAACACATTTAGGGAGGTCACAGGATAGTTTAGGTGGTGATGGATCATTTGTCTCCAACCTCCATGTGGGTCCAGGGGATCAACTTTCAGAAAGTTGGCTCTGACTTTGCTATTTGGTCTTTGGAGTTGAAGTCAGGTTGTCAGACTTGGCAACAGGTGCCTTTACCCTCTGAACCATCTTGTCAGCCTAGGTACCTCCCTTTACTTACCCTAAATAGACAGTTCATCTTTCTGTATTGTCTGGAATCGGAGAAGAATGGAGTTAATAGTTCCGTAGCTAAAAGCGTTGCAACCCTTAATTACATTTAGAGCCCACAGCCCACTGAGACCAGCATAGACACAGGGACACCAAGACCTGCATTGCTAGGTACTGTTGGCCACCTGGGTGGACTTATGGCCTAGAACTTTTGCCATCAGCCACTGGAGCTTATTAGGGTTGGAAGTCCAACTGACTGACCATGATACTAGGGCAGGTTTAGGAGCTCTGTCCAAAGGGTTTGTTTGCCCAGTGTTAGTTTTACCATTCTGGAACTGAGTCCTAAGAAAAAGTCCTATGCTCACTTTTATATCATATTCTCCAGTGGGATGAATCCTACTTTCCCTTGTGTTCTCCTAGGTTGTGGAAGGAACTTTGTCACATCTGAGTTTCACAGCAGCAAGAAGCCTACACAGTCTCAATGGAATGTGTATTAAAGCCATACCGTATTTGGTGCTGATAATCACTGAACATAAGTCTGTGTCACAAAACTAAGGGTCTCCACCTGATGTTCAGCAGGCCTTGGGGCTCTGTCTACAAGCTCTGCCCAGGGGATTCTACTCTGGCAGTCTCAGCACAAAGCTTCAAAGCAAAATCCTCTGTTTATTTTTCTGCCTGACTACCAAGTACATGGGGACTTGCTCCTCATGCTGCTGCTCAAGTTTGATGGAGTGATGGAAGCAGCCAGCTGCCTGGCTGAAGAGGGTATAGGGCCCCCAGCTACTAGTACAGACTGGCCTAGGGGCAAGGCTATGGGCCTCTGTGTGGGACAGGGTTGTGGAATAGCAGGATGGTTGACTTCCTGGTCAAAAGTTTGGATAATTCCTTCTTCCTCCGGCAAGTGGGAGGAATTTGTCTCCGCACCATGCACCATGCTGGTTAGAACTGGAGAAGAGACGGCACAGCACACAGTTTCAGCTTTCTTTGGCCCGTCTTTTCTTATTATGCTAAAACCAGACAGTGTCTCTTCCCTGGCTCTCTAAGCCCTTAAAAGATATCAGTGAGCTAATAGCTGTTCAAGCCAGTACCTCTGCGGGGAGACTGTCAGTGAAGGGTCATCTTCACCTGCTGTCTTGCCCCTAGACACGGTCACATTTAATCTTAACAACCACTGTGCAAGGTAGCTAGTGGAATTCCCCATAAAGAAATGGGGATTCTCACAGAGCCAAGTAACTTTCCTAACCTCTCGCCTCACAGTTTGAACTCATACTTATCTTCCTGTGAGCTCATACACATGTTTTGTTTTACATACTACAGTACCTTCCTTCAGTTAAAATTAGAGTGTTGTGCCAGCAAGGAACAGTAACATATCTATTTGAATGTATTGCTTACTCCCAACAGCTAGTAGTTTAGGGTGAAAACAGTATAGGAAATATTGGTTGTATGGCATTTCCATACCTGTTTACCTCTCAAATTAGACTTGGTTAAATGTGAGAACTTGGGAGTGTGTAAGATATAACATTGTAAATATTTTATAAAGTATGTGTGTTTTCTGTTTTTAAAGCATGGGGTCATCATAATATTTGTCTCTGAGCCTTATTTCTGTATAACTGTGAAGAATTGATTTTTCTGAAATTTACTTGCTAAAAAGTAGAAATTTGCCAAATGCATAGCCTTCATTTGGAACTTTTTAATCCTTTATACTTAGGTTATCTTCATTGTAATGAATATGATAGTCTGAGAGTGACATGGCTGAGAAAGACACTGGAATCTTTCATCCCACGGTCTTTGATAAATGTAATTAAAGTGTCTGAGTTGGATGGCAGACAAATGGGAGATGCCCAGCCGGAAACGTTTGACAAGGTACTTTTATTGCATTGTGACAAACTAATGGACTCCAAGTGATACTGTATTATGTTGCTTTGGTGTTTTTCTTCTGCTCCCAGATGGTACAATTTCTCCATCTCTGGGAGATTTTGATAAAATGAACTTGGAGGCATTTTTCATTTGATGGTCAGAATGGTTCAGTGGAAGCAGTAACAGATTTGGCGTTGTAGAATGTTTTCTGTTTTCTGGTACCTCTTTGCTACTCAGGTAATGATCAGATATTTTGGCAGTGAGTACAAAAACATTTGTACATTTCATATCAGAGTATGAGAGATGGAGAAATACAGTAAACTAAAATTGAATTTTTAATTCTTAAAAATAAACGCTGACCCAAAGTTCAGCCGCCAGCAGTGCAAAACAAATTAGTGAAGTTAAACAAAAAAAAAAAACGCTGAGTGTTGAGAGGTACAAGAATGTTGTTTAAGAGGCAAAGGCAGGCGGATCTCTGTGAGATTGAGGGCAACCTGATCTACATAATGAATTTCAGACCAGGTGGGGCTACAGAGAGACCCTGTCTTAAAAAAATAAAAAATAAATAAAGATAGAAAAAAAAGTATCAAATGCCATTACTAGACATCAGTGGACTTCTAGTCCTCCCATGTTCCTTCTCTCCACAAAATGAATAAATAAAACCTTAACACTGGCATTGTATAGGAAAATGTTCTTAATACTACCAGTAAAGAACTATATAGAAGGTCTTAGCCTAGCATATTTTGTGTCCTCAAAGCACTGTTTTTATTTACATGCCACTTGCCCTGTAGCTGCTCTGTAGTTGGTCCAGCAGTATGTTCACTTGGTTTGTTCTTATTTTCTCCAGGTGTTGGTTGATGCTCCGTGTTCAAATGATCGAAGTTGGTTGTTCTCTTCTGACTCTCAGAAGGCTGCCTACAGGATCCATCAAAGGAATAATTTACCTGTTCTACAGGTAGAACTCTTAAGGTGAAGACTGTTAATTCAAAAGCTTTTTGGGGTTCCTAATGTAATTTAAAATTGCTGTAGCAAAGCTTGTCAGTTAACCAAACAGAAGGCTTCCTGTGTAGGTGTCCTGAACTAATTCCTCTGACCCAGCTACGTGAAAGCAGTTCCCAGCCTCTTCCCTTTTGGCTTCCACCATGCAGTAGTACCTCTTTCCCCTCAGTGGGTCTTTGTCTGTTTAGTTATTTATTTTGATTTTCTGAGACCGGTCTCTGTGTGGCCCCAGCTGCCCTGGAACTTGGTGTGTAGACCAACCTGGCTTCAGTCTTAAAGAGATCCATCTGCTTCTGCTGAGATTAAAGGTGTGTGCTACTGCCCCTGACCTTAAAACATATTTTTAACTAGTCATATAAAATGTGGAAATAGTGATATTGTAAAAAGTTTTAAGTAATACACGGTCCTTTGACCAAATACCAAACCAAATGCAAGCTTTCTTTGTAAAGCTAACTGCTATACTTCAGTCTGTTTTATACTTCTTTAAACTCTGTTTCAACTCAGTATGTATGCAGGAAGTTTACATAGAGAGATACATTAAAAATAGCAGCTATTGTCTACATATGTTCTGTAACATATTTTTGTATGTAATATTTCATAGTCTTCATCTCTCTCTCTCTGTGTATGTATGTATATATATATATATATATATATATATATATATATATATATATATAAAATTTGTTCTCAACTATGAAGTAGTCAAGAAGATCAGTCTGTTGTACTCTATACTCTTTCTATTTTTGGAAAGTTTTTTTCAAGTTCATTTAATTGTCTTAGTGGACAGGCATAATAGCATTTTCCTTGATTAAAGCTGAATTATTTTCCAGACATGCTCCACCATTGCAGTAGTCTCTGCTAGACCTTGCTTTGTTCACTGTCTGCTTTTCCTGATGTTGTGATCAACACACTTCTATGGTTTTCTCCTCGCTTCTTCAGCTGTATCTTTGTTTGTCTTAATTTTTACTTAGCTTATCCCACAAATTTTGAGTTTCCTTGAGCTTCTAATATTGATCATTTTATTGTCTGACGAGTTCAACTGATTTAAAGTATTCTATTTCAAATAAATGTCTAAATTCAGATTTTCAGGGCTGGAAAGATGGATCAGCAGTTAAGAGCACTGACTGCTCTTGCAGAGCACCTGGGTTCAATTCTCAGCATCCAAATGGCAGGTAACAACCACCTGTAACTCCAGTTCCAGGAGAATCCAATGCCTTGTGATTCCATGAACATTTCATGGCACTTACACTCATGCAGGCAATACACTCCTACACATAAAAAAAAAAAATAAATAAAATAATAAAAAAATAAATTCATATCTTTTAGTTCACCTTGGACTTGTTAACTCAGTTAACTAAAAGAGATCTTCAGACACATCACACTCAATTAGATAAGTCAAAACTCATAATATCTAAATGGGCTTGGTGGAGCACACCTTTAATTCTAGCATTCAGGAGACAGAGGCAAGTGGATCTCTGTGAGTTCAATGCAAGCTTGGTCTACATAGCAAGTTCTAGGCCAGATGGGACTACAGGAAGACCCTGCCTCATAAAAGACCAAAAAGAAAAATAAAAAAACAAAACTTATAATATGTAGCATTTTCTTAATCTCCCTGCCAAAATCACTGAAATAAAAAATGAAAACAAAAGCCCCATCAGTCTGCTTTTTCTCTGTTCTAGTGAATGCGATCTGATTTAGAAAGCCATCCCCAACTCCCCTCTTTCTTGAATATCCGATTAATCACCAAGACATTTCAATTGTGCCTGTTACATATCTTTCTGCTCCATTCAGTTCTTTCAATCCCTCACAGCCTATCCCAAGACACCATATCTATCACTGAATTGATTTGACCCAGTTCCTGATACATCTCCAGTTGTGAACTTGTATCACTTTTTACTTCTGAGTGCAGCCAAAGTGACAAATCAGAAATGTAAATCTGATATAATCATAATCTTGGGGATTCTGCAGTGCTTCCTCCTAGCCAGCAAGATTTCCAGATCTTTATCATAATATTTGAGACTTCCCTGCGCCTAACTCACCCTCACTCATGAAGCTTATTATTTTAGGACTCTTCCCTATTTCAGTGGAGTAGTGTCTCAAGTATTGTCACAGGTGTGAGGCCCTTGTTTTTCCTGTTAATTTTGCTTTAAAGTATCCCTTTTTCTGACTTACTGTTGGTTCCTCAGGAATCAGCTTTGACATCTCTTTATTGAAACTACTATTGACTCTTTATGGCTGGGATTAATATTCCTTTGCTGTCTTTACCTTCATTACTGTGTGTGTGTGTGTGTGTGTGAGAGAGAGAGAGAGAGAGAGAAAGAGAGAGAGAGAGAGAGAGAGAGAGAGCAATCATTCTGCTAAACATTTACCTATGCATATCTTTTTATTACAACAGGAGTGTAAGCACCTTGAAACACAGAGTTTTTGTTTTCAAGATGTAATTTAGTGCCTGGCATATAGAGGAGCTGAATAAATAATTCTTTAAAAATAATAAATTACTATTTAGAATTTATACGTATAATTAATCTAGCCAAAGTTAATCTGACCAAAATAATGATATAGTTATTATTGTGCTGGAAGGTAATTAGCATTAAATGTAAAGAAATTTACATAATTTATTTAGATTATTATTGCTTTTACATAGAAAAAACACATTTTGGACACTATTATGGCATTTCAGTCATTACAGAGATCACTGTACATACATAGACCACTTAAGACCAAAGAACTAAAGCTTTAGCCACTTTACTATTCTGTCTCAAATACCCCCAAGGAATGATTACTTTAAAGTAAGTTGACAGGGCACAAAATTGACCCATTGTTCACAGTGGGTGTTGGTTTTTACCTCATGATGTGTCACTGGAAAGGCCATCTCTTCAGCCATTATCCACTCTTCTGTGTGCAGTGGCATGTGGGCTGGTATGCCTTGCCTCTGTTTCCTGTGCTTTATGGGAGATTTAGAGTGACTTGAAGCAGGTTAAATGAGTGTTTGACTATGTGCTAATGATGAAAAGGGGAGAGAGCTGTAGACATACACACAAAATGATCTGATTTCCTGATACCTATGGAATCTTGGGGTTAAAAAGAGAGTAAGGGGCTAGAGAAATGGCTCAGTAGTTAACAGGCACAGGCTGTTCTTGCAGAGGACTGTGTTCAGTTCCCAGCATTTACATGGTGGCTAACAACCATCTGTAACTCCAATTCCAGGGGACTTCAACTCCTTCTCTCTCTTTGGGCTTTGCACTACATTGGTGCACTTACTTACATGCAGGTAAAATGCTCATACACATAAAATAAAAATAATAAGATATTTTTAAAAGATGAAGCAAAAAATGATAATGCCAGACAGTCTTTCCTTTATCTCCTGTTCTTCACTTCAAAAGGAAACAAAAGGCTGACAATTTTTAAGAGACACTTGTTATGTATGTCACTCTCTCACGAAGCAGTGTCTTCTGCCTGTCTTTTTCATTTTCCTTGCATACTTATTCTTTTAACAAAAGGTAATCGTTTTATTCTGTAATAAAAGATAAATGTTTAAATGTAATTATATAAGAGAGTAAATTAATACATATGAATTTTAGCCAAACATTAAAGGATTGATAGATTCTTGCTTACATTTTCAAAGAGTAGTTAGAAGAAAAGCAAGCATGTATTGCCTGATCTGATACTGTGGACAAAGGATTGTGCTCAGAAAGGATCGAGCAATGGAAAGTGTAATCAGAGACTGATGACTGGGCTAGACTTTGTGCCTTAGACTCTTAAGTCCACACTTGGGAAATGGAGGCAGGAGGATCTCCATTTCTAGGCCATCCTGGGTCATATAGCAATATATTTTATATTAAGAAAAAGAAAAAGCAACAACGGTGTTTTTAAAGGCAAACAAAACTTCAATTTCACTATTTTACTGGCTACTAGATTTTTATCTGTATTTAACCATTGACAGATATACTCAAAGATACCTTATATCTTCTATGACTATGTATGAATACATGCGTATAGCCGAAGCTTATATATCAAAAAATTACAGTGTCAGGCAAGGAACCTCCCAATGAATTGTTGGTCAGGGTAGTCAGAGAGACTCCCAAATGACACAGGCTATTGCCACAGCCCTTGATTTCCTCCCTGATTTTGAAAGGAAGACACAACATACTTTGGACTCAGGACTTGAAGTAATTGAGCTGGAACTGATCTGTGAACCTTTCTGAACACTAGCTCTCATAGTATCAGAAGATACTGTGCAAGCAGCTGCCAAGGGAGAAAACCAATCAATGATCCTACCTAGCTGGAAAGTCTACAAACCACAACAGTAACCAGCCCAGCAAATTCTCTATTGGTCTAGCAGTGACACTTTTATCTTGACTGTAATCAATAGCTGTCTAATTGGATTTAAGGCCTATTCAGTGGGAGGGAATTCATGCTTTATACTGTAAATGTTGCCGAATATACTTAGAGGTCATAGTTCCTAGAAAAGAACCTACTTCGTTCACTTCCCTAGACCAGAGTAATTTCTCACTATATTCTAAATAGGTATCCTTATATTTACCAAGTGAATCTCTTACCACTCATCAAAAATCTTTTTGCAGTAGATGGAGACTATTACAGTTTCACAATTGTAAAATACAGAGAATAAGGAAATAATTTATAATTATCTTAGATAGATGATCTTTATAAGGTTTTGAATTTAAGCTTTTAAAAGACAGTACTCTACAAGCATATATTGAAAGCCCAAGTTTTATGTGATACATAAGTGAAAAGTGATGTTTAATTTAGTAGAAGATTTTTATATTAAACTTTTTAAAGTGCTGTTAGTAGAGATGTAACATCTTTTCTTTGTGATGCTGTAGACTGTGTACTAGGCAAACACTGCAACTGAGCTGAGCTGAACTCTGTCTTCAGTTATAATAATGTTTTTTTACAAAATCCTTTAAAAGTTAATCTAGGTATAGGATTATATATAGTTATGAAAATACTAATTTAACCATATGTATTTATTTTTTGGTATTTTTTAAAATTATTACTATTTTTGTTTTCTGTATGAGTGTATTGCCTGAAAATTTGTAGGTGCACCCATGTTGTGCAGTGCCCACAGAGGTCAGAAGAGGGCATCGGATTCCCTTTGAAACTGGAGTTATGGACATTTTTTAGCTGCCATGTGGGTGCTGGGAATTGAATCCGGGTCCTCTGTTAGAGCAGCTACTGCTCTTAACCGTTTAGCCATCTCTCCAGTCCCTTTTTTGGTCTTTTGAGACAAGACTTCTCTGTAGCCCCAACTGGGTAGAACTGGCTATGTAGATTAGGCTGGCCTTGATCTCACAGCAATCTCTCTGCCTCTGCCTCCCCAGTGCTGGGATTAAAAGTGTATGCCACCACTCCTGGCCTAACCTGATGTTTTTAACATTAATAGCTATAAGTAACAAAAGTACAGTGATGACAGGGGAAAGATTTCAAAAGCTTAGGAATTTACTGCACACTTAATATGGACTTTTGATTTATCCTTATTGAACTTGGAAAATTAAAATCTTTATTGAATTTGTGACAAATGAGCATACAAATTATATAAAATTCTCTCACACAAATAAACCCTAAAGTACTTTTTGAATATAAGAATGAAGACCACGGATTAAATAATTGAATACAAGCCAACTTTCTTTATAAAATGCTCTTAAGTATGTATCTTTATTGTTGCTTCTCAAAATAAATCTGAGGCAGTCATTTCTGGTGTGTCATATTTTGACCATTTGCATTAACATATATTTAGAAAAATAGAGTGGGATAAACATGAGATCTTTTTAGAAAGTGGTTTTGGTATTTGTGCAAGGGAAGTTTACATGATTTTGGAGTTGGGAAAATGCTAACTGAAAAGTGTGATTTATAACAAAAATATAGGTATCTTATTGCAGTAATGTATCATGTCATCCATTTTCTAGAAGAAAATCAATCACAAATAAAGTACTGACCCCTTCTGGTTTTCTTTTCTCACTACTTGACAAGTAAAATCAAATTTAAGGACTCATTGGAAAAGGAAGCTTAGCTTATTGGGTAATGTTTTAAAAATTTGTATAAATCATCCAGATAACAAGTCTTAAAAAACAATATACTGACAGGAAGAATTGTGTTTTAAAAGGGACAATAAAAAAAATCACTAATATTTATTCTCTGAAGCTCTTGGACTGAGTCAAGGGAGTCCTAGTGACTTTGGAGAATGAGCCTTTATTATTTATCAACATAGTGACTCAAAAGTTGATCTGTTTTTATTGGAAGAATAATCTCTGGATATATGGTTATGATTGGAAAAAGTTCAAGTCTGTCAGCTTTGCATATCATCATCACATGGTTCATACAGGTTTGGAATCCAGAAAACAAGGCAAACTGCTCTTTCTTCTACTACTGCTACTACTACTACTACTACTACTAATAATAATAATTTTCTTTCTCCTCCTGTTTTTTCTTTCCTTTTCTCATGTTTTCATTAAGTTAATGGTAGGAATCAGAGGTTCTTAGATTAATTATCTGCAATTTGGCAAAGTGTATTCTTTTTCAGTGCTTGGCATCAAGCATAGGGCCTCTTGCCTGCTAAGTACATGTGCTGCTCCTGAACTCTACACCCAGCCCTTATAGTCTTCTTTTTTAAAAATGGATTCTTTGAGAATTTCCTGCGGTGTATTTTGATTATATCCAGACTCCCTCCCCCATCTGCATCCCTACCCTACTGGCCCCTCCTGATATCATGTCCTCTGTTTTCATTTTTCTTTATCAAAAGGTCTGTTAGGACTAGGGAAAGGGGAATGATGGACTAGGAAGGGTTAAATGGAGTGGGGAATAGGAGGGCAGGGCAGAGGACGGAGTAAGTGGAAGGCTAGCTAACACTAATGGCCATTTGAAAAAGTCATAGGGAAACCTACTAGAGAGTAGAAACTTCTTTAAGTATATATGTATACAATATAAAAAATTTAAATGTAGTTACCCTATAGGAAGGGTTCAGTGGCCTTACCACATACCACAAGTTCACAAATACAAGCCTAGTGTCAGGAATGGGCTCTTTTCTAGTTGTTGACCATGAGGGTCCTATATACTGTCAAACAGTATTGCCATTGTTCTTAATTAAATTCTTCTTTTCTAACCAACATTTGTCAAAGTATTTCAGATAAAGTGAAATTATAGAGGGTTCCGGAGAAATCAAAACCTATAGTTTATAGCTGTCTATGTAGAGGACTGATACAAGGGAAAAAAAAAAAAGAAGAATGCTAATTGAGAAGTGTAGAATCTTTTCAAGTGAGTGAGGTAATCAGTAAGTTACAGTTAGGACATAAAGATCTCATGTGTGTGTGTGTGTGTGTGTGTGTGTGTGTGTGTATTTTTGAGTATATGTGCATGAGCATGAGTATGCCTGTATGGAGAGTAGAGGCCAGAGATCAGCATAGGTGTCTTCCTCTATTGCTCTCCACTTCAGTTTTTGAGACAGGGTCTCTCACTGAACTAGTTCAACTAGGCTGACCAGTGGATGAGCTCCAGGAACTCCTCTCATGCCATCCCTGAGCTAGGGTTATGGATCTGTACTACCATACTTGGCTTTCATGTGGGTGCTAGGGATCCAATTCAGGTTTCCAGTTTGTGTGGCAGGCACTTTACCAACTGGGCCATCTCTCCCACCCTACAAAGATTTTCAAAGTAAAGCAGTATCATAACTCACCATAATTAATAAAATTTGAAGATACCATTAGAAATTTAAATTATATTTCTTTAATGACTTGAATGTAGACTTTGAATTGTGGTCCTCCAGACACCTTTGAGTACCTGGGATTACAGGCCTGACATTCTTCCACTGAACTGCATCTCTAGTTCTTTTTTTCTTTTCACGTTTTGTTTTGACACTCCATCCCACTAAATTGCCCAGGCTAGCCTCCTGAGCTCAGGTGATCATCCTGCCTCTGTCCCTCAAGGGTTGACATCCCAGGTATTCACCAGCACTACACCGGACTTTCATTTGAGCATTCTCAGTTGCCCTTTGTGCTCTGTGTTCTTTTGTCTTCCTTAAACCTTCTTTCTATGGGGATAACTACTTGACCTAGAAGATTTGATTAAGGCTGAACAGATCAGTGCACCCAGTTAATCACAGCTCTCTGTGACTCTTCTTCCATCAGAAGCATGTCCTGGCACTTGACTACATTCCACCACTCACTACAGGTATCAAGTTTGCCATGCCATTGACCTAAATGGAGTCACTAAAATGCCATTACTAAACCTTACAGGCTTTTAATTATCTCATAATCTGGCCACTGCAGGAGTCAAATGACTTCTTTCTTTAGGAAGAGATCATTGTTTTTCTCTAAAGAATTATTTAGGTCAGAGTCTTCAGACTCTGCTCTGGAAAGACATGGGGGTTCTACAGCATTGTAAGAAGAACCTAGAGGAAGTACAGCAAGATGACTTGTGAGCACTTAATCTACACCCCAATCCAGCTAAACATGAGTTATCTTTATCTGGGGGGAAACGAAATTCATTTAAAGACTTTATTTTTTAAAAAGTTTGAAGTTGTAATTTATGTCATTGCTAAGCAATTTTCTGTTGCTAAAGATATTTATAATGAGTCCAAATCAGGTCAGTTCTGATTTTACTTTCTTAAATTTTTTTGAGATTTTCATATATATGCAAGAATGTTTTGATCAAACTCCACCCCTGAGTTTTTCCCCTCCACTCCTTCCAATCTCCCACATATACCAATTCTGGTCCTTAAAAACTTTCTAGTTCTATTTTTAATGTGAGGGTACTTCATTAGTAGTTGTTCAAAGACCCAGTCCTAAAGTTAGACAGGCTTAATGTGGTCTGTTGCCACTCTTTTCTAATTTAGGCAACACAAAGTTAGATTTATTAGTTAAATCTTAGCAGAAAAGTTTTAATCTTTATCCCCTCTCCTTGCCCATATTAATGAAGCAAAAGATGTACCAGAAGAGATCATCAAATGGAAACTGATAATATGTTAAAGCCATTTCAGGAATATCTAATGCATTACTCTATTCTACTGGTACTATATAAAAATCCCTTCTTCAAGGTAAAAATTTACTGCTGTAGAAAGAAGGTAATTATCAGCATGGTTTTGTTTCTTACCCTGACAAAAGACTAGCTACTGGGCATGGTATCTCTCAAAATAGCAACTTGGTCCTGTTCCTTTATCTTGAATTTATAGAACTTCTTTGATGATAAACAGTTTGATATCTAGAAATTTGATTACTTACTGTGAGCACAGTGAAGTGTACCCTTAAGGCTTGTAAAATAATACGTTTTAAAACTGATGATAGCACTGGGTAGCTATCAACCTAGAAATACCTATGTTTTTGATGTTTATGGTACCTGAAACTTAATTTCAGATCTGCATTTATTTGATAGATTGCACATGAGCTTCAACTTTTCACCTTAATGTTTCTTTGGTCGTGGTGCATAATCATGGTATGGATATTTTATTTGCTTTCTTGCCCAGACTGCTGTTTTCTAGTAGCAGTAATAAACTGACAGAGAGGAAAATGCTGAGGAACAGGCAGTGCGGAAGGGAGGAAATGAAGACTTCTGAAAGGAACAAACACAGGAAGACTGGAAAGGAATGTTAGAAGTAGGAAAAAGCTGTGGAGAGAAAAAGCCAAGTTAATGAAAGAACCCCACCCCAGTGCTTGGGAAGGAAAGGGTGAGTGAATGTGGAGGAGTGAGACATTTGGGTTGAAAGAAGGCTGAAAAAACAAATCAGAGATTTGAATGACTCGATTTAGGTACACTTTTACAGCTTCTCAAACTATAGTACAGACATTAAAATAGTTCTGTTGTTACATCAAATTAGACTGATATATTTTAAAAAACAGATTTATTTTCTTTTGAAATCAAATTGCTCTTCCCTACATATATTAATATCCTCTGTTAATTAGTGTTTAAAATGACTTAATGTCATTATCTTAATTTTAGCACAATGTTCATGTTTCTTTGTATAGTCAAGTTACTTACTAAAAGTTAGCAAAACAGGATCTGAAGAGATAGCTAAGTGGTAAAGTGTGGACTGCCCTTGCAGAGGACCAGAGTTGACACCTCTCTTCCTGTAACTCCAGCTCCATGTGATCCCTCACCTTTTTCCAGAACCCACAGGCACTGCACTCATATGTCCAAATCCAAACTTAGACTCCAAGATATACACATTATTGAAAATAAAAATAAAATATTTTTTAAAAGTTACTAGTCATTGGGGCTGGAGAAATTGCTTAGAAGTTCGGAGCACTGGCTGCACTCACAGAGGATCCAGGTTTGGTTCCCAGCACTCACATGGGGGTTCACAACTCTCATGGTTCCAGTTCCTGGGCACCCAATGTCCTATTCTGGCCTCCATTGGCATCCCGTGATATGAGTCCATCTACATACATGTAAACAAAACACTCATACACATAAAATAAAATAACTTAAAAAACATTTTTAACTGACCAAACAATATCACCTTTATTAGAAATGAGGCCACAGTTGCTTAAGTAGTTGTTTTACTCACTCTTGGCATTATCTGCAACCTACATTGGCAAGAAGAAAATCCTCTCTCATTTTTTATAGGTTGTTAGTAAAATCTTTAGTTTTATTCCTAAGTGAGGCCTCTGAACTTCTTTTCATTCATTTGTTCTGTAACATAAAAGTTAGAGTTCCTAGAACTGCTTCTTATTTAGAATTTCTGCATGTTAGCTATAATTAAAATATTCTTTTCTTTGGTATGAATAGTTCTTTTCCTGACTTGTCTCTTAATTAAGGTAGCATTCACTCATACATTCACTTTATAAATATAACCTAATAAAGAGCATATTATTTTAGTTGTGTTACTTTTGAAATTACAAGCTATGCATAGTGGTACATTCCTGTAATCCCAATACTCAGGAGTCTGAGGAAGGGAGGCTTGCATAAGTTCAAGACCAGCCTGGCTACATAAGAAGTTCCTGAACAGTCAGGGTTACATAGTAAGATCCTGTCTCAAAGCAGAAACAAAATCAAATATGTATGCACATATAGAATGTATATAACATTGTTTTAAAGAAATGCATTGCTTGGAGAAAATAGACTAGGGAATTTCATGGGAAATTTATGAAGGTTTCAGGAACTGTGTGAGCTTTGCAGTAGGTCTTGAAGGATGAATAAAAATTGACCTGATCAAAAAGAAAAAAATAAAAGTAGGTAAGCCTTAGAACTTGATAAGCATCTACAAAGAAGAGACACAGGATCAATTTAATTCTATGACTAGATGTTTATTTACACAACAGTCTCTGGCTTCACAGGAGCAGCGGAATTGCTGTGTTAATTTGGTTAAGAAAATCCCATAAGTTCTATAAGGGATAACCTTAAACTTGGATCTTCAGTTACCAGAACTGATTACATAGACTGGGCTATACTGAGCAGGCTGACATGTGAGGTGGAGAAGAACCCCCAAGACCCAAGAGTAAATACATCTTTGTCTATTGCCAAAGCTTATATAAATCTCTTACTGCCCTTAAACTTCTAGCTCTAATGTGAAAGATCTGCAGAGGAGTTCCTGGGCTTCTCTGTGAGCTGAGGGGTACAGAATTAGAAGCTGAATGATACCGTGTTGTTCCAAGACGAGGTGTGCTCCGCTGCTGTTTTCATATACAAGGCAGCCAGTGGATCTGTAGTTGTGTGTGCACTATGCTACGTGTACATTTTAAGGAGTTGTGACAATTATGCAGTTCTATGAAGAGATAGAACATGTGATTTTATGAAATTTTTGTTATGGTATAATAAAGATCATCGGCTATAATAGTTAGGATTCTACAGAGAAACTATGTATGTTGATAAGTCCATAATTTGCAGGTGGACCAGCAGGCTAGAGACCTGGTGAAGAGCCATATTGCAGTGCAATGCTGGTTCAATCTGCTAGTGTTTCTTCTTAAGGTGAGGTCAGTGTTTTTGTTCAACTCAGTTATTTAATTATTCAAGCTCCTCTCCCACATTATGAAGTGAAGTCTGCTTTATTCATGTTTCAGTTCAAATGCTATTTTTATCTAACTGCCACCTTCTCAGACACATTCAGAATAATATTTGACCAGAATATCTGTGCACAGTGGCCCAAGGAAGGTATCAATGACAGTTGAAGGAGAGTCAGTTTTCCCCAGGAACGAGCTCCTTGATCTTAGGTTATCTAGTTCCACGTGCTTATTCAGGCCTATACACATGTACACACAGAAACCACTGAGTGAACTCAGCAGATTGTGTGTGTTGTGTGTGTGTGTAACAAAAGTAATCAAAAAGGAGGTCACAGAATTGAGAGGGAATGCGGGGTGCATGGAAACATTGGAGGGGTAAGAGGGAGAGGTAGAAATGTTGTAAATACAGTCAGTATTCATGGATGAAATTCTTTAAAAAATCAATAAAGATGTAATTTAACCATCTTTGTACTTGAAATATGTGACCTCACTCTATTATCTGCTTACAGTGCCAGTTTTGAATTTTAGATTGCTACAGCTAATCCGCATGTAGTACCAAATCTAGTCTGAGATAATTTTCTTCTAGTACAATAGAGAAAAGATACTCATAATAATGACTTAAGTAAATAATAGCATGGCTAAACTACTTAAGTTGTACGGATAACTATAGATGCTAGGCTCCAGTTATCAGAGTACTGACCTGCCTCATGGGACAGGTCCTTAGCACAGTTCTTCCTGTTTAATTTGCATGAAACTTGTAGGAGGGAGTAAGCATGCATAACTTACATACCTTCCACTCAGTCTCATTGGTTGGACTGTCTTGACTATCTTTATTGTGAGCCAGTTAGGAAATTGACCTTAGTTGTCCTCAGTTAAAAACCCCATTATTACAGAAGGAAGTACAGATATTGAGAATAATTGAAAGTGTCTCCCACAAATTGCAGAAACATGAAAATCCATTAGCAAGAAAGCCAATTGGAAGGATTTTGTGATAATCAAAAAATAGATAAGGATCTTAACTAAGTGAATGGTGGGGGATAACGAATGTGGTCAGCATCTTAAGATATTTTCAAGAGATTAATAGAATGTAGTAGATGAATGTCTGCAAAGTGAGAATGGAGATTTATTTTTCAGGAATCAATTGAAGAGTTGAGGGAGATCACACATGGAATACACTTAACTTCAGGAAAACATTAAAGCAAGGATAAAGTTGTATGGAGTTGACTGTTTAATAGGAAGAAGAGGATAGTTGTATAAAGTGGCTAAACAGGGATCTCATCAGGAAATGAATAAGGAGCATTGTCAAGCCAGAGCATGAGAAAGTTTCATTAAGCCCAGGATGAATGGCAGAAACAAATTGTATGATAAAATGAAGGGTGATAATGTTTTTGTTTTTAAATAGAAACGAGCTGTGCAAGCTTCAGAGGAAAAGGAATATTTTTACTTATTTATTTGTTTATTTGTATGTATGTGTTTATGTGAAGAGGTCAGAGGACAACTTGCAAGAGTCAGTTCTGTCCTTGTACTATGTGGTATCCCATGTTGTTGGACTTTGTGGAAATGTCTTTATAGGCTGAGCCATCTCAACAGTTAGAGGTGAATATTTTGTCTCTCGTAGATTTAGAAACAAGATACAGCTAAAAAAATCACCAAAATATGTGGAAAATTATGTAATTTTTGTAAATATTAATGAAGATTTAACGATATTTGTATCCCCAACTACTGGATCTAATTTATTTTAAATTCTTCAAACCTATCATTTAGATATCAGTCTGTGTTGAAATACAAATTCTATCTAAGCATAGATATTTGTTTTTACCTCCCAAGTGCTGTGTGGCAGCACTGTATACAACTGTATACCATGATAAAATTAGTGTGTGTGGTATCCTAGATCTCTTTTCCAGATTCCATACTTATTTATTTATTTATTTTTTGTTTTGTTGTTTGTTTTTTGACAGGATCTCCCTAGTCCCAGCCTTCCTGGAAGTCATGATGTGGCCTAGGGTGGCTTCAATTTCACAGAGATCCACCTGCCTCTGCCTCCCAAGGGCTGGGATTAAGGATACTTTCCATCATGCCTGGCATCCATACTGGGTTTATAGTTGTAGTGTTTGCTGCAGGAGGAAGCATGGGATGACTTGTAGCCCTTTTTTGGTATTAGCTTTAGGGTAGCAGTCTTTATGCTTCCTTAATTAGCTGTGTAACTTCTCACTAATGAGAGTTGGTGACCCTCAGTTTGATAAGGTGAGTCAGACTATTTACCTTGTATATTTCATAAGGTCTCATTAAGACTGCGTATGAAGTACTCTTTAAGCATCAAAAAATATGAAGTAGTGCTAATAATTAGATGATCATATGCCTTTTACACAGTTTGTTACTGGGGTTTGGAGTTCAGGCTAGGTGTTTCTAGATTCTGGGTGTCTTGATTCAAGAATGAAATAAAAGTGCACATAGACTTCAAGGTAGCAAAATGATAACACAACTCAGATTATTTTGCAAGGGAGCAGTGAGCCACATGGGTAAAGATGCTCCAGGGGCTCAATTATTGACTGGGACTTCATTTTATGGAATTCAAAAGAAGAAAGAATGCTTACCTGCCTCAAGTTAATAATAGGGACCAGTATTATTTTTATTCTTGGGATAAATTTTCATTCCCTTTTATTCAAGAATATTGTATTTTCCTGGGACAATATATGTCATGTGTCTAGTGCCCTCTGGAAGGAGGTGTTGCATCTTTGCAGATTAGCTGTCATTTGGGCAAAGAGTAAAGAGAGACTTCCAGTTCTCATACATTTTTCACATTATTATAACCCATTTTCTTTTAAGCACAAGTTGCCAAGTGCCTTATAAAGTAGTCTAATGTAGAATCCCTGAAGAATGTCCTAAACATAAATGATTAAGATACCCAGTTACACGACTGGGATCTTAGGCTTATTGTCATCAATATTAGTGTCATTTTACTTGATTTTATGTCTGTTTGTGTTTGTTTTCCACGTGGGTGTGGGTGCCAGTGAAGGCCAGAAGGCATCGGATCCCCTAGAACTGAAGTTATAGGCAGTTGTAGCTGCCTAGTGTGGGTCCTGGGAACTGAGCATGATCCTCTGGAAGAACAGGAAGTACTCTTAACTACTGAGCCATCTCTCTGGCCCTCCTTACTTGAGTAATGATAATATAAAAAAGTTATTTGCCTCCTGGTCAATTCTGAGAAATTAGTGAAAGAGGAAAAATAAAATTTCTTTATCATCTTTAGTCAAAAGATGGCACTGTTGCTGTGCTGACAGGTTGTATTGTTTTGCTTTTTTCCCTACAGTATGAATTGGCCCTTTTTAAATGCAGAAAAGAGTTAAATATAGTGATGTAATTAACAGTGACCCTCCTAACAGAATGCCAGATTTTCTAATCAGGCAATAGAAAGATAGATCAGAAAGGGGAATTTACAGCTTTTAAATGCTGTTTATGTAAAAAGCATTTTCTGAGACTCCAAGATTTACCATAGAGAAAACAGGGTATCCTGCTGCATCATGGGTTAAATTGTGGTAGGTTTGCCACTGATTTCCCTTTGGAACTTTGATAACTGTCAGGGTCTAAGACCTGTTAGTTCCACTGTTTCCTTCTAGCTCTAAGGTCATTGAACATATGCTGTTATTAAAGTGTTGTGTTTTTCTTTCAAGGTATTATTCAGGTAGTCTTTTCCTTTTCCTTTTGCTCTTTATAGGTCAAATGTTGCGAGTTGGAAGCCCATATAAGCTTAGCTGAGAAGGCAGTACATTTGTTCCTTGTTTCTAAGCCAGTATCCTAAAGGGCTCTTGACAGTTGATGCCGCTTTCCTTTAAATAGATCCTTGAAGGATGGTAAACTTCAATAAAAGCAAAGAATTTAATTTTTGGAAAGGTAAAATGAATGCCTTGAAAATTGGCTGTGTACCTAAATACCTACATAATGTATTTTTCTACTTTAATGCCTATGTACAAAGCATTTTTTTAAAAACACAAGCACACAAATCAAAACACTTTGAGGTCAAGGGGGAAACCCCTTGATATACTGCAAAAACAAAAAAAAAAAATCTAGTTTTTCTTGTTATCTTAGGATGA
The DNA here is from genome assembly GCA_035773235.1 of Eospalax fontanierii. Lineage (NCBI taxonomy): Eukaryota > Metazoa > Chordata > Mammalia > Rodentia > Spalacidae > Eospalax > Eospalax fontanierii. Next base: position 37,938,778 of record CM069534.1, read on the forward strand.
GAAAACACTTGTGAGCATACAGATGCTTATTAGTGGTTTTGGCTATTAGATGCTTTTTTAAATTTTCCCTTGGTTCCTGGGATTGAACCAGCATTCCACATGCTAGACAAGTGTTCTACCATGAGTTCTCCCCATCAGCCCCTTCTCATGTCTTTTTAAATTAACATTTAAATTGTCTGCTTGTGTAAAGAACTGAAACTTTCATTGGATAATTATGAGGCTACATGCAGATAGATATTTAACAGATTCTATTTATATAACTTTTCAGTGAAGTTTATTTGAATGTAAAAGAGAAGCTCAAAATCTAATTGAAAACCTTGGCAGTATGGTATGTCTCAGAACTCAGATATTTGGAGGGGGATTAAAAAAGAATATAGCACAAATTTGTCATATGAGGTAACCTCCTCTCCCCAGCGAAGTTTAGGGGAACACTTTGTAATCAAACATATTAACACTTACTCAGCAAAATATGTGAATGGTTAGATCATATCGGTCTTGACCAAAAATAGACTTGCATGAGTTTATGACTTTTAGACCAAAGACAGACTTTAAAACAAAACAAAAATCCTATCGATTTCAGAGATTTTGAACTTTAACAGCAAAACAGATAGCAAAATAGATAGTATATCTGAAGTACCATTAAAGTATACTTCGTAAACTTCCAAAAGTTTACAAAAAGTAAGGATTTTATTTTTCATTTCAGAATTCAAAATGATTTTCTGTTTAAAGGTTTGCTTTGTAGGAATGTGTTTGGCTTTGTTTTCAGATGCTTTATTCAAACTAGATGTTTAGGCATAAAATGTATTTAAGCCTTTTCCATAATGTACTGACCAACAACCAAAGATTTGTGGAGAGTTGTAAATCCTAGATCTGCTGTAAAGCAACGGGACATCTGGAATACATTCTGTAGCTGAGAGCCATCATTCTTTCTGTTAGTATTCCTTGGTAGAAAAGCATTTCCCACTGCATTTTATTTGGTTACACTAATCAAGATCTGCTCTGTTTACTGCAGTACTGTTCTGAGATAGATATTTTATTTTTCTAATAGAGTTTAAACCTGGTCAGCATTTCTGTAAGAGCTTTTGGAGGAGAATAGAGATGCTTCAGGGAAATAAGAAGAATAGTACTATGTGGGTTCTGCTTCCTTTAGGCCTTTCAAAGTATACACAATAGTTGGACATGTATATTGAATAATCTGTGTAGCCCCAGATAGTGTTTATTAGTTCTCTTCTGGATTTTAGAAATGGAGATTCGTAACTGGAGCTTTGAGTATGAGATGGGCACTTCTGTTACCATCTGCTGTGACACTGTGGTATCTGCTCTGCTTTTCTTCTGACTTCTACTTTTAAGTACTAGAAAACCTGCTGTTAATTATTATGATTAGAAACCTCTACTTCTGTGCAGCTTATCAGTGGTGAATAATGCCAATCTTAATACATTATTTGTAATAATTTGATGCAGTATGGTTAGTGGTTATTGTACAGGTAAATAATGTGACATTTCTTAAGATCTTGTTAAACTGTGAAACTTAAGGTCAATTGAGAAGGAAGAGACCATTGTTCTCTCTCTTTTTTTGTTTTTTGTTTTTGTCTTTTTGAGACAACCCAAGCTGGCCTGAAACTCACTATGTAGACCTGTATCTTATAGAGATTAGCCTGGCTCTGCCTCCTGAATTCTGAGATTAAAGGCATGCACCACCATGTCTGGCAGACCACTGATCATTTGAAGAAGATTAGCAGGGGTAGTTGATTAATTTTCTTTCCTCTTATTAAAAAAGAAGAAAGAAAAGACAAGGAAAACTATATAGCATGGACACTAATTTAAGCTAGAGAAGCCTTTTAGTTTCTGTCACACCCAAATCCAGCAACTTTTTCCCTGTCTGATATTCTGATACCATACTGCTTTGCCAGAACTTATTCAAATTTCTTGAATTTTTAAGTGTCTTTCCATCCAAAATTTAAGCTTTTTAATAAATTTGTTAAGATCTGCTAAACTTTATTAGCTGAAAAATATTGGGGTTGCCCGCCACTGAGAGCCTACAGTCTTTGCTGTCAGCCCCTAGTATACTTCCTAGTATCTAAATATTCCCACACAGGGGATAAATATTCCCACATAGGGGAAAAGAAGCTCGTCTCTAGACAGTGGAGATATATAATGTTAGTAAGACAGTGACTGTGGTAAGAAGAGCTCAGTGACCAGAGCCTTATCACCAGCATGTCATCTCTATTGTGATGAAATGGCAGTCCTGGGATGAGAGATTATGCTGGATTGTCTGAGTGAACTTGTGTCATCACAGATGTCCTAGTAAATGAGAAGTAAGCAGGGAGATGGACAAGTAGCTGTGAGGATGGAGCTCAGGCATGCCTGACAAGATTGCTTGGCCAAGGTATAAACCAAGACCAAGGATTCCTCACCCAGAGCTCCCAGGAGAAAGCAGCAGGAAGAACACCTTCATTTGGGTTCATGAAGCCCATTATAAACTTTGGGCCACAGAAGCCTACAGAACATATATTTGCATTATTTTATGCAATATGTGATCTTATTAAAATTGTATTAGTTAGAATTATACTTATTTGAGATCACTGTTTCCTGACTATAGCAATAAGTATAATTTTTTTAAAAAAACCTATTAAATTATTATGCAAGAGATATGTGCAATATTTGAATGTATACATCTTTAAACTCCTATTTAAAGGACTACTTTAATCTTAGTTCCATATCTACTGTTAGCAAAGTCAGTACTTAAGTAAGGATGATTTTTTTTCTCATTAAAGTTGCACAAACGTACATAGAAGCCTTACCATTTTGCAAACAATATGTTCCTGGTTTGATGTAAATTTAAATGAATTTCTATAATGTTGCCAGTATTGGCTGGTTCTTCTGCTTTGTTTTCATTCCAGCATTCATAATTTATCTTTCTAAAATTAGCTTGGCATAACCTAGCTGCCTACATTAATTTCTAAACAAAGAATTCATGAAGAGCAATGCAAAGACTTTTAAAAAATATTATTTCAAACTTTAGGCAAACTGTAGAGATTCCTGTAAAATGATTCTTACATTTGCTACTGCTAGTTGTCATTTTAAAACCTCAATATATCTAGCTATATACACATTTTATTCAGCAAAGGAATACTTGGGACATCTTTAAATTCTAAATATTACAAAATTTTAGTTATCTGGAATTTCAGGGAAAGGTTTTCTATAGATTAAGCTATCCCTTAATAATCAAAATTTATATTAGAACATCAAAATCTAAATGACTATAGAAAAAGTACTAATACTTATCCTACTGTTAAACCTCCCCTTTCATTTGTATTATCATAAGATTAAACCATTTTGGTTAAAAATTTAGGATTATAATTGAGCATCTTGTCAACGACCCCTCCCCCCAGGCCCCACTGCCTTCTTCCTATTTTCTCACAGGCAACTTATTTGTGTTCCTAATTTATTTCCCAGGTCACTACAAGTCTCTTAAAGAACACCCCCAAATTGCTAAGTAACATGTTTATCTTTTGTCAGCTTTCAGGCACCAGCTACCAACCTGTTGCTGGCCTTTATCTCGCTTACATGTACCTGCACTTTTGTTCTCAGGCACCCTGTGAATGCTGCACAAACTTCATGTTATCCTGAGTGGAGTACACCTGCCCCATATTACCCATTTCTCCCCAAGTCAGCTCTGAAACTTAATTCAAACAGACCTACACTTCTTACTCTTTTCTTTTCTCTCTTTATAAATAGTCAGGAGCAGAACTCTTGTCTGTCTTTTTCTTAATAAGAATATTTACATACCCACCCACACATGTCTCCCTCTCATTTATTTCTCAGACCTTAATGGTACTTTTCATTTTCACATTTTCAACATTGGTGGGATTCTTTCTGGGGTCTGATGATCTATCTACAATATTACAAATATCAATGTATGGAATAATGGAATGATTTTAAATACTGAAGATCAGTAAAGGGTCTATATTGTTTAATTCTATAAACATCTTTCTGTAGATGAGAGTAACGTCAGAATTAAATTTTTCGCTCTGATGATTTGGTTTTATGATTGGAATATCACTGAAAGAAATTTCCTGGAGCCAGATCAGATGGGAAAATCAACTCTCCCTCCCCCTCCCCTCCCTCCCTCCTTCTCCCACTCCCCTCCCCTTCTCCCTCCCCCTCTCCCTCTTCCTCTTCTTCTCCCTCTCCCTCCCTCCCTCCAGTTGTTCCTGACACATTTTCCTTGCCCTTCAGTTACTCCTGGCAGCCTGGAGGAGCTCTTCTCTAAGCCTCCCACATGGCTCTTGCTCTGAGGCTTCCCGCCCTGCCCTTCCCCATTTTTTTTTTTTTTTTTTTTTTTTTTTTTTTTGTATTCACTTTTTTTTTGCAGATTCTGTTTCTCTGCCTCCTTGACTTACCTCTTCATTTTGCTAGAGGTAAAATTTCAGAGTCATCAGATATCTGTCAATTTCTATATTCTTCTGACATGTTTATCTGTTGGGTTAGCTACAAATGCAGTTCACTTGAAATTGCTCCTTCTTGAGATTTGGAATGCGTGACTGTACTGTTGCCAGCCTGAGTTCTGACTGCTGATTCTGGAGGCATTTAATATCTTCTCTTTGTTCTTGAAATTTTAAAATTTAACAACACTGTATCTAAGCATGATTGTATTTCGTTCATTATAAAGTTGAAGTTTATGTGTATTCAGGATCCTTTCCACCCTGACCTGGTCTCTTCTCATGCTACTCTCCTGGCTTTCCAGGCCCTAGTCACACTTCTCTCCTCTTTCCTTAGCTATGTCTCAGTGACTGTTCACTGCTTATTTCTGTGATCTAGACTGTATGTCCCTCACATCTACTGAGTCCACTCTTTATTTAGACAGGCTTATAGCACTCCTAATCTTTTTATCTTTACTTAGTTTTCTTTATGGTACCTACCATTAATTTATATATTAAAAAAATACATGCAAGCCTACACATGAATGGTTCTGTACTCTTGTGTATAGATTTTATGTATTTATGTGTGTACAGAAGTACACATACTTTGTGTGTGTTAGCTGTGGCCATCATGACTGGCTGGCTTAAACAGTAGTTTATTTTCTCATAGGTGCAGGCTACAAGTTTGATATGAGAAGGTTGGTAGGATTAGTTTCTTCTAAGGCCTCACTCCAAGACTTATGGTGCTTCTTTTTCCTGTTTTTACCATGGGACTTTCTTCTTAACTCTGCATCCAGATTTCCTCTTGCAAGAATAACAGCCATATTTGATTAGCACATCCTTTTCCCAAATGACTTGATTTTAACTTAATCACCTTGTTAAGGAACCCATTTCCATACCCAGTTCAGTTTAGAGGCAATGTATGTTTGCACATCATTGTGTGAATCTCTGGGACCCAGTTCAGTCATGGAGATACTTGTTTTGTCTTATATTTGTCTTCCTGAGAAAAATCATGAGTATGCAATTCACATAGAAATAAAGGATTTTTGTTTTGTTTTTGTTTGGGGGGACAGGATGTCCCTGTAGTCGCAACTGGCATGGAACTTACTATGTAGACTACACTGGCCTCAGTCTCACGGAGATCTGCTTGTCCCTGCCTCCTGAGTCCTGTGACTAAAGGCATGTGCCACCAGGCCTGGCCTGTAACTCATGGCTTTTTGAAATATGGTCATTCCATGTATCCCTGGCTGGTTTGATATTTAACTGTGTAACCAAAACTGACCTCAAACTCATGGCAATCTTCCTTCCTCAGATGTCTGAGTGCTGGAATCTCAGGTGTATACCACCACACCTGGCAGGAGGGATTTTTAATTGTTAATGTTTATGTTGTGCTGCTTTATTCATCAATACATATTGATGCCTAGAAAAATACCTAGCATATAATACATGTTAATAAATAATTATCAGTGTGCAGCCTCTTGGTGATTTTTGTCAGTCTGAGTCATATCCTGTTTTATCTCTGGAAAATTATCTTCTTATTTCATTAACTCAACTCCCACTCTCAAAGTTTGTGTATTATTTTTCCAGTCCTGTTAATTGAGTTTTGAACAAGCTTGATTGCTCTTATTGTCTGTTGTTCTACTTTGAAGGGAGGAGACACCTTGAACTTTAACTTCCAAGTGCTTCTACAGAGTATTCCTTTTATTTTGAAAACATATATTCAATTACTAAGAGTTCTCTTCTTGGTATTTTCTTTACTGTTGCTACTTTTGTGATCTTTCTGTATTTATTATGTCATATTTTGTTCATTGAATTGTCAGTTTCTTTCTCGGTCATATTTTTGCTATAGTTTTTGTTCTTTATGTATTGCTTAAGCATTTACCTGACAATCCTTGGCCATACATGTTTAGTTTTTAATGAAACAGCAAATATGCTAGAAGTTTATTTTAAAGGTGGGAACTTTTTCCTGATGATCTCACATTATAAATTGGCTCTTACTTTAGAGGCTTCCTTCAAGGTAGAAAGCAAAGGTCTTTGATTTGTGGAACAGTAACCATCATAGTTGGAGTACATAGAGTATAGAATGTACTCTTTCAATTAGTGTTTTTTATTTCAATTTTTTCTTTGAATTAAAAGACATGTTCTACCTCCTTTCTACCTTTAAAAGAGTAAATTGTCAACCAAATACTCTTTCTGTCTCTGACATTCTTTCTTGATTGATGTGGTTGCCATTTTGCCAGTCATAATGGATAAATACAAAAGAACTAGGTGTGAGGCTAGAAAATACCTGAAGTTACTGCAGCCTGAGTCAGGGTAAGGCAGTTCCGAGTGCATCATCTCCTTGCCCTCAGATCCCCTACTGTGCCCAGCTCATCTCCATTTTTCTGATCATCCACAGGTCTGCAATTAAAGCCTTGCGTCCTGGAGGATTACTCGTGTACTCCACATGTACACTGTCCAAGGCTGAAAATCAAGATGTGATCAGTGAGATCTTAAACTCCTGTAGTTATATGGCACCTGTGGATATAAGTGGACTGGCAAAGACTTGCTCCCAAGACTTCACATTCGCTCCCACTGACCAGAAATGTGGCCTCTTGGTGATTCCTGTTAAGGACAAAGCTTGGGGCCCAATGTATGTAGCCAAACTGAAAAAAAATCATGAGTATAGGAAAATGATAGCATCAGTTTTGTAAACCATATTGGTGTATTATTATATTTATTATTTGAGCTCTTTATGTGTTAATTCTTAAGTATACATAGCCACTCTCCCTAAGTCCATTGGGACTCGTACTTAGTTAATACTTTAACATCACAAAGCTTAATAGCTTTGAATTTTTTTCAAGTATAATTTTGTTCCTAGGAATAATCTGTAACAATTATTTCAGGTGGGACAGATGGTATTTATTTTGCATAATAAATCTTCTATCTTTTACTTTGTATGTTATAGTTAAATCAATCAGAATACATGGTTTATGCATAAAATGTTTAGGACTGTATTCTATGACGTAAGTGTTTTAAGCCTTTCCTTTTAAAATGTACATTTGCCAACAATCTTACTGTTTTTCTCCTTATCAAATGCACAGATTCTTTTTTGTAAGAATCAATTGGTATTTGGAAACTAAACTCTTAAACAAAACAATTTCTAATTCTAGTAAAATAGGTTTCTTATTTGCAAAGTTGTTTTCTGTTACTGACTGTCATCTGTTTACTGCAAAGGTCAGTGACTCTATTGACACCAGCTTTATTTCCTCCCATTATTTTTTAAAATTCACAAATACAAATTGAAAGGGTAAATTATGTTGAAAAGCCTTTCGAACAGCAGATTTACATGCATGTGTTTGACTTTCAGCATTTAACTTGTAGAATAATGGAATCTATCCAGCAAGCTATAAAGCAAGTACTTGAAACAAATCCAGAATGATTAATAACTATAATAACTGAACTATATTTGGAGTGTTTTGTTACAGAAGTGCAGTCATAATGAGTACTACAGAATCTGATTATCTTACAGTTGCAATCTGGAGGGACTTTTTATTTCACTTATTTATAAGATGTTATATGAGAGCCTGATGTCACATATTAATGCACAAGAGAGGGATGCCTAGTAAGTCAATTATCCATTACTAAGACCCCAAACCATTCATTAAGTGGCTCTTTGTTTACATGTATCCTGGGAGTTTTGTGTATGTTTCTTTACGTATATTTTATACTTAGAATTTTAGCTTCAGTTTTATTATTTTTGAGAATTTTTATATGACTGTTGACTTTACATTATTTCCGTCCTTCCTAGTCCCCCATGCCCCCAAATCCCTTTGTTTTTTACTCTTTTTTTCATTATTATCATTACATATATATACATATGTTTATATATATATATATATATATATATATATATATAAAATGCACAGAATCCATTTAATGTTTCTCCTGTATACCTATGTTTAGGGCTGCTAAATTGGGATTAGATAACGTTTCAGAGAGCTAGTTCCTGGGGAAAACTGATTATCCTTCCCTCAGCATCCATTGATTGCCTGTAGCTCTTCATCTTGAGGTGGGACCTAGTGATGTTCCCCCATCCACCTAGGCATGTCAACTGTTTTTGTTATTATGCAGATTGTTAGACTGCCTTGCTGTAGAGATGTCACTGTGCAGCTTTCCTATTATGTTTAGAATGTATTAACTAGTAACAGATGTCTTACCCCTCAAGCTGTACTTGTCAAACATATTTTCCAAATCTTAAGAAAAATTATGACACCCAACATGATAGTACATATCTGTAGTCCCATCACTTGCAAGACTAAGGCAGAAGTGTTGCAAGTTCAAGTCCAGCTTGGTCTGCACAGCAAGATCCTCTTTTAAGAGAAAATACTAATGCATCTCTCAACTCTCTTCAGTGAAGCTCCCTTATGCACAGAGGCCTATGAACACAAATGAACAAAGTATAGAGAATGAGTCTGCAGAATGTGGGTTTTCAAATGACTCCTGTATTAAATTTCACTCGCTCACGGTTCGGGGCCCATTGTGGAAGAGGGGGCAGAAAGATTGCAAGATCCAGGGAGGAGGTGCATGACCATATGGAAATAGAGTACTACAGGTCCCTGGGACCTTACTCGTGTGAACCTACAGCAATGGGTTAGCATGCACAAGACCCATATAAATCCAAGCAGAGAAAAACCCAGCACAGAACTGTGAAAATGGCAGCAGGCCCCAATCTTAGCCAGAGAACTATTGGCAGCTGATTACTGCTGGGTGAGGAAGAGCTGATCTTAAAGATAGTGACTCTAGATTGGCTAACTAGACCCCAGTTGATGAACTTGCACAGAGGGACGTCCATGGACACTAACTTGACTCAATAGGCCTTAATACAAATGATGGAATACATATATTCCAGGAGAGTGGTCCTATGGGGGGGTGACAGTGGGGAAAGGGGTATAAAAACGATGAAGAGGTTCTGTATGAAATACACAAAAATTCAGTAAAATATTTACAAAAAAAAAGAGGGAAGGAAGGACGGGGTAAAGGAAGGAGGAGGGTCAGGAGGGAGGAAATCATTCAACATGGTCAGATTAGAAATAAGCTTTTTAAAATCAAACTTAGTGATTATAAAAGTACAAAATTTCACTGAAGCTGAGTATTTTGGCATTGTGTGACATATTCTGTGCTGCTCAGAGTATAGAACTTTCAAGATTTCCAGCTGCCTTTATACCTCTTCTCCACTATTCAGTTTTCTGCCTAATATATACTTGTCTATCTAAGAGCATCAAAGGATTTATCAATACTTGAGAAAGAACAACCTTTGAAATATTTCAGGCATGTTCTAAAGATATGTCTTGTGATTGTAATATTAAGAAATCTCCCATGGAGGTATTTTGTGCCTTCCTTTTCTTTGGAGATGGAATGGAAATTTGGGCAGTCTTGCAGTGTGAATTGAAAAGCGAGAAGTAATTGATGCTACTTTTTGTGGCATGAAGTTACTTTCAAAATAGCTTCATAAAAATCTAGCTTACTTACCAACACATTAACTTCTCCCTGCCTTCAGCACACTGAACAGCCACTAGTTTCAGAAATAGACTAAGAATAAATGTAATGCATTTAAATGGTTTGTACTGAATTTTTAAAGCACAAGATACTATCTGTGGTTTGGAATCAAGGTGGCCTACTGTTCTTATCCTATTACATATGTCCATACAGCCTTATACTTAAGGTTACATATTACTCCCTTAGCGGTTCTATGAAAAATGTCCTTTCATGTAATGTAGGTAGGTTTAAAATAATGGCTACCTGAATACTTGATACATAAATAAATAATCACAGATCTAATAGACTTTTATCCACAAAGCCTGTATGCCTGGAGAGAAGCATCAGGTCATCTGCATAGACTAATGCAACTCATCTGGAATACAAAGAGAAAATTGGAACCAATAGCAACAATTTTATCTGATGCCAAGAAGTCCTTTGATGCAATTGAATGGGACTACTTGTATTATGTGTTAGGTAAATTTGGCTTTCGGGACAAATAGAGAAGATAGCACAATTTATTTTAACTCATTTATGTGGATCAGATCAATGATTTGCAATCTCCTCCTGCTGTATTGCTGCACTGGGGTCTGAAACAAGGATGTGGCCCATTCCTGATGTTACTCTTCAGACATACATTGGAATTGTAATATCCTTCAGATCTCATGGGCACCCAAGGAGTACTCAGATGGAGGTTTGCAAGTTAAATAATGTATGCTGATAATCTGCTCGTGCTCCAAGCTCTAACAGCATCTGTCCCCCCAAAACATTAAAAGTAATGTCAGAATTTGGAATGGCTTCAGGCTGCAAAGTCAGTGGGAGAGAATCAGAAATGCTATCTTGATAGAGTACTTTCTATTAATATGACAAATGACATTTATAACAAAATGTAAACATAAAAGAATTGATTTGTGATTTTTGTTTGGGAATGATTAAGCAATCAAGCAAAAAAAACACTTAAAAATGGACTCATAATTCAGTGCTGAATTTTTGAGTTTTTAAAAAATATGTTTCATTAAATGTCAAGAGGATTAAAGCTTGGAAGAACATGTTCGTCTTTAAATTTTAATTTGCTGAGTCAAATATTAACTCCATACCTCTCTTTTTTACATTTTTTACAAATGAAGAAAGTCATTTCTTAGGTGTGTGAATGCACATATTCATGTGAGAGCCTGGGAAAGATATGCTACCTCGGGGAAAGGACCTTTTGCCTCATTGGAAACCATTTCATGGGATACGTCATGACTCAGTTAAGCTCGCTGTGGCTTGTCAAGAGTAATTTTCCACATCCCATTGCTATGGAAGAGCCTATTACATGTGAATAGCTGTGCCACCCAGCAGCATCAACAGAGACTGAAAATGTACAGTTCACTAAGAAATAAGAAACAGGGCCAGAGCATACAACCCCACTGTATGTAGGTTTTAGAAACAAATGGAAATAAAATTGCAGATAATAATAGCAAAATTCAAAACAATTAGCAATGGTGGAAGGGAAAAAGATATTAAATTTACATTAACTTATTTAAAAAATATTTTATCATTTTTTTTATTTTTTGTGTATGAGTGTATTACCTGCATGTGTATAAGTGTACCCATGCAATTGCCCGAAGAGGTCAGAAGAAGGTGGCAGATCCATCAAATCTCCTGGAACTGGAATTATGGACAGTTGCTAACCACCATGTGGATGCTGGGAATCGAACCTGGGTCATCTGTAAGAACAGCCAATGCTCTTAATCATTGATCAATCTCTCCAACCCCAGCTTATCATTATTTTTATATAAAGTTTCTTCATTTAGTTATCCAAACAGAACCTTTCCAAAATGGTACATAAAGGAGAGACCCAGAGAGATGAGATGACCAGAGGACTTGGCTAACTCAGGAGGCGGTGCTGGTAGGGAAGGAGTGCAGCAGGTTCATAGTTTACTCATACCAGCTCTCAAGAGAAGGAGAAGCATATGGTGGTACCAGCTCTCTCTGATGTCACAAGAAATTATTCCATGTGGCATTTTTAGTTATGAATAACCAGTGTAACAAGCTGTATCACTTTGCACAAATTAGATATTCTTCTTGAATTAATTATTACAGAAAGAAACCATAGTATTGAGTTTACTGTAGCAATTTGATAGAATTTACAAAAGGTGATGATTATAACAGGTTTGGGACCTGGACATCTTCAAGGCACCATGAGTCAATGAAGCAAGTTTCAGCAGGAAAGGACACTATAGTAAGATACGGAGGCTATGGTACACTATCAGGAAGCACATCACAGTTCCCAGCATGGGTTAGATGTTGAACTGTGTCAGATTCCCTATATTTGTTGAGGACTTAATTGTCTAACCTGTGTCTTCTCCCTCAGAGATCCTGCCACCCTCCAGGCTAGATTGAACACCTCTGGAAAACTAATTTAATATCCTACCTTCCTGCTTTCTTGATTTCCTCTCCCTCCTGGCTTTGGTCCCCATTAATGCTCATTGAATCATATATCTGAATGTTCCCTAGAACTTAGCATTGTCTAAAACCATGCTGTCCAATGACCTTTCTACATTCTTAACTTCTCATCTTCCTACCTGCTGCCTCATACCTCACAATCTACCATTTTCTGTTATTGTGCCAGAGTGTGTACAGCAGAATCCTATCATCTCATTACTGCTGCTGTACTTTAGGTCTAGAATGCTCTACAAAAGTCCATGTCTTAAAGGTTTCATCCCCAGCTAACAATGCTCTTTGGAGGTGGTAAGCCCTTTGAAAAGTAGAGCATAGTAGGAACTTTGAAGTCATAAAGGACAGACACATCTTTGAAAAGAACTGTGAGACTCTTGTCTTTTTTTTTCATTTCACCATGAAGTAAATGGTGCTCCCATCTTGATGCTTTGCCCTGTTGTTCTAAGACCTATAAACAAGGGTCTGCTCAGTCAGCCACTGAAACCTCCAAAGCAGTGAGCCAAAAATAAACTTTATTAATTGAATATAATAGACTATTGCTAAGATGATAGGAAGCTGCCCAACACACCTGCTTTCAATTTTTTTCACTGACTCCTCATTATACCTATAAAACAAAATCTCATCCTTTTGCATTCCATATTGGGTCCTTTTGATTTGCAATTAAAAGTTAACAGAGCTCACAGCTTCCCCTGCCCCCTTGTCAGACTCTCACTCAATTCTGTCTGTCTCTATTTTTGCCTCTTGTCTCTTTTACAAATAACTTTCATTCTTTTGCTTTCTTTATCCAAATTTGAAGAATTCTATGGAAGGAGCCTAATTATCAGAATGTTCCTGCTCTTTGGTTGGGTTGCCCTTTAAGCAACTTGTCATGTCCCCTATATCATAAGCTAGAACTCTACTAGGGACTTTGTTATTTTTGCAATGGAATTCATATATTCTTTAATACAAGTTTGTTTTATTGCCTTACTATTACTATGTGTCAATAATATAAGTATCAATACTTAGTTTTTCTATAGCGAGTTAAAAGAATAGACTACTTTTGAAATGGTGTGCATTGGTCTGAGAGATGCAAATTCAATAGAGAATCTGCTCTGTTATGGGCAAGCATAGGCATGCATGCAGTATGGAAAAAATTCAAAATGAAACAAGTTCAGTAATAAGGTTGGAACGCTGGTGGATAAATCTATAATTGTCTTCTGGAGGATACTTCAAACCTATGAGGAATATCCAAGGGCAGAAAAGTAGATGAGGGTGCCTTAAAATAGAAAAAGAAACCTTTCCCTGTCGCATCAAGGACAGTCAGAAACCAAATTATTAAAGTAGCACTTGTAGAAACTATAGACAAATTTAACTCTTTGTAAATGAATGTTATTCTAGAAGTATTTTTTAAAGCATGGGAATTACTAAGATCATGAACTGCATTTTCTTTTAAGTTAATTGGCAACATTAAATTAATATGGCCTATTAAACTCAGTTGCCCGATCTTTAACATGAAATAGATTCTCTATAAGAAAAGTATGTAGAAATGACTTTTACGATATGGCCATAATCTGGCCTAAAGACTTTTACCTACCTTCGAAACCAAAGAGTTGCTGGTTATAGTATAAACAAGCTTACTGAGCCATGTGTTCTTGTGACCTGGGCTTATGACCTTGATCCCTTAGGAGCTCTCCTTGTCTTCTACCCAAGAGAGGGTGAGATAGAGTATGAATGTGTATTCATGACTTCTGTATATCAAAGTGTTGGAAGCAGTGTGTTTTTCTCATTGCAAACAGTGAGAAAAAAAAAATGAGAAGCCTGTTTGTAATTGCGAGTCTGTGTGATAGTCTAAGCCTAGGGATCAAAGGACAAGATTCTCTGATGAAGGTGGGTCCTGACTTCTACTTCCCCAATTCATGCTTGAAATACTGTTTCAATAAATGAATGAGAGAAGCCTAGCTCAAGGGCACATTTCCATGAAAGAAAGGGTTTTCAGGTCCACTCTTGGCCCTAAAACTAATGCTGTCAAGCTATTTCTTTATTCAAGAATAACCAGTGTAGCTTAAGATGCTGTAAAAGTAAATATATTTTTAGCACTTACTATGTTCCAGGCCTTTTACTAGGTATTTGTATGCTTGATAACTTATTTAAGCTGGTGTTTTCCCTTTTGAAATGATCTCTGCATTGTACCTAAAATTGAGGGCTAGTGTTGTTTGCAAAAGTCCAGGTAGGAGGTAGTGGGGGATCAGAACAACTCCAAGAGGGGTCAATAAGTAATAGTCTATTCAAGATCCTAACAGGCAGTGACAGTGACAGGAACAGGTATAGAGGCTCAGTGAAGAGGACAGCTGGCTCTACTCCCTGCCTCCCTCCCTCCCTTCCTTCCTTCCTTCCTCCTTCTCTCCCTCCCTCCCTCCTTCCTTCCTTTTTGAGACAGGGTCTCCCTGTAGCCCTAGCTAGCCTAGAACTTGCTGTGCAGACCATACTGGCTTAGTTCTCACAGAGGTCCACCTGCCTGTGCCTTCTCAGTGCTGGAATTAAAGGCCAATGCCACCATGCCCAGCTCTAGGTCACTTTCTTGGTCAGTACATTCTTTTGATTAAATTGGCATTTCTTTTAAGCCAAGGTGCCAGAAAGTCTGCTCATTTTGTTTTTGTTGTTTTTGCTCAGTAACAGTAGACCAGTCTTCATTTCCAGGCATAATGTCTTTCACTCTTCTATATGTCAAACTTGGGTGAAATAAATATCCCTTAAAAAAGTAAAGCATTCCCTAGCCTCCCTCCCCCATGTTTTCTTAAAATATTTATCTTACAATGAAGAAACAGCTGTATGTAAATTTCCATATGCATTATAGTTTTGTACAACCCTAAAGTACACAGAGGTCTATAAAATTTTTAAAGCTTAAAAAGTAAGGTGGAAATGATAACATTAATTCATTGTGATGTTCTGTTAAAATGATATAGATGACCACATTGTTTAAATGTGTTTTTAACTACTAATGGATAGTACTTTAGAAATCAGTATGTCTTGTTTATCCATCCTGTAATTTCTCAGTACTTTCATTAATATTTTTAGATTTCAACAACAGGAAAATCTTTCTTTTCCCTGAATCCCGTGATGCCATTTTGCGGGGTATTTCACAAATATTAAAACTATGACTCTGTGGGGCTGGACAGATGACTCAAAGGGTTAACAACTCTGGCTGCTCTTTCAGGCAACCCACATTATGGCTATCAACCATCTGTAACTCCAGTTCCCAAAGGATCCAACACCTTCTTCTGACCTCCATGGACATTGTACAACACAGTACACATACATACATGCAGGCAATATACTCATATATATAAAATAAAAATAAATATAAAAAAATAAAGTTTGGCTCTGTTTTACTGGGTGGTAACAGATACACTTTGAGTACTAGAGACTGGCTAGTGTGCATTCAACTGATGCACATTATATCTGGGTTATATTTTCAAGGTAAAATAGCAAAGTAAACTATGAAATGCTTTAAATTTGCATGGAAACTCAGTTAGCTGAAAGGTATTGGAGAACTTCCACGTCTTTGACATTCATCTTCGAAACACCGAACTAGTCTTTCCTCACACTCTTGAATAGGAAATCATGGAATTTCCTCTAATAAGTTAATCTCAGAGGCTTTGCGAACAGAAACAGAAGCACTGGGAAGCATAATTCAGAAAAGCAGCAAAGGTCCTTGGTACACAGGCCTTCCTTTCAACAATATCTTTTTAGGCCAGGGATATACTTTTACCCGTACTAGGGAAAGAGTGGCATGTAATTTATCATCCAACAGTACAATTTTGAGAGCAGAAGGACAAGGTATTAATAATTACACTTGGACAACTGTGTAAGCAGGATTGTGTGACCTCATGGTCACCCTAAATGTACATGGAGAGAATGAGGGGCCTCATGCATGTTCGTACATCAAACAGAACCCAGAGCTTTTGAAAAAATGCTTTACTCTCTCCTACGTACTGTCTTCAGTCCCTCTCTTTAAAAAGTAGACATTCCTCAGCCCGGGTGAATTCCTCTCTAATTACTAAAACACTTTCAAAGTGTGAGGGTTTCCTTGTAATCAACTAAAAAATACACAAGCACTAATGACTTCAACTTGATACCATTTTTGATGGGTGCTTTTGACAAGATCCTCTCTGGGATAAGGGTACTGAAGATGAGTTAATTCTAATTCTATGGCAACAGACCTCACACTCAAAAATAAATCACACTTATAAGATTATATACTTACGTATCATGAATTTCTCACAGTGAGGCTTGGCCTTCAACCCCACCCCACCACCAGGATTGAACCAACAGAGCAGACAGCGCTCTTTGGAAAAGTGGATTTATTTCAGGGTACTTACAAAGGATCCGTCCGCGGGACGAGAGGGAGACAGAGTGTTGTATGGCGGGGGTCTGCATTCTCTTAAGGGCCTCCCCGGACCCCAGAACACGGGTTCGAGCATGGCGCCCTCGCTCTCCTAAACTAGCCATTCCAGTCTGTGTATGGCTGAGTAAAAGGCACACATTTACTGCTAACTCATGTCTCTCTCCTTCCCAGTCTTCCCTGTGTTTCTGCTAAACCTCCCGCCTTAAGTCATTGGTTAGTTGGATGTCAATCACATTTGGTAGTCCATCCCTCCTAGAAGACAAAAAGAGAACTGCCTTTCTATGCAACAACTTATAAACCCACAGATGTACAAAATGTTTTGTCATTCTCTATTTGTCTTTAAGGTTGAATGCAAACTCATACATGTAAACACACATACATGCACATACAAAGACAAGCAAAAATGCACACATATATATATTCACATGCAAATACAGGTATTCTCACATATATATATGCACACATATACACATATACAGTTTTCAAAACTGGCTGTGATTCACTTAACTGAGTTCATGGCTCCCCAGTGGTTTATGATCTGCAGTTTGAAATGCACTACTAAACTAGCCATTCCAGTCTGTGTATGGCTAAGTAAAAGGCACACATTTACTGCTTACTCGTGTCTATATTCCTTTACAAAACCTCAAGTTGGTCATTTTATTCTTGGCTTCAGTCAATTTTAGCAAATTTTAAGAAATTCTATATGAGATATTCACTGTCATTCAGTGTCTCCCTTGACTAAGAGGTATTGATTATTGATTTCTTTTAGATCTTAGTGAATGTTTTCCAGCAACCTGGGTTCTGTGAGTTGTGTTATTTCTCATTTTGTTCTGGTGCTGAAAAGCAGCAACATTTTATAATTGCAACAGATGTCTCTGTTTCTTTCACATCATTTACTCTCCATGTAGCTTTTATTACTTTATCCTTGCTCTTTGTCTCATGCTATAGATGTGCCAGTTAGTGGGGGATGTACCAGACCAAACTTGACTTCCGTGCCACTTTCTAGTCCTGTGATGTAGGCAGTTTACTCAACTTCTTTGTATCTTTGTTTCCTCATCAGTAGAAGCGGAGTTAATATCTTAAAATAACCACAATGTCTATATTGATGTTTGAGGTTTTTATGGGAAGTAAATGCGATAAGGCTTTTAAGTGTTTAGCACATTGCTTTATCCATAGTTAGAAGACTGTAAATGCATCTGTCATTATTACCATCTTGGATTCCCAAAGCGAACATTATCATAGTTCAGATTGTCTTTGTTCTCCAATCTTACAGAACTAGAGAAATCTCATAAATATACTCTCATCTGAAGTGCCTATGTAAAATGTATCTTTATGTCTTACTCTAGAAACATCCCTTGGTCAGATTAATTGAGGCTAATTGATAGAATGTTTCTTCTTGCAATCTTGAGGCTACGAATATATATATATATATATATATATATATATATGTGTGTGTGTGTGTGTGTGTGTGTGTGTGTGTTTGTTCATGTGTGAGGGAAGGCCAGAGATTGATGTCAGATGTCTTCCTCAGTCAGTCTCCACTTTTTAGTTTTTAAATTGTGTGTGTATGTAGTATGCAAGCATGCATGTTCCTGTGGGGGACACAAGTGTACCTATACATAAACATATATATGTTTCTGTGTAGAGGTGTGGAGTTGACATCCAGGGTCTTCCTCAACCATTTTCCACCTTATTTCTTGAGACAGGGTCTGTCTGTCTGTCGAACCTTGGGTTTACCAGTACACCTGCTGTGGCTGGCTAGCTTGCTCTGGGAAACACCTGTCTCTGCCTTCCAAGTACATGTGTGTACTGGGAGTCTGAAATCCTGTCCTCACACTTGTAACAAATGTGTCATCTCCCCAGCTCAATGATTGTCAAGACTGACTAGCCAGTGAGCTCTGGGAATCCGCCTGACTACCTTGTCAGCACAGGAGTTACAAAAGCATGGAGTTGCTGCTGGTGGTCTCAACTCAGGTCCTTATGCTTTAGGGGCAAACAATATATCCACTAAGTTACCTCTCCAATCCTTTCTAATATTTGAATTCTTGGAGTTCATCATTTACTGCTTTCCTACAGTGCTTCACAGAGCTTAATAAAATACCTTTTCAAGTTCTTATCAACATAAGTAAGTAAAAATAAGTCTGATGAAAACACAGAGCTTGGGCATGTGAGATGATTCACTAGGTAGAGATGCTTGTTGCCAAGCCTGATTATATGATTTGAGTCTCAGGGAATACCATAGTGGAAGAAAAGTACTGACTCCAGCAGCAAGTCTTCTGACCTACACATGTGTGCTCTGTGGTGAGGCACTAGGGAAATGAAATGAGGATAATCAGGAATTCAGTGCTATCCTTGGCTACAGAGGGAGTTCTAGGCCAGCCTGTGCTATATGAGACCTGTATATACATGATGTCTGCAAAGTGCTTGGTACCTGGAAAACAGTACGTGATAACAGAAAGTAGATTAATATGTTTTTTATTGTTGCATCACAGATTACCAAATTTACACATTAAATTAACAGAAAGTTATCATGATATCATTTACCATGGGTCAAGAATTCAACACCATTTAGTTCAGTCCTCTGCTCAAGGTCTCAGAAAGCTAAAATCAAGGTGCAGTCCTGGTACAGTGTGGTTAGACCCTCATCAGATACTCAATTAGAGCTTTGCTTCCAAGATTCTTTCCTTTATGTGATTGATTTCCCTTCCACTCTTTACTAGCACTGGTTCGCACCATTCTCCGTGACCAGAAGCCACTCAAAGGTCATTGTCATATGGCCCATTCTGTAGATCCTCCTCCTCCCTTTGGATCACCCCTCAAGAAACACTGTCAATCCCTATATATGCTCAACTGATTGTGCCAAATCTGTCCTAAGAATCTTTTACTTCTGTTGAACTAGAAGTCAACCAAGTATTGCCATGATGGGAGTGATATTCTGCTGTCTTCATAGGAATGGCTTCTAACCAAGAACAGGGTTTAAGGGAGTGGATCAATGGTATGGAAATGTTGAGGGCCATCTTAGACTTCTACCAAACACAGGAAGTAGCTTTAGAGCACCACTTAGCAGTTAGGTAAGTTTTGGCAAGCCTGTGGCCAGAGGGAAGGATCCCATGTAATGCCCCATTACTTATCAGCAAGACTGTGTGCATCCAGTGTCACGGCAGTCTATGGCTGAGGCTCCCTTGCTGCATGCCTTTGTTACTGTGAGGACGCTGCCTGACGGAGCATTTTTCCTGCCTGATTAGAGAAAAATGAGCTGTGTTTGGACTTATGAAGAGATGATGGATCTCCAAAATAACAATTTCCTGAGTTCTTTGAAGGTAATTTTGATGATATTCTGTTCTCCTTTATGCTTTATTCTAGAAGATAAGCCCAACAAAGAAATAATTGAACTCTATTATTCTTATTGCTCTCCTTTCAGACATCTTGTGATAACTCAGGTGGGAAAATGGATCAACACACACAGGGTTAGAAAGATGTTTGCTCTTTCTTCTTTCTTTTGTAATAAGTTATTGAAACAGAAAGTGTATTGCAACTTTCTGTTTATAAGTTGGAATTCAACATTGTGAGAAGTGTAAAAATGTTAAATTATCTTCATCTTTGATGAATTTTCAATCTAGTTGCAAAAGTATGACACAAGTATGAAGGGTTAAATAGCACTACAAGGCAGTACATAACTGTAATCAAAGTTAGTGGTGAACGTTAAGTCAAGGAGTCATACTTATAAACTGAAGAGGTAAAAGGTGATGTGCTGGATAGCTTCAGTTGGCAACTTGACACACCTGGGAAGACAGGACCTCAGTTGGGGAATTGCTTCTATTGGATTGGCCTGTGGGCATGTCTGAAAGGTGTTGAGTGATATGGGAGGGCACAGCCCATGGCAGGTATGCCATCCCTGAGCAGGTAGTTCTGGCTTGTATGAGAAAACAGGTTGAGTATAGGCAGGAGGAGCAAACCAGTGAACAGTGTTCTTCTATGGTCTGTGTTTCAGTTTTGCCTCCAGGTTCCTGCCCTGAGTGCCTAGCCTAGCTTCTCTCCATGAAGAACTGTAAGCTTTAAGCCAAATAAACTCTTTCCTCCCCAGGGTGGTTTTGGTCCAAGTGTTTTATCACAGTAATAGAAAGCATTAGGACAGGTGGATAAGGGAAGTAGGAGCACAGCCAAATGGAGATGGGCACAGTGTCACTAACTGGAGAGAAAGGAAGAGGGCATTCCAATGTAGTGGAGTAGAATGAACAGAGACACAGATGTCTGCATTGATCCTCAGACTGATGTCCTTGTGACCTAGCTACCTTCCACTAGGCCCTACCTCTTAAAAGTTCTGTAACCTCTTCACACCCCCACACTTGGGGCATATATTTAATGTTGACTGGTGGATAGAGTTGAAAGTTCAACTAAACAAGTAGAGAGAGAGAAAATATATATAGATGATATAATGAGTTATTTAGACCTATCACTATGAATTAAAGGAATTTGGAGTAATCTAAATGTAAGTAACAGTCCATTAAAATTTTTACAGAGTTCCATATAGAAGAAATAGCTGCTATTTGTGAAAAGGAAGAATGAATACATAATAAATATACTAGTTTAAATAGATAAATAATTTGGGGAAGGTTGAATTGGAGAGAGAAGAATGTAGGATGAGGGTGTGAAAAGAATTTATGCATTTATAGTGTATCAGTCAGTTTTCTGACGCTGTAACAAAATGCTGGTGACTGGGTACTTTATAAAGAAAGAGGGTTTGTTTAGCTCATAGTTTGCTGAAAGTCCAAGTTCAGGAAGTTCCATCTGTTTGGCCCCTGGTGAGGGTTCTCTTGACCTGAGGGTAAGGGGGTAACAATATAGAAAAGAAACAGGGAATAGACTGAATGTATAAGGGCAAAGGACCACATAGCAAGGCAGCCAGATGATTTAGAAATCAGGCCTGCCCATTCTTTAATAACTCACTCTCAGCAGAACTAACTCATTCTGCAAGACCAGCGATAAGCCTCCAAGGCCAATGTCCTCAAGGCCTAAGGCCTTTCCTCTAGACCCTGCCTCTAAAGGTTTTACAAGCCATAACTACAACATTGAGGATCATTCCTGTAGTGAATGAGCCTGTGAGGGAGGACCTACTATCAATAGCTTTCAGTATCTGATAGCCCAGCACTGAGACTTCAGGGGTAATTAGAAATCAAGAGGCTTATATTCTGCTATACCTTTTATTCTCATGGTGTTTTATGAATTCTCTCTCGATGAGGCCCGGCATTCAGCCCCACTCCCTCTATGCCCAGGTTTGAACTGATTGAGCAGGCAGAGAATGCTCTCTTAGAGAAATTAATTTATTCTGGGTGATTTACAAAGGATTCATCCCCAGGGAGAGAGATGGGGATTTCATGTGGCGGAGCCTGCATTTTGATCATAAGTCTCCCCGGACCTCTGGAACATGCACCCAAGATGGACCTCTGGCACCGCCTCCTCCCTCCTTCCCAACCTTCCCGTGCTTCCGCTATACCTCCCCACTTAAGTCATTGGTTAGTGGGCTGTCAGTCACATTTGGAAGCCTGTCCCTAGAAGCAGAGAGGAAACTGTAGATCTATCCAACACATACACATGGTCAACTGCTAAATTTAGCACTTTGCTCAGCAACTATGGCATTGTTCTGCTGGTTTTCCATCTCATCTCTCCCAACCAACTCACATAAAATCCTGGTAAGCACCTCTGAAAAAGCTGACCTGGGGCTTTTTAGCACACGCAAACCCCAAGTTTCAAGAATCACCCCACCTTTATCTTTCTCTCTGTACAACTCATTTGTCTGAAATTCCAATCCAGTGTCTCCATTCACCTGGAAAGCAGCTTCCCTGGTTTTCCCCCAACCTCCTGAAAGTCAGCATAGCTAACCCCACTATTTATCTCCTTTTTCCATTAACAACTTCATTACTCTTTATCCAAAACCCTTGAGCTGGATAGAAATGAGATATTTTTAAACACTGAGTAATGTGTTACAAATGTGTATCACATCACACGTTTATAGGAACAACTCCATTCAGGATCCAAATTTGTTCCTCTGGTCAAGTTTGAGAGCTACTGTTTATATTTATAGATAGGCTAAAGAGTTAATTAAAAAAGAAAATGTTATACACTTGTGTTCAGAGGTTTAACCAAGTACCTTTGTTCACTATAAATACATTGGTATTTAGGGAAAGAAACACAATTATTTATGGAATCAATTCAAATACAAATAACTTCTAAGTTTAGGTAAGGTTTTGCTAAAACATTTCAAGTTTGACTGATTGCTGAGTGTGTTATAAAAAGTAAAACAGGCTGTTTTTCTTCTAGCCTTGGCCCCCTCCTGCCTCTCAGCATCCCAGAACCCAAGACGTCTCTCTTAGTCCAGACCTACCCAATGCATCCCGAATCCCGTGCTCAGACCAGCTCAAATTTTCAGTCTAATTTGTTAGAGCCTTCACAGGCTGTCTCCACCCACAACCTGCCAGTGCATTCCTGAGACCACCCTTATACCCTGGCAGTCCTCACCTCCACGTGCCTTGGATTCCAAAGACCAGCCTTCTTCCCTGGTAAATTTGATTCTGGTCACCCTGTCTCCACTCCCTGCCACCACAGCTCCAGACTCCCCCACCCCACAGCCTGATCTACATCCACTCTTGGGCACAGGCACGCTCACTCTTAGCACCCCAGATCTCTGGACTACCCTTTACCTCTGTTGGGCTGGGAGCTCTCCAAATCGAACTTTGCCCATCCCCCTACATTGGTACTGTCTGCAGCCCCTCCCACTGCTGTAGCACTAGGCTTCTGTGCTCTTTTGTGGGGGCTCAGAAATTTGCAGACTGCCTGAGAACACCCGAATTCAACCTCTGCCTAGCAATTTTCCCCAAATATGCTGTGCCTATGGGCTAGACGGACACAGTCCTTAAGAGAGAGCCTGAGAGCATCTGATCTTGCCTAACCTGGGCCTCTAAGGGAACTCTGGAGCACTGGACTAAAGCCATCTGGTTGCTCCAATATAAAATCAAAAGAGAGAACCTGAAGCCTTGTCTGATCAGCTTTTCATACCCCATAAGAAAACAATGAAGCACCCAAACAGAATCAGACTTCATCTCAACAAAAGAAGGCTTGAGTATGACACCAGAATCACAAACAACAAAAAAATCTGCATGACAAGCTCACAATGGAAAAATAAACATCACCAGTTCTATAAAAGGGTTCTACCCTGAGAACCTGATAGAGCTAACCCAGGACGCAGAGTTTAAAAAAAAAATCATAAACATGATCAGTGAATTTAATGAATTTAAAGAACACACAAACAAAGAACTAAAAGAAGATAGAGATAAACTTCTGACTGAATTTACAGAAGAGATAGAAATATTAAAGAAAACTCAGGCTGAAATAAAGAAGGAAGTGAAAAACTCAGCCTTTTTGAAATAACAGGAGATAGCTTCACTAATAGAATGAGTGGAATGGAAAACAGAATATCAAGACTGGACAAAAAGTTGAAGAATTGGAACACTCAAGCAAAGATTATGAAACATAAGAATGGACTATGCAGGAAATGTGGACACCATTAAAAAACCAAGTTTATACATTAGTCATAGCGGAAAGAGAAGAATCTCAGGATAATGGTATTGACCAGATCTTTAACCAAAATGTAGAAGAAGATTTCCCAAAATTAAGGAAAGACATTTCCATATAAATCCAAGAAGCACATAGAACACCAAATAGACAAGACCATAAAAAGAAACTCCCCATGGCATATCAGAGTAAAAACCTAAGTTTGCAGGACAAAGAGAGGATTATATAAAGCTACAAAAGAAAAACAAGTCACATATAAAGGAAAACACATTAGAATTTGCAGCTGACTTTTCAATGCAAACTATGAAAGCCAAAAGAGCCTGTACTAAAGTAATCCTAATTTTAAGTGACCATATATGCCAATGTAGGATACTTTACTCAGCAAAAATATCTAGTACAGTTGAAGGGGAAAGAAAAATCTTCCTTGACATGAATAGGCTGAAAGAATTCATGTCTAGAAAACCAGCCCTTCAGACAATACAAGAGCTGAAGAAAGCTACACCCAATGGGCCACAGAAAGAAACTAAATGAAGTTATGACTGGGAACCCCAAAGTTAGACCAAAGATTCAAACAGAATTTAAAATGACAAGAATCAATACACATCTTTCAATAATAGCTAAATGTCAAAGGACTGAACTCCCCAGACAAAATACAAGGGCTAGTTGAATGAATCAAAAAACAAAATTCATCCTTTTGTTGTCTGCAAGAAACTCATGTCACTTTCAAGGACAGTCACTACCATAAAGTGAAAGGATGGAAAAAAATATTCCAAGCAAATGGCACTAAGAAACAAGTAGGAGTTACCATTCTAATATCAGATAAAATGGACTTCAAACTAAAACTAATCAGAATAGATAAAGAGGGTCACTTCATTCTGATGAAAGTAAAAATTAACCAAGAAGATATTACAATCATAAATATATATAAACCAAACTCTGGTGCACCAACTTCATAAAAACAGTACTACAGGACTTTAAGACACAGATTAATCCCAGTTCACTAATAGTAGAGAACTTCAGTACCCCATTTTCTCCATAAGTCAACCAGACAAAGAATAAACAGAGAGGCATCTGAATTAAACAATACCATATATAAGTGGACCTAACAGACATCTACCAAATATTCTACCCAAGCACCAAAGGATACACATTCTATTCAGCACCCCAATGAACTTTCTCCAAAACCGACCACAGACTGAGGCACAAAACAAACCTTAAGAAATAAAAAAAAAGAAACAATTTCATGCGTTTTATCAGACCACAGTGCAATAAATCTTAAAATCCACACGAGAAGAAGCCTGAGCAACTTCACACACTCATGGAGATTAAACAACATACTTCTGAATGATAAATGCATCAAAGGAGAAATTAAGAAAGAAAATTATTTCTGGAAATAAATGAAAATCACAATACAACCCAACAAAACCTCTGGGACATGTTAAAAGCAGTCCTAAGAAGGAAGTTCTAGGTGCCTACATTAAAAAATCAGAAAGAGCACAAATAAATGATTTAACATTGGAACTCACAAATCTTGAAAACCAACAACAAATGAAACCCAAACCCAGAAGACAAGAAGAAATAACAAAAATCAGAGCAGAAATCAATGAAATAGAAACAAATGAAACAATACAAAGAAAGAGTACAAGAGCTGGTTCTTTGAAAAGATAAATAAGATAGACCCTTGGCCTAGTTAACCAAAAGAAAGAAAGAGCAACTCCAGATCAACAAAATCAGAAATTAAAGGGAAAACATCACAAAAGACAACCAAAAGATTCAGAACATTATAAGGAATACTTTAAAAACCTATATGCTATTAAATTTGAAAATTTTAAAGAAATGGGTGCATATCTAAAATCAGGGGAATCACCAAAGCTAAACCAAGAAGAGATCAATAGGTTAAACAGAGCCATAACATATAAGGAAATTGAAACAGTAATACCAAACCTCCTGATCATAAAAAGCCCATGCCCAGATGGATTCACAGCAGAATGCTATAAGATATTCAAAGAAGATCTATAGCCAATACTACTTAAATTATTTAAAGAGACAGAAACAAGAAGAACTCCCAGATTCCTTCTATGAAACCAGCATTACTCTAATACCCAAACCAAGTAAAGATACAACCAAAAAAAGAAAATTATATACCCATATCCTTAATGAACATAGTTGCAAAAATTCTCAACAAAATACTTGCAAACCACATACAGACAAACATCAAAATGATCATCCACTATAATCAAGTTGGCTTTATTCCAGAGATGCAGGGGTGGTTCAATATATGTAAGTCAATAAATGTCATAAAGCGCATAAATGGACTCAAAGACAAAAATCACATGGTCATTTCAATAGATGCAGAAAAGGCCTTTGACAAAATTAAACATGAATTTATATTAAAAGTCCTAGAGGAAATTGGACTGGAGTGAACATGCATCAACATAATTAAAACTATATACAACAAACTCACAGCCAACATCATTCTAAATGGAGAAAAACTTGAAAAATTCCTGTTAAAATCAGGAGCCAGGAAAGGCTGTCAACTATCTCCATTCCTTTTTAATACAGTGCTTGAAACACTTTCTAGAGAAATAAGACGAGAAGTTAAAGGAGTATTCACTGAAAAAGTGGAAGTCAAATTATCCCTTTTTTCAGATGACATATTATACCCAAGTGATGCCAAATTTTCCACCAGAAAACTCCTGCAAATGACTGACACTTTGAGTAAAGTGTCAGGTTAGAGAATTAATCTACAAAAATCAGTAGCCTTTCTATATAGGAATAACAAGCAACTGGAGAAAAAGTACAAGGAAACCCTCCATTTATAGTAGCCTCAAAAAATATATAAAATATCTCAGAATAAACCTGACAAAGATATTAAAGATCTCCACAATGAAAATTTTAGATCTTTAAAGAAAGAGATTGATAAGGACACCAGAAGATGGAGAGACCTCACATATTCATGGATTGGAAGAATAATATTGTGAAAATGACCATCCTACCAAAAGCAATATGTAGATACAATGCAACACCAATCAAAATCCTCATAACATTCTTCACAGAATTAGGACAAAACATACTAAAATTCATATGGAAGTAAAAAAGACTCCAGATAGCCAAAGCAACCCTGAGCACAAAGAGCAATACAGTGGGGATTACTATGCCAGATTTCAAACATTCGCAGTAACCTACAAGATATAAGTGAAGGAAAGCACTTTCTAAATCAGACAGCAGTTTCTCAGGAATTGAGGTCCATAATCAACATGAGGGGACACATTAAGCTAAAAGGCTTCTGTATAGCAAAAGAAAAAACCAAGGAAGTGAGGAGAAAACCTACAGAATGGGAGAAAATCTCCAGTGACACATCTGACTAAGGTTTAACATCCAGAATATATAAAGAACTCAAAAAAACAATCAAGAAAACAAGTGACCCAATTTAAAAATGGGCTAAGGCTCTGAGCAGAGAATTCTCAAAAGAAGAAATAAATATGGCTAAGAAACATCTAAAAAGTGCTCAACATCATTGATAATTAGGGAAATGCAAATTAAAACCATTCCAAGATTTCATCTTACCCTAGTCAGACTGGTTAAGATCAAGAGATCAAATGATACCAAATATCAGGAGAGGATATGAGGAAAGAGGAATGCTCATTCACTGTTGGTGAGCTTGTAGATTTGTGCAGCCACTATGGAAAGCAGTTTGGAGAACTCAAAAAAATAAACAAATAAAAATGAATCTACATTTGACCCAGTTATACCACTCTTTGGCATATACCCAAAAGACTCATCCTATTGCAGAGATACTTGTACCTTCGTGTTTGCTGCTGCTCTTTTCACAATAGCTAAGGAATCAAAGCAAGCTAAGTGTCCCCCATGTGATGAGTGGATAATGAAAGCATTGTGCATTTAGACAATGGAGTTCTGTCAACAGTAAAAAAAGAAAAAATCATGGCATTTGCAGGTAAATGGATGGAACGAGAAACTTATGCTAACTGAAGTAACATAGAAAAGAAAATGGTATATGTTCTCTCACATTTGGGAATCCTAGCACCAAACCCTTATATGTGAATATGTATTCTGATGTAACTACAGGAATCTGGAAAATGGAAAGGAGCCAGGGAGGTAAAGGGAAAGAAGGAATGTAATAGAGAAGGATAGGAGATGGAGGGTTTAAATGGAAGGAAGGAGAGAGGATTCTACAAGGAAATTTGGGCTAAAGGGAAAGAAGCAACTCAAGAGAGATGGGGCCTTAGGAGACTGAAAATATCAAGGAAGAAATGGGGAAGGCGTAGAGGGAAGGAGAGAGAGAGAGAGAGAGAGAGAGAGAGACAATGCTTAGCTAGTGTAAAACACCAGAGGGAATCATATTAGTCTAATAACCTAATGACAAATTCCGCATAGAATATCGCTACATAAGCCCATGTGTGTAGCTGAAGGCTACATAACAGGAAACAGTGCCAGAAAGGAGAAACCTTCCTTTGAGTTGTTGGCCAGGGTGGTCCAAGGGACTCCTAGTATTATAGGGGCTATTGCCACAGCCCCTTTGGCCTCCCAGAACTTCAAGGGAAGACCCTATGGCTCTTCCCTATGATAGGACATACTTTGGAGACTGGGCCCACTTCCTCTGAAGGCTAGCCCTCATAGCTCTGGAGAGCAGTATACAGATAGCCAGTGGAGAACTTCGATCGATGAACTGACAACTGCTTTTCTGACTGGCCAATAGCTACATCGGTGACCGGTAAGGCATTTGGCACTGGTGCAGTGGCGGCACTTTTATCTTGGGCCGATCAACGGCTACCTAATTGGTCTTGACACCCACTCAGTGGGAGGAACCTCATGTGGTACTGTAACCATAGCCAAATACACATGGCTAAAGAGGTCATGGATCTTAGAGAGGGCTCTCACATCCCTAGGCTAGCATAACTTCTTACTAAATGCAAAATATGTATCCTTATACTTAAGGTCAAGTATCCCAGTCACCACTCATCACAGAAGCTTCTTTTGCACCAGATGGAGACTAATGCAGAGTACCACAGCTGGTCACACACAGACATTGTCTGTGAATTGCCTATGCCTAAGTGGCACATCTACAATGCAGCCTCTGCACCCAAGGCCCACACAGTATAGAACAAGGGGTAAAGAAGTCACTAAGGAATCTGTCAGCTCTCTTTAATGAAGCTCCCTTATGCAACAAAGGGCCAGTAACAAAAAAATGTTACAAATGGCTAAATCATGGAGATTAAGAAGCTACAGAGTGTGGGTCTCTGGACAGGACAGATGAGTTTCACTCACCCTGGTCTTACGGACCATTTCGAAAGAGGGGGTGGAAAGATTGTAAGAGCCAGTGAGGAGGTGTGTGACTATATGGAAACAGAATCCTACAGGCTTCTGGAACTCTGCTCATATGAACCTACAGCAATTGACTCAGCATGCTCAAGATCCATGTAAAGTCACGCAAACAAAACCCATGGTTTTGTCTGGTACTGGGAAGGTGGGTAGCAGACCCAACCTTTGTTTAAGAAATATTGTCAACTGATTACTGTTGGGTGAGGATGGACTAGTCTTCCTAAAGCAAGGACTCTGGGTAAGCTAACTAGACCTCAGTGGATGAACCTGCACTGAGGTCACTTGGGTACACTAACTTGACACAATAGACCTTAATACAGATGAAAAAATATGTAGATTCCAATTGGGGGCTATGAGAGGGTGCTGGTGGGGAAAGAGATATAAAGATGATTAAGATTGATTAAGATGTTCTGTATGAAACACACAGTGATTCAATAAAAAATTAAATAAATATAAAATGATTTGGGGAGTCATATACATATGAAATTATGAAGTATTATAAAATACTGGTGTAAAAGAATATTAATGCTAAAAACTATTAAAGTAAAAAGTAGTTACTAGAAGCTAATAATGACATTTTATATATCTAAAAATTGGTCCAGAGAGGTCAGAGAAAAGAACACTAGTAACGGAAACAGATTGGGTGTATTAATTTTTGAGGGAGAGATGTGCTGACTGCATGCCAAGCTACTCTTGAGAGGCAGTGGAGATGCCTTGGAGATCGAAAGGGGGGAATGGCTGCAGCCTGGCTGGGTTTCATTGTTTCTGGGTATTATCCATTCCTGATTGATTCAAGGCAAAAGAATCAAAGCATCATAGATCTTCATAGCTAAAAGTGAATATGTATTATATCCATCTTGATTGATATTGAGAAAATTGTTGTATCCAAATTGTTGAAAATTCTGATAATGGTCACAGCATGGCAGAGTTAAGACTAGAAAGTGAATATGGGACCTTCCGATTTAGTACTGTTTCTGCTCTGCATAGACATCCAACCAGAAGGCCCCCGGCTGCTGTTGGAAAGCCAACTTCTGGGAATCCTATAGCCCCTTCTTAGAAGATCCTTACCCCACCAGCCAAAGTATAAAAAAAACCGTGTGTGTGTGTGTGTGTGTGTGTGTGTGTGTGTGAAAGAGAGAGAGAAAGAGAGAATGTATTTTAAAGAAAGAAAGGTGTATTTTATTACAAAACATTTACTTAATACCAGTATCTTTCATGCAATTGATATTGTACGGAATCATGCATTCACATATAACTTGCAATGAACCCAGTATATCTTTGGAAGAATTTCTTTATATCAGCAGCTATGGTTTTTCTGTAAACTTTCAGTACTTTAATTTTTCATAGGACTACTTCTTTATAACTTACAGAATTTCATTACCTCAGAGGAAGCTGTAGAGGACAATGAACTCCTTAAAGGCAGAGATTTACGTACCTTTATGTGTCTGGTACTTTAAATGGTATTAGATACAATATATGTTCTTTGAGTGCTTCTTGAATGAATGAATGCCTGAGTGAATGAATGTAGTATTCACTAAACTTCATCCAAGAACAGTAGTAAAAATGGCATTTGGTATAATCTTCTGACCTAGTTTTTGTCTCTTTCTCTGATTTACTCCCAATAAAAAAGCCTTCAGCTTATTTGCAAATCTAGCAGTAGCCTCCAAAAAAAAAAAACCAGACTTGAAGATTTTCTCAAAATTATTATGAACAAATTCTATCGATTTGAAGGCCAGTAGCCCTCATTCACTGTTGGGGACTTTGGAAGGAGGCCATGGGGTAGTGATGGAATGCAGTGATCCTAGCATGGTAATGTTTTGATTTTATATATTTTTATTACTCAGTGTGCTAGGGGACTTTTGTGTTGTTTGAATTGTAGCCTGGGGTTGGGGGCAAAAAAGTACAGCAGAATTTCTAGACTTAATTTGGGAGATCTTCATAGAAAACAATATATCAATAGTTAGCACAGCTCCACATTCAATTCACAAATGTACTATATTTCAAGATGTGAGCAAAGTGCTGTACTGTAAGACTCTTCCTTTCTTTCCTGAGGGTGATGTACACTCAGCCCATAGCTTGTAATGTCATAAATTTCAGCACTGCCAGATTAAAGCATCTCAAAGGACTAATGACTCCCAAGTGTCTCACAGGAAGCCTGACACTGCTCTGCAAATCCTGGGTGCTGCTCAGGAAGCTAAGCACTAAGCTGAGTTACTTCTGCACAAAAGGCTAGCAACAGTGGAACACTTTCTTCCCTTAAAACCCTTTGTTTTCTCCATCCTCCTCCCCCTCCTCCAACTAAGAGGAATCTATTTCTAGAGCAGCAATCACAAGATGCCTAGCTACTTTGTCAAGATCTCTAAGTAAATCAGCTCAAACAGTTACATAAGTGGAAATACACCTCTCTGGTTAGCCTGCTAGCTTACACGGAGAACACTTTGGCTCCCTTCCTATCTTCCACAAACCAAGAAGCCTGTCTTGCATCTCTGTGTGAAGTCTTTACATATTCAGAAATCAGCTTGGCAAACCAAAGCTTAGAGTGTAGGGAATAAACATTGTCTTCTTTCTTTCTTCTCATTGCAGAGAAGTGAATTCTTGAATATGAGAAGAGAGAATTAATTGGCAAAAGGGACACAGCAACAAAAGTGTGACAGTTGTCAGCAGTGTACCTTGCTGTGGGAGGCCTCCACCAACCTTTGGTGGCTTAGGCTCTTAGGGACTGGGGGATATTGCTAACTTTCTCTTACTGTTACACTGGCAGGACTAGGCATGATGGGACAGGCCTGAGCCTGATGGGACAGAAGCAAGCATTGCACAGCCTACACTGCCTGATTTATAATGTTCAGTTCATAGAGATTAAAATGAGTTCTTTTTTTTTAAGCAAAAATATCGCCATTCTCTTTTAAAGATGAATCTCTGAGTAATGACCCTAGAGAGCAAAGACTGTTTTCCTATAGTGAGGCTGTGCTTAGTGGGCTCACTATGCATAGGAATACCTATTTTTTTTTTGACAAAGAACAAGATGAGGTTGAAAATTTATGTATTTCACAATCTATTGTTGGTTTCTTTTTCTTTTCAATTGTGGATGTGTGCTTTGTGTGCCTCATACACTTATTTAATCCTGGGTAGGAAGGAAGTGGTTGTTCATGATCAAAACTCAGGAATGCATCTCATCCAGGGGCCACTGTGGGAAGTCTCCAAACAATGTCATGGGGTGGGAGCTGTGCCTGGTGTTGTGTGGGGTACTCCAAGTTGTTCATTTTGTTCTTTGACTTCTTTAGTTGATGTTCGTGTAACCCCACTTTCTTTTTTATTAGTGTCGCAAGGAATGATGTATCTCTAACAGGTGGAAAGTTTATATAAAGATTAGGAGATTCGAGAAATTCTTTAGAAATGTACATTCTCTTTCAGGGAACCTCATTTCCCCCGCAAAACAAACAAACAGCAACGACAAAAACCTACACACAATGAAGATTTGCAAGGTTGATCAACTGATTAGAATCTTCTGATTGAAGAGTTAGTATGCTACATATCCAAAGCCAGAATTATGTTGGCCTATCTAGTGACCACTTACTAGCCATTTAGCATCTTCTATATCTGATCTAGAATCCTTTCAACTATCAGGTAAAACCATTCTGAGCAGATTGTTAGCTTTCACCAACCCAAGCTGGGAATGTCATCAGATAGTTTTGGAAACCCATAAACTATCTTCCCTCCTTTGCTGGGATTTGCCTATCTGGTGTCCTGACCAGTACATTTGGTAAATGCTTTGATTTTTGACTTCTTTTTGTTCTGTGACCATAAAAGTTCCTGTAACCACTTCCGCATTGGTTATTGGCAGCAACCTGAATCTGTGTTCCCAAACGTTGGTCAGTCATATTTGACTCAAAATAGACAATATCCTACTCCCTTTGAGGTGGAAGCTGGTTTTTGCATCGACACTTCACATCTCTTCAGCATGTTATCTTAGCAGTCAAATTATTGCACATTACAAATTACCTAGAACACCTTTATTTACTAAATAGTAATCATGAGTATTATCAAATACAAATGTTTCCAAAGATGGGGGCTGGAGAGATGGCTCAGCAGTTCAGAGCACTGACACCTCTTGAAGAAGACCTGGGTTTGATTCTCAGCACTCATATGGCAGCTAACAACCATCTGTAACTCCAGTTCTGGGATATCCAACACCCTCTTCTGACCTCTGAGGGCATTGCACTGCATGGGTGCACCTACTTACATGAAAACCATACACTCATAAGTATATAATAAATACAATTAAAACAAAAAAATTTTGAAGATGAACTAAGAAGTAGTTTTATTCTTCTTGTTGAAATTCGTTCTACTTTTGCCATGTTGAGTTTAGGTTGCTTTGCGGAGTGTCTTCACCTCACTACTTGATAAAGAAGTGTCCTACACTACAGAGCACCTCTGTGCTCTGCTACTTGCCATTCTTATTACATATACTGAAGAGGATGATGGTTCTGGGTCCTAGTTAGCATTTTGTCTAATGAAGCTTGGGCAATCTTAAAAAAGTTTTTTATTATGTTTATTTTATGTGTACATGTGTATAAGTGCCCATAGGTGCACCTGTGTCGTAAAATGCCCTCGGAGGCCAGAAGAAGGCATTGAATACCCCGGAACTGGAGTTATGGTTCTTAGCTGCCATGTTGGTGCTGGGAATTGAACCCTGTCCTCTGCAAGAGCAGTCAGTGCTCTTAACTGCTGAGCCTTCTCTCTCCAGTTCTGAAACTTAAGCATTCTTGTTTGAAGATGTCAGCACAGATATTACCTATTGTCTCCTTCTTGGAAACCCACATTTAAATAGCAAATGAGGCACCTTGACCCAGGACTATTATTATTCACCATATGTCCAAGAAGATCATAGGAAGACAGGCCTTACAGAGAGAAAAACTGTCTTGGCTTTGGAATACTGGATTCCTTCTCTGTGAAATCGCGATGGCATACTGTCTAGCTGGGTTACTAACTGCATGGTCTAGAAGTTTCAGGCATCTAGGTGTATAGAAGTTTCCCACTCCAGCACCATGTCTCTTGGCTGGGCATCACCATAGTGAATCTGCTGGCCTGGACAATGTCCAGGGTCTTTGAACGCTTTTTCCAATGTCTCCATTCTAAGAGTTTCTCACATTAATGTTCTAGGCTCAGGGCTTCCGGCAACCTATGTGTCTAAGTTCTGTGAACTACTGCTTTCAGCCAGTGTTTTAATCTGTTTTTCCTTAGTGTGCATGTAGCTTTTGTAGTTAGTTCTCCTAGTGTCTTGAGAGGCAGGCCTGTGACTTGTTATTTCAGTCATCTAGTATATAGTCTTTTAGCCACTCCTACCTCATCCTGAAACTGCAGATCCCTTTAAAACATTGTACATTTTCTGGTATTTATTTGTCATTAGCATGGCTTATCATTGACCACTTCTAATTGTCCTTCTCTTCATTATAAGAAAAACTTCACAAGGGCAGGCATCTTTATTTGGTTCATTGATGTAGCAATTAGAAGCACTCCTAGTACTTAGGAAATACCTGTTGAATTAATTCAGAATATGCTATGTTTTAGGAATGTGGAAGCTACTAAGTTATATTGCTCTTCCAGAGAATAGTTCACTTAAGAATTTTCTTGATGACATTAGAACTTGAAAAATTTCACATTGATTATCCAACTTCTTAAGCACCATGAGGAAAAGGGAGTGTTGTTTACTTTCTCTGGGTTGTAGATAAACTCTTGGTCTCCTGAGGTCTGTCACCACCACCACCATTGTAACTAGTCTCCAAAATGGCTCTTAATATTCCTTGCTTTCTGCTATTCACACACTGCGTTATCCTCTTCTGTGTTGAGTAAGGATGACCTGTGCAGCCAGTAAGATACTGTGGAGATAATTATGTGATACTGCAAGCATTGATGTGACATGTTATGCAGCAGTAGATACCTAAATCAAACACCACGACATTTCTTGAGTGCTCCTCATATACAAACAAGTTGATTTTGTTCTCATGACAGATCTCTGAAATGATACTCATAAACTCATTATTCAAAAGAGAAAATAGGAGCCCAGTAGAGGTTACTTTACATGACTATGGAGTGGAAGAGCTAGAATCTGAGCAATGCATTTTACTGTTCAGGATATTTTTTATTGTTTAAGATTTCACATACACACACACACATAAAATGTGTTTTGATCAAATCCATCCCTTATTCTCTCCCCTCCAGCTCCTCCTCTAACTCCTTTACCACTTCTCCCTCCCAACTTCATGTGCTCTTTTTAAAATAATATGTCAGTGAGTCAATTTAGTGCTGCCAGTATGTGCCTTGGTACAAACCATCTTCTGGATCATGGGTAACTTCTTAGAGGCTGCATCCCTGAAAAAAAAAAAAAAACTGGTTCTCCATCTCTGAGAATCTATCAAGTGTTAGCAGGTCCTCACCAAGGGGTAGTATTTCTGCCTTTCCCTCCCCTATGCAAGATTTTGGCTGACTTGATCTTGCACAGGTCCTGTGCATGCAGTCCCAGCTGCTGTGGGTTCATGTGAGCACTTTGTTTTTAATGAGTCTAGAGTATAGCCTAATGCTACTTTTAGCAGTATCTGGAAACTTGGCAGCGAGTCACTTTTGATGTTTTTTAAAGGTACAACATGAAAATATCTTGGTATTTTGAATTTCCAAAATTATCCTAATTTTACTACAGTTCCTTAAGTTCAATCCTTAAGATAAAATAGCAATCTTTAGTTTATGCTAAGATTTTTGTTTACTACCTGGTAAATTGGCTGATTCCTGATTAAACACAAGAAAGTTTGAATAGTAGAGAAACATCAGGAATGATGATATTAAGAGATGAGAGAGAGATACATTGAAATTATAATTAAAAATTATGAAAAATAATCTTTTGCTTCACAAATACTTCAGGAAGTCTGATAGGCAAAGAAAGGCATGCTTCTTCAAAGGTGACCGAGAACTTTCTATGTTCCTCGATCAGCTGCTATGGTATTCTTTCTGAAAAAAGCCTATATCCAGTAGCAGAAGGCAGAACATAAGAAACACACAAGAATGTTAGTCAAAAGCTTTGGGTTGAATGTGGTCTATATCCTCTTCCATGTCATATCAGAATGCCCATCAAATCAAATTGAATTTAATTAAAGTAATTCAGAAACATCCCAGCAGTAATATAGACATATATTCTGATGTCTTAAAATGCTTACCTGAGAGCTAGACATAAAATTTCTCTGTGAAACAGGTGCAAGATTAAAATCAAACTGATGAGTGCCTAAAGATGATAGTCTGATTTTCCCAAAATTTTAAACCACCTTATATTGCTGGTTTTGTGCTCAATACTCCTATTGTCTTTTGTGTTTTAAATTCTTCTGCTGACTTATTTCCTGTGTCAGTTTTCTACAGTCAGCAGCCTTTGAAATTGGCTTATGATTCTGCTACAGAAAATGCTGAAAAATCCCTTGTTGATTGTGTGTGGCATAGACCCACATAAAATACACCATATCACATTTTCTTTTTGAACAATGTTTCCTATAAGCATGAAATTACAGTGGAGTTGGGAAAAGTATCTAGAAATGAACAAATGGTTGTTTGGAATGTATAATAGATTCATTTCTGTGGGCCCTAGCTCTCTGTAAGACCTTGAACCTGATTCCATAAAAGGTGGACACAAGTATAGGGAAGAGGAGGCTGGGTGTCAGCACAAACAGTCAAATGGGAGATGTATTCAGCAGGAAACTTAATGAACCAACAGGGGGTTGTGGCAGCCAGTAAAACTAATGGGCATTAACAGAAAGATGCTGACTGCATCTTAGCCATACTGTCCTGGGACGTTTGCTAAGAGACTGAATTATATTATGCACAGAAAAATGTTAAAGGAATAGAGGCAAATGAAACTATATTTATATAAGAAAATTTAAGATGATAGTGTAATTCTAATGTGTACCTAGAACTATAATCAGAAATTTAATGAGTTCTGTCAACTGAAGTTTCATAGTTTTTATTAAGTTTTCAAAACATGGGGGGAAGATGCTCAGTGGATAAAAGCACATTACTGAGTAAGCGTGAGGACCTGAGTTTCTATCACCATGTGAAAAGCTGGGTGTGACTGTGTATGCCTATAGTTCAGCACTGTGGAAAATAGAGACAGAAGGATCAGATTGCTGGGGCTTGCTGGCTGCCAGCTTAGCTATAGGTTGAGTGAGGAAGTGTCTCAAGGAAATAAGGCAGAGAGGTATGGAGCTGCAGTAAAGTCCTCTTCCACACACACACCTGCATACACTACACACACATGCATGTACTACACTATTCTACATGTGTGCGCGCACACACACACATACGCAAATTTGTAAATAAAAAGTTAAAGAAAATATAGTTTTCAAAATACAAACTTAAAATCTATACATTGAAAATGTCTGCTAGACAAAAAGAACCAAAGGGCTGAGTGGCTGCTTCTGGAGGTGCCTTGTGATCACTGGGTGTGCAAATGATTGACAAGTATTAGAGAGGGGATCCACAGGGAGGCTTGAACGATTAACTCACAGTTTCCCATTTCTCACTGCCCATTCAACATCCAGAATGTCGATCAGTCCGATGAACAAGACCTCAGTCCCTAGGGAGGAGCTGGCTCCATTTTGGGAAGAGCTGTAGGGGTGTGGAGGAAAGCCAGCCATTAGACCTCCTCTGGTTCTCACTACACAGTTGGTAAGTTTATCTAGGAGAGAACTGGAAAACTAAATAAATTAATATGAATGTTATAATTTTTCTTGAAATTTGACACAATAGTTTCACTTTGAACAGTTTGAAAGAATATTTAATGATAAAAATATTCAACAGAAAATAATTTATAGTAGCAAGGAAATAAAGCTATATTTGCGTTACTTGAGTATTAATCACAGGGTCCCTTTTTCAGTGCTTATAAAAGTAAGAGCATAGCCGGGCATGGTGGTGTATACCTTTAATCCCAGCACTTGGGAGACAGAGGTGTGGGGTCTGGGTCTATTATAAAAGGTATTGAGCAAGCAAAGCTACCCCTGAATGGATGGTAGGAGGCTGGCTTGCTCTGCCTGATGCGATAGCCTATGTCCCAGAAAGCCACTGCAGGCCTCAGCTTTTGCTTCATCTTTTCCCCCCACAAAGATCACCCCAGACCAGAACAAAGTTTTTTGGTTTTGTTTCCTTGTTCCTAATTTCCATATCAGGCCTGCAACCTTCCCGCCTTTACCTAAAGACCCCACGTTTAACTTTCCCACCTTCTGTAATGACCAGAAAGGCCTCCCTATATAAACCTCTGCCTTGGTTTCAATAACTGAACTGCCCACCTGAACCGCCCTGCCGCACTCTGAGCCATCTGAGGACCTGTTTGATCGTCCTCCATTCTCTGGGATGGCTGGAGCACAACAGCTGTGCTGGAGATGGAGACCCACCCACACAGAGGCAAGTGGATCTCTGTGAGTTCAAGGCCAGCAGGTCTACATAGTGAATTCCAGGCCAGATGGGACTACAGGGGGGAGACCCTGACTTAAAAAGACCAAAAAAAAAAAAAAAGCATAAACGTTTAAAACCTGAACAGAGAACTGCAAAAAGACTTAGTTCCCCTTAATTTGTTGCAAATTTTTTGTTTGTTTGTTTCTGCTCAGTTTCTAGGAACTTAGTGCATTCATCCTAATGTGGTAGAAAGAAAACTGTTCTAGAAGCCATGTTCTGGTTCTACTTCTGATGTCAACAAATTCCATACCTTTCAGTGAACTGCTTAATTACTCTAGACTTTAGTTTATGCTTTTCTGAAATCAGAATGGACTACTTGACATCTGATCTATTTGTTTTTGGTTTCCCACAATCCTATGGAAATTTTATTTTAATTAAAAGTGATTCAGAAATAGGCACTGGAGAACCAGTTTATTAGTATACAGAAGAAACTATGGGGACATGTGGATGAAACTCTGTACTCTGTTATTAATTCACAATCTTAATGTAGCTAAAGTCGGAATACCTTGTTTCACATATTTAAAAATAGTTAAATGTTAGCAAATTTATAAAGTTTAACTAAATTAATGGAAAGACAGTAAATCCATCATGATTTCATTGATAAGCTTTGAATTTACCATTATAGGTATAGAATTTCAAATTATGACAAAGTTCCACAGTATAGACTGAAGAGATTTGGAGTCGAAAGTGTGCTTGGTGAGCATAGACTGTGGAATAACAGACATCAAAACAGTCAAGCTTCCAGTGACCTTAGAATATCATGCCTTGACTCATCTGCATTTCTATGTAGAGAATCAAACTCTGTTGCCCACATGCTCCTCCACCTAAGTCATAAGCTAATTTCTGGGGCTAGAAGATCTTTTGAGACATTATCTTATATGAATTCAGAAGACTGGAGAGTGGTCTCAATGCCTATATTCTCTTTGCTTGCTGCCAATATTGAACTCTGCCAAGACTGAGAGCCCTGTGCCTTTCCTTTCTCTTTGGTTTCTATCTGGACCCAAACTCCTTTATTTAGAAGATTGGCTCCTGTCAGTAACTTTGCAAGTTTCTATTCTTATCCAGGTTACACTTTAGCATACTGAAACTTCTTATTTTATTATTTACCTGATTTTTAAAAGAGAGGAGAAATTCACAATAACTCCAATGAGTCATCTGGAGCATCTTAAGACCTGTTGGATCTAGGACGAGCAACTTGTCCTCAAAATCTGGAACTTAGAACAAATGAAAGTTGCCTACAAAGCAACTTGGACACCCAAGCATCTTCACAAAGATGTTACTCGATATTTTTCTGTCCAAAAAACGTAGCACCAAACACACTCACAAATCAGCTCCATAATTCACAGATGGATGTTATTAACAACATGCACCATCTGGCAGCATCCCTCTTTTTGACTAATTTGTCTTGTTAACTAGGCACAGTTATGGTCTATGCTGCTGAGGAAATGTGTGTGCTGTCAATATGTATATATGCCACATTTGAACATTGTACAACCTCTCCATCATTATTTTAAAAGTTTATTTCCCAAGTTTCAGTTATCTACCTGTCATAGTTAGCTTCCATTGTTAAGATGACACCCCTGGGAAGAGGGACTATCAACCCAAGAATTTCATCCATTGAATTAACTTGTGGTCATGTCTATGGGGCATTTTCTTAATTGCTACTTGATGCACTAGGGCCCAGCCCACTGTGGGCAGTATCATCCCTGGGTAGGTGGGCTAGGCTGTATAAGAAGGGTGGCTGAGCAAGCCAGGGAAACAGGTAGGTAAGCAGCATTTTCCGTGGTCTCTGCCTTGAGGTTCTGCCTCAACTTCTCTCACTGATGGGGCTGTGAGTGGTATGTGTAAGCCAAGTAAACTGTTTCCTTCCCAAGTTGCTTTTGCTAAATGTTTTATCACAGCAACGTAAAGCAAATTAAAGTACTAGCCCTAGCAATTGCTTTGCTTTTACTTATGTATCTTCACTCTTCATCTGTAGGATGTTGGCAGGGACTTAAACATTATTTTAAATAAAATAGAGAAATACCTATGGGATGCTAATATACTAAACACTGGAAGGATGCAAATGCCCTCAAGTTCCAAATAGTCAAAAAATTTATTAGACAATTCTGGTAAATAACATGGTTTCAGATGTGAAGGGACAAGTTCAAGGTGGTACAGCTGCACGTGATTTACAATTTCAAATTCATTATCATGTATGAATTCAGAAGACTCTAAAGAGGTCTCACCACCTCTATTCTACAGAATGTCTATTCTGAAGATAAACAGATATCATTAGTCATCCCTTTCATGATGCTCAATATCCTCTTTAGTTTAAATAGAAAGAGAAAATTGTATCATCCTGTGGAATATAGTTGTAGAATTAGAAGTGTGCTCAATACCTTTCTTATTTTAGCTAAACCTTGTATTCTTTATGAGATACTTTCTTGCCTATTGACAGATTGTCAGATCTTTTTTATGTAATAAGGAACAGACATCTAACTCTGAACAGCCTAAAGAAAACATTGGTCTATTGATCCAAACCACATCAGATATGACCAGATCCTGGACACATATTGTATTTTCAGATCATTTTCTCTCCTGCTCAGCTCACCCTCTCTTTGCTTCTTAGTCTCAGCCATTCCTGATACTTTTCAATATTCTTTTGATGGCAAGAAATAGAGCTGCTGACCACCCTTATCCTGTAGCATGCCAGCTTGGCATCTCCAAAGAAGAGAGTCATTCTGTTCTTCCCCAGGCTTCATCTTGTGGTCCAAAGAAATGGCTCGAAGTAAGTTATCTACCCTTGTAGCAACCGTAGAGTTCAGAAAGCTAAGGAATGGTCCCTTTATTAATCCCAACCACTTTACTGGCAAGGGACTGCCCTGAATTCTCCAGGAGGAACGAATGCTTGCATATGAAGTATTCATACACAGAGCTACCATGGTTTGATACATTGTCTGAGAAGAAAAGCATTTATATATTTAACTTCACATTATACAGACAAATAAATATGGATTTTCCTGGAGTAGCCCTAATTTCAAATACTGTATCCCACCAAACAATAGAATACCTTTAAACCTAACATTTTGTATGAAAAATAAAGTCATTGTATTCTGAGGTATGTAATTACTGACTCATAAATAAATATTTTAATAGTTTTATATGATTTCATCTGTGCATTTTTTGTTTCAGTTAAAATGTACTGGAAGTATAAATTCAAGAGAAAAGTAATCAGTACTGAGATAAAACTGTGCGGTACTGTTTATAAAGGAAAAGATAGTTTGAGACTTTTGATAAGCATTCCAACCTTGCCTGCAAATATCCCTTGCCGTATGTAAACTTGTGTAACTTTCAAAACT
Organism: Eospalax fontanierii; assembly: GCA_035773235.1. NCBI lineage: Eukaryota > Metazoa > Chordata > Mammalia > Rodentia > Spalacidae > Eospalax > Eospalax fontanierii. The sequence continues at coordinate 37,981,275 of CM069534.1, forward strand.
GACATTTAGGCTACTGTTTTTCTGGCACTCTTCATAGCTCATTAATTGTGCTTTGAAATTATTTTACTTTAAAAACTTACTTTATGTCAAGAGAACTCATTATTTCCTATTGGAAGGACTTCATTGCCAAATGCTGCCATTTCCTAGGAGGCAGGCAGACTTTGATTTAAACGACAGCACAAGGCTCCATTATGCCTTTCTGCTCCTATTGGTCCCAATCTGCTGTCCTTTCCCCTCCCTGCCAAAATAAACATTTCTCCCCACCAGGCATACACTTTCAACCCTTGGAACTTGCCTAAGCTCTCAGGAGTCCCTGCACATTAATCTGTTCCGCCTTCAGGAACAGATGCCACACTGGCTCTGGGCACATGGACTGAGCCCAAGGGATTTGCAATGTTCAGAGTAACTGTGAAAACTACCAGCACTCAAAAGGCACTCATTTTATCTAATCACAGGTCTTGGCATGTTATTAACAAATGGAAGCACAAAACCCTTTCTCCTGATCCTCTTCAAGTGATTTCCCTTCTACTGAAATACAATGCTCTTTCAGTAAACCCCAAACAAATGCAACAACCACATGTGAACAGAAAAACTGCAAGAGGCCATTGGAAGGACTTATCCTAAAATGCCACCCAGAACTTCTGATGCCACCTGATTATTCTTAAGGTCCCTACCCACCACCCTGGTACCACGTGTGCATTGTGGAAGAAGAGCTAGGCAGATAAGAATAGGGGCAGGGAGGTGTGCATTTCAGTGCCTGGGAGGCTGTATAAAAGGGACAGGTTGGGGAAATGAATTTAAAATAAGAATTCTGTTTGCCATCTTCATGCCATAAAAGGGGAACCGTATACCACAGACTTCTAGGAGCCAGGGGAGAGGTTTGGGGAGTACAGTGTTCTGACTTAAAAAAATTTTTAAAAGACTTTGCCCATTCTTTCTTACTCTTTTTCATTTCCTTGCATAGAGCAGGAAAACACTCCCTGGTAGGCAAATGACACATCGCTTTATGCATCCAAGTGCTTTATTCGCTTAACCATTTTTTTCCAGCAATTTAAATAAATCACGGAGATGGAATTAGATTTTCCTGAAGAGCTAGAGGAAGACAGTGAGAGGCTGAGTCACAGTTAATTTCTGTGAGTTGATAGGAATTTCACTCCCTCCGCTGTTTAGGTGATACTCGTGGAATTTGGAAAGTAATGTCTGGCATCATATCAGTCTACTATAATGCTGCTTAAGCTTCTGACTAATGAGTCTCTGAAATGTTTTAATGAATAATGGGGGCGGGGGAGACTATGAAATGTCCTCATGTTTATTCATTTCCTCGTTGTAATGCTGGCTGATAGACCGACTAAAAGATTGAGCACTTAAATAATTAACTCATTTAAAGTGTGAATTATATGCATGGTTGGCTTGACATGCAGCTCCTGAAGTGGAACACACAGTGAAACCTCTCTGTAAGGCATTTGAGGGTAGGGAGGAAAGAAAGTTATTTTAGGTCTGGTTAATCTGGGAAGGAACATTTAGTTCAAAGCACAGACATTAGAGGGAAAAGAGAGGCAGAGGATCAGATGCTCAGCTTTCAAAAAGGGTTGGCAGCCTTGTTCTCATAAAGGGCCGGATATTAAAGAGTTCAGCTTTTACAGGCACTATGGTGTCTGTCCCAGATACTCTCAAGTGTGACAATTCAGCCACCGATAGTGTTTAACTGAATGAGTGTGGCTGTACTTCGATCATACTCAATGTAGAACATTCATATTTGAAGTTCATATACTTTGATGTGCTGCAGAATATTTTTCTCTTGACTTTTTCATCAACTTAAAAATACAGCAGCAGGCTGGAGAGATGGCTCGGCGGTTAAAAGCACTGGCTGCTCCTGTAGAGGGCCCACTTTCCATTCGCAGCACCCACATGATAGCTAACAACCATACTTAGCTCTGGGTCCAGGAGATGCGATGCACTTACATACATGCAGGCCATACATATAAAATAAAAATAAAATATTAAGAATAAAAAGAATTACAGCTGCTTTCTTGATTTGCAGGCAGGACAAAAGCAAATCGTGCTATCTTGTTGTAGAAGGCTGAATATAAATGTCTCCATTAAGTTATGGAGTAATTGTCTCCAGAGCTTGAGGTAGGACACACAGTAATAAAATCGTTCAATGTTCTGTTGAAATGGCCTTTGAGAGCACTCACTTCAAGGAGCTCACTTTAAAAACATTGCTGGTATTTCTAGTTCAGTATTAAATACAGTAGGCTTGTATGTAACGGGGCATTTGCTGATTTTACTTGTGTTAAGATTTATTCGTTGACTTTGCAATTTCAAGAATGCTTAATGGTTCTTTCATTTTGTTAGACTAGGTGAGGCTGGCCCATAGCAACTTTCTAACCTTTCTAAAGCCATTTTTTTTCATTGTCTTAGGAAGCTTGACGATTTCTTCTCAAAATAATACTTTAAAAACAAAACATTTACAAATAAATTTGCTTTTTATTGTTTGGGATGAAAAATTTACTTTAAAATGTAGCTATAAAGTTATGAGCAATTCATGCTTTAGTGGTAACTGCTACTTTATTAACCATATAAACAAAATTTGGTGAAGTAATGATGCAAATACACCATATTTTATAAATGTTTCATGTTGTAATATGATATGAAAATATCTATGAATACCTTTGTTTTGTGAACAAAGCCACAGGCACTTTAAGAAATATCATACAGTTGGGGCTAGAGAGATGACTCAGCATCCAAGAGTATTTACTGCTCTTCTTGAGAACCTGGGTTAGGTTCTCACCACCCACATGGTAGCTAACACCCATCATCTTTTGTTTGTTTGTTTCTTATGTTTAATAGTTTTTACGGAATTTAATTATGAGTAAAAGTGAAAAATGTCTTTTTAATTTTGTACATCAGGAAAGAAGCTTCTTTGAGGTTTGAGAGATGCACTAATCTATGGGTACAGCAATGAATCAATAACAGTCATTTTCATAATATGTACATTTAGCAGAATATTAGTAATAGATTCTCCCCTGAGGTCTGTGGACTATCTAGTCACAAGTTCCAATAACCATGCAAGGTATGGGTTGTGTCTTGTGGAGTAGGCCTTAAATCCAGTCAAGGGGGATTCATTATTCCCATAACATTCGTGCCACTATCGCTCATATCTTTCCAGTCAGTTATTTTTGTAACTTGTGGTGTTTGTACCTGGGTAAGACTGATTACTTTCTTTTCTGGTAGTATGCATAACATCTTCTAGCACCATGAAAGCTAGTTTTATGGATAAATCTTCCAGGTCAGTATTTGCTTGTTATCTTCATGTTTTCTGATTCAAGTATGTGTTGTCTTTAGAAATAGGGTCTTATCCTCAAGTTCTGTAGGGTAACCAAAAGTGATAGCATGTAATGTTAGGGTCTCCAAGGGTCTCATGACCCAACAACTCGAAGACAGGTAACCAGTTCCTGCACTGGCCTTATAATTTGCTAGAATGAGGTGTCTAGTTGAGGTATTGCCCTCCTGTTGTAGGGAAACTCCATTTAAACTCTTAATATATGTATATATATTTATATATATATTTAATATTCTACAGTAGTAGGTTCCCATGATTTTTTTCTCTTTAAATTTTTTAAATTAAATTTTTATGTATTTCATACAGATCATCTTCATCAGTCTTAATCATCTTTTAACCCTTTTCCCACCGGCACCCTCTGACAGCTCCCCACTGGCATTCATACATCCTGTCATTTGTGTTAAGTTCTATTGTGTCAAGTTAGTGTCCCCAGAAGTTCCTCAGTACAAGCTCATCCACTGAGGTTCAGTCAGCCTTACTAGAGTCCCGCAATTTTGGAAGATCAGCTCTTTCTCACCCAACAGTAATCAACTGCCAATATTTCCTCAACTAAGATTGGGGTCTGCTGTCCACTTCCTCAGTTCTATGCTGGATTTTTTTCTGCTAGAGTTTGCATGGGTCTTGGGCATGCTGATATCATTGCTGTAGGTTCATATGAGCAGGGTCCCAGGAGCTTGTAGGACTCCATTTCAATATGGTCATGCACCTCCTCGTTGGCTCTTACAATCTTTTTAACCCTTCTGCTAAAATGGTCCCTGAGCCCTGGGAGGGTGGAGTTTAATATAGGAGTCCTGTCCAAGGACCAGCATTCTGCAGACTCTTAATCACTATGCTTTGGCCATTTGAGATCTTTTGTGATCCTGGCCTTCTGTTGTAGAATGAAAGTCTAGTGCTTTCATTCTAAAATGTGTCTTGAGCCAGGCATGGTAGCACATGCCTTTAGTCCCAGCACTCAGGAAGCAGACACAGGATTTCTGTGATTTCAAGGTCTGCCTCATCTACATATTGAGTTCTGGTCTAGCTGGGGCTACAGGGAGATCCTGTCTCAAAAAGACCTCCCAAAATGTGCCTCTCTGCTATGAGGAAAGAATAGGATAGTAGAATAAATTCCTCCTGTAGAGGTGTTTGAATATAGATGAGTATGTTGCAGAGAAGGCTTTCCACAAAGGAATAGAAGCTAATGAGCAGATTTCACGAATCAGTTGAGACATTATGGACACAATCGATTTCCATCACACCTTAGATGCAAATAAATGCATTTATTGAGCTAATACCATGTCTGCAGTCAGGACCAGGGCCAGGGTGAAGCCACTGAGATTGCTAAGGATACAGATTTTCAGGACGCATTTGCTCACTGAGTCATTTAAGTCCAGGGTCAGCACCTGACAGTGAATTTTGTAACCCAAATACCATAATCCCAGCCCTGGTTCACAGTAAGTACAGGCTATTGTATTTACCTGTATTTGTTAGCACTCTCACAGGACACAGTTGGTGTGTAGCCCTGTTAAAACATGAGCGCTGGATTGCTGACAGACTGGCAATGGCATATGAACACCCATATCCTTAGTGACAGAGTTTGACCTGTTAATCATGCATTAAGCCTATCTCTGGATTTTCAAAATATAAGCAGTGATTTAGCCACTATTTTGTCAAATTTCTGCTAATTGAATTTAAAAGCAGTTTAACTTATGATGCAACCAAGTACTCTGAATTTGCAGGATGAGCTTTACGCATGCGGGAGTCTGCCAGCTTCTCAATGCTTTAATTAAACATCTTAAAAATATCTTCTTTATTTCAAGTATGGTTCATGAAACAGCAAACAAGTAAGAAGACCTGAGATCTTATGTGTCTCCCTAATTTAATTTCTGGGGAGAACTACCATAGACATGGGCTTGATATTAATGAATGCACAAAGAAATTTCTAACCTTTTGTCTTGGAGATGGCATCTTAGGATACATGGAGAGAAACATATGCACTACCATATGTGTACTAATGAGCAGATGACCTGTGCTTTATGGTTTGAGAAGAAGAACAGTAGGGAATTAGGGGAAGAAAATGGACCTCTTTTTCATCCCGTTGACTGTCATATCAGCATGATCTGGAAAGGCTTACCAAGAAAACAATAAAGGTGTGGGAGGGATAGCTTAGTGGTTAAAAGCTTATACTGCTCTCATAGAGGACCCGCATTCAGTTCTCAGTACCTACATTGTGTGGCTCACAACCACCAATAAATCCAGGGAATTCAATTTCCTCTTTTGGTATCTGTGGGTACCTGCTCTTATATGAACATACCCACACACAGACACACATAATTAAATATAGAATACATTTTTAAAATATTATGTTTATAATAGCTTCTCAGCTATAGACACACATCAAGAAAAGAAATGTACTTCTCACAGACTTCATATTGAAAGAAATTAGAAATAGGAAGAAAACAGAGATAGCAGATCTGCACAGACTTTACAATCAGGAAAATCCTGAGTTTGAAGCCAGTCTGGGCAACATAGTGAGACTGTGCCTCAAAAAAATAAACAAATGAATAAAGGAAAAAAGGAGGGGAGGAACGGAAGGAGGAAGAAAGGAAGGAAGGAAGGGAAGGAGGGAAAGGAAAGGAAAAGAAGCAGAAACTAGAAAACAAAGGTCGAATCTGTGAGGAATACAAATGATAGAGTGAAGAGTGCTTTGGAAGAGAAATGATATTTACTGGCCATTTACCAAATGCCAGGCAATTTGATATTCCTCCTCATTTTATTTTCACAAAAATCTTGAAAAGGAATTCTTTTGCCTCCATTTTCAGATGAAGTAAGCTATGTGACTTGCCCATCTAGTGAGACCGAGACTTGAATTCAGATTTACTGTGCCTCAGTGTCACAAAGAAAATACCTTTGAATTCAGAAATTGGGTTGCCAAGTCAATAAGATAGCAGTGATAAAACAAGCCTGTCACTAAATAGAGCCCATAACTACAATATTTCATGAAATGTGAAACCAAATAAGATGACTGATCCATGGCAGCAGGAAGTCAAGAGGAGATAGGGAAGCCTGGCAAGAAGTGAGGGGAAGGGGAAATGAGGTTCTGAGTGATGTCAATTCATCATGAATGTGGTCTTGAGAAACTCACCTCTATTGAGAATAGCGCTGTTATGATGTAGTGAGACAGAAAAATGGAACAGGGCACAAATATGCTGGCATCGAGGGCAGAGATAAGATTGACCAAATAATTCAATCCTGCGATGTCTTCCTTGGTCGGCAGGCTGAAAGAGAGCGTGGCCAGGGTGTTGGGAAGCACCATAGTTTTAATGTGCAGCCCCATCCTGTCAGCCACTTTTGGCCCTATCTAGAGCCCAGTTTTCTGTCAAAGATGGAAGAGGATTCCTACTTGAGACCACAGTCCTGCAGAGGAGAGGATGTTTCTTCCTGCATTCTCTGGATCAGTGCTTCCTTGGGCAGGTTGCTAATCAACAGGATATACCTTATGCTTCTGGAGCAAGACGAAAGTAGCAGTAAGGAGAAACTCAGATGTTCAACTTCCTGCAACCTCCGTTTCCCAGATCATTAGATCTAGATGTTTCATAGGCATCCAGCATTCAACTTACCACAAACTGATCTCATTTTATTCCCCTTTCCCTGATTTGTCCTGTGTTCCAAGCCAGAGACAGTCACATCATAATGTACGCTGGGAACCATGGCATCATGTTAGACTTGTTCTCCTTCTCTGACACTATCACTGTTCCATCCAGCTAACCTCTTCCAGTATTCTCTTACCTCTTACCACCTCTCAGATGCTCTGTAGCTGCAACTGATCAGACCATAACTATGTTGCATCTAGACTCTTCTAGCAGTCTCTTTCTTCTAGCCTATTCCCTTTTAAATTTACTCCTTGCATTGCCAGCAGTGAACTCTATCACATTCTGCCTTCAATCAGCAGCTCAGGATATACAGAATTAAATCCATACTTCTAAGTTATTGTGCATAGCACACGACTCCTTCCAATAACTGGCCCCAAGTACACCTTAGTCTTTACCTCTTCCTACTTTTTGCTTTGCAATTTAGCAGTTCTTAACAGCCTGTGTTCCTCAGAATGCACTATACTGGTTGATTTTAGAGGTCTTTTTCCATGCCTGGATGCTTCTCGCATCCATTACCATCTTGCTAACTCTGTAGTCATTGTTCTGAGTACATTAGTCATCTTTCTCAACAATTCTGAGATAGAGATGAGACTGAGAGCCACTCTCCTCTTTGCTTCTAAGCTACACATAGAACCCTCATTATATTTCTGATTTAACATGTTGAACTAATTTAAATTTAGTAGAAAAAAAGAGACATGTAAAATATGAACTTTATGTCAGGTGAAATAAACAGAATTATTCAATAAAATGAGGCAAAAATTTCTGTTTATGCATTTTTTTCTCTCAGAAGACACACTAATTCTAAATATCAGGCTATAGGACTTGTTTAGATATGTCTGGTGGTTTGAGAACTAACTTCCATAGGCTCAGGTATTTAAATGTTTGGTCCCTGTTGGTGGCACTGGTTGGGGAAGTGGGGGGCCTTGCAGATGGAAGTATATTGCTGAAGGCTGGCTTTGAGAATGTATAGCCTTGTCCTACTTCCAGTTCACTCTCTCTGCTTTGTGTTTGCTGTTGAAGATCTCTCACTTTCCTGCTCCTCTGCTTGCTATGCCTGCACACCATGTTGGACTCTTACCCCTCCAGAACCATAAACTCACATAAACTCTCCCTCCTATAAGTTGCCTTGGTCATGATGTTCTGTTGCTGTGATAAAACACCATGACTTCATGAGTTCCATGAGGAACTTCAGAATAGAAAGGACCTATTTCAGTAGGTTAGGTGCTATTGTGGCCAGTGCTAAAAGGCCATGATGAAAATGCTTCTGGGTCTTTTTCTCTTTTCTACTGGTTACATTTTTAAGATTTACCAGTGTCATAGCTGGCTGAAAGTTCATTTGCCATCTGCTGCGAAAATCTCCATCTCCTGGATGTCCGCTTCTAGTCGCTAGTGTATGCTGATTGCATCCTTACTGATGCATGCAGAGATTCCTTGTGCCACCAATCCACTGTCAATCCAGCGTCTCCTCTCACTGTTACCTAGTGTCAGTAACAGATTTCCACAGAACTCTGCAGAGTTGGCCTACTACCAGTTCATGCTGCCTGACTTTAATTGCTTCTTAATCCTTTCATTAATCTCTTGTTGATCCTCTAACAGTCTGCATGTGAGCTATTCCAAACCTGGTCGCGCTCCCAATTTCTGGTCTCAACCTTGCCTCTCATTTTGAAGTGGACAGATTCTCTCCTATTTCAACACACTAGAGAATATGAATTTTTAAAAACATGATTATCTTAACGTGTTCTTTTGTCCTTTGTGTTTGGAAACTGGGAATGAAAAGCACCTCCCTGTTAAGGCTATTGCTTCCACTTGAGGCCAAGGTGTCAAACCTTAATCACTGCTCTTTCTCCAGCCTCCTTAGTCTTGTCTCTATCACATCCTTAATTCCTCCATGTTGGAAAAACACATATCTTTGGCCCTATACTCTGTATCCCCACAAATGTCATTAAACATGGATTCTTTCTTTATTGCCCCATTTATATTCAGTATCTATACATTTGCACCAGTCACTAATGTCTTACCATATTGACTGTGATAGTCTATAGTCTATTGGAGCTACTGTCTTCAAATGCCTCAGGAACCATTTTCCATTTCTGATGAAGGATGATGGCATTTCACAATCTGTATTCTTTTATGCATCACTCAAACTCTGATTGTTAACTCCCTTTCTCTCAAAGCTTTTCTTCCTGAGATCTCATCACTCCCATGCTTCTTTATGGCTTCTCCTTCCAAGTTCTCTTTGCTCTTCTATAATTCATTTCACAACGAGTGATTCAAGTGTTTGACTGCAAACTTGTGTTTATATTTTAATTGTGAGTTATTTAGATATTTTGTTAGTTATATTTCCCTAAATTCACTCCAGCAAAAACAAAGTTTATTCCTCTCACAATTGTTCTTATTTTCTCATTTCTCACATAATAGAACTGGCAATCCCAGCACCCTGTCTGCATGGATTCCTCTTCATTTGAATCAAATCAACTTCCACTTATCTGATTACATTAATTTTTTATGATGCATAACAAATTAGTACAAATTTAGCTGTTTAAAGCAACGTGGAGTCACTGTCTCCCCTTTGCTTTTTGCCAGGATTCCTGGTCTTAACTAGATCTTGGGTGGTGCAGGGGGGTCTCATAAGGTTGCATTGGAGGTATTGGCTGAATGTGAGGTCTTATCTAATAACTGGAACACAATCTACTTGTGAGATTCTTCAACACATCAATGGTAGAGTTCTTCAATAATTTTATTTATTTATTTTTCTAACTTTAGAAATAATAGTGCCTTGGTTCTTCAAAGCTAATGTGAAAGAGTCTTCTAGGAGATAGATCATCCATTTATCTGTCTTCTGTCACTTATCTGTATTAATCAAGAGAGATATATTCTTTCACTCCTACCATATTCCTTTGGCTAGCAGCAAGTCCAGTTCACATGCATGGGATAGAAATCACCTCACCAAGGGGCCGTCTTAGAATCTTCCCTGTCACACTGTTCTTTCTATAGAGCTTAGACAAGGAAAAGAAACACTGTTTCTCATGCTTTATAAAGACTTTTGGAGCCAAGCTGAATAAAATACACAAAATGAACGAAAAGGAATTTAGTTTACTATTAAATACTAAAGGGAAGAATAAGATTTGGTTTGGAAAAATAATTAAGCAGAAAGAGCAGGAGGTGACAGTGGTTCAGAAAGGGGTTTTCAGAAACGTCTTTGTCAAATGGTCTCATTTTGTGCCTCAGCTGCCTCTGTCCATGGTCCTGGATTGTGGGTGTCACTGTCTCAAACATATCCAATTTTTATAGACCACCAAATATTATAAAAGTAAAGACCAAGTGCAAAGTATCCCCTCGACTTAGTAGAAAAAAAGAGACATGTAAAATATGAACTTTCTTTCTTTATGTTAGGTTATTTCTTTTTGAAATAACCATAGAATTATTTTTAAAAATGAGGTGAAAGTTGCTAAATGGTGCTTATCTTATTAAGGATGGGTGATAGCTTTGAGACCAAAGTTTTTTAATGTCAACATTTTGAACAGAATCGATCCAATTCGTGCTCAAAAATAAATTCTTCATGTGTATGATTATTTTTTTCTAAGTTCAAGTTCAGAACTCTTTCCCAAGCATTTTTTTTTTCATTCACTGACAAATGCATTATTCGGTATTTACTATGGGTCAGGCACCATATTTGGGTTAGACAAAATGATAAATACAATGGTGACTTCTTTCACACACACATCTTAACTTCAGGTACAAATGATTCAAATATAGTCCTTGCTCTTTCTCCTGTATCCTATTGTTTTTACTCACCAATTGCCATAGTAAGAGTTTTGCTTTCAGTCCCTCAACTCTGCACACCTTTTCTTTCCAAATTATCAAGGCTACCTACTATGTACACCCCCAGCACTATCACATCTATTCAGGCATCTACTTCTTTATGTGACTACTATAGACATTTTTGTAATATTCTTCCAGATGTTATTCTAGCTTCTGTAAACCAGAGAGCACATTTAGGAGGATCTTTCTAAGTTCCCTCTTAGATCATGCCTTACTTAAAAGCCCTCAGTGATTCGCCATATATTAAAAATGAGTCTGAAAATCGATTATGGTGTTTGGGGTCTTGTGTGGACTAATTCCTATCCACTACTTATCTTCCTCCACTTTCCTATGAAGAATTGCTGTAGTTATACTGACTTATTCGCATCTCTTAGCATTTTCCTCTCTTGTTCAGATCTTTGTATTTGCTCCTTCTCTTTCTTTGCACACCTTCTCCTAGTCCTCCCTCTCATGTCCTCTTTGGGATCTTCACCACCTCCAGTGTTGATCTTCACTGTCCTGTTGGCTTGTAAAATAAAAAAAATGATTGCATTTAATCAAGTATCCCTGTTCCTATAATTGGGCTAAATATTTGAAGTTTAAAAAGTTGTTTGTGTTTGAAATGGAAGAATGAAGAAATTCTAGGGAGTAGGTTATTATACATATCTGAGGAGTAAATTCAGCACATTTCTATCAGACTTTTTTCAGTTCAGAACCCATTATATGGGATGGTGACACTGGGGCTAAACAACTCCATTAATCCTCTCTGCAGATGTCCTCAAAGACACACCAAAAAATGTTTGCTATACTAATTCATTCGGTGGTTTTTCAAAGTAAATTTTAATTGAATTTTTGCAAATTATATACAAGCTACATTGATCATATTTAGGCCTCCTCCCATTCCTGTGCCCCTCTTAACCTCCTCCTCCGCCTAATTTCATGTACTCTGTCATATATATCAAGGCATATCAATCCGAATTTGAGTCCAAAATGCCCTTCAGTGTGGGTTCACTCACGGGAGCCTGGTTAACCTGCCTGGTGTTACACCCTTAAGGAAAACTGACTATCTTCCTCCTAGCAGCTGTCAGTTGCCGATTATTCTCCAGGTAAGAATAGGGCTTCCTGCCCACCTCCCCATTTCTATGCTGGAACTTGTCTGGCTTGAGCTCACATGGGTCTTATACATGCTTTCACCGTTGCTATGAATTCAGATGAGTAACTTCCCAGCTGCCTGAAAACTCTGTTTTCTTGTGGTCATTTACCACCTCTGACTTTCATCATCTTCCCATCCCCTCTTCCTCAGTGATCCTGAGCCTTGGGTAGCCAAGTTTGATATAGGTGTCCTGTTCAGGGATAAGCACTCTGCCATCTCTTGTTATCTGCACTTTGGCCAGTTGTGACTTTCTGGGTTAATCTCCCTCTGCTTCATGAGGAAGTTTCTCACGTTGAGAGATGCATCGAGGTTCTTTCCTTCCCTCTTATGCTATATTCCCTGAGCCTTAGGTGTAGAGGTTGCGTTGTAGATACATTGTCACTTAGGGCTGGGCACATCCCAGACACTTATTCTCTGCATTTCACTAGTTGTAGAACCTTATAATAGTCTCCATCTATTGCAGAAAGAAGCTTCTTTGATTAATGGTGAGAGGTACACTTGTCTATAAATATAAATATTAGGATATGTATTTAGAATATAGCAAAAAATTACAGTGGTCTAGGAATGTGACAAAAACAGTTTTTTTCTAGGGTCTGTGGTCCCTTCAGCCATGTGCATTTGGCTATCTTTACAGTACTATACATGAGTTTCCTCCCATTGAGTAGGTCTTCAATCCAATTAGACAGCTGTTGGTTACCCTCAAAATAAAATTGTACTATTGTACTATGGTTCAAAGACTTTACAACTGGGTAGTATCGTTTTTTTTTGTTGTTTTGTTTTGTTTTGTTTTGTTTTGGGCTTGGAAATTTGTATAGTATCTTCTGATGCTGTGAGAGCCAGTTTTTAGGGAGGAGGCTTCCAGGTCAGTTCCAGATCAGTTGCTCCAAGTCCTGTCTCCAAGTATGCCCTGTCTTTCTGTGTTTTCTTTATTTCACTTAATGTAATGACCTCCAGTTCCATCCATTTTCCTGCAAATGTCATGATTCCTTTTTATGACTAAATAATACCCCACTGTGTGTATGTATGTATGTATGTATCTCACTGTGTGCATACCACATATATTTTTTTTGAGACAGGATCTTCCTGTAGCCACAGCTGGTCTGGAACTCACTATGTAGATCAGGCTGATCATGATCACACAGCTATCTGCTTACCTCTATATTCTGAGTGCTGGAAATAAAGTATGTGCTGCCCTACCCAGCACCATATTTTCTTTATCCATTAATTTATTTGACAAGCACCATGGTTGATTCCTTAACTATTTGAATAGTGACATAATGAGATGTGCAAGTATCCTTTTTATATGCTGACTTCATTTCCTTTGAGTGGTATTGCTGGATCATATCATAGTTTCATTTTTAGTTTTTTGGGGAACCTCCACACTGATTTGCATAGAGGCTATCTGTGGTAATTTACGTTCCTATCAACAGTGTGTGGTGTCCCTTTTACCGTGTGTTCCCACCAACTAAATGCCTTTATTTTTCAGAACAAATGTTTTTTGAGCTCTTATTCTATATAAGCTCTCTTCTAGATTATTGGCCACATCAGTGAGCACAACAGGAAAACATCCATTGTTGTAGTTTGCTTTGTGTTGCTGTGATACAGACACTGATCAAGGGAGCTTATAAAAGGAAGAGTTTATTTAGCTTATGGTTCCAAAGGGACCCGAGTCCACTGTGAACCTAATGTGAGTGACCTCAGATCTGCATGGGAGTGAAAGTGAACAGATAGGTTCTGGGCATTCGGGCACACCCATGTCTCAGTAGGGACTGTATGTGTGTGTGTGTGTGTGTGTGTGTGTGTGTGTGTGTGTGTGTGTGATTTAAATGGATACTTGCTCTTTCCCTGACTGTAGATACTTCTCATCTTTTCTCTCTCTCTGTTGCAGCTCTCTCTGGAGCCATGCGTTCCCCCTGGTGTGTCCCTGCTGCCTCCTTGGCTATACTCTGTTTAGACCTAAAGCATAGAACTGGCAGACATGTTGAGAGATCTTGCCACAGAACAGATTCTTCAAGGTTCCTGTTCTTACCTCCTTCTTGAGTCTGATATTTATATTTCAATTCTGTATTTATTGCTAAGGCTGGAAATTTTTATTATATATATTTGTTGAACTTTTGTGCATTTCATACAATACATCTTAATCATATTTAGACCCCTCCCCTATCTGAACCTCCCTATATCCCCGCCCCCCACAGGATTGCATGCATCCTGTTACCGTTGAGTCAAGTTTGTGTCCCCAGATGTCCCTTGGTGTGAATTCATCCACTGGAACCTGGTCAGCCTATCTAGCATCATTCCCTTAATGCAGACCAAGCCTCCCTCATCCGACACAAACTCAAACCAAAAAAAAAAAAAAACCCCAAAAACAAAAAGCCCAGCATAGAACTGGGGAGTTGGACAGGAGGTGCCAACGTTAGCTGGGGAGAGAACTTCTTAATGATTTGGAATTTAAGGAGTTTTTGTGTTCACTTTTAAGATTTAAGCTCTTCTAATTAATTAGAGCTGTAACCAAATTAATTTTGTTTGGAACTAATGATATAACTTGGTGGCCCAAAATACTGAATTTATATATTTATTCTTAGAGTGATTTGGGCAGTTCTGCTATGGAGACCAGACTTACAGATGTCAGCAGGCTTATCCATACATCTGTGAAAACCTGGCAGGTACTCTGAGGACTGCCAGGTCTAGGCCTATCTTACTTATGTCTGGCTGGGTACTGATGTCTGGTTTGAATGATGGAGGTGATTCAATCTCACCATATAGATAATTGGCCTGGATTTGTTCATTGGTGGTGGCTTCCAAGGGGGAGTGAAAATGAGATCAAAGCTTCTTGAGACCTAATTTCAGAACTGGCACATAGACCCTTCTACTGCAGTTGCTGGCAGAAAACCAATTGAAAGGATGTAAGGTGAACAAAAATAGATACTACCTTTGCAAAAGAAGGACCTGCCACTCGCAGTACCCGAATAAAGTTCAAGGAACCTGTCATTTGGGTAGCCAAGCTGTCACAATTCCCTTCTTCACAGACATAGCATCAGAATGTTGGGACAGGTTTCGCTTGCTAGTCTTTTAACACAACCATGTGACTGTATTTACTTCATTGCTTATTGCAGAAAGTAAAAGTAAAATACAAACCCTTAGGTTTTTGTTAATTCCTTGAGAACAAAGGCACACACCTCGGTCAGTCATCTCCTCATCTTCGTGGTACTAAGTAAGCACACTGCACCCAGCAGACCCTCAAAATACTTGCAGAGTCAATTATATGAACTAGTAAGAAAAAGCACACAGAGCCTCAGTTTTAGATTTCTTTTCCCACCTACCTTGCTTGAAAGGAACAGGAAAGCTGACTCAGTGTGTTCTTTCAATAATATTTGGATATTTATTTATTGCTTTACTTGGAGAGAAAGAGCTGAACCAATCACTTGCTAAGTTACCAGATGTTTCTGAAGAGGGGATAAGAATTGATATTAAAGATTGACATTAAGATAGTTATAATACTAACCAAAACCCAACAAACACAACTCAAGAGGGCATCAGAAAGGTCAGAGGTCCTGTGCTGTGTCCTATTGAATGAAGTGAAAACTGACAGAAAAAAGCCATGCCATCTATCCTCAGGGAAGACAGAGGGGGTAGGAAGCCTTGTAACTCACCAAACATGTTCCTTAGTTGAGATAAGCTAACATTATCAATGAAGGGCTCAACAGTCCTTTTTATAGAACCATCTGAGTTACAGCTGACTGCCTCTAAATAGTTTAACTTAAAGCATACGTCAAAAACATACAGGCAAAGTATAGAGACAAGGTATAGAAATTATGAGACAGGGAGCTTCTGGAAAACTCAGTTATTAAGATGAGATTTTTCTTCACTTTTCCCTAAGCGTATTTTTTGAAAAGATGTTGTACATGAGTGTATGCACCAGTGGAAAGATAGGGATGGGGAAAGAAAAGAAAGGAAAAAGTTTTCCATAGCTAGAGGTATTTGCTTTTTGCTTTGCAAATGCATTTCTGTCAACTTTTAAAAGTTGGGAGGAAATGAGATAGATATATGTGTAAAGAGAAGTGACTGGAAAAAATGGATTGAAGAGCAGTTTTTAGTTAGAGCTTAGTTTAGTGACAAGCATCCTGTTTTCTTTAGAGGATACTACTTTCTGTTGTGTGCTATTTTCTTTACAAAGGAAGGTGATTAGAGCTGTTTCAATTCAATTTGAATGTTAAGCTTATTTTCAATGAAACCAACTCTAAAGCACACTAAAAAAAGGAAAGAAAAATCTCACACTGACTGTATAATTCCTACTGGGTATGAATTCCATCCGAATAACCTAGAATATGAAGGGACTAAAATGATAACATTAATGTAGACCATTGTATTCCTAAAAGTTCCTCTCCTATTTTGATTAACACAGGCAGTCAGGTTAAGGTCTTATAACCTCAAATTTGTATTTTGCTCAAGTAATCCAGATCTTATTACATTAGGCAAACACTATTCTAGAGAACAGTGGATCATGTAAACACCTTTAATATTATTCATGAGTTTCACTTTCATGGTAAGTTAGAAATATGCTACAGATATTCTCTTATGAATGGCCTTATTTAGCCTCTGCTATTGCTTTTCTGCATTTTTTCATTACAATTTAAAGAGGCTTTGATTTACCTCCTGACCCCAGGCACGGTGTTCCTTTGTCCTCGATTTTTGCTGCAGTTTCTTAACTAGGCTTCTGTCCTGTGTTTATTTTCCTACCTTTTGTCTCCTGTTGGCACCGGTTCATATCCACAGTCAGAAGTGCATGCTGAAGTTAATACACTTAGCTTTAGACAGCATGGGGATTTTAATGGGTGTGTGGTTTTAATCAGTCTGTAGTTTACCGCTTCTTCATAGTGTGTCACCGGCTGGCAGAAATGAGACCATCAAACACTTGTACAACAGGACAGCTTTGCTAAGCAGTGCCTGCAGCTCACATTACAGGACAGACATCTTTGGGGGGAATAGTGATCTCAGAATTGAAAGAACATACCACATCAAAACTGAGCCATATATACTTCATATATTATATTAACATATTAACATATACATCAGTCTTTGTAAGTAATGTTTCAAATTTCCTAAAATAATATTAAGGTAAGGTGAGCATGCTTAGTAAATTGGAGTAAAGGCCTGGAAACAAGTTTAAAAGTTATATTTTAATAATATGCCATAGCATGTAATAACTAACGTGTCCTATATTCATTCATTTATTCAGTAGACATTTATTTTGAACAACTACATGGTTCCAGTTGCTGTTTAGAGCACAGAGGATAGTATTGAACAAAAATAGCTTTTTGATCTCTTGAAGTGTGAATAAATGTGTGAAGAAAGGCAAGCCAGAGGAACATACCCATTGGCAGATGATTCTAGGTTCTTTGGTGGCATTGTCCAGACAAAGTGGTATGTCATCATGCAGAAACTAAGGGAACAAATGGGGCTTTGTGGAGGAGGGGGTATTCTTCAGGAAGACTTGTATTTGGTGTGTTCAGCAAGAGGAAGGAAGACAGTTTAACCTAAAAGGATGAGAGCTGGAGAGTTGGGAAGAGATAGGGCTAAAAGCGAGTATAGGTAGTAGAGACTCTTAGAGAGAAATTCTGGGAGTTCTTGCTGAGTTCCTATGTGCTGTGGAGAAGGCTTAGCATTTCATTGAGTAATATTTGAAGTCCTTAGCATACGAAAAAATTTGAGATTTTTATATAATATAGTTTGATGGTATCTAAGTTCCTTCCCCTCTCTGCCCATAACCTTACTGCCCCCCTAATGATTTAATGTTCTCTATTACTGAAATAATAAGGCCTATAGAGTCTAATTTTTGTCCCCAAATGTCCTTCAATTTGGGTCTATCCACTAGAGCCTGGCTAATCTATCAAGAGTCCTATCCTTGAAAGAGATTGACTTTCCCCCTCCCAGCAGTCAGTTGTTGTCCAAAGTTCCTTAGGTTGGGTTGGCATTTCTAACTCACTTCCCCAAGTCTTTGTAACATAGCCATTTTAAGAGTATCATTCAGTAGTATGGACTATAATCACATTGTCCCCCAAAGCAAAAATCTACCTCTGGTGAGCAACTCCCTAATTTCCTAGCCTCTGACAATCCCCATTTTACTTTCTGTAAGTTAGATAACTTTATATACTTTATATAAACGGAGCCATGTGGTATCTCTTTGTGCTTGGTTTCATTCATTTTGGCATGCATTTTATATTTTGACTTCTGTTATCTTTATGTTTAGGCTTCGTGTACTTGGGCATACAGCTAAAGAAGGGCAAAGGTGGAGAGAGGACCACTTTTGGACGCTATTGTAAGGATGAAGAAGGGATTGAAGGTATTGTGATCCTTTCCTCCCTAAATTGTTTCTGGCCATGGTATTTTGTCACAGCAACAGAAAAGTAACTGACACAGGTTTACTTTTCGAAATTTGAGTGTTTAGCACTGGGGTGTGTAGTTCAGTTGGTGAAGTTTGATCCCTAGCACTTAATTAACTGGGCATGGTAGTGCATGCCTACAATCGCAGCACGCTGGAGGTAGAAGCAGGAAGATCAGAAATTCAAGGTCACCTTCTGCTACATAGCAAGCTTAAGGATAGCCTGGGATACATGAAACCCTGTCTTGAAAAAGAAAAAAGAATCAGAAGTTGAGTTTTTGCATCTGCTTTGAATATGAATGTGCTGCTGTGGAATCAGAACATGAGCATAGCAGTGTGTGAGAGGATATGGCAGGGAGAGATAGGGAGCCGGTGAACATTTTCTGAGCAGAGGAGAAAACAATTTGATCTGATAGTGAATTGGCCACACCCTACAAGATATTTTGAAACATCATTTAAATTAGAAATGCTTCTTTTTTTTTCCTCATGACCTTTGCTCATCATTATTTGCACTTGAAGTGGGCTTGCCTCAAAGAAATTGTATATAAATTGGGAGAGAGTAAGGGAAAACCTCATTTTTCTCTGCGTTTTGTTTTAAAGATGGTATTTCGTTATGCGGGGTGAGGGAGTATGTGCGTGAGTGCAGGTGCTGGATTCACTGGATCTGGAGCTCCTGGTGGTTGTGAGCCACCTGACAGTGGTGGGACCAGATTCCATTCCTCTGCAGGAAGTGCTCTAAACCACTAAGCCACCTCTCCAGCCCCTCACTCTTCTCCTGATTTTTAATTTAACATTAGGAACACAAGGGAAAAAGAATTCTACAAACAGTACTTTTTTTCAGTATATACGAATATTAAACATAGCCATTGAGGAATATTTCTGAGTGCTAAAACGTACTGGTTATTGTTTTAGCCGATTTAGCGAAAAGCCAATTGTCTGCAGCTTGAGCTTCTTTAAAGAGCTGGTTACTGTAGCATGCCAGGTCTCTTAGGAGACACTACAAGATGTAGTGACAGGACACATGGTCTCCTAGGCTGTGCTTCTCTGCCTCTTATCCTGTCCTGCATTTTCCAGATTGACAAGAGGGAACAAAGCATTGGGAGCCCATGCTGGCTGTGTATAGTCTTCCCTCCCGTTCTCTGACCATTCTTAAGCATGTCAGGCAGATTTTTTGTAATTAGCTGCAAAGGCAGGCAATTCAGTTTCACTTTGCTGAACCCAATCTGGAGGATTGACAGCAAGGCTTTAATAGATTCCTTCAGTAGATAATTAGACCAGTTTAACGCAAGCACTGCATGAATTAACATTTGCACTTGGTATGAATATTCAGGTCTCCCATGCTTTCTGGGGTGTGAGTTGTTTCCCCAGGATCTTCAGGAGTGCCTGTTAGGGGCTTGTAATGTATTGATTAGTGCCGAATGGCACCAATTAGAGAGTGTGGGCATATCCCCAGAGTCCAAGATGAGACACTTACTGGTGGTACTTTTGTTTTTTCCTGTAAACTCTAACCGAGACAGCAGATTGCCTGCTTCAACTAGTCATATGCTTGAATTTTGACATGAATTTTGCTTTAAAGTGATATGCAGAAAGCTACTAAGTTTCCTCGCTTTTCCTGGAATTGTGCCATCTGTTCATCTCTCCACTGTCTGTGAGGCTTTTCATCTGTAAGATTAATCTCTGGATGTTATAAATATGATAACAGTGGTTGAATAAATAATCATTGGGCTATTGAAACTTGCTTTTTGTAGTGATAAAAATTGTTTTTGCACAGTTCATTTCCACATCAAATATTAGATCTATATTTACATGTATGTGGAAATTCCTTAGAACTTTGTGCCATTATTTTTTAAATCTCTAAGGATATAAAAACTTAAATGTGCATGCTTTTATAATGAAACAGGGGAGGAACTTGGAGGTAGATGGGGGATGGCGTCAATGAGAATAAATAAAGTTAATATTTTGATGTGTTAATTTAAAGGAAAAATAAAATTTAATTATTTATGGAAATTGAGAGAGGTTGTATAACATGAATCGCAAGGAAAAGTGCCTGGGTATGAACCTCTCTTTCACTTATTAGATGTGTGAGCATGAGATCCTTGGTCCGTAAATCATGATGCTAGCAATGGCACCTGCTTCATATAGTCATCATAAGGCCTATGGGAGTTTAATATATAAAGATGCATTTAGAGGAGTGCCCAGTACCATGTAAAACTCTATGTTTGTTCTTCATATTTGTTCATATATGTGCATATAGATGTATGTATGTATGTGTTTATGTATACCCACCCATACATATGTAGTAAAGGTACTTTGAAATGATCATTTCTAAAATAAATAAAACCACTGAAAGTAAACTTTGACTTCCAAACACTTCTTACTGCTAAGAGGTGACAACCACTCTCAGCAAGGAAAACATCAGGCTTTGTTTTCTTCTACCTGCAAGTTCCTGTGCTTCCCCTCCATTCCTCTCATCTGAGACTTTACATGCACTTTGGAGGTAAATACCAGGTCTGGCTCACAGATAGAATTTTCATAGCCCAGAGAGTAGCCACATGATGCTACGCTCACCTTTTCTGTGACTGCCCATCCCTGTCCCATCCCTGCATTTAGTTATGCAGCAAGGGTGTATATATAGATTGTGCGTGAACACCAGCTTCAAAACTATGTGCTTAATACCTAGGTATTAAGGCATTTAGATTGAGATATGGATAGAATGTTAGCAAACTTCTTTCTGCTCTAATTGAAGGTGGCCTCAGGCCTTTCTCAGCAGGAGTAGATGATCCATGCTACTGTCAGAACCCTCTGTGCAAAAGAAGGTTGACTCCCTACCCAACAGAAATAAAGAGCTGTGTTACTCCTGGGGTAATTCAGGAAAAGCCTGAAGGCCAGCTATTTTATCTTTGTATGTTTTCTAAGTGTTAAGTAAATAAAAGTGTGTCAGTTGAATTGGAGAGAAATTTCATGAATGCTGGCCCTGAAAGGGGGTCCGGGCATTACTCCTCTGCTGGTTTTCTAAGAACCATTTCTCAATTGGAGGCCCCTGTTTATACATAGACAAGGATATGGGGGTCCATATATGTCCTGTGTGTTCAGGGGAGATGAAAGATGTTTTCTGACTAAGACTAATTAAATGGAGTGTATTAAACAGGTACCTTAGTGACCTTTTATTGGAGTTCATCAGATTCAAAATTGGGATTAAACAGATGCATTAGTGACCTCTTATTGGGATTCAAATGTAATCATTTTTTCTTTTAATAATGTATGTAGCAAATGTCAGTGTGCTATGACTGTACAAAATTCATTCAATTTAGTGAGCAGACTGGATATTGCTAAAATTAAATATCTGCCTCCTTAGTAAATTATATCGTGTTATTGAACTACTTGTTTATTTGGAGAGAGTTCTTTCCAGACATTGAAACAATTGATTTTATATAGGAAGGGCTTCTACTGAGATTAGTGCTGTGGTCACCAGGTTTTCAGGGGGTATTGGAGTCGGGGAGGGATGTGAACACTTTCTACCTCTCTGTGTTGGTGTCAGGTTTATGAGAGATATCTTACATCAAAGAATGATCAAACCCAAGTTACTACAGCATAGATAAATAAGAACGTGTTGCCTTTCAAATATCTATGAGATTATATGGTAATGCAGGCAGCATTTCTGCTTCTCAGTTTTTCTTTTGGGGCATCTACTTACAAGCAGAAAAATATTGCCTCTTTTGTCTCCCAAATGTAAACCAGCTAGGATTTTCATAATTCTCTTTCCTTTCTTTGATTTTAAAAAAGTGTTTCTTTTATGCGTATAATGAGTGTTTTGCCTGAATGTATGTAAGTGTATTCCTGCGCACAATGCCTCCAGAGGCCAAAGAGAGTGTTGGATTCTGGAATTGGAGTTTTGGATGGTTGTTAGCTTCCATGTGGATGCTGGGCACTTAACCTGTCCTCTACAAGAGCAACCAGTGTTCCTAACCACTTAGCCATCTCTCCAGCCCCAGCAACCCAGTTTTTTTTTCTGATTTTAAGTTTGTTATTTTGTAAACTGAAGCTGTTAAATCAAAATTAGTATTTTATGAAATTCATCTAAGAATTAGATCACTTCACAGATTTAAAAAGCAGGCTGCAGTGTTGGAGGGAAAATAGAATATTATAAAATGAAAATAAAGAGATGAGACATCATCATCCTATGATATATATTGAAGTTTGTTGAAACTGTCCTACTGTGGACCTGATCCCGGGTAGGCAAGGAGCTAGATGTGAGGTAACAGGAAAACTGCAGTTGCTTTTGGTAGTATATCTCCTGGTGATCAGAAGGTTCCTTTGGGTTTGAATATCCATGAAGTTAGAGAGTTCCTGCTAATTAGTATCAGGCATTTTCCCTCATGCATGCACTAATGAAAGTTCTTCATCTTCAAAAGACATGAGTCATTATAATATCACTTTTTGCTTTGTGATTTGGGCTCCTCTTTTGGGTGAACATTTCTAGAGGGAAAAAGTGTCACCTTACAGCATGTATATGCCATGTATGTCATAAATATTCCTAAAACCTTCTAAAATTGCACAATGTATAACTCATAGGTTTGCTGCAATTACAGTCTCTCTTTGGAGTGTTTGCTTGCTTAGTTTTGCAAAGCAAACTTCTGCTTAAACATTCTATGCCTATTGAATGAATTCGTTCCTTCAAGAAGACAAGACCCAGAATGGCGAGATGACTCAGTGGGCAATAAGGAACTTTGCCTCAAAGCCTAATGACTTGAGTTTAATCCCTGGGACCAACATAGTAGAAGGAGAGAACTAAAAACTTCTCTCTCTCTTTCTCTCTCTCTCTCTCTCTCTCTCTCTCTCTCTCTCTCTCTCACACACACACACACACACACACACACACACAGACACAGAAAGAGAAGAAATTTTTAAAAAGAAGAGAGCCCCCGAAAACAGAAGGAAACAGCTGGAAAATACCTTCAGAATATTTATTTCACTTTGTCTGTTTCATTATGTCACGTTAAGGAGTAATCATTGTCATTGGAAATGACTTCACAGGAATTTAACTAAGGCTGTATACTTCAGCATGACACTGCCTTGAGTCTGATGGGGAGAATGACTGTCCTATAAAATGGTGACTTTATGACTAAGTTCCATCATAAAAATATCTGAAAAAGTAGTCAACACAAGAAATCTAAAAAGTTAGAATTGAAAGTGCCCATGTTCTGCTACTAGAGACCCTGTGCCTTCCCTTTCTGCTCCAGCCTCCTCGACACAGCGTGAAAACAGACACTGCAATTGACAGCAAAGATTTACTCATGATTATGCCTTTCATATGGGTGGGAGGATGTGATTATGCCTCAGAAGTTGTCACTAATGTTCTTAAGAGCACATCCCTTGGGTATGCCAACACTGTCTTAGCTCTCATTTAGCCTTATTTCCTTCTGCCATGTATTCCTCAAGGTATACACTTGTGAGTAAGTTATGCTTGTTTTTTCAATTTAAGCCAAAATTTAAGCCAAAAAATATCCTTTCCCAAGACCTATTTGGAAAATTATGTCTAGAACTTTGTATTTTACAGAATATGAATGACTCCTGAGTTGGGAATTACATGAAAGTCTAGGTAAAATCATCCTCCCATTCTCCCAATTGTTTTGTGTGTTTTACTGTTAAAGATAATATGCTTGATAGCTTTGGTGTCAACTAGACACACTTGGGGTGAGAGAACCTCAATTGGGGAATTGCCTCCATTGGACTAGCCTGTGGCCATGTCTGTGGGGTATTTTCTTGATTGTTGAGTGTTAGGGGAGGGCACAGCCCACTGTGGGTGGTGCCATCCCTGGGCAGGTTGTTGTCTGTTATATAGGAAAGCAGGCTGAGCCTGGGCCAGGGGAATAAGCCAGTAAACAGTGTTCCTCCAAGGCCTGTGCTCCAGCTCCTGCCTCCAGGTTTCTGCCCTGAGTTCCTACTTTTGACTCGCTGATGAACTGTGTAACCCGGGAGATGTAAGCCTTAGAAACTCTTTCTTCCTCAAGTTAGTATTGGTCAGAGTGGTTTCTCAGAGGAATGGAGAAACAAAGTAGGATAGAATTGGTACGAGGATTGTAGAGTAGTGCCGTGCCAGACCTGACCTTGGTGTTTGGGGGAAGAATTTTGGAAGCCTTTGGAACTTTGGACTAGAAAAGCTATTGAGCTTTTAGAGTTTGCTGCTGTGGAGCTTGAAACTGTTATGCTGAAAAGAGTTACAGATGATGGAAACCTGGCTTGGGAAGCTTCAAAGAGATAAGGAGTGTTTGTGTGATATTTTGAATTTAGAATCTGTGGGTTCTGGTCAGCTAGGCCTGAAGAATCAGCTGTGATTAAGAAGAGACCTAAACCACTGAAGTAAAACCTTTGTTTTACTGGGACAATTGATGCTGGTTACCTGGGACTGAAAATTCAGCTCTAAGTAACAAGAGACCAGCATCGCTGTGGTGAAGTCTTCTGGGAAGTATTTCTCTGCGTCAGTAACAGAAGCTGTGGCTCAGTGAGGGCCCAAGACCTCCATCTCAAGCTAGAAGCAGGACTTGGTATTTATAACAGTCTCCCACATGGTTCTGGTGTTGAAAGTCTGAAAGGATCACAGAATAGCTGAGGCTTGGCACTGGGAGAGGCCAGGAAAGGCCACTGGTGAAAGTGCGGCCTCTGTTGCAGTGAAGACCCCAGGACTGCAGGGGTCATGGGGAGAATCTGAGGATTTGTACCAGGAGAGACCAGAAGAGGCCGTTGGCAAACATGAAGCCTAAGTTTCAGTAGAGACCCCAGGTTTTGGAGATGCCACCACCACGGGATAACCACGTAGGACAGCAGTAGGTACAGAATCGAGCGGGCCTGGGCCCACTGGACGAGCTGTGTGTACTGTGAACAGCAGAGACAGAGAAGTGGAGCTGTTGAAACATTTGGAGCCTAGAAGATTGTGAGTGAATCCCAGATGTCCAGTCTTGACCTATTTGCTAGACTTAGGTTTTGCTTAGGCGTGCCTAATTCTTCTCTGTGAAATAAGACAGTACTTGTTTTGATTTTTACAGGAACCCACCATTAAGAGACTTTTAAAAGAGACTATGACCTTTTAAGTGTTTGGATTTTTTAAGGTCTGTGGGGCTTTTAAGGTTGTGTGTCTTAGTTATAATATCAATGTTAACATATATTGGGGACATTTAAGATTGTCATTTAAGAGAGATATGTTTTGTGTGTCACACTGAAAAGGGGTCACTTGTGCTGGATAGCTTTGGTGTCAACTTGACGCACCTAGGGTGAGGGAGCTTCAACTGTGGAATCGCTTTCATTGGACTGGCCTATGGCCATATCTGTGGGGTATTCTCTTGATTATTGAGTGCTGCAGGAGGGCTTAGCTCACTGTTGGTGGCGCCGTCCCAACAGTGGCAGGTTGTTATCTATCATATAACAAACCAGGCTGAGTATGGGCCAGGAGAGCAAGCCAGTAAGCAGTGTTCTTTCATGGCCTATGCTCCAGCCCCTGCCTCCAAGTTTCTGCCCTGAGGTCCTACTTTGGGTTCCCTGGTGAACTGTGTGACCCGGGGAGGTATAAGTGAAATAAACACTTCCCTAAGTTGGTATTGGTCACAGGGTTTTGTCACAGCAGTGAAGGGGCAAACTAGGACACCATGTATGAGTCAAAGTTCCCAGAAAAAAATACACACCTTGAAACTAAACCTTCTGCAAGGTTGATCAGTGGATTAGAACTTCAACGATTATGGAATTCTGTAAGTCTAGAGCCTCATTACTCTTAATTTGGGCCATCTTTGGCCCCCTAAAAAGCTATTACTTTTGCACTCTGTGTCTGACCTAGAAAAAAAACTTTTGGGTATGTATTAACAAAATCCTAGCTTCCATCAGCCAAAAGGCTGAGTGTTATCAGTTAGTATTTGAAGCCTGTAGTTGACATTTCTCTTTTGCTATAAACAGCCTACTTGATGTTTCTACCAATGTATTTGAAATGTGTCTTGATTTATGGTTCTCTTTGTTTTGTTACTACAAAAAGTTCATAAAATTGCTTCCACATTAGAAATGGACTTTGGGATGATCTAAATCTGTGTTCCTGAGTCATGGCCACTAATATTTGGCTCCAGAATAAATTGTCTCTTATCTCCTTTGAGACAAAGGCTGTACTAATACACAGACAGATGTAAAGGATGGTGCAAGTGCTTTTTTCTAAATTTTGAGACTAGGAGTACTTTAAGTAATGTGGAACTCAGCAAGGCCGCATGTCACTCATAAGAAACAGTTGGAAATCTTGTCGATAGCATTAAACCGGGTTGATAAACAAGGTGTCAGAAAAGTCTACTTTCACATTCCAGGCCCGAGAGAGAGGAGAGGTTCATTGTTTGGGTAGTCTTAGTCACGGAGCTCAGCCTTCCCGAACCTCAACTGTCCCATGTTCGCATGCGTGTAATGCAATGCTTGTTTCCTAATGTTATGGTAGCAAAAGGCCCCTTAAGAGAAAACTAGTGAAGAGAATAAACAACTCTGGTCTGGACGAAGACGCAGCTTTCTAGTTTTACTGGTCAGTCACCTGGTCATAGAACCACCCTGGGAAGGCGGGTTTACATGTAAGTCATGCTAGAGATGGGCAGAGTACCTAGTGTGTTGATGAGATGGGGAACTTTTCGTGCCTGGAATCCCCGCCCCATTAGTGCAGTACTTGTGGACTGGCTTTTCTTCAGCAAAGCATAGCGTCCGTTCATCTTTCTGTCTCTTTTCTAACTGTGCTTTCCCTAACGCTTTGGACTGTCACAACATTTTGGGTTTCTTTACTTTTTCTCTAAAGTTCCCTTCCTTCCCCTCACCATCAGATAGTCTCCATGTCAACTGGCTGTAAACCTGCAAGACTTTATGACTTTTTCCCCCTCCCCTTGCCATACTCCTGCTCGAGGTATCTGGGGAGATTTACAGCTTGGGCAGCCTGAAGAATTTTCCTTAAATTCTAATAACTTTGTCCCAAAGGTTCCATTTGAGTCCATTCTTAAATTCCTTTTTGAAGGGAAGTAAGAACTCTAAAGGGGGATCCTGTTTTCCCTTGTATCACTGTATTTTGTTAGATTATAACTGATATATCATTTGCCAAGATCTTGAACAATGAATTATCCATTGTGGGCACTCCACAAATGTTAGTTTCTTATCATGGAAAGGAAGTTGAACAAAGATGTTGTTCGTTTTTTGTTTCTCTAGCTTATTTTCATCAATCAAAAATTTAAAATCTTTGGTGTATGTGTGTGTGTGTGTGTGTGGTGCATGGGTGTAGTGTGAATGTGTGCTCATGCAGAGGGCAGAGGATGACCAGTGCATTCCCAGAATCACTCACTCTCCACCTCCCAATGTTGGGCTATAGGCATGCCTCAATCATACCTGGCTTTTCATGTGGATACTAGGCATTCAAAGCCCAGATACTGTTTGTAAAGAAAGGGCTCTTTCTCTAGGGAGACATCTCCCTGCCCCCAAATCTTTCTCCTTCTTTAATGCAGAAGTGAGAGAACTATTCTAACTTGGTGATATGTTTACAAAGGAAAGGAATATACATTAATTCAACACTTCACATGATAGTAAGAGCTATACAGTCAGCATCTCTTAAACCTCCTTGTCCATAAAGCAATTGGAAAAGCACCTGTTTCTATAACATTTCTTATATTCAATAATATTTCTAATATTAAAGTAAATATGTTATTTAGGGGATTTGCTAAAATATTTAGGACATACTTACAGTTGACATTTCTAGGTGATGGAGTTTGTTTGTGAATTTCATTCTCTGAATTTTTAGAAGTGATAAGATATTACTTGGGTTTATTTATTTGGAAAGGTGTCTATGATTTTAAGAACATATTTAATGACCTTGTGCCCCAATTAGTAGGGTAACACACAAGGTTTGACAATTCCAGCAATATAAAATATATAAAGTAATTAAAGCAAGTTCATGCCACATCCTCCATGAACTTCATTTATAAGCAGAACAAATATATTTTCATTAATAAAAATAATCAGATTCTCCTATTCCAGCAAACTATCCTGAGAGTAAAAGATGTTTAGAAAGCCTAAGGACGTTGAGATACGTGACTATCATTGTTAACTTTCCTCCTGTGATATTTACCTTCATAACCTCATTTGAGGCTTTAAAAGGATTCTGAATAGAAAACTCGTGGCATTGGCAGAGAAGAAAAGCCTCTGCTAATATGCAGAACACACATGCCACCCATTGTGTGAATCTGCACTGACAAGGCTCTATTGGAAGCTTGCTGTGCCACAATAAAGTGAAACGTATGCCCAGATCTACCTAGACCAGACTGAACTGAGAGACACTGGATGGAAAGAGTCCTCAGGAGATTTGGCTAAATGGAGCCAGAAAATCACACCTGCTTGAAATATCCATAATCACAACTGAAGTTGCTGTCTCTTAATTAACACAGAACCACCTGAAAGGTGTCGATTAAACAATCTGGCTGAGAGGCAAATGCTTTGAGACACACAGGGTAGAAAGAAAGGTTCATTTTTCTTCTTAGATTACATTAAGTAAAATAGATCTCAAGAGATTTAATCACATAGGAACAGAAAATTGTCCTTTTTAGTGTCATGGTGTACTAAGACAGTAGGCAGGAATCTCTCCTCTAGTTGGTGGTATCACTGTCTATAGATGGATATTTGTGACATCATTTCCCCTTAATCAGGCCTCAAGTTTTGATGGGAGAAAGTGAGAGATATGATGCAGTCTCCACAGGGGGCTGTCTGAAAGAAGTCTCCCTGTCTCAAGAAGGAGAGCCAAAGGCATGGGACTTGGCCTATGCTTTCTTCCCTCGATAAGCTCAGTTTCTACATCTGTAAATGGGGAGGATTCATTTTTTTCCTTATGTATTGAGCTTCTGCTGTGTACCAGACATTCAGCTTTATGTAAGAAAAGTAACACAAGGCCAGGGTGCTTATCCTTCAAAAGTATAACGGAGAGAGAAGGCAGCACGAGGCAGAGCACTCAGGGATAATCATTGCAGCATGCTAATCTGTCATTGAGGGTTCTTGTGGTGGGCTAAAGTGATGAGAAAGGACTTGAAATTTTACTATAACTTTTCTTTATTCTTGAGAATTTCATACTTGGACATGATGAAACACCCACCTCAATACCCTTGGATATCCCTGTGTATCCTTTCCTAACACATCCACCTCCCACATTCATGTTCTTTTTTATTTTGATACCCCACTAAGTCCAGTTAGTGCTGTCCACACAAGTGCATGAGTGCGGGGCCTTCCACAGGAGCATGGGATCCTACCAGTGATCATATCCTCAGAAAAGAGTGGTTCTCCCTCCTTGTCCTAGTTTCTCCACTGCTGTGGAAAAATACTCTGACCGATACCAATGTGAGGAGGAAAGAGTTTATTTGGCTTACACTTCTGGTCACACAGTTCATCAGGGAGCCCAAGGTAGGAACACAGGGTAGGAACCTGGCTGCAGGAGCTGGAGCACAGGCCATGGAAGAATGCCGCTTACTGGCTTGCTTCCCTGGCCCAGGCTCAGACTGCTTCCTTATACGATAGACAACAACCTGCCACAGTGGGCTGGGCCTTCCCCCAGTACTCACCAATCAAGAAAATACCCCGCAGACATGGCCATGGCCACAGGCCAGGCTAATGGAGGAAATTTCCCAGTTGAGGCTCCCTCAACCCAGGTGTGTCAAGCCGACACTAAAGCTGTCCAGCACACCCCTTCAGTGGCTATCCACTGCTAATAGTTCCTCAGTAATGGGCAAGGCTTGGAGATTTCCCTCATCTGTGCTGGATTTCTGGCTGGTTTGATCTTGTGCAGGTCTTCAACAGGTAACCGTAGCTGCTATGAGTTCAGAAGTGGGATGGCATGTCATAGGATTTTAAAGCCTCAGAATTACAGACTGATTTTTCCCCCATGGAAGCTATAAAATAACTGATCGTATAGACACACCAGAGCATTCCAGTCCCATAGATGCTTCACTCTGGGCTGTAACTCAGACTCCCTTTCTCTATGGAGCCAGTTTACAAAGCCTTCATCACAGGAGACAGGTGTGGCATTAGCCTGATGAAACTTTAGCTCAGAGAGTCGGGAGACTTGCAATGGCCTTTCAATAGCAAGTGACAGAGATGGAACTTGAACCCAGTCCTCTGATTCCACTTGACTTGACCTGTTTCACTTCCTGCCTCCTGTGTATAATCCCACACTCACAAGAAGTCTTGATGCCATGAGGAAAATTCCCCGGGCCTGGTCCTTCCTATTGCACCTACTTTGCTCTTTCCTTTCTCTGTCCCTGATGCCCCAGACTGTGACTGCTTTCCTCCTCCTTGATGTAAAGTCTTAATCTCTAGTGCTAGGACTTTAGGTTAGGAGTCAATGGCATACTGGAGACTACCGTGCATCTATCCTTCTCTTAAGGATGAGATAGGAGGCAGAGTCCTCTTCCCTCCATCCAGATTCCTTAATGGTTGAGGAATCTCAAACTGAGCAAACAGCTGACATTTGTTGTTATTCACCTTTCTCCCCTGTCTTTCTCTTGCCATTTATTTATCTACAAAAAAAAATAACATTTGCTCAGAAAGATTTATTTCACCTCTTTGAACTGAGAACTCATGACACTTGGCTTAAAGACAGTATTACACAGTAAAATGTTCAAAATGAGTTGAACTGATCTTTCAGGACAAGCTTATAAAGTTCCTTCTCTGAGATCAAAATTAGTCTCAGAGCTGGAAATTCAAACCAAAATAACAGTATGTCCCTGTTTTAAAGGAGCTCAAAACTCAGGGAAATCAAAGGACAGTTAAACTAGGTGTGGTGACACATAGTACTTGAGCAGCTGAGGCAGGAGGATCATGTTCATGTCCAGCTGGGCTGTCTGGCAAAGCCCATCCTCAAAACAAAAAAAAAACCTTACAAAACAGAAGGGTATTTAAGCGCCAAGAACAGTGGTTGTTGGAGGTAGCCCTCAAGGACCACCCAGGAACTGGGGAAAAGCAGGGTTCTTGCCCAGCTGTGGTCAGGAAAATATTTCTGAGCCTTTAGACACAATGCAAACTTAAATTCAGTACAGAAGAGGCAGGGAGGTTGGGGTGGATTCTAGCAGAAAGAATGCAGGCAAAAAGACAGATGAAAAATAACAAAACAGTACCTATAGAGTGTTTGCAGGCCAAGCTCACTCTGTCTGCCCTCTATATCTATCTATCATCTATCTATCTATCTATCTAACTTTTCTATCTATATCATCTATCCATCTATCACACTTACAAATATATACATATTTATTTATTGCAGTATAGGCATTGGAATCCAGAGTCTCATAAATACTAAGCAAATATCCTACCACTGAGCTCCACCCCAGACCAGCAAGCCCTGTTTTTAAGCCTTCACAAATATTTAGTAAGGTAATGTTTACCATAGTACATGTGTCCTCATTTTTTAATTAGAGAACTGATTGACATAGAGGAAATTCACAGTTCATATGGTTAACCACCATTCTCTGGCACCCATGGAGAGCCTCCAACAGCTCTACATCATTGGAGACAAAATGAATCTGAAGGACAGGAACAGCAGGTTGGAGGGCCATCACGTTGCTGGATTCAGCTTTAGGGGGCGCCATCATATCACAGTTACCAAAGATTTGTATTGTTATTACTGCAATCTTCCAGTAGATGGCAGCATTGTACCTCAAGGAAGGGTACTTTTTCCTAATCCCTACAAAGGCACCCTGAGCATTGGTGGTAGCTGGCTTGGATTCAGAAGGTGTGGACCTCTACTAAAAGTTCTACCAAAGAAGAGAGGGATGCTCAACTTTCTGTTTTATTATTCTTTTTATTAACTAAAATTTTTTAATAGCTTTATTTAGTGTGACATAATAGAAATTACCCTTGTTGAAAGTATACAAGTTAATGCTTTTCTTTAGGACATTTATGGAGTTGTACAACCATCATTACATCCTGTTTGGAAATATTCCTATAACTCTGAAAATCACCTATTGCTGTCAATATCTACTACTGCCACAGGCCACAGGTAATTACTGACCTTTTGGTTTCTTGTTCTGTTTCCCTGGGTGCATGACATCACATCATGGACCCTTTCTTCAGAGTTGGTATCTGACTATACACTGATGAGCTCTGCACTGCAGTAGACACCTCTCACTGTAGACTCTACTCACCAGTCTCAGGAGAAGCTTGCTCTCTGATGACAGTTAATTCTGGATTCCAACAATTCTTTTGGGCCCAATAATCTAGAATGATTCACGGAATTCACTGAAAATGTGAGTATAGTTTCACTATAAAGGCTACAGTATAGGACAAGATCTGGAGAGGGCCTGGGTGCTGGTATTCCATCTGCTCTTCTTGTAGAATAAGGGAGCCTCATCTTCACTCCTCATTGTACTGTTCAGCTATTCTGAGATGCCTCCAGGCCCCAGTGCTCAGGCATTCATTAGATAGGCATGATTTATTAAGTCTCTGAGCATGTCACTGAACTCAGTCTTCAGTCCTCCTCCTGTCCTTGAATGTCCAGTAGCACCAACTGATGCTATCATCACCACCATACCTTGAGCTACCAGCGACACTACGTCCACCCGCACATGAGCCATCCCTACCACCATCACCACCACTAGCACTGCCATAAGCCACACTATCATCACCATTACCACCACCACCATCATGAGTCACACCACAGCTACCACTATCACTACTACTTCCGTGAGCAATGTCCTTAGAGCAGACTGGGTGGCACTTACTACCAAGCAAGGAGAATTAGAAGTGATTTCAGGAAGCAGTGTGGAGTGGTCTTTGGACCTGTGGAGGATGAAGGTGCTGCAGGAGACCTGAGAGGAATGCTGGGATAGGGTGTTGATGGCAGGCATAGATCTAAGCATGTGACCAATCCATCTAAGAGACTAGCTCCAGCTGGGAAGCACAAGAGTGGTCCAGACCATTCCTCAGAGCTGTCCCACCCTGAGAGGGAAATCATGGTGGAGATAGAGTGTCCTTCTATCCCACCAAAGGGGGAGCCAGACTTTACCAAGATCTTTACACTCTTTCCATGGATGCCCCACTGCTTGCCCATTAGAGAGAAAGGGTTTGGGTTCCGAGAGACAAATGGAATCCCAACACCCCAGGAATCTCTTCTGCAGTATTCTGGACCCCTGAACCTTGGGCAACGGAGTGAAGGGATCAGGGACTCAGAGCTTGGACCAGTCATTTTGAGTAGTAGCCAGGACATGTTTCTTTTGAAGTCAAAACTGAAAATAAAGTACATTATGCACTGTTTGAGGTGTGTGTGTTGGGAGAGATAGCACTCTGCATGGAACTACATTTTCTTCCTCATAAACTTTGAACTTTGAGATTATAATTAGAATCTGAAGAAATACATGTCATTTGGAAAATCAAATGCCCACTATCTCATAGGAATTAGTAATTTGCAAGGTTGTGGTTGTGCCTTTAGCTCAACGGAACAATACTTGACTACTATGTACAAAGCTCTAGGTTCTATACAAAGAATTGGGGGGAAAAAACTAGTAACTTGCTCCTTGCCATTTTAGTCATTTTTCCATTGCAAGAATATGCGTTTTATAGGATTTCTAAATAGCTTTAGCTACTTATCTAGTTTTTCCCCTAAAATATAACATTTTCCATGACTAAAAACTTTGTCTACGTGTTTTAATGTAACTTTTCATTTTTATTTAGATGTCTTGGATTTCATTAGATTCTAGCTGTTTAGTACTTGATGAAATCGAAAGACAATAATACTATGAATGGAGTGTGGAGTCTCGGGAATGTGGAAAGCCATGTCCTTTTCTCTCAGGTCTTACTGTGTTCAGAGTGAAGTCTCTGCTGGCTGAGACTGTAGCCCTTGGGATATTGTGTTGCTGTCTGTCCTGCTAAGGTTTTGTAATGGTCAACTTGATACAACATAAAGTCCCCAGGAAGAGGGAACATCAATTAAAGAACTGTCTAGAGCGCATTGGCTTTGTTGCTGTTGCTAATTGACATAGGAGGGCCCAGCCTGCTGTGGGAGTAGAATCCCTAGAGAGGTGGGCCTGGGCTGTGTGGGAAAGCTAGCAGAGCATGAACCAGCATGCAGCGAGCAGCAAGTGGCATCCCTCTATGGTTCTGCTTAAGTCCTGTTTTAGCTCCTGCCATGACTTTCCTCGTGATGGATTGTGAAGCGGTAATGGAAGCCAAATAAACCCTTTCCTCCTCAAATTGCTTCTGGTATTTTTTCACAGCAGCAGAAAGCAGACACTGCCTCTCCTCCTTTTCATTCCAACACAGAGATGTATGAAGTTTATTTAGCCTCAGAATACCCAAATTCCAAGCTGTGTGGAAGAATGAATGACAGCTCAATAGAAGAAGTAGTGAAGCCAGTCGAGGGCTTGGCTGCTTTTCCTGAATACATTTCTCCTCCAAGCATAGCTGACTCCTCCTTGTACCAGTTCAGTCCACAGGTGTCTGAACAGAACTGTTTGATCTGTTCTTGCCACCTCTGCAAAGAACTTCCGGAATTGAATGCAAGATGCAAAACAACTGCATGTTCATCTGGACCCTCACCTAGGTTTGAGTTTAACTTTTTGGTGCAGGATGAAAGACTAGGCTTCCATTTGCTGTGAGAACTCACATACTTTCAGAGGTCTCTGCAGAATTTGACTTTTTGCTTTCTGAGTGAAGCCTGTTTTAATAACTAGTTAGAGTATGGGAACTGGATAGAATATCGGGTTCGGTTTGCTCAATTTCTGTCAGGTTTATCTGTTCTGACTGGAAAGGACGCCTCAGGCACACTTACTTTTTCATCAGTTGAGGGAATTTGTATTTTCCTCACAGATTTTGACTTTCATTTTAGTTCCCTGTTTCACTGTCTTTGGTCTAAGTCATTATGCTGTTATAAAACTTCTCCTGTTCTGTAAAATTCAGGAGGACTGCTCTTCCAGTATTAGGAAAGGTGACAGTGAACAGGGTCAGCCAACTATTTAAGAACAATGTGTCTCCATAACTAAGAAACACTGCATAACCAGAAATGTTAAGAGACTGTTTTGTTGCTTTAAATAAAAACATCTGAAATAAAACTTTGCAAAAAAACCTAAGCTACAGTTTCACTGACTCTTCCTAAATACAAGGTGGTATTTCTTATTCTTTTGTATTATTATTTTTATTATTTGTATGTATTATTCTTTCACACTCTAACAGAAACTATATGTAATTTTAAAGCATCACACCACCCTTGCTA
This sequence comes from Eospalax fontanierii, assembly GCA_035773235.1. NCBI lineage: Eukaryota > Metazoa > Chordata > Mammalia > Rodentia > Spalacidae > Eospalax > Eospalax fontanierii. Next base: position 38,016,813 of record CM069534.1, read on the forward strand.
TTTTCTAGGATAATGTAAATGCTATGGTACTACACACCTTTAAATTTACCTCTGATTTTGTGTTGACTCACTGATAGTTTATGTAGTTTACTGATTCAAACAGTTTCATACTGCTTCATTTAATAAGTCAAAATCAACTTAATTATTTTTAAGAGACAATCAGATTACAGTGTTGTAATGAACATTTCATGCAAACTGTTTTTGTTCATGTAGAAAAAAGTTTCTTTAGGGCTCAATATTTTTTCCATCTCAACTCTACAATATATTACTAAGTTAATCTTTAAAGTTCTTGAGCTAATTTATCCTCCCATCACTATTTAGAAATTTTATATTTATCTGCATCCACTCTGTAGTCATAATTTCAGACTTCTGCATTTTTATGCACTTGATGACTGTGTGGTAATATCTCACTGTACTCTGCTGAAAAGATCGGACACCCATGTTACATTTTTGGCTCCTTAAGTTTCACTTTGTTAACTGCCTGTTCATTTCCTGTATGATTTGTCTATTAAATTGTCCACATTTTTCTTAACAGTTGTTCTGTATATTTATACGTGACAAATACAGATATTTAAGCAATGTAGATTATATTAAGCATTAACTTTCTTAATTTTTGCTTATTTTGTCCTTTATAATATTTTATTCATTCATTTAAATTTTTTATTTATTTATGTTTTAAATATTCTTTTTAAAAAGCAGGGTCTCCCTGTAGCCCCAGCTGTCCTGGAACTCACTATGTAGACCAGGCTGGTCTAGGTTTCACAGGGATCCACCTGCCTCTTCCTCTTGAGTGCTAGGATTATAACTGTACTCCACTGTGGTCAGCCTTTATTTTTGAAGTGCTCTCTATCCAGTGTAGGACTGTTGGCATGCTAGGCAAGAGCTTTTCCGCTGAGATCCATGCTCAGCCTTCGTTTTTCTGGAAAAAGTCTTACTATATAACCCAGGCTATCCTTGAACTTGTAATCTCTTTGCTTCAGTCTTTTAAGTACTAGAATTACAGGATTACAGCACTATACCAACCTCAGAAGTTTCCAGTTTTAATAGAACCATTTCTTTTGTGGTTGACCCTTACTGTGTTTGCTTAAAAGGTATTTGGGGGGCTGGAGGGATAGTTCAGTGACTAAGAGCACTGGCTGTTATTGCAGACGACCTGGGTTGATTCCCAGCGCCCACATGATGGCTAACAACCATCTATAACTCCAGTTCCAGGGAAATCTAATGGACTTTTCTGACTTCATGGGCATTGCACAATATGGGTGCACTTACATACCTACAGGCAATACACATAAAAATAAAAAAGAATAAAATATTTTTAAAAAGGTATTTGGGGAAACTATCATACTTATAATGTTTAAATATTCATTTTATTTTATTAAAATATTTTGTTGATTCTTTGAAAATTTCATACAGTGTATTTTGATCATATTTAGACTCTTTCCCCTTTCTCCTCCCAACTTCATGGCCTCTATTATTTTTTTCTAAAGGACTATGGAGTCAAAACTGTGTTTCCCAAGTGCTCTTGGGTATGGGTCTATCCTTTGGAGTCTGGCCAACCTACCAGGCATCACACCAGTAAGGAAAACTGACTGTTTTCTCCCGGCATCTATCAGTTACTAATAGATACCTGCTAGGACTGGGACTTCCTGTTTACCTCCCCAGTTCATGCTGGGCCCCCATCTGCCTTGGGTTTTCACAGGTCTTATGCATATTGTCATAAGCATTGTAGGTTCATATGTGCAACATAATATCATTATATTTAACTGTTCCTCTGGCTCTTAAAATCTTTCTGCCCCCTCTTCTGAAATGATCCCCAAGCCTTGCGGGGAGAGGTTGTAATAAAGATGTCCTTTTTAAAGGTGAGCAGTCTCTTATCTTCGTATGTTTACAAGTTGTGGATCTTTAATTGCTGTCTACTGCAAGAACATTTTCTGTTGAGAACTGAGATTTGTACTATGTGGGTATAACAATAAATAATCATGTTAGTTTAATACTCTGTCTAGTTACATAATGGTAGTAGTAAGTTCTTTCCTTTGGCTCGTGACATGCCTAACTAGAGGTTCTTGGTCTTAATAACAGTGTCAGATTTGGTGCAATAGTGGCATGAATATTATGGAAATAACCACCTTCTAACGGATACTCATAAATTTCTTGTCTTTATGTTGATAAAGTTTATTAAAGCAGTTTTAGGTTACAGCAAAACTGAGTGGAACTTATGAAGAGTTCCTCAGTGTATCTATCTTCACATACTCATGACTTACCCCATCACAGTGGTATGTTTGACATCACAATTTCACCCCAAAGTCCATAGCTTTTCTTAGGACCCACTGTTTGTATTTTACCTTTTTGGATTTTGAAACATGTACAGTCACACCTCATGATACAGTGCTCCGCCACTTCGCACCCACATCCTCTGTATTCTGCCTGTTCACCCTCCCTCCTCTTAGCACTGGCAACACTGATTGTCTTTACTGTCTCCACAGTTTTGTCATTTCCAGAAAAGGAATATAGCTGGAATCACAGAGATTATCACCTTTCAGATTGGCTTTGTCCATTTACTAGTATGTGTTTATTCTCTACATTCCTCCATATGTTTTCATGTCTTGATAACTCTATTCTCCTTAGCACTGAATAAAATTCCATTGGATATAGGACAATTAATTTATCCATTCACCTGTTGAAGAAGCTCTTGATTACTTCTAACCAGTGACAGTTATGTATAAAGAGGCTCTAAGTATTAATGTGTAGGATTCTGGATGGAGATAAGTTTTTCAAATCGTTTGGGTGAATATCAAAGTGTGATTGTTAGGTAATTTGGTAAAAAAATATTCACTCGTAAAAAGCTGAAAGAGTCTTCCAAATGCTTCAAGTATTTTGCTTTCCCTTTGGCAGTGAATGAGCATACCTCTTGTTCCCAGCCTGACTTTGTGTTGCTATGGTTTTGGGTTTCGGCAGTTCTACTCATTACATAATGCATTTCATTCTTGTCTTAACTTTCAATTCCCTAATGATGTAATGCTAAACATTTTTTCACATGTTCATATATTATCTGTATTTGTTCCTTGGAGAGGCATCTGCATAGGTGTTTTGCTCAATATTAATGGAGATTTTTATCTTCCTATTGCTGAGTTTTAAGAATTGTTTATGTATTTGAGCTGAGTCTCATCAGACATGGCTTTGGCAAATACTTCTTCTCAGTTTTTCGCATTTCCTCTCATTATCTTGACATTGTTCTACAGAGCACATTTGTAACTTTAATGAAATCCAGATTATCAACCAATTCTTTCAGACCTTTGGTGTTTGATCTAAAACATTGTCATCATATTCATGCCAATTAGGTTTTCTTCTATGTTATCTTCTAGGAATTTATAGTTTTATATTTTGCATATAGATGTATGATCCATTTGAGTCATTGTATGTGAAGGACATAAAGGTTGTGACCAAATTTTCAGGAACTTGGTGTATGTTTTCTTAAATCATTTATTGAAGAGATAAGCACTAATACTTTGGCAAAGACTAGCTAACTATACTTATGTGGATATATTTCCAAGCTCTTTATTCTGTTCCATTGATCTCTGGGTTCTTTGGCCAATATTCAGTGTTTTAGTTATTGTAGTTTCACAGTAAGTTGTGAAGTCAGATGGTGTGACTCCTCTGTGTACTTCTGACTGCAGATTTGTCTATTGAGTTTCTTTACCTTATTTTTCGATACATCTTCACCATAAGAAAACAGAAACATTTCTGTGTTTCTGGTACCACAAAACATTCCACAACTGCATTACAACTTTCCTGCTTTAGCCCTGGAATTCACTTTATCTTTAAGACCCATGGCTTTTTTTTTTAATACAATGGTACTAAAAGACCATTCCCATAGCTGGGAATTAGATACTTTAGGAATAGTATTACTTCTAGGCTTTCCAGTGGACAGAGCTAAGAAATAGCACTCCCCATACCCCCACCCTATTCACTTTTGTATCTACTCATTCTTATTTATATTGAACAGTGATAGAGATATCTGATTCTAAACTTCCACCACATGTTTTATTCTAGATTTCTTTAAGTTCTTATTTATAATTCCATAATCTCATAGTGAGGACACAAAGTTTCATTACCTATAATTCATTTTTGTATGAACTTTTTTGGTAATTATCTATATGCTATTCCCCTCTCTGGGTCCTTTTTTTCTTCTAACTTCAACTACTTTCTTTGCAGCTCTAACTTAATAAATACAAGTTTGTCAGTAAAGACAAATGGAGATTACCAGTACTCTAGAGTTAATATTGTTAAATAGTGCATAGGGATAGAGATTGGTAAGCACACAGACTTCTAAATAATGTATTTTAATCAACTCTATTTTACTATGTTAATTTCATGTGTTTAAGAAAATTAATCATCTGATGAATTTTGTTGAGTGCAATGCTAATACCCTTCATCAGGATTTACCATAAAAATAACAAATTGAGACTGACTATACCCAGTAATATATATCAGGCATGTCCTAAAAACTGAAAGCAAACAAAATCAATATTACACCTTATTGTAATTTTATAAAGGATGTTGGAATACTGTTTCTGTAAATGATGGCACACAAAAGTCGCTTGCACTGTTCTGTTTATAAAGTCACAAGAATAAATGAATATCAATTAGACATTTGATTTTCATTTATTTTAAGCTTAAATGTTAGCTACATCACTTGAATAATGTATGTACCTATTTTAACTAATAGTCTTATTTTTTCAGATACTTAGCTTAGAAATGATGATTTTAGCTTTAAAGCAAGTTTTGATTTGTAAATTTGTTACTCAGTCTCTTTTCCTTATAAATAGAATTCTAAAGATCCATAACTTTAGAAGTTAAATACTTTTATTATGGTTAGGAAAGTCCTCATCAGTAAGTTTATCATAGTTTTTATTTTTTAAATAGAAACAACAGTTGCCATCACAAGTGTGAGTTTTAGACTCAATATTCATGAGAAGATTGTCTTAGGAACTATCTTCACATACATAAATGGTGAATACTGAACGAGTTGTACCAGCTTTTTGCTGATGATCAAAGTATGTGCAAGGGAACACGAGATTTAAATTAGGATAAGAAATTTAAATTTATTTCTAAAGAGCAATTTTAAAAATTATACAAGAACTGTTAAACCCCAAATATGTTCTTGCAGCTCAGCTTTAATTATTTTTTTTTCAAGGTCTTTACAAACTAATACATTTTGAATTCTAGGGTGGATTAGGTATGATCTCACCCTAAAGTAAAGAGAGACTTACGAGCTCCCTAAAGAAGCAATCATAGCTTTGAGAGTGTAAGACTGCCACTTGCACTTAGACTTTATGTAGAATGAGACCAAGGAGGCTGCTTGGTTCTACCTGTCCTCATAGATGTGACACCTCTGGCAGTGTCATGAGAGAACACAAGAGCACATACCCACATGTTGGTAGGCTTGGGACCAGAGATCTCTCTGACATGGTGAAATAGGGGAAAATATCTTCCTCATCCACCGCAAAGTTCATCGTTGATACATAGCAAAGGATAAGAGATTAGCAGGAGAAAAAGATAATGTATTTAACCAAAATTTTACACGAATGGGAGTCGTTATGGGATGGATCTGAACTGTTGCTCACAAGCTCATAAATGGAATGCTTAATCTCCCCTGGTGACAGTATCTTGGGAACTATGGAACCTTTAGGAGATGGGACCTCCCAAGAGGAGGCAGATCACCGGGGGCAGGTCTTTGAATCTTTGAAAGTTATGTCCTGGCTCTTGGTTCTGCTGCCTTCTTTGCTTCCTCTGCTGTGTGTGTATCTACACACTCTCACTGCTGTGGACTGAGCCACTTTACCAGGACTTTCCTGTAATAATGGACTGAAACGGTGAACTGAGAGAAATTTTCCCTCTGTAACTTATTTCTGGCAGGTATTTTGTCACAGTGACATGAAAATGAATACTCAAGGAAAACTGCATTTTTATGCTTAGGTTCAATGAAGAGTGGGCAGTTGTGTGTGTGTGTGTGATTTGCTAGAATGAGACAATAAAGGTAGGGGAACTTGACAAGACCTATTTGTTCAGGTTCTTTTATGTTTCCTTGTGTTTTTCTTCCTTTCTTTAGTAGAGGACAGGGCATCCATCACATTAGGGTTTTCAGAGAAGGGAGGGAGGATTCCACCAGAGAACAGAAATTGTTGTACTGTAATTAATTAGAGTTTGATTCATCCTTAAGTGACAGAAAAAGCCCCCACCAAAATAATAGTGGTGTGTAAAGGATTGAAGAGTCTCTCTCATACCAAGTTTATCAACTTGACACAAAACAGTCACTTGGGAAGAAGAAATCTCAGTTGAGGAATTTCTTTCATCAGATTGGTCTGTAAGCCATTGTCTGGGGTCATTTTCTTATTGTTAATTAATGTAGGAGGACCCGGCCCACCGCAGGTAGTGTCATCCCTGGGCAGGTGAGCCTGGGCTATATATATATAAGAAAATCAATTCAGCAAGCCAGAGTAAGCCAGGAAGTTGCATCCATCCGTGGTCTCTGCTTTAGCTTCTGCCTCCAAGCTCCTGCCTTGACTTCCCTCAATGATGGATTGTGACCAGGAAGATATACCTTTTCCTCCCCAAGTTGCTTTTGGTCAGTGTTTTATCATAGCAACAGATGAGGAACTAATACAGTGTCTTCAACCCCGTAGTATTTGGGGAGCCTCTACTGGCTCAAGTGCTGATGCTCTGTAACTAGCATTCTGGATTCTGGTGAGTTGAAAGGAAGAAGTGGGTGATTCACAGAAATGACTGCACTACTCCTAAGTGTACTTATAGACTTTCACTTACCATTTCTGTTTTTATCCTCTTAATTAGCCCTTAATTTCTTGGCCACACCTAGCAGCAAAATAAGCAGGAAAGAAAACCTTTGACTAAGCTTGTGGTATGTTCTGTTAAAACTGAAAGTTTTCTACAAAAGGGAGGGAACTTGCATTTGAGAATTGACTGACTGACTGCTGAATATCCTAAATGATGTGCTTTGTTACAAAGGAAAGGAAATGAAATGAATTTTGTAAGCAAATGGGGATTCTAAGTACTAGAATGAGTATGAAATCTCTTTAATACCAGGTTTCTCAAAAATGCTAATGCATTGTGTGAAACTCGGAAGAGTAGAATTCGCTCTGTGGAGTTCCCACATGTATGTCAGTATATGTAGCACCCTGGCTATGTTGGTTGATCGAGTCCGGATCAGCAGAGGGCTGTGGATTGAATGACGTACATAAGACAGATAGAGACACACACACTACGTAGGAGGAAAGGAAAATGACTGACTGACTTTATTGGGAGGTAGCAAGCCTTATATACCCTGAGGGCGGGCTTTGCAGGAGGTTAAAAGTTCACGTTCTCTATTGACACACAGCTGTAAACAGGAAAAAGGAAGTTGTGGTCTGGCTAGCTTAAAGGTCAAGTTGTTTGCTTCAGCTTTGCAATTGACAAGATCCTGCTAGCTCTTGGCCAAGAGCCTAGCACTAAGAGAGAAGGGCTGCAGGGGGGCCAGACCCTACAAGTATAGAACCTCCATTCACAGAAAATGTATTAGGATTAGTCCATAGAATCTATACTTTGAGGAAAAACTGCTGTAAATTGTTAAATCTAGGATGAATAATTCCTGTCTGTTCCCAACTGCCAAGTTACTCACTGAACAGTCATTAGATCAGTTCTGATCTACTTATCTTGATTTTATTTTTTGTGAAGTAGAATTTGATAAACCACATACAATGAATATATCTGGAGGTAATTTTCAAATATAAGGATTATAAGAATATCGAGTAATTGGCTATTAAAATGAAATTATTAAACTTATTCCAAAAATAGGTTGAGCAATTTTCAGGTAGATAATCCAAAGTTTTGTAACAGCACATTAAGAAAAAAGATCCTTGTGAACAGAGTGATAATAAGAGCTGCTGCTTGCTGAACACACAAGAACTTGGAAGTTCTATGTTAAGACCATGGATATTCTGATGACTCTCAGGAAATTCTCAAATTTACTTCAGATTACACCTGCCCATCTGTATGTGCTTTTCAGTTGATTTGATCCTGTTGATTTGCTGCCTGTGCTTTTGGTTTCATATCCAGACCAATGGTATGGAGCTATTTCTGTATATTTTCTTCTAGTAGTTTTCCAGTTTCAGGTCTTATATTTAAGTTTTCTATCTAATTAGGTTACTTTTGTATAATTCGTATAATTTTGTATAATAAGTTTATTTTTTGCATGTGAATAATCAGTTGCCCCAAAATGCCATTTACTAGAGCCTGTCACTTCTTTTAGTGGAATGATATGATCTAACATATGGCAGAAAAAGAGACAAAATAACAAATATTATTGTATGTAAGCCATTCTAAATGGACTTTAGAGCTAATCTAAGTTTTTCTGAGCCCTAATCATTTCTTCTGTTATTTAGGCAACAATAATAACTTGTCTACCTTTCTAAAAAATAGCTATTGAAGCCAAAACAAAATAAATGAAATTCTATGTATGAAATTACTTCAAGAATTCTGTAATACTATATGACAAGAGTTATCTTAAATCTTATCAAGAAGGACAAAATATTTTACTATACAAATTTATAAATTTGATACTGACTACCTCTTTTAGACTTCTTCATCACAGAAAAGCCACTTAGTCTTTCTAGTGGCTCAGACCAAGACCTTGGGATGATTCCTTTCCCTTGATCAATCCATCAGAAAGCATTCTCATTTCTGTGGTTCAGCTACTTCTACACACTTTATGAGCTTGCCACCATCTTTCTCACATGGCCAGACTATTTCACCAGGATTGTCTCAGTAGCTTCCTAGTGTCTCAGTTTTGCCAGATACCCTCCAGTCTATTCTCTTTCAGAGTTGTCCTATAAGAACACATACCAAGCACATTCTTTGCTCAAAACCCTCCATAGGCTTTCAGTTTCAAAATAAAAGGCAACATAATCACCTTGGCTTATATGACTTGTCTGTATTTCTTTGCCTTCCTGACTCATATTCATTCATTTGGAACACTGACTTCACACTTGTCCCTTCTGTCAGAGACACACCTTTCCCAAATTTCACATGATTCATACCCACTTTCTAAAATTTTTACTCAGTGTGGCTAAACCTGGCTGCCTTATTTAAAATTGTAATCTATTTCTTTAGCAGGATACACATCTAATTCCTTTTATTTATTTCACATTTCTTTATTACCACTGTGGTGGTTTGAGTGCTAAATGTCCTCTGCAGACTTGAGTGTTTGAATATCTTGCCCTAGTTGCTGGTTCTGTTTGGGGAGGTCATGGAATCTTTAGGAAGTACAGCCTTTCTGTAGGAAGTATGGCACTGGTGTGGACTTTGAGCTTTTGTAGCCCACCTCCATTTCCCATTTTCTATGTTTGGTTTATGTTTGCAGTTTTTTTTTTTTTTTTTTTTTTTTTACTATTTTTCTTTTATGTGTACGAGCATATTGCTTGCATGTATGTAAATACGCCAGTGTCTTGCAATACCCATGGATATCAGAAGAAGGAGTCAGATTCCCTGGAACTGTAGTTATGGATGGTTGTTAGCTGCCATGTGTGTGCTGGGAACTGAACCTAGAGGTTTTCAGTGCTCTTAACTGCTGAACAATCTCTCCAGCCCCTCGTGTTTGCAATTTAAATGTGATCTCCAAGCTTCCTGCTCATGCAACCATTCCTGTAGCTTGCTTTCATGCCTCTCTACCGTTAAAGACCCCTCCTATGGAACCATAAGCCAAAATAAATTCTTTATTCCTCAAGTCACTTGGGGTCATGGTATTTTATCATCATAACAGAGAAGTATGTAAGACAGAAGTTGGTGCCAGACAGTAGACTATTGCTGTAAAGAACCTGACCATGTTTTGTTGTTGTTATTGTACTTTTGTTTTGAAAAGTCTGGAAGACTTTGGATCTTTGACTGAAGAAGCAATTGAGTGTTATAAGCAGAACTTAAAAAACCATTTGAGGAAGAACTTGGAAGACCATATTGCTGAGAGTGATGGGGCTATACCTGGCTCAAGAGGTTTCACAGAAGAACATTAGCACCTGGCCTAGAGGCCATTTGTGTGTTATCTTAAAAGAATTTGACTACCTTCTGCCTGTGTCCTAAAAACTTGCTTGAGGTAAAAATTAAAAGGTTTTTTTTTTTTTTTTTTTTTTTTTGTGAAGGAAATTTTGGTGAAGACAACAGAAGAATGAATTCATGGTTTGGTTATTAATAACTCTTATGCAGGTCCACAATGACAAATGAGCAAATGGGACAAAAGAAATACAAAATGTACAGTTTGGAGGGGAAAGGAACATTAGGAAGCTTAATATTGCAGCCAACGCATGTGATGGAAGAGAGACTCTAACTGTTAAGGAGGTTAGCACCTTAAGAGAGTGAGGCCTCCTGCTTTGCTCTGAGCAGTGAGAAGGGTGCTCTCAAGACAAGACCCTATCCAGCTTAGCTCCCAACTTATGAAAGGAAAAGGAGTTTTCTGCCCCTAGAAAACATCAACAAAACAAAAGCTGCTGCAAATGTGTTTCAATGTGGGCAAGTGTCTACCCCAAGCTGGCAGTAGAGCTGGCAGTAGAACTTAGCAGTGTCATTCCTGTGATGCTGGTTTGGGAGGCATGAAAGATGCAAGAGTAAGGGGGTTCTGGAGCCTTAATCCACAGTTTCAGAGAGCCACTGAGACCAGACAACATGTACAGTGTTAGAGTTGCTATGAGAAGACCCTGAGAGCAAGAAGGCTGTGAGAGGCCATTTTGTGGAACTGTGAAAATGAAGTATGAGTTGCAATGGAGACTCCAAGATGTTGGAGATGCTGGAGACATCTGCCAAAGAAAACTGAATTTAGGAAGCAGATCTAGCCCAAGAGAGAGTTGTATGTTGTAGGCAGCAAAGCTGGAGGGGGCAGAATAATCTAAGTCCTATGAAACTAAAGGCCCAGATATGAGACATAAAGCTACAGGGTTTGGTGTTTGTCTATTGTGCTTCATTTTTGCTTTGGTTGGTATTTCCTTACTATGCCCCCATTCCTCCATTTTGGAAAAAAAAGTATGTTCTGTATCATTGTGTGTTAGAAGTACATAATTTGCTTTTTTTATTTTACACAGGTCACAGATAAGAGGTTGCCTTGAGTCTCAAAAGAGACTCAACTTTTGAACAGTGTTGAGACTATGAAAGTCTATGGGGACTTTTAAAAGTTGTACTAAATACTTTTTGAATTATGATAGGTCCATGAATCTTTGGGAGCCAGGGAATGGGATGTGGTGGGTTTAAATGAGAAATGTCCTTCATAGGTTCACATATTTGAACATGTGGTCCCAGTTGGTGATGGCGTTTGAGGAGGTCATGGCATCTGTAGGAGGTGTGGCCTAGCTGGAGGAAGTCTGTCACTGAGTGTGGGCTTTGAAAGTTCATAGGCATTCCTCACTTCCAGTTTACTCTCTTTGCCTCATTTTGTTTTTGAAACGTGAGCTCTCAGCTTCCTGTTACTGCCGCCACCTCTGCAGCTTGCTGCCACCCTTCTGTACAATTACGGACCCTCCCTCTGGAAGCATAAGCCAAAATAAAGTCTTTCTTCCATAAGTCATTTCTGGTTATTTTTATGACAACAACAGAAAAGTAACCAACATAGGTACCCCTAACATTCCGTACAGTGTATGTATGCAATATACTTATTTTTCATTGACTGTCACACTTTCTTAGCTCAGTGACTCAATGATGCATCTTTTTTTTCCATTTTCTACTAATACATTCCAAGTATCCAAAACTGCCTTGTACATGGTACATATTTCACATTTCTTAAAGGTTCAGTGGTTGTGTTTAGAAGGCTATACCGCCAAGTGGATATTTTATGTCTTTTTTTAATCTATTTTATAGTGGCATAAACACAGATGTGGAAGCCAAATGACTTCCTTAGCACTACACAGAGAGAAAGCTGTATGCTCACAATCTGGCAACTTGCTGTGTTGTACCACTCCAGGGTCTCATGTCCTGTGACGATTCTGATTGCTATGTCCAACACTGGAGAATGAGACTGTTTTAAAAGGAGGGAATGCCAAAAGACTCAAAAGCATTCTAGAAATGCCAGAAAGAAGGAAGACTGAGAAAAAGCAGTGGTTCTCTCCAAGTTATGATGCCTTTTGCAATGGCATTTCTGTAGCAATGATGTCAAATCCTTCCAGAAATGGATGATGTATAGATTTAGTACAAAAGAGAGTGAATAACTACTCATCAGAAATTACAGAATAAGGAAAGCGTAGTTAGAAGGAAAAGACATTTATTTTTATACCTAAGAATATTTATAGGATGAGTAAAAGGGAGAATGGCAGGTAAAAAGATGCAAAGATGAGAAGGGACAAGTCTTAAAACTTAGCATCTTCTTTCTCAGACCCACTTCTGATTTCCACCTCTCCTTAAACTTCTCACCCCCTCACCCCATGTCTTTTTCTTTATTTTTTCAAGAGCATTTGTGCTCACTGTGACTTAAAGATGGTGACCTTTATTCCTCCCCCTCAACATATTTTTAATCATATTCGTAAAACATTTTTTAATTGGAGAAAGATTACCAAACTTGGGATTACATGGGAGTTTGAAAAGGAGAAAAGAAAATGGAATGGAGGTAAAGGCGTTTGCCCCACCCGTTTTCCTGAACTAAGATTGAGCTCTATTTTATGAATGAAATCTGAACCACAGAAATGGTCCTAAAGTAGGCCTTTTTCAAAGATAGCTGTAACCAATATTTTATTAATCAAAAAATTTTGCTAAAGGTCTGGGGATATAATTCAATGGTAGAGTGGCTGTCTAGGATGAGCAATGCTCTAGGTTCAATCCTCAACACCAAATAAATAAATGAATACATAAATAAATATCTCTCTGTGTGGTATATACATGTGTGTCTATGTGTGTGTGGGGGGACACATGTCCATGTGTACCTATGTGGAGGCCAGAAGTCAACATTCGGTGTCTTTTTTTCTATCTTATTTTTTGAGACTGGGTCTCTGGGTTATAATGACTACCTGGGCTTTAAGGTACAGGGTCCTCCTGCCTCCATCACCCCACACTGGGATTATAACCACATATCACTGCACCTGGCTTTTAACACAAGGCCTGGGCTTCTGAAGTCAGGTCCTTACGTCCCACTTTACTGACTAAGCTGTCACTCCAGTCCCATAAAAATGATATTTTTTTTGTTAGCATTGATTTTAAAAAAATGACATGATTACATGGAAAACCCCTGTAGATATTGGAGAATTTGGAAAGGGAGTGAATGCCAAACTCACACTGCAACTGCAGTAATAAATTTCACAGTACTGTTGAAGCTTAGTAGTACAGTTTGGTCAGTAAACAATACTCAAAAACTTTAGAAGACATTCAGAACTGCAAATCCATATTCCAAAAAATAGTCACATAACTTCAGTTTGAGAACCACATCACTAGTTTTCACAGGACCTGTCCTTTTTTTAACCTTCCAGACTCTGATCTTCATCTTCAGAAGTTCAATTAGGTGTTCCACATTCTGTAGGCTATAGAAGAACAGAAAAATAATGGAAAACCTCTTGGGGCCTGGGAATGGAAGAGGTCCAATATCAAGGCCTCCATGCCAGGATCATATGTGGAGTCAAGACCTTAGCTGGCCCTAAGGGGAGGTGAGAAATTCATTCTAGAAAAACAGTTATCCAAACCCTAGAATCTGCAAATGACAGAGGACCCTGCCCCCTCGGTCCCCAGCATAAACCCAACACAGAAGCAAAGCAATTTCCATGCACAAACTGGGGCCTTGGGGAGAGGGAGTTGTGGGGAATGCAGTCATGTAGAGAAGGCTGAAACTGCTGCCCAGCATTGCAAAGTTCTCATCTTCCCATCAGCCTACCACCAGAGGAACGTGGAACCAAGGCTATGTTGGGGATCAAAGCTCCAGGCACATGTGAGGGGACATCCTCAGCTCACAGGAGGGAAACATAGCTCCAGGTTCATGGGAGACCACCACTCCTGCTCACAGGAGGAGTCCACAGCTCACGGGTGCACAGCTTCGGTTTCACTGGAGGGGACCACAGCTCCAGTTCACATTAGAGGACCAAAGTTCTGGCTCCCAGGAGGCAATCAGAGCACCAGTTTAACAGGAGGGTCAGCAGGTCTGGCTCACTGGAATGCCACAGCTCCAGCTGACAGGAAGGGACCATAGCTTCAGGTCACAAGAGAGAAACACAACTCCAGTTTATGGGACGGAGCCACAGCTCCAGCTTCCTGTGCCTATAAGTTCCCTACTTTATCTTCTGTGTGATAATCTAATGTTACCAGGAGCTGTATAACAAACAAGGAGATACCAAGCTGCTGCTAACTTCAGAGCCTCATCTCTACTGGCTAGCTTGAAGGTGCTATGCATGCTACCAGAAAGAAAAAATCATCAGCAACCTTACCCAGCTGCAAATCCTGTGAACTACAACTGTCCTGGCAAGAAATGTCCACCCTTGAATAGTGGCACAAATATTGTAGAAGTAACCAACTGCTCTCTAATTGGATTTAAGGTCTGCTTCTTAGGATTGAGTCCATACCTGACTCTGTTATCAGGCTTACCTGAGGCTAGACATGCTACAAGATGTAGGGGAGAACCTAATAGTAGTTTTCTACTAAAACAGTTATCATGTTAAATGGCTCCGAATGACTTGTTGTTAAACCATAGATTAATGCATCTCTCAACCCTCACCAGAGTAATTTCCTTGTGCAGCAGGTGGTGATTAACACAGAAACCTGCTATTGACCAATGTACAGAGAACAAGAATTGGTGGAGTGCGTATTCCTGAATAGGACACCTGTATCAAACTTCTGCCTCCCAAGACTCAGGTATCACTGTGGAAGAGGGGATTGTAAGTGGCAGAGGTGATGGATGTCCATAAGGAAACAGAGTTTTTTCCACACAGCTGTGGTTATTCATATAGACTCACAGCAATGTTGACAGTATGCACAAATTCCATGCAAGCTCAAACCGGGCAAAATCCCAACACAGGCATGCTGAAGTGGGTAAGAAACCCCTACCCAACCTGATGAAATTTTGGTAACCAATAGCTGCTGGGGAGAGATCATTTCTTTCAAGAGTAGAACTCTTGGTAGGTGAACCAGGCTGCGGTGGATGAACTGACACGGAAGGACATTTGGGGACCCAAATTAGACTCTATAGAACTTATTATATATGTAATAGAGTACATTAAATTGGGAAGGGTGCAATAATGGCAGGTTCTGATAAGGAACCTAAATTTCATCCAATTATATTTCAAGAAAACCACAATAGTTCAATTAAAACTAAATTATAATAAAGAAAATCAGAGAAAATAGAAACTAAAACAAATTTTCTCTATTATTACTGCAGTAGGCAGCTAGGGACTTCAGTATGGAACTGGACTACATTCTGAATATAGCATGGAGAAGAGAGGATTTAGTTAAAGAGTTGGAGGAACAAGGCATGAAAAACTAAGAAGAGGGATTTCAATTCTTAGAACTTACCTTACAGCTTTCCTACTAAAGGTAGGGCAAAGAGATTAGATACCTTGGGTAGAGACAGAGGAGGAATTTTCATCAGATACTGGGGGTGATCAGTTATCAAGATTGGGGAATGTTTTACTAAAATAGTGTAACGGGGCTTTCTAGAAGCAGATTTGAAGAAAATACCCACATGGGCCTAGGAGAAGTTTGGAAGCCTGACTAAAGCTGATCAAGCAAAGAGTTTTTGCTGTAGATACAGAAGGCCCTGCAGTATGTGAGACAGATAAAAATCTCTGCATTCACACAGAATATATTCTAGTGGGTACTTCCTGTGGTATGGACCTCAGAGCCCTTCTGAATGTTTGCAGTGCAGAAATGTTGGGCTTATTTAGGATCCTTGATATTGTCCTCGACAAGGCACATTCTCAAGATGATGGCAAAGCTGTTTTGAGTTGCTTTGTAGGCAGCATATGTAGGTGAGTGGGAGCCGGAGCAGAAGAGAAGGAACAAGTGAGATGCCACATGATGACAGCAGCTGCCATACTGGTTTGTGAGTTCATTTAAAACGAGAACTGTCAGGAGGGAGCCAAGGATCTGTTGCTGTCAGATGGAAAGCAGTTGAAACAATTGACATGTGGGCTGTTTTTGTCCTGGTTAAAAGCATCATCATGGACTTTTTTTCCTCAAATAGAGAGATCTGAACATCCTAGTCATCCCATCTCTCTCCCCAGTGCTCTAATGAGTCTACCTAAGACCTCAACGTGCTCAGTGTCCCTTCAGTCTTTACTTTCCACCTGTGCTGTCAGTGGAAGCCAGATATGACACTTTCTTGCTTTGACTCATCAGAGACTATTCAGCCATCTCACTGGCTCTTCAGTCATTTCACTTGTTATAATTTCTTTTGTTCATGACTTACACTGCTTTCTCACTTACCTTTTAAAAATAAAAGTCTAGTCACATCGCATCCCTACTAAATGTTCTCTCTAAGACTAAATTATATAGATTGGTTCACAAAAATATTTTAGCATGTGATCGCCCTATATATATTAGAGCCGTGCTGTGAGTACTCCCCCACGTGTGCTGTGTACTGCACAGGACTGACTTCCTTCTGCTCCCTCGCTCACTCCCCTCCTATTACATTTATGCTGTTCTTACCATCTCAAGTTTTGACGCTGACATTCTGCCCAAACTCCAACTCAAGATTTAATATCTGTCTTAATATAAGCTCTTCTCCAGAATTCTTAAAGTCCCACATCCTGAATTTAAGGAAGGGATTCTTAATTCTTTACGTATCTTACAGCATTTATCACATTGGTTAACTAAGTCTATTTCCTTGTTAAATCTGTCTCCAGCACTATTCCTGTTACTAAATGAAATGAGAAACACTGGAACATTGTCCAGAAGGTAGATTTCTTTTTAAATTTCTCTTCTTGTATGGAAAGGCAGTTTTTGTATTCTGCATTTCTCCTTGCATCTCTCTCTTGGTGTTAGGATGGTCTGTTTTTCCTTGAAAACAAGACAAGATAAAAAACAAACAGGAACTTTTGGGTAAGTGAGCACATTCAGGTGCTAGCAGCATGGAGCACCCAGACAGCACAGAGAAATTCCGTGCCCCAAGCCTGGCCCTCTGCATCCTCTTGATCTGGCTGTTCCTGAACCATAATAATAAACAAACTGCAGTGCTTTCATTATGATGCATGGGGGTACCAAGGTCCAAGAGGGACAGTTACAGCACCTGCCCTGAGACATGTTCATTGTATTTATTTAGTGTGTTCCACTTAAAGTTTTCAGTGCAAGTTGACAACAGGTTGAGAAAGCTGTGAAAACAAACTGGGATGATCATTGTGGGTTTCTTGTCTTATAAAGACAATTTCTGCTTCAAATCAAAATGGAGAAACTGGGACCTGGTTTACCCTCTGTCTTTGTCAGGTTATAAAAATGAAATCCTGGAGACTGCATGACTTGCAACATATACATATATTTTTCACAATTCTGGAGGCTAGGAAGTTCAAAATCAAGGTGTTGATACTTGATGTCTCGTGAGGATCTTCTTGCTGTTTCCGGACGTGGCAGGAGAGGGCACGAGCAGGATGGTAAGCTAGCTGAATGCTGTGAAGTTTCTTTTTAAAGAGGTTTAGCCCTAGTGAAGAGTGAACAGTCTTTATGTGTTCATCGCCTCTTAAAATGATCATACTGGCATCATTTAAATTTTATAGGAGACACATTCAAATCAACCCCTCTCCTGCCTGAAGCAACAATAGTAACAGCAAAAACTTGGACAAATCATGGGAGAAGGCCCAGTGTTCAAGGTGCTAATACAAAGCAAGTAAAGCCAGTGATTCCTGGGAGATGTGAAACAAATGAGAATTCTTCGTTTGTTTGTTTTCTATGAAAACATTGTTCTGAAAAACTACAATAGAGCAAATCAGTAATCTCTGCACACTCACTCTGGTACCCTGAGAAGAAAATAGAACTGGAGAAAACTCAACCAGCATGCATGAAGCATTAAATGGTGGAGAACACATGGCTTGGTCTCAGAATGTGCTGTGTGATATCACAGAAGGCAGACAGCAGAATATTGAGCAGCCTAAAATGTGTGGCTGAAGGTGTGGTTAAGAAGGCCAGGGTGTCCTGGGAGCTACTGAGTACAAGAAAATGTCATAGTATGAAGGTTTTCAATAAGAGCTACTAGGAACTTGACTTGTAGTCTGTTCAACATTTAGAAGAATGAAGAATGCAATCTAAAAAACTGAAACTCATCCTTAACCTTGCTCTCAGCTTCTAGAAGACTAGAGCTTTCTACTATGCCCTAGAATGTGCCTTTATCTGATCTGGATAGTTTCCATCATCTCCTTGATGGCTTCTTCTACTCACCTTGTGCTGAGGACAGTAGCTGGAATCCCAGTTAGGTCTATACTTGGTTTGTATCTTGGAGCTTTGTGTTCATCCAAGTATTACTGTGCTATAAACCCTGTCTCAGAGACCACCGGTTTGTAAAGATTATTTGTATAAAGGACACTATTTATTGTTGGGTTTGATACTTTTGTAAATGTGATTGTCACCTTTGAGGTCTTTTAATATTAGACAGATGTATAATGCTCTCATTTATCTAAATTCTTACTGATTCCCAAGTAGAAACTATGTTGTCACGCTGATATATTCAAAAACTTCAGAGTCAGGGAGACTTTTACACCACTCTGCAAAATAGTTATCAACTCTTCTTGAATGTTCCAGTGCTTTCATTATGATGCATGGATCACAGTGAGCATCAAGGTCCAAGAAGGACAGTTAGAGCACCTGCCCTCAGACATATTTCATGTTTTTATTAACACTTTAATTCACTCACCCCACCTTTCTTTCAGGTCTGTTACTATGTTACTGTGAATATTATTACTGACCATCATACATCATAATCACATAATCACACACCCACATACAGGAGCTATTGTCCTCCTGAAAGACCCTCAGCATGATGTGTAGTGTTTCACACTCCAAACATTTAACATCACTGCAGTGAAAACAGCAGAAGCAGGGGAGGGAACAGGAGGTGACAAAGGAAGAGGAAGGAGAGTGGGAAGGCAGTGGGAGGGAAGGGCAAGGCGTATGAGGAAGCAGAGGTCTAGCAAGTTCACACAGCAAAAGCAACTGTGTCTGATTGAGGACATGCATCTTTCTTTTCCTCATGGCGCTTCAGTTAAAGGTGACTGTCTCAAAGCAAAAGAGATGCCACATCTACAGCACCATTCACATACAATTACTGACGTAAGCGGGGGCAGGGGAGGACTCTGAATATTGGAACATGATCTTGGCTTCTTTTAATTTTAGTCTTTCTATTCAGATTTGGGAGCAAATTCCATGTTTTCTGTCATGTTCCTAAAGACCACATTCACTCCCCTGCAGTATGTAGAATCCTCGTGATAGTAATCCTTACAGATAAACACAGAATTCCCACACTCAAACAAAATAATTCCAGAGCAGATAGCCAGTACTTAGTGAGTTTCTCACTTTTCTGGCACTCTTTGAAGACTTTGTGCCTCTTGATTTTCAGACCGTATAGTTTTATATAGTGAAAAGAAGAACACTTTGAAATGACACAGGTCCAAATTGCCATTCTGGCTTTGAAACGGTATGACCTTGGGAAAAAAAAATCACTTAACCATTTCAAGAATATATGTCCTCATCCAGATAACTGAAGGGATGAACTCAAATGGGGATCATTAAACCTGGCATGGCAGGCCCTAAAAATGAAAATTTCTTATTTCCTTATATCTACCTTAGCTGATGAACACAAGGCAATTTCTACTAGGACATAAATTGAGATTTTGAATTGTCTACACATAATCTGCAGTCATGGGGAGCCTTTGTCAGATATCACAGTCTACAGTGGAAGTTTGTCCACTGGGGCAGAAAGCTATGTCAGGGGAAGAGGTGGCTTCACTGATAGGATAGATTTCAGGAGGAGGAGGCAGGAAAGGACAAGGCAGCTGCTGGAAGAGCTGAGCTGCTACTGAAATGTGCAGGTGTGATTCACAGGCTGAGAGATGTAGTTGGAGGAAACTGTAAAGCTGGTCTGAGATTTGGTGTCAGAGTAGAAGAAAAATACCTTTTGATGTTACTCATGATAAGTCCAGTTTTGTGCAAGGTTAAAATAACACAGGCGATTCCTACTTTATAACAAGTTTTGATCCTGGTCATTTGACCCCGACTGCTGCCTTCCCACAGTGTGATTTCATGCACCATAAAAGTCAGAAAGAATACCAGGAAATTCTTCAATCTTTTTTTTTTTTTTTAATACCAGAAAGCATGTCATAATTTGGGGCAGAAAACATTTTCTACATATCTGGTCCACCTGTGACTGTGTGATTAGCATCTTTAAGAATCACCAAAGTTTTGGAGTAACAGATTCTAAGATCCTGGAGTGAATAAAAAGAAGGCATACGTACGTAAGGAAAAAAAAATCCTGGAATGATACACCTAAATTATTTCTGAAAAATTAAATCACTGGATGCAGGCCTTGAAGTATAAGCAAAATTTAAGTGAAAAGAGGAAAAATGATTAGGTCTAAGCTAAGGAGTGAACAAACTCATGTCAAGGTGTTCTTCTAAGCTTTCAGAGTCATCCTCCTGAAGTACAAGGACCAGACATGCCATGATGGACTCTGAAACCCCTTATCTAATATCATAATAGCATCTTTGAGGTACTGAGAACCTTCTCAGGACTATATTTCAGAATGTCATGGTTGGAAATAAAGTGTCTGGTAAGATTTCTAAACTCACAATTATTAATTTTTTTATACTTGGCACTACTTTGAAGGGATCAGAGAACAGCAAGGCAACACTTTGCAAGAATGATGAGCTATCATTTACTTTTAATCACTCCCCAGCTTAATTATCTACTTTTGTCAGATGGGATTTACTGCAGAGTACTAAGAATGATGCCAGCTTTTACAGCATCCCTGTCTCTGAAGAACTTGAAACAATGTACAGATATTACTATACTATTGTTATACAAATTAAAAATGATGAAAAACACTTCTATGAAAAAAGGACACTATGATTAGCTATATTAACATCTTCAGGTAGAATATATTCTAGAGAGAGTTCATCCTAACAGCCAAATTTGAGGATTCCTTATAATAGCCCAGCCTGTATTTATTGTACTAGATATGTAATATATTTGCTTACTTATTAAAGTTTTACCAAACATCATAAAATATTAATAATAATCCCCACAGAAAATAATACTCTGTCAATCCTAAAAGTTAACTAATGGGCCTTGATTGTTTAAAGTATTTAAACTCCTGTATTATAGAAAAATAGTTTGAAGGTATCAAGGTGCTAATACTTACATTTTTATGTCCATTGACTGGAAAACACATAATTAGAAAATCTGGTTTTCCTAAAAACCCTATAAGATAAGCAAGGGTAGCTCTAATTAACCTCCGCATTCAGTGCACTCCTGTCTGCATTGTTTCTGACCTTATAGCACTACTGCTTCTCAGACAGCTGCTTCCCAATATCAGGAATGACTGATCTGAGTTATAAAACTGCTGTTTTCAGTAATAGTTGTTCATATACAAAGTAATTGGGTTGAACTCAAAAGGAGGAACTTAAGAACATTCTTCAACACTCAAGAGCTCCTCAATGGTTAGCAAGCTACCCTTCAGGGTTAAAAACCACTTATACATTAAAACAATGGAATTTACATGCTTCAGAGGTTTTCTTTCCCTTTATCTTGTCTGTTAGAATTAATAAGTTAGGAGCATTCAGGCTCCGAATAGAAGCTTGATTGCATGCCTTTTGCTAAGGATCCGAGACGTGAGGAGACTGCAGTGTGAGACACAGAGTAAGCGCCTTCTGGACTCAAAGCTGCCTGTATTGTTTCCATTTTTATTTCCTATTGTTTGCATTTCAATACTCCTAATTATTTATAAAGATATACTAAAAATTATAAGCTTTTTATGAGCAGGCTAAGGTTGGAATCTAAGTTCTTGGTTTCTAATTTGTGTTATTTGAGTAGTAAATTATGGCACACAAAATCATAAGGCATCAGGATTATCTTCATTTAGAATTTTGTTTAGTGTTACAGACAATCCTAGGAAACACATCAAGTTTGGGGAAAGGCAATGGGATTTTGATTAGGAGGCATTTCTTCCTAATTCTACTTTAAATCTTGCCTTACATTACTTGAGAGGCCATTAGAGCTTCCCTATGCAACAAGAATAAATTTGTGTAGCATCTTCTTTTAAGAAGATTAAGAGGTTGGAAACAGCATTTTGTTTATTGGCTAAGGTATTGAGAAGGAAATCCTGAATTACTGATTGTCTCTGAATTAGTTACTTGATTATATTAATTATCTCTTATGCATTCACTCTCCATTTTCAGAACAAGGTTAATTATAGCTACCCTCACTTATCTCACAGGGGTTTTTAGAAGAATGGCTAGAATAATAACTATACCAGTATATCTGAAGTGAGATACCCCCAATCTATAATAAAACAGAGTACTATGGAACAGTGTTTTAAAAATATTTTATTATTTTTATTTAAATTTATGTGTATGAGTATATTGCCTGCATATATGTAAGGCACCTGTATTATGCAATACCCATGGAGTTCAGAAAGGGGCATCAGATCCCCTGGAACTGGAGTTATGGACAGTTGTTAGCTGTCTGGGGGTGTTGGGAACCGAATCTAGGTTCTCTGCAGGAGCCGCCAGTGTTCTTAACCACTGAGCCATCTCTCCTGCCCTGTTTTTGTTTTGTTTTGTTTTTGAGACAGGGTCTCACTATATAAACCAGGTTGGTCTTGAATTTGTGATCTTCCTGCCTCAGTCTCCTAAATGCTGGGGTTTACAGCTATGCACTCATTTTATGTATGTGGAAATGGCTCTGGCATGGTGATGTAACTATGCCCAGAGGTACATTAGGGTGATTTCAAGACATTCTGAATTCAGAACCCTGATGCTACCATCTACTTCATTTTACATAAGCACAGAAGTATGTTGTTGAGACCCTGTTACATTTTCAGTGTTTGCCCATGCTAGATCAATAAAACTGATAATTAAACTAAAGCTTTCAAGCCAATTATTTAATATTACTTCTTTTAATTAGGGAGGTTTAATTTTTCATTATACTCTACAATTTCATTTTAAGTGAAAGTAGCACTGGTATCACTCACTAGTTTATAAAAATGTTGCTTTATTAAGAGATTACTTTATACTTTGAGCTATTCCAGATGACCTGGGAATTAAAATAGGCTTGGGATAAAGGTCTGATACCTTTCCTCAAAGACCACTATATTAGTTACTTTTCTGTTGCTGTGATAAAATACCATGGCCAAGACAACTTATAGATAAAAGTGTCTGTTTGGTTTACAATTCCAGAGGAATAAGAGTCTATCATGGTGAGGGAGGCATGTCGAGACGAAATCAGAGCAGAAAGCTGAGGGCTCATACCTTCAAACAGCCACAGGAAGCAGAGAGAGAAACTGGAAGTGAGACTTGCCTATGAATTTTTAAAGCCCACCACCAGAGATATACTTCCTTCCAGGCACATCGCCTAGGGACTCAGTGACCTTCCCAGAAAAGCACCACCAACTGAAACAGTGTTGTAGTGCTTTTTTCTGTGAGAGACAACTCATTCAAACCACTAACTTGAAAGTTGGTAGCTAACATATATAGAACAATGGAAGACAACTAGATTATACTATCTATGGAACTAAGTGGTAGAGTTTAAGGAGGGTGCTATCACTAGAAGTACTGCCATAGCATCAAGGAAGAAGTAGGAGTGGAATCCTGTAGGTTGTTGTCCTTGTGTCCACCTAACACAATGTAGAAGAAAGTTTCCATGAGGATTGTCTAGAGCACGTTAGCCTGTTGGCTTGTCTTGGGTTCTTATTTTGAGTACGTCAATTGAGGTGGGAAGTCTTACTCACTGTGGGTGGTACCATTTCCTAGGCAAGAGATCTTGAACTGCTTAAGACTGGACAAAGTGAGCTGAGCACACATATGTATACGTTAACTCACTGTTTCTGCTCTTGCCTGTGGATGTAATAGGACTAGATGTAAGTTTCTATTGCTTTGACTTCGCTGTAAGAATGGAACAGTGACAATTAACATGAACCACCACAATGATGTTTTCAAGATCATCATTTTTGAAGCTCTGAAATCTCTGAATACTGAGTTTGAATTCCATCATTCCTCAGTATCATAGAACTTCAGACAATAGAACTTCAAGGTCTTAACGTATTTTCTGTAGAACAAAGAGTTGCCCGGCTGGCAAGGAAAGCCAAATTCAATGCAGTGGTCACGTTTTAATTTTGTTACACACTAGGCCCCCTGGTACTCACAACATCCATTTCCTTCTCTGCTGTTCAGTTGTTTCAAGATGCCTGGAGCCTTCAGCTGGGAGACTGTGCTGCAGGCTTAGAGACTCTTATTTTTGAACCAGTTACTGTCCTTGTTTTTTTTCAAACTCACTTTATTACCCCAGGGTCTCTGATCTCACACTGGAGAGACAGTTACTGTGTGCACAGTGTTCTTAGTCATTTTCTGTGTGATTCAGCAGGCCTCTTGATTGCCCTTGTGCTCTTCTCCTATTCGTCTTGTTTTACCTCTTAGGATTCGCAAGTGCACTCTCAAACTGGGTTAATTGTAGCAAGTGCATCTCCCACAGCTTCTGCATTCCTTTCTGCTTTGGGCATGTTCTGGTTAAATAAATGTCCTACTGTGATTTGCAATGACAGGCTTTTGTTACAGGGTTCATCTCTGTTGCCAAGGAAGGAGCCTGTGCCTCTCTCTAGACAGGTATGCTTTCTTTTCTTGATTTGCTTATTCAAGAGATCTAACTGTTTCCTTCTTGACCATCTTGGATGCTTTTGGTTTTCAGGTGACCTGGTTGCCTTCTGTTGATGCTTAGAGCTAATTGGTCAGCTTGACAGGATTTAGACCACTTTGGAGATAAGCCCCAGATATATCTGTGAGGGATTATCTAGGTTAGGTTAGCCTCTGGATGTATCTGTGGGGATTATCTTGATCAGGTTAGTTGAGGTTAGAAGACCTGCCAAGTGTGGATGACCTGGGTTGGGGCTTAGACTCATAAAAAGGGGAAAGCTAGCTAAGCACCAGCATGAATTCATTATTCTCTGCTTCCTGATTGTAGATGTGATGTGGCCAGCTGCTTCAAGCTCTTGCTACCTTGACTTTCCTGGCATGTCATGATGGACTGTACCGTTAAACTGTGAGCCAGGATAAGCCCTTTTGCTTAAATCATTTCTATTAGGGTATTTTATCACAGCAACAGGGGAAGTATAATAAATAAAACTACTTTTAGTTTTGTGAGTGATAGGGAGGGATATGCAGTAGTAGTCACTGATCCTACTTCCCAGTATCCACTAGCCTCTCCCTTTGATGATGACCTTAATTTTTCCTGCAACTGAGCTATAACCATTGCCAGTACTCTCTCCTAGGTCTATACATGTCTTTTTTCATCTTTTCCTTAGCTAATTTCTTATGCTTGTTGACTTTCCTTTCAAGTTTCCAGCACTGAATTTGGCTCTACCCAAACCTCAAGTCATCATCTTCTTCAAAAAAGTGATAGCATAAGTGATGAGTTCATTCAAGTTGTGATACTCAAGTTCTTCATGATAACGTCTTTCTTTACCTTCTGGGTACTTCAAAGACTTTCATTTGGAGTAGAGCTCCTCAAGTTTAAGTGTTATCAACAGATGCTGGTGTGCATTTCCGTTGGTGTGACCCTCCATAACCACTATAAACCTCATGGCAAAGTGTACTCCTGAAATCTGTCCCTCATGAACTCTTCCTTAGAATATTTGAAGTTAAACATGAGCATTCTACATGTGAAAAACTCATGCTCGGCACCTGCACTTCACCAAGATAAGTGCAATGGGACATATGGTGGGTGGGAGAAAGGCCTACATAGGTAACAGACATTTTATCCTCAGCAGCCCAATTTAGAATGTCCTTTAGACTCTTTGAAGCTCATTCTGGGTAAATATATTCGAAAGAATTCTTTCTTGAGATACAACCTACCAGTGAGTTTTCTGGTAAAAGTCCATGTTGACTTCAATTTACCCTTTATTGCATTTTTTTCTTGTTTATAAATATAAAATATAGTAAAAATGTGTGCTGCCTTTATTTTATTTCTTAAGAATATGAGAAAATAAGTAGGAACAGTGAAACTTTTTGTTTGTTGTTTGGAGACAGTACCTTGAGGGTCTTGCTATGCAACCCAAGTTCAAGTTTGCAGTATTCCTCATATATCAACCTCCCCGGTGCTTCATCAAACTCTACATGTGGTTCAAAGAGACCTTTTGATGACTGTAGAAAATGTTTGTGTCACTTAGATATAGCTATAGTTATGGCCATAAGGACTGTTGGTTACTTAAGACACACTTAGGATTATTTAAAATCAGGTATAATGAAATAAGACGTAGTGGTACACTCCTTTAATCTTAGCACTTGGGAAGTAAAGGCAGGGGAATCTCTCTGAGTTCGAGACTAACCTGCTTTATATAGTGATTTCTAGACCATCTAGGGCCTCAAAAAAACCCGAAAAGGTAGAGTGAATAGTGAAACATAGACATAGAACTGAGTGTCACAAGGAAAACGCTTCTATAAACATAGTCCTAGAAACAAGAGGTTTAGCAGACCATGAGGTGCCACATGGAAAAACACCAGGGTCAACCAGGAGGCAGAGCAGTGGGAGGAATGTGGGGGACAGCCTCTTTGTGGTTCCCATGAGAAGGGCTGGCATAGCAGGGTAAGTATGCGTAGAATGCGCCAGTTTGCATAATTTGGCAGGATCTGGAGAATAGGGACTGTTTCTACTTGTCTGGGCCCAGGCCCTCTCTTAAGTAGATAATATGCAGAGTGGAAAAGCTAGATAAAGGAGGTAGTTGTGGGATGTGCTCTTTGAATTGAAAGATATGCTCATGTTTAAGAATTAGATAACTCTGAGTGGGGAGTCCAGTCCATTGCCATTAAAATATCAAAGCATGAACATAAAAAAGAAATGGTGGCTACAGCTGGTGGAGGTTTAAAAAAAAAATGTGTTTTTTTTGGGAAAAAACAACACTAACTGCACACACTCTCTAATTGGTAGCACTTGCTGAATTCTGTAAAGACAACAAAGCTATGACTTATTTTAATCTGTTTCAAAAGACAACTTCTCTGACATTGCAGTACAGAAGGACTTGAACCAGAGAGAAACTGGAGTTAAGATCATCTTTGGGGAAGCATGATGACACTTTGATTTAATCACTGGAGGCTCACTGGGTGCTGGGAGTAGATTTCAGTCATGAATAAGGTTTCATATTTTTCTTCCTGTGTACAGTGACTCATTTTTATTCTCTGTGCTGACCACTAATGCATTTACAGATGTCTTTAGTGTGATGAAATGCTACTTAGCATGGATTAGAGAAAGGAACAAGGCATTAGAATTTTTCTTAGGAGTTTTAAAAAGAGAAAACAGTTTATGAGAATTTTACCTTAAAAATATAAGCTAAGAAATGAAAACCAAAAATTAGAAAGTTATGTTTCTATTGGTTCATGTTTTAAGAAATATTTTTATTTCTATTTTATGTGTATGAGTGTATTGCTTACATGTAGGTAGGTGCACCTGTGTCGTGCAGTACCCTCGGGAGGTCAGAAGAAGACATCAGATCCCCTAGAACTGGAGTTAAGGACAGGTTTTAGCTGCCATGTGGATACTGGGAATGGATCCTGGGTCCTCTGTAAGAGCTGTCAGTGCTCTTAACTGCTTACCATCTCTCCAGCCCCTGACTCATGTTTTTAAATGTATTCTTGTAAGCAGACATCTCAATATTTTTATAAACTCATGAGTAGTCCCCATAGGTATCTTTAAAAGATAAAGAATTAAAAATGGAAAGGAAAGTTAGTTTTTTGATGAAACCATCTACTTAACGCTGAGGACAATTCTCCATAGGTTTCTCATGTTTACACTTATGTTTTAGAGACCTTGCTTACCTTTTATCTAACCTTCTTTTCAAGAATATGTATCCAGAGAACAGATAGAAACAGTGTCCCCAAGGGAGCAAGGGGCAGTTTGACTTATTGTCTGTTAAGGAACCTTGGGCTTTGTCGAGCTCAAGCTTCCTCCCTACAGTACATGATATTCACCAAAATCCATCCATCCTCTTTTTGTAATCCTGTGGGAACTGAACCTGACTGGCAGAACCAGGACAAATACCGACTTTGCTTACCACTTTGTCATGAATAAGAAAGTGTTCTTGATCTCTGATTTGAAAGTTGCATGTCTTCTGTCAGTATCCATGAAGCTGTGTGTTAGGCTAACTTATGACGAGTTAAAGGACAGTGCAAGGACAATCTCAGATCCTTTACAGCCCTTCATGCTTAGGGAAACATGTACATACATGTACTAGAATATATTATAATAATACTGAGAGGGAAATTATTTATGATATCATAAAACAGGAAGAAACCCCGCCCAAATGTCTGTAAATACTAAGGTAAATAGACACATGGTGCTTATTTATGTGGCTTAATTGTTCACAGTGTGTAAAACAAGTGAATAAGCCGCTTTTCCATGTAACACTATGGAGGGATCATACAGGCACTTTGTTGAAAGAAGGAAAGGAAGCATGGAATAGCACATCCTGCACAAGAGAAATGGCACTACCCTTTAAAAGATGAAGACATTAGTGCTAACAACAAAGAAGATATATGACAACAAAGTTCATGGCAGGCTTGTGCTGTGGAGAGAAGATATTCAAGAGGAGATCCATGAGGATGCAGACAGACCATACAGTGTTCTGTGTCCTGATCTGTCAGAAGACAAGGGGTGTCTGCTTTGTGTGTATTCGCCATACTCTGTATTTTTGTTTCATGTACTTCTTGTAAGTGTTGTATTTCTCAAGAGTGGTTAAGAATCACTTTTGAATGAATTCTTTTATCTATTATACTTTGAATGTTCTATTATAATATACCTGTTCACTGTGAAGAATGTAACCAGAATAAAAGAGGAAACTTTTTATTAAAGACGAATTAAGTCTTTATAATCATTAACAACTACATTGTTAACTTTTGTGGAATAAGATTCTTTCAAAGGTGCTGGAGAGAGGACTCAGTGGTTTAGAGCACTGGCTTCTACAGCAGAGGACTGGGGTTCGATTCCTAGCATCCACATGACAGGATAAAACCATCTGTAACTCAAGTTCCAGGCCATCTGATACCCATTTCTGACCTCTATAGGCATTGCATGGCATGAGTGCACTTACATACATGTAGATAAAACACTCATAAACATAAACTAAAAATAATACATAAAATATGCAAAAAAGATACAAAGCGTTAGTGTTTCTCTGACAAATGCGTTGGGTGGAAATGAGTTTGTTTTCCCCCTAATGCTCATGTTTTTTGGCTGGCGTTTCATTTTTAGAGCAAATGTTCTAAGTGCACAGGTGGAGAATGCATCTCTTTGAAGTGCTCTTCCGAAGGAGATGCTCAAGAAGACCGCAGCAAGATCACCTCAGAGCTGTCCTTTGTTTACCTACTGCCTGAGGAAATAATGATCCATTAACAAGTGGATGTTTGCAGCTACTTGATGCTATTTTCATGTGTTATGCTATTGAAAGAACATAAAACACATGGAAATTTGATAAGATGCATGCAGTGTTTAAGAAAATTTTTGGTTTTCTGTTCCTTTATGCCCAAACCTCTGTATTAAATATTAATATTTCTTTGATCTGATAATGTATGCATCTCTAATGTATCCTCTTTGCTGATCACAGAGCTCCTTTCTATTTATTGAAAGAAAATACAGGAAACACACTCTTCCCAATATTGTCTTTTTAAAGATAAAAGTTTTCTTCAACTTTTCGATAGCAGTGAAAAGTGAACATTTGCTTAACTGTGTAGGGTATGAGAAGCTGAACCAGAGCTTTCTTTGTTCCAAACAACTTGAATTCTTCTTGCTTTATAGATTGTGAGAATTGTGTCACATATTTGCAGATTAGTTGTGGAACATGCTTTAGGAATGAGGAAACTCAGGCCAAGCCAAAGGAAAGACTAACACAACACAGCAAAATTCAACCCAAAGAAACCACTACTTGGAGGCAAGGCCAGAGGGCATTTCTCAACTAAATCATATTACCCACCTCCCCAGTGGAAGGCCATCAATACTTTGGAAGTTCTCTGAGGATGCCCACATGCCAGGTCCTTTAATTCCTTAGGCTTCAAATTGGTCTCACTACACTTACCCACTGAAATTGAATTTATAACTCTCTCACTATAATCTGAGGCCCTTTTTCTAGCAAGGGTGGTTGATAAAGAGAGAGTAGACAGAGATTTGTAGAGCCCTGAGGGTTGATTTTTCATTAGCATAAATATAAGTAACCAGGACAACAGAAGACTTGGTAGCAGATGGCTGATAAGATTTCTTCTTGTTCAATAAATTCAGAAATGGAATTAATTTTTAATACCACATATTAGAAATCTTTAATACATATGTAATCTCCTTCCTGTCCCTTCCATTAAGTACAGACACCACTGATGGAATAAATCAGAGAAATCAGGAGGATCTAATGGAAAGTGTTTTCCCACCTTTTCCTGATATAGGCATTTTGGTCTGAATTCTGCTGGATATACTTATAAGACACTCAATAACCGTTAGCTCTATTAGGATCCTGCTGTGTGAACACAGGAGAGGGGGGAGGACACACTGGATAGGAAGTCAGAGAAATTGAAATTTGCTTCTAAGCTTTTATTTTTCTTCTAACAAATAATGTGACTATAAATATGCCATTGACTAACTTGGTTTCAATTTACCATTTGTGTAATAAACCAACCAACTCATGAATGTGATGTTACTGAGTTCTTTGAGCTGTGTTTCTATGCTACCATGAACAATGATTGTTAGTCTTTATAAATTTTCGACAACAGAAGTATGAGGTTCATAGCTGCTTTTAACTTAATGACTGAAATAGGGCATCTCCCATGTTCAAAGGTCAGCCACCTGACATTTTGACCTATGTAATACTAATAGGAACACTTTAAGGAGCCCTTAATATATTTCACACACAGTATTAAGTGCTTTAAAAGACTTATGAGGGCTGTTAACGACTTTGTCTTCCATCCAGATCCCATTAGGAAGTCATTGAAGGGTTTAATAGAGTACCCAAATATGCCTCCCAGCCTGACCCACTCCCATCAGTGGAAGATGAGCGGCAAGACAAAGTTTGTGTTTTTTTTTTTCAAAAATCAAACTTTTTGTTATTCTCTAAATGCATTAGAAGACTGTAAAAACGAATCTGGCCAGGTCAGCCAGGAGGGCATTGTAGGAAGTCCTGACAAAAGACTGGTTATTCAAGCTAAAAGAAAGCCTGGATGGCTAAAGTGATGAAACACAGATATCGTTTCCTCTCACGGTATTACCTTGCTTGGGCTGGGGATACATTTTAGAGTGTTCAGATGACTCGAAGCATAACATAACTTAGGGAATCCTCCAAGTTTATCTCTGTGTGTCCCATTCTGTCTCTCTCCTCTCTTCTCCCCGTTATCTCCTCCTTTCCGTCCCTTCCTCTTTCCTTCCCTCCTCATTTCTCTCTCATTTGATTATCTGAAAAAAATTTTGGTGAAGTTTCCTGGAAACACTTCAAGTTTACAAATTCAGTTTGTATGCCGACAATTAGTTGAGACTGTGTTCTTCCAAGAATGCCCACAGGGAATCATCCCATCACACCAGGCTCAGAGGCCACTTTATAATAGAATGTGTACAGAACACTTCGTGTTACAAGGTAGCCCAACCACAGTTTTCTCTTGTACAAGAAACTGGTGGCACACAAGAGTCTCCTGACAGTAGAAATACATAATGATGGGAAAAAAATGGTTCTTAGAAAAGGCGAGCCTAAATACAGATGCGGTCAGTTTTCATGAATCCTTGACTACTTGTTCAAGTTGGGAACAGACCTACAAGTTTCCTGCTAAAGCAGGTGAAGTCCTTGCTGTATGCTCCTCTCATACACATTAGTTGCAAAGGGAAAAACTTCTTTTATAAAACTCATGTCTAACTCAAAGGCCTAGTGATTTGCTATGGCTATGTATCTGATGAGTTTCTGTGTGCAAGGCCAAGACGTTCCCAGGAAGGTGACTGGACTCATGCTAACACCTACAGAGGCAATTGATGGATGAATTTTAAATCACAGGACATAGGCATAGCAATTTCAGTCTGGAGATATTTCATAGAATAATTAATAGAGCTTTCATTATAACAATTAAAAAGAATTCTCAAAAAGAATTTTCTTTATTTATTTGAAAAATATTTTATTTATTATTTTTATTTTATGTGTATGAGGGGCTTGCCTGCATGGATGTAAATGCACCCATGTTGTGCAGTGCCCATGCAGCTCAGAACAGGGTGCCAGAACCCCTGGAATTAGAGTTATGGATAGCTGTTAGCCACCATGTGGGTGCTGGGAATCAAACCTAGTTCCCCTACAAGAGCAGTCAGTGCTCTTAACTGCTGAGTCATTGCTCCAGGCCCTGGGAGATATTTCTTAAACATCCACTTTTAGTCATGTAAATTCCTAGTGACTTCTGATATTAACTAGCTATAATATGCACATTGAGTACTTTTTAATTTTTTTGTAAGAAAATTTAGAAATAACCTATTGGAAATAAAAGTTGGATTTTGCTTTTAGTAGCTTTTATTTATTTATTTATTTATTTATTTATTTATTTATTTATTTATTTTTAAAGACAGGATTTCTTATACCTAGACTGGCCTCAAAATCACTATAATCGAGGTTAACCTTGAACTTATGATCCTCTTGCTTTTATCTTTCAATTGCTAAATTACAGATTTGTGCCATCACATGAGGTCTGGTAGCTTTACAATAGTAATGCCATACAACAGAAACCATGGGTTGACTTTAATCCGATTATACAAGAGAAAGAATACTAGGAGAAAGTGTGCCTTTGTGATTTTCTTCTTCAAGGCACACATATGGCTTATTTAGAACTGTTTCTAAATTATAGTCAGATTAAATAGAAGTATGGATTCATCTCTTCTTTCGGTGCCTCAAAATTATCTAACTGGCCAATAGATGGTGCTGTGAGCTTACTACTGGTGGTGATTGAGATTATAAACTGCAGCGTTTCATGGAGTTCATTCTTTCATTTTACAGGTGACTCTTTAAAGCCCACCACGTGTTAGGCCTGAGACTATCTCCGTAACATATGCAAGGTGGAAGACAAAACGAGTAAAAGCTTGACTGTATTTCTTCACAAAGTAATACTATTTTATATTGTATAATAAATTCTTTCAAAGGTCAATGACTCGTGATTGGAACTAATTATTTCTTAACATTGTAGAATTCTAGGTGACAATGCTACCTGGACTTGCCTATGCACCTGCATTTAGTTGAAGAGTTTTCTGGGATGGTATAACTTACCTACTTGGCGACTGACTACTCTCTGGAGACAAAATTTGCCTCCACATTGTCCAGACTTACTGCCTGACCATCTCAGATCAGTGCTTCAAGATAGTGAAGCCACAGTTTTAAGCCCTACTGAGATTTGCCTAGTTTTGTAAATTACAAGATGTCATTTGTGCCATAATCAGGTCCAAGACCGGACCATATTCAAGAGGTATTCAACAGATATGGCATAGACAATAAATTTTAATGGGAAAGTGATGCACTGTCCTGGGAGGGGGTATGCACAGCACAATGAAAGGACTGTGAGATTATATATATATATATATATATATATATATATATATATATATATATATAATCTTTTAAAAATCTTTGACACAGAGCCTCTGTCTAGCTCCAGCTGGCCTGGAACTCACACTCACTATGTAGACCAGGCTGGCCTTAATCTCACAGAGATCCATCTGCCTCTGCCTCCCATTACCATGCCTGACTTGTATTTTTTTTGCAATCTACTAAAATAAACAGAGAAATAAACAATAGTGGAATAGGTATGCCTAAGTCCTACTGTCTGCTTGTGGGACCATCACAGCAGAAGCCTGAGCTTGCAATTTAAAAAAGTATTTTATTTATTATTTTTACTTTATGTGTATGAGTGTATTGCCTGCCTGTATGTAACTCATGTTGTGCAGTGCCCACCAAGGTGAGAGGAGGGTGTCAATCCCCTGAAACTGGAGTAATGAAACTGGAGTAATGGGTGGTTGTTAGCTGCCATGTGGGTGCTGGGAACTAAATCCTGGTCCTCTGCGAGAGCAGCCCATGCTCTTAACTGCTGAGCCATCTCTCCAGCCCTAATCATTGCTTCTTCAGAGGGTAAGGTAGGGGTAAAGAAGACATAGCAAGGAAAAGCTGAGTAGTCCTCTTCTAGTATTTGATGATATTACGTGGCATTCTATAATTAACCTTTCCTACAATAATGTCCAATAAGTCTAAATTGATATTTTACAAATTATGGCTTAAAATTTTTGATTAATTTATTTTTAATGTAAATTATTTTATTTTATTTTATGTGTATGAGTGTAGTGCCTGTATGTGTGAAAATGAACCTGTCTAGAGCAATACTCTCAGAGGTCCTCTGGAATAGGGCACTGAATTTCCTTGGAACTGGAGTTATGGACAGTTGTTACTGCCATGTGGGTTCTGGGAATTGAACCCAGGTTCTCTACAAGAGCAGCCAGTGCTCTTCACAGCTGAGCCATCTCTCCAGCCCAGATTTATTTTTATTTTATGTGTTTTGCCTGCATCTATGTAAGTGCACCCATAAATACAATGCCCAGGGAGGCCAGAAGAGTATTGTAGATCCTCTGAAACTGGAGTGAGCCACCATATGGGTTCTGGGAATTGAACCCAGGTCCTCTTCAAGAGCTTCCAGTACTCTTAATCACCGAGCCATCTCTCTATAGCCCCACGTTACAGGTTTTTTGATAAATTGTTTCATTTATCAAATGCTTATTGTATTATGGCATCTCTTAACATAATCATCCTGAAAAGTAAATATTGGCTCCTATTTTACAGGTGAGAAAATTGGGGCTTAAGACAAACTCTTTGTGCAAATTCAATATCCATTCTTCTCTCCATGAGCAATGGAACTCCAGTTTTATTGGAGATTTCAATGTATTCAGCCCAATTATTGGGAGAGCGAATAGAAAGCATTTGTTGGAATAAAACTGGAAATTGCTGCATAGGGCTTATAAGAAGTGTAACCTTTGAAAGCATTCTGCCTCTATTGGTATGCACATCCTTTCTATTGGTCCTTTCTACTTCCTGGAAGAAGTTGTTTAAGATGGATGGAGCTTCGGCAAACATATTGTAATATAATAAGCCTGTAGCCAGACTATTAGTATGGCAAAACAGGCATCTCAAAGAAGCAAGGGTGTTAATGAACTTGTGGGGTTATTTGCTCAATTTTATGAGAGAAAAATATAACCTGCCTCTTATATATACAGCTATACTTAGTTCCAAGTATTGAAGATACCAAAAATACTCATTTCATATTGTTTAATCTCCATGGTTTATTTAAAAGTACAATTTGTTTATTTTTAATTAATTAATTTTATTTTATGTATTTGAATGTTATGCATAAGTGTGTGTAAGTGCAGCCATGTCATTCAGTCCCTGTAGAGAACAGAAGAGGGCGTCAGATCCTCCTGGAACTGGAGTTATGGATGGTTGTTAACCGCCATGTGGGTTCTGGGATTCGAACCCAGGTCTTCAGCTAGTGCTCTGAACCACTGAGCCATCTCTTCAGCCTCTTAAAATTGTAATTTATAAAGTTAACTGTTGAAATGAAACAATTTCACAGGACCAAGAATGTCTATGCACCTCCAAGCTTCTACCTTAAAACCAAATCAAGAACCAATTTTATCTAATGGTCTGTGAACTTGATTTCCTTCCCCTTCTCTGCCTCTGAGAACCAGTGTCCCTGGTTTGGACCCTTATAGTGGCTCTGATACTCAGAGCCCACACACTAAATCAGAGCATCTTCAGGTCATCTGCATAAGAAGTCCACAGGAAGGTGCTACAGCTAGACTTTTTTGAACTTCGGTGGGGATTTCATGAGAATCATTTTGTGGCAGGACTAGGAAATTTTCATTTTCACCCAGCACTCCCAGTGATTCTTAGGTATGTGATTCACAGGCTGACAATTGGGAACCCCTGGTGAACCTTTCTCCTTAATGAGCACCTCTGCTTATTAGCTGACCCAAGTTCTTAAAATGCAGAGGTAGGGGGAGCACATTTTGGTGACTTTAACAGTAAGAGAACCAGTGAAGAAGCATTTGCCTGGTTCAAATAAAGTAGGTGTTATTAAAACTTCCCTTCACATATGCCCCACCATGATATGAATAGCAAATATGAAATTTAGTAGGCTATGACAAGGTGATCTGGCTCATTTATTATTTTACTTACCACAGAAATGTTCTTGTATTATATTTGTGCTCATTGGCATGGCTGGCATGGAATATACCAGATGGATAGGTACGTTTTCTGCTTTTGTGGAGTTCTAAGTTGCCTCTCTTCTTCTTAATTATTAAAGATTAATTTTATTTTGCAGACTATTTGTGGAGAATTGCCCACATTTTCTCAAAGGATATCATTTAAAAATTTAAAAGATCAAAAATTTAATAAAAGTTTGAAAGTGTTGCCAATGTTTTTATAGAAGCCACGGAATGATTTCAACTCAGTTTTGTATGGCAACGATAGCGATTAAGAGAAAATGAAACACAGTCCACACCTGGATAGGAGATATGGCAGCACAGGCCATTTCTACATCCCTACAAGCTCTGTCCCTGAAATATGCCCCAGCGTAAATGACAGAAAGTTCAAGCAATCAATGCTTGCAATACAAAACAAAAGTTGCAATTTATCCTACTACTCAGTTATCTGTTACCAATGTTTCATACATCTTCAGTTTTATTCATTTCTTTCACAGTTTTTCTGTCCCCCACATGCTTTCAAAGAAACGTTTCCCTGTTCCCTATGAAGCCAGCATTCTGAGCCTGAGGCACAGCTGGAGGCCTTGCTCTCCTGCATGTTGTGTGTAGGGTGTTTACCCTGGACACTGTCATTGAGGGCTTTCCTAAAAATGACAATACTGATCATTCATAGTGAAGACTAATTTGTCTTGGATGTCCTGCTTGAGAACTCTGTGCATGTGTTGGGATGAGTAGGAACAGTAGGTTTCAAAAGAATTTTACTGGCATGTTTCCTTGGGAAAATCCTTTGTGAGAAGATCCTAAAGCTATTCTCTTGGACTTGCATAGCTGATCAGGAGAGGAGTTTTGACTCATCTCCTTAGCGGGTGTTGTCCTAAAAACAAACAGTTTCGGAGTAGAGTTTGAGAAGGATGCTGGGAGTGTGTGTCTCAATATTAAGTAACATAAACATCCAATATGGCACCTCTGCCCAATTCTGTGTCTCCACTACAGAAAAATCTCTTCTGAGTGGGACCTTCCAGAGCAAGCTTTATAAAGTTGGGGAAGATCCAGGAAATCTGTCTGTTAAAAAAAATGAATTTCAAGTAATCCTGTTGTTTTTATTACTGCTTCTCCTGCCTTAGTACCTGGCCCACTAAATTGTGATCTCCAGAGGTTTTGTCACATTTACCAGGTAACTCTTCAGCCTTCCTGGCTGCTGGACGACAGTTCAGTTTTCTCACAGTGCCAAATAACTCACCATTAACCATTCACCATTCTAGCATGCTAAGCCTTTTTTGCTTACTTCTAATAACTGTGCTAGCTTTTGCTTCTTAAAAAATACACAGTTTAATTGGCTTTTGAAAAGTAGCCCAAAGTGCTTTCAGTTTACCATCTCTGTCTGGACAGGTAAAACTTCTAAATTAAAATAAACTCACCCATACCTTTAAAATTATAGTATGTTCAGTTTCTTGTTATTGTGTGTTTGTTTCCCCTTTTGAACTGTGCCGTGACTTGTGGGGTGGCTGTGGGGAGAAATAAAGATGGCGCCTCGTATTGCTTCCTAAGAGCCGGGAGGTTACCAAAGTTACAGGAAGAAAGTATGATTGGTTGTTAAGAGCATGCATGCCTCGTGCTCTGAGCATGATGGTTGTTATGATTGGAGGCCTGCTGCTTGCAGACTTGACCTTTTAGGCGATTGGCTAAACTATGGGATAGAAAAAGGAGAAGAAGCCCAGGAACGGGAGTTCCTGTTTTTGGATGAGAACTGAATAAAGGTGCTTGCAACCGGTACATCTTGAGTGCGGTTTTTCCTTGCTGGTTGAGGGACCCAACAGGTGGCTACTCAGTCTAAGGAGCAACAGATCTTCATTACATCACCTCCTTGGCAACTAGAGAACAGAGGAGTCACTGGTAGGACTTGTCTGCCTGCTGTTATAGTTCCTGAGCAGCTGTACAGTGACACTCCTGTAAAGTGGCTTGGCAATAGTCACTGCCTCACATAAGACTTTGCGTCCACATCCTAGAGTAGGTTCCTTGGTGGAGGTTAATCTCACTACCTCTGCCAAGGAGAGTTCTAGGTGTCTCTGAGAGTTGTCTTTGTCATTCATACAAAGTCAGCTATTGTTTCCAAAGTGGAATCCTGTTGACAAGAATAGGCTTCCAGTTTAAGCCAACTGTTGAGGAAGAACCCAGCCTCATACATATGACCCTTTATATGCAGTTATTAACCTGAACCTCCATCAGAGATTCCTTGGCTGTTAACAATAAGAAGTTCTTAGAAAGGCCTAGCGTTAATTTGTAGTGCCTGAATGCTCCCTGGGAATATCCTGCCACCCCCCCTCCTTTTTTTTTTTTTTTAACCAATTAGCAGTACTCTTAGGAGATCTGAAAGGTTACTGCCCCTCCTGCCCCTCTCTGCATAGAGATCAGACATACAGTTCAACGGAAGTAAGATTCCTCAGGGCTTCAAGCCACTGTCCAGATAATAATCCACCTCTGTGCTGGAGGCAGCTTTAATTGCTATCAGCGCTTTCCTGTGGTGACTGCAAATTTCTGAATCTCAAAGCTCATGGCAAACCCTCAGGGCAGAGGCTATGTTTCTCTGACCTCTATTCCTCAAGCATGTGGGACCGTTTGTTAAACACTGGATTTCTTATATTCTTTATTCTTCTGAAATGCCAAAGTGAACAAATTCAGATTCTTTAATGTACCCACCTGTTACTAGGGCAAGCTTATCCACCACTGGGATTTCAGGAGACACATTTATGAAGTTACAAGCACATATCCTGTTATACATCTTTCTCAGGGCTTATGGGTCTGGTTGCCTGCCCTGAGAACATGGTAACTTTGAAATGAAATCTCCTTTGGGGGGTCTAGTTCTAGGTTGCAAGTTAAGTTGCATGGGACCAGGTGTCCTGCTTCATATAGACATGTGGAAGAAATCCAAAGGCCAAATGTAAAGTATTTGAGAACTGCTTTTATTCTCCAAAGGAATCACGAAATATGATTAAAGTCAACTTCTGTAGGTAAATGAATAAAAGAAAGCATTTTGTACTTTATCTGACATCAAATTTATATTAATAGGCACTGCTTAGATAGCCTTGCAATCAGAGCTATTTCAATGGATTCCAGCCTATCTAATTTAAATTTATTATTGTCCACAATACCATCTTATGAAAAATGAGAAAATACTTTTTTGGCCTCCTTTCTCCCAAAGAAACTTGATGATTGGATTTCTATACTTGTTACAGAAAGTTCTCTCACATTAGATATGCTGACAAATTTCTTAGTGACTCAGCCAATATTTTCAGTTCTGCTTATTTCTGTCTCATAAGTTTAGATTAGAACCCATGAAAGAAGAAAATACATAATTCTAACCTTGTCACATCAACTTTCTCTAAAACATGCATTAATTAATAAGTTCACAATGTAGTATCTATAGGGTCAGAGTACTGAAACTTTCAGGTTCAAAGCAGAATAATATGAAGTGTTCTTCAGTTCCCATCGTTTTAGTAGAAACTATCAGTATATTGTAAAATGATCCTTGGGTTGACCCCCATAGATTCTTCTTTGAGATCTTAAAAGTCAGTGATATAAAGGCTCATGGAAAGAAGTCAGTGATATAAAGGCTCATGGAAAGAAAGGAACGAAAGGATGTTGTTTGAAACATGACATTTGCTCTCAGAGAAACATAATTCATTTTGTTTTTCAATTTAATTTACTTTAATGGTTATACCCAACCTACTGGAGAAGAGGACTGAAGAACCTCATGTAAATAATTGCAAAATAATATTTTGTTAAACTTGAAAGGAGCAGAACAGATGTCTCTCGGGACTCAAGATTTTGAGAAGGAGAGGGAGAGAGAGAGAGAGAG
Organism: Eospalax fontanierii; assembly: GCA_035773235.1. NCBI lineage: Eukaryota > Metazoa > Chordata > Mammalia > Rodentia > Spalacidae > Eospalax > Eospalax fontanierii. Next base: position 38,057,080 of record CM069534.1, read on the forward strand.
AGAGAGAGAGAGAGAGAGAGAGAGAGAGAGAGAGAATACGAATCACATTGAACCATATCTTGATTTTTGTGTTGGAAAACAAAGGCAAAATAAAGGTATGGCCAATGTCATTAAAAATTTTTAAATTTCTTTATTGTCTTTATTTTATGTGTATAAGTATTTTGCCTGAACATATGTACATACACCTGTGTGTGTCAGGTCCATTAAAGTCAAAAGAAGGCATTGGATTTCCTGGAAATGGAGTTATAAACAATTGTTAGCCACTATGTGGGTACTGGGAACTGAACTCAGATCTTCTACAAGAGCAGCCAGCACTCTTAGTATTTGAACTATTTCTCCAGCCATGCCAACCTAATTTTTGACAAAGGAGGCAAAAATATACAGTGGAAAAAAGACAGCTTATTCAACAAATGGTACTAGCAAAAATAGATATCCCGATACAGAAGAATGGAACGGGATCCATGTCCTTAACCTTGTACAAAAACCAACTTGAAGTGGATCAAAGACCTTAATTTAAAACTTGAAACACTGAAACCACTGGAAGAAAGCATAGGGCAAGAAACTAGGGTGTGCAAGAACTTTCTGAGTAGAACCTCCCGGTAGCAGAGGAACTATCAGAGACTAGTGGCCAAAGTCAGGTGAAGAGGGAGAGTTTAATCCACGAGTGGGACTGTTTCTGTTCTTCCATAGAGGAGTCAGCCGGTTGCTCTAATTTGGGGGCGGAGGAGAGGGGAGCTATGTACTTATATGTGAGGAATGCAAGTAAAAGGTAAATAGCACACATGATAATTTGCAGGTAACATATGATAGGAACCATAGAAGCTTTGGGAAACAAAGACTTCTAGCCTAGGTAACTTCAGGGGGCAGAGGGAAAAACTCCTGTCTGCCTTCCCTGTGTCTATCTCCTGTCTCAGAGCTTTCCCTCCTCCAAAGTTCTTAGTTACCATCACATTACAATGGGACTACATAGAAATTAAAAGTATCAGCAAAGCATAGGAAACTCAGCAGTGCAGACAGCCCACAGAATGGGGGAAAATCTTTACTAGCTTTACTTCAGACAGGGGTAGAATATCTAGAATTTATAAAGAATTGAAAAAATTAAACACCAGTGATACAAGCTGCCAGTTAACAAACAGGCTAATGAAATGGACAGTTCTCAGAAGAAGAAATACAAATACTTGATAGCTCTTTCTAAAAATGGTCAACATCCATAGTCTGCAGGGACATGCAAATTAAATCTACTTTGAGATACCACCTTACCTTAATCAGAATAGTTATCATCAAGAAATCTGTCAAACAAATGTTGGAGAAGATATGGGAAGAGATCAATCCTTATTCACTGCTGATAGGAGTACAAATTAAATGCCACCATTATGGAAATCAATTTGGAGGCTGGTCAAAAACTTAAAAGAAAAACTACCACAGGACCCATCTATTCTACTCCTGAGTGTATACCCAAGGACCTCCATTCACTACCACAGAGATATTTACACACCCATGTTCATTGCTGCTCTATTTGCGTTAGGAGAACAAGGGAACCGGCGTAAATGTCCATCAACAGATGAATGGTGATGAGAATGTGATGCATAGACAAGAAGAGAATTTATCTAGTTGTAAAAAAAGAAAAAAAAAAGAAATTTACAGGAAAATGAATGAACCTGGAAAGGATTAAACTCAGAAAGAAAAAAACCCTGCACATCCTCCCTCATACACAAGTCCTACTATATAATGCATGCATATATGTGAAAGGCTGGATATAGTCTAAAATTTAGAAAGGAGACCAAGAGAGGGTAATGTTAGGTGATGAGGAAGGACAGAATATAGGCAAAAGGACATATGAGTCATGAAAGAGGATATAAAGCTAATTGTTTTCTAGTTTCTTCTCCTTCTAGCTTTTTTTGCCCCCTGTGATGGGTATAATTCAACTTTCTGAGATTCTAATATACTATTCCGTTGAGGCAATGATTCTGAAAGTTGAGCTTTCATTTAAATTCTATTGATGAAGAGTGCAACAAGAGTCAGACACCAGTAGTTACTGAATACACGTGTTACATTGATACCCTTAGAAAAGGTGATTAAAAAATTATTTCACGGGGAGGGATTTTGTAAAATAAAAATTTCCCCTCTTCTGTTAAAACTGTATCAAATAATTTTATTACAGTTATTTAGAATGCACATTCTATTGCTATACATAAAGTATGGTTTTAAAATGTATTTTATTTATTACTATTTTTATTTTTTATGTGTATGAGTATATTGCTTGCAAATGTGTATGTGCACTCATGTCATGCAGTGCATGTGGAGGTCAGAAGAAGGCATGAAATTCCCTGAAACTGGACTTATGGATGGTTGTTAGCAGCCATATGGGTGCTGGAAATTAAACCCAGGTCCTCTGCAAGAGCAGTCAGCGCTCTTAATCACTCAGCCATCTCTCCAGTCCCTCAGGTATAGTTTTTAAAAGAAAATAAATAAACAAACCATCCTAGTTGTGTGAACTTGGCTAAGCTTCTGGATCTCAGTATTCACATCTCTTAAATGGATACAAGCTGCAACATCCTGGTCAATGTATGTGGTTCATCACCGAACCTAAATAGAAGACTCTTCTCTCAAGTCTCCTTTGTTATTTCTTTGCATAGACTTGTGGTCAGTTTCTAGTAACTTCTGTTTTGGACCAGCCTCTGACCATGCGGATGCTGAGCCCTACCATGCTGACCTCATGCCTCAAAGTAGCTCTGCTCGGCTTGCTGTCAACCTCACTGGTTCTTATTAATCTTTTCTTCCACTAGCCAGGACATCTTCACTTACGGCTGTTGTATCCCCCGGCTGTTGACTTCCTTGAAGTACTGCACCTTTCTATTTTCAAGAGGACAGGACTTCCTTATTGTGACCACCTGGAACTTCAGTTTCCTTTGTAGTCCCCATCCTGCTTCTCACCCAGATCACCGGTTACTTCAGGAGCCATCTCAGGTCTCCAAGAAGCTCAGACCACAGTCGGAACACCAAATTTCCCAGACTCTTGGATTTTACCCAATGAAAGAATGCAGCTGAGCATCTACTTCAATGCCTGCTGGGAAGAGCATCTTCTCAAAGCACAGGGCCAACCATTAGAGGGCAGTGTGTCTTACCCTCTAGGGAAAGCAGCCTCGCCTCCCAGCCCCAATTTTTGCTTCAAGTACAGGCAAACTGTGAAGTCTAAATGAGATGCTGAAACAACTAGAACTGTTCTTTCTTAAGCACCTTTTAGAAAAAGACTTTTAATTTTATTTTTACGTTATGTATTTTGCTTGCATGTCTGAGTGCACCACATCCAAATAGTGTCTTTGAAACCCATAAGACAGCATCAGATCCCTTGGAACTGAAGTTACAGAGGGTTGTGATGCCCCATGTGGGTTCTCTAAACCAAACCTGGGTCCTCTGAAAGAGCAGCAAGTGCTCATTACCCCTGAGCCCCTAAAACACCGTCTAAATATGTAGTACTTTATATATTGTTTTATTTTATGTTCATGTGTCTCAGATAACACATGGCAGTTCCGTTAATCAATGAACTTTAGATAACGTTGCTGCAAATATTCACAATTTCATGATGATGGAATTTGTCATTTATATTAAGTCTTCATTGTCCCCCTTCAGATGATGACTCTGCCCAGATCAAATTAGTTTGTTGTTTATAAATTTATGTAAGAAAACTATTCCTTTCGTACAAAATCTTTCACGGAGATGAGACTAGGAGGTAGAAAGTGCTTAGGCAGTTTAGGGGACACCCGTCCTTGCCTGAGGCCAGGGATGCCAGAAATATCTAAGCCAATGATATCTCTAATTCTGCCATAGCCAGAGGCTAGAGTCTGGCAGTAAGGGAGTCTGCTGTGCTTTTTGTTTGGTTGGTTGGTTTGGGTTTTTTTTCTTATCTCTTTTCCTTTTAAAGGAGTACCTTGTTTGGAAACCATGCTGAGAATATGACCAGAACCTGAATGCCTGGAATGGCACTAGGCTGACCAATTCAGCTTTTCCTCTTCTCCTCCCTCCACTAAAGCCTAATTAACTCTTAGGCAATGAGGCTTAGTGGAATCCCATTCCAGTGGACCTACTGTACAGGTGCTCTGCCTTCTTTCTCTTGCCTAAGCCCCCTATAATAAAATACTCCTTTTCTAGAACTCCATGAATTTCATTCTCCAAATTCACAAGACAAGAACCCAAAAATCTCTGATTTGAGTTGGCTTTTGTGGCCCTTGAGTTTCTGGGAGGCTAGCCTCTCAAGCTAAGCACAACAGAGCCAAGAAAGGTTCCATCACTCTCAAAGATACCCCAATATTCCTATATGGAGGGAAAGGATCATTATATCAATACCATAAACTTTGGGGAGTCCTGCCAGAGTTGCCATATGTTACCTGGGAAACAGATTCTTTCTTGGTGTTTTAGTTTCATTAATTAAAAAAAAAAAAAAAAAGGTTAAGAATGGACTCTAAAGGAATTTCTAATTTCTTAGAGTTTGAAAGAAAAACTCCAGGGCAGCAAGCTATAAATCTTTGTAGTTGCCCAGAGGAGAAAGATGGAGAAGAGGAAGAGCAAAGGCTGTGCCATGGCTTTGAGTTAAGCCAGCCTAGAGGTCTGTTACAGGGCTGACAAGCAGCCGCATGATGGGAAAAGGGATTCAGAGAAAGAGTGAAAAAGCCCAAAGTACCAAAGAAGGTGTACTTAAGCTCTGGCCAGCATTTGAAAAAAAGAACAGAAGAGAAGAAAAAGGAAAAGCAGAATTCAACAGAACCCCGTGGTGTCTCTTAGCAACTGGACAGAGAGCAGGGAGTCAGGGAGAAAAAGTGTGTTATCTCATTACAGGAGTAATCGCTCCTCCCACCTCTGCTTTTCTTCCTGAGGAGTGGACCCTTAGCCAGGGGATTGACTTGCCCAACTGCGATGTTAGGTTTCCACCTGGGCCAGCAATTCCATTCTCTTGAATTATTTCCCTTAATAGGTCTGTGCAGCTACTGTAACATCTCTACCCTCCATCCCCACACTCTGGGCATCTTAGTCTCCTTTTTTACTTCCCTGAAAGAACCAGTCAAATTCTTGCTTTTCTATCTCATCATAATTTAGTGTCTATCCATTTCTTGAGCCTCTCTCTTATCCAAGTCACTTATTCTCAAGGATTGGGAGAGAGGCCTCTAAGAGTCCAACCTCCATGGGACTATTGCATGTGTGAACTCTCTGTCAAAGGAATGTTTATAATTTAAGAGCTTTGGAGCATATGCAAAAAGGCTCTTACACTAATCAGAATTTCATGGGGTTGTTCTCTGCCATTACATGTGGAGTGGGTTAATTATGAACCAGTGCCTAGAAAAGTTTAGCACACTGAGAAGATATCAGAAATATCTCAAATGAATATTAATGCTTTGAGATGTCTATGTAATTGAAATCAATTTAAATGTAAAAATAATTTGAAGAATGCTAATGCAATGGCAGAGTCCCACAGATAAATATGTCAAAACACATTAGAATTTCGGAGACTGTGGCAGAACCTGCACTGCAAGCAAGCTGCTAGATACCTATGTTGGGTTCCTTTTTCTCCCTGTCTTTCAAGTAACTTTTTGAGTTTTCTTATTAGCATTTCTAGTTAGAAGACTTGGGGGTTTAAATCTACTTATCTTTCTTGGAAATGTTATTTTTAGTTTTAGCCTCACTTACCACTGACTGACCTACCCGTAGGCCCAGGTTTTGGTTTGGGAGTCTTTAGATAAACTTTAATTTAGCAGTGATTGATCATTTTAAAACTGTAGGAGTCAGGCAGAGACTTCATTTCACTTGTCTGAGGTATGGAACACCAAAGCAGACAACAGAATGGAGGTTGAAAGGGGCTGGTAAGAAGAGGGAATGAGGAGCTGGTCTTCAGTGGCTCTGAAATTTCATGATTATGCCCCTGAGATCTGCTGATGGCAGAGTGCCTGTACCAGTGACCTTGCCATGCCAAGTTCCATGTGTCGCTATTGTGTTAAGCATTCTTACCACAATATTAAAGCCATACAAAGGTATATGAGGGAACTTTTGGAGGATTCAAGAATCCAAAACTCATGAAAATTGCATACATTAAATATGTGGGCTTTTAAAATAATGTGTAAGTCATATCTCAATAAAGCTGTTAAAAATGCATAGGCAAAAAAGTAAGTTGGGCCATTTAATAAAACTGGCTACAAAGGCCACATGGAGAGGAAAGGAGGTTGACTTTTGCTGTTTTCCCATTGGACAGTTGAGGAAACAAGACTCAGAGACATGAAATTAATTGACTTAGGGCACTGTGTAATTTCTCTCTTCCTCTCTCCTATTGTTATTGTGCTTAATCATTGCAGAGTGACTTCAGATATATTATCCTGTTTGAGAGAGGCTTCAAAATTTTCTCTATACTATGAATTACAAAGTTCCATCCCTTCCACCTCATGCTCTTCACGTGTTAAAATCCTTCATTCCTTATGGCTCACAGTTATCCAGCTTTAACTTTCCACTGAAGGAATCTGCTCCATGTTGAACCTCCAGTAACACTTCTATGCTTTATCTAGGACCCGTGTGGCATGCTTTCTTCACTGCCTTTTTATTAAATATAGTTTTTTCATTAGTAGATATTCATTTACATGGTCTTGAGTTACAGAAAGACATTTTCATACAAGTGTATTATGCGTTTGGAGTGGATTCCCCCTCTTCCCCTGTCAGTCTCCTTTGCCCCACCCCAGTTTTTCTTCTACGTTCATGCTATATGGACATACGTGTTTTGTTGTATATAAAATTTAGAAGTCCAAGATGAGAGAAAACATGATATCTCTGACTCTGATATGATCATCCTGCCATATTTTCTCTGTTGTATCGATGCTTTTGGTGACAAACACGAGAAATTAGCAAACTTTAAATACTTAAACAGGTTTACTGAAATATTTACTTCTCAGAAAGTGCCCATTGAGATAAATATTTCCTTTTTTTCCAGGCTGTCATCTTTGAAGCTATTGTTTAGATAGTATCAGTGTTGTTCTTTCCTAGTCAAAGCAGTGATGCATCCAACATGGTATAGTTTAAAATTGAACATATGAAAATAAACAAGCAGAAAATAGCTTCCCATGGCTTTGATTTTACTAATTGCTTCTTCTGAGATCAGGATCATCTCTCCTTCCATTTCTAGTCTTTAGAGTTGTCATCTGTGTTTCTCTTCTATGATTTTTCCTAGATACTCACAAGTAAGGTTAAAAAATGTCTGCCTTCTGGCTGATTATGCAAACCAAACGGGTTGACTGGAGAATGCTGTTATATTATTTGTTGTGTCTTTAAATATCGCCCACTTGTGCCCAGTCTTGTTGAATTGAATCGATTCACTTAATTCTGAGTGAGCTAGCTTTCAAGATTTCATTGTTTCACCCACACTTTCTTTTACATGTTCTTTCTCCATGCTGTACTAAAAAGTTTAGACTAGAGGCAGTGGTTTATTGACTGGTTTTATTTCCTGATCAAATTGGAATCCTTTGGTCTACAAATGGGATTTTAAATCTCATATTAGTAGGCATTCTGTTACAAAAATCACATTATTCTCATGTTCTAAATGGATTAGATATTTCAGCTATTTCTAGCAGTCTTCTGAGAATTTGTGAATTCAGGTAAGCTGAAGAATTTACTTTTAAAATATTTTATATATTATTTTATGTGTACGAGTGTATTGCCTGCATGTAGGTAGGAGCACCTTTATCATGCAATGCCCATGGAGATCAGAAGAGGGCATCAGAACCTGAGTTACAGACAGTTGTTAGTTGCTATGTGGGTGCTGAGAATTAAACCAGGGTCCTCTGAAAGAGCAGTCAGTGCTTTTAACCACTAAGCCATTTCTCCAGTCCCAGAATTTAATAATCTAATAAAAATCAAGAGAGCAGATTGACTTTTCAATGTTTTAGTATGGTCTTAGTATGATGGAGTTTGGTATTAAACTTCTTTATGGAATTGGAACTTTATTATTTTTAGACAGTAATGTATGTTTTTAAGATGACCAGAGGCTCTGACTTTTATGTAAGTGTTGCTTTAATTTTCCTTCTGAGTTTGTGCATTCAGTGACTTCTTTCTAACACATAGTAGGTTCTCATTAAATGCTTAGGGAACAAATACAAGATTATAAAGATGAAAACTGACATATACATTTTCTGTGTGTTCTGTTTCATTCTCTGATTTAAACATTTGAAATGAATCAATAAGAAAAGGGGTATTCCAACATTCTCTAAGTGAGGTTCGTAGACTACTAGTTTTGTAAAATTGATAGAGGCTAAAAAAACATAATAAAAAAGCACAAGTGAGGGTCTGGAGAGATGGCTCAGTAGTTAAAAGCACTGACTGCTTTTGTAGAAGACCTGGGTTTGAGTCCTGCGTGGTGGCTAACAACCATCTATAATTCCAGTTCTGATGCCTTCTTCTGACCTCCAAGGACACTGCAAGACACGGGTTTACTTACACACATGCAGGCAATACACTCATACACATAAAATAAAAATAACAAAAAATATTTTTTAGAGCACTAATGAAAAGATCTTTGAGAAATAAAAGATAGTGCAGTATAAGAAAATCAAATTAAACAAAATTACAGATTTTTAAAAAGTAGCAAGACTTCTTCCAGGTTTCATATACAAACTACACTGATACTTTCCCCTTTGGTATGCAGTATTACCCAAATTTACTTAATTTCAGTAATTATTAGGGATTTGGATTTTAAGTGACAGAAATCCAACTCAAAAGGGGTTGTGCTAAAAACAGAACTAGTTGCTTATGTGGCTGAAATCTCCATGGATAGATTGGCTTTAGGCAGGCATAGTCCATAAAGGTGCCCAAATGGGTCATTCAAGTTTGCAAATTTAAAAATATAGATTCTGTGCTCTAGTCACAAAAAAGCATGTGAGGTAGCAAATTAGCTCTGTTGTCCATTCCACAGCCCATATGTATGTCAAAGCACGCTGTTGTATATCATGACTATTTACCACCTTGAGAATAAATACATCGTGAGACTCCGTTCTTGTCCCTTGACTTATCACATGGGACCAGGAAAGGTAGAAGATGAGCACTGAAATGAAGTCCTGCATTTTCCCAGTTTAACAACCACAGCTCCAGGGCAGCATGTCTTTCCTGATAGTTTCAGAAAAATTGCACTCATGTAAAAACTTCTCTAAAGAACAATCTTTCCTGCTTTGCTTCAAAACACATTCGTAGCCACTAGAACAGCACCTATTTGTATTTGACGCTCAATAAATTGAAGTCATTTACTTTCCCTGAGCCACACTCCTGAATGAACTGCTGTGAACAGGAGGATGGAATGCTCCATATAGCTACACTGAACTGTCTTTCTAGTTCTACCGTTGGGCGGAGAAGAGGTTATTAGATGCACCTGAACCATGAACTGGGACTGAAGGGAGGAGAGAAGGGGAAGGAGGGATGGAAGAAAGGAAGGAAAAGAGGGAAGAAGGAAAAGGATTCAAGAAAGAAATCTGAACTAATATGCTAATAGATCCTGTCTCAAAAAAGTCTTTTGTTTTCTTTCTTTTTCCTCTGACTTTTTGGATGTCTAGATGATTCAGAGATAATACATCTAGTGTCATGTCTAGAATTTGATTTTATCCCACTTAAAGGCTAATCCTTTATCCTGTTGTTTTGTGGATGCTGGCAGAAGACATGGGACTTTTGTCAGAGACAAATGACTTTAATACTCATGACACAGCAAGCAGCATGACTGCCAGTATGTGTATCACCTCCCCCTGGCCTATGTCTTTGAGATGTGGGGTCATGAATGCCTCCCATGCTGTGACTTGCATCACACCCAAGGAACTTGAGAAATGCACTTCTTTTATAACTAGTGCTAGAGTGCTAAGCAAGCCTGCCTTGTATGTTGGGGGATGCTACCTATTTTTCAAGGTTGCTCAGTGCATTGTAACTCTGATAAAGGGCCCCATGCAGAGGATGGTCATGGCTTTCTATTCCTGGTGCATCTGGTAAGATATGTATAATAGAAGCTTGAGGGATATATGGAGGACCATGTTCTAACGTTTGTCTTGAAAAGATTGCCTTAATGCCATTTATCCAGATGACAAGGTACATAGAAAATGGAGCTGGCAAGGCTTTGCAGCATTCATAGGCTCTGTGCCTTAAGCAATTGTCCCTTTACACCGGGTGCACCTGTTCAAATTACACCCTTTGAGGATAATGGGGTTTATGGGTAAGGGGAAATAATCTCTTTACCTTCTATGGTTGTAGAACATAATTTCTTTGGTATTAAAAAGAGAAGAAATGAGATTACTTTGGCTTTCAGGGAAACACTTAGCTACGGTTCCTTTTATTAAATTGTTTTCTAATTTTTAAGACATTGCTCAAAATTTCCCATGAAGAGTCTTTATGGAAATGAAGAGCCCAAAAGGTCGTCTGTGGGCCTTGTTCTATGTCTGGCCTCTGTAGTTATTTGGCAGCTTATCAAAAGCCACATTAATCCTCCTAAATAGAGCTTGATTGTTAAAAGACAGCTTCATTGTTCCAGCCTTGCACAGTGAGCCATGCTTATTATTTTTCTTGACTTCCTGTACACAGGCCACATGATTACAAAGTGATCGTGTATAAACAAAAGGCTGTTTTGTGCCGATAAATGGACTCCCACTGTTGCACAAGACCCCAGGAGTCTGCATTAACAACAAGCCGAAATGCTGAACAGAACACAGCATTTATTTTAACAGTGGGCACTTATCATTGGTGACATTACCTGATATGGCTGATAATCTAAAGTATTATGACTTTTGAACAAAATCTGGTTCATAAAGATATACAAGGAGATAAACCATGGCAACTAATAGAAGCTGCCAGGGTTGCTTTGAATAGAGTAATCTTATCTATATTTCTCAACTAGCCAACTCTCTCCTCCCACTGAAATGATGCAAAGTGGATTCACAACTCCTATTAATCCTAATAGTGGCTTCAACAGTAAATCCCTTGTTCCTCCACAGCAGAGGACACTAGCCCCCTCTTGTCCTGAAATCCTGCCATCTTGTGTCAGTTTGAGTTAACTGATGGGACTTTGGGTAACTAGCAATTTGAAGTTAATCCTTAAAAATGATATCCGGGGCACCTGACAATAAGTGACTGGATGAAAGGCAAAGATGTTCCTTTGAGTGCTGATTCTGGAGGCTGACACCATGCCTTCACTGTGTGTGCCAGGGCATCTGCTTGTACGTACTTCTATTTCTTTCAGCAGCTTGTCAGGATAACACCTGCATGGAAAGCTGTAGGTAAGGCAGACTGGCATGGAATTCATGCTTTTATCATAAAATGAGCCTCTGAGATAGAAAAAGTGAAAATTTAGCCATTTCTCTACTTTGGGAAGTTCAGAAAGTTTCTTGATAGGTCTCCAACCCAGTTTCATCATCAGTGACATCAGCTGTTGAACTGGGTGTGGTTGTACATACCTGTAATCTCAGTACTCAGGAAGGTGAGACTGGAGAACTGCTGAGTTTTAGGCCAGCTAAGGCTACATAGCAAGACCCTATGTCAAAAAACCAACCAACCAACCAACCGACTAACAAACCAACTACCCACCCACCCACCCACCCAACCAACCAATGAACCAATTGACTAACCTAACCACTTCCCAATGTTTTATAAAGCTATCAGTATTTCTTCTATTTTGCTCACTGTTTATTTCTTGAAGGAAAACGTGTATGCTGCAATTACAATAATGAGTACAAATAATGTTCTCTTGGAGGCTACAACTGAATTTTGAGGCAGGATTGCTAAGAAAAAGCTAGACCTCTAAGAACCTCTAGATTCAAGTTGCTTAAAGAAGCAAAAGGCATGTCCTACATAGTAAAAGAGGGGCATGGATTTGGCTTTATGGGGGAATCTCATAAATTTAGAGAGGGAAAACACAAATTTAACTAGGATGGCAGAGAAATAAAAGACGGGGTCCTTGATTGACGTAGACTTTGAGTGAGGGAAGTGGATGAAGGAGGTTGTCAAGAGATATACAGGTGTGGATCTGATAAATGTAATTTGTCCCTGTGGCACATTCAGGGAAAGCTGTACTGTTTACCAAGTCACGTATATGGGTGACTACAAGTAGAACACAGTCATGGTCCTGAGTGTTAGAACTAGTTGGCTTGTGAGCATACAAGTTTCATACCGGCACAGGATGTTCAAGTGGGATGTTTTAATTGAGCCATCAAGAAAGGAAATAGAGGGGAAGTTCCTAATGAGATCACAGGCCAATCTGTAGACTTCCAAGGAAAATGGAAAAGGAATATTTAAACTATTAAGAAGAAATATGAAAAGTGGGGCAAAGCAGGAGGGCGAGGAGGCTGCGTGTGAGAAGTTGTGAGTGCACGTAGCATATTTCGGATATATTAGGGGAAAGCTGTGCACTATTCTGTCAGTGCTAAGAGAACAAAGGGTTGATGGTTGTCCCTTCACTTCAAGTCCAGATGAGGAGAAGACTCCTGTATTTAGTTTTTCGTTACTGTCATGAGAAAAGCAAGGAAAGAGTTCCTTGGCTACGATTGCCCTGGTGCCAGTCCATCACTGCAGGTGAAGCATGGTAGACTTGTTCACTTGGCAGAGAGGAAGAGAAGAAAGGGAATGCCAACACTCAACAGGCTTTCTTCTCTTTCTTCTTTTATTCCATCTGGGTGCCATGGATGGTGAAATCCACATTCAAGGTGGCTCATGTCCCCCTCAGCTAATCCTATCTGGAAACACTCTCATAGACATTCAGAATTTGCCTCAATGACTCATTGAAAGTGACGATTAAACATCGGAGCTTCTTAGGACCCTTCAGAGGCTGAGATGTATTGTGTACAGATGGGGGTCTTCACATTGGCACCTAACAAACCAGTATGACCTGTGAAAGAAAGCAGCCTAAACTCACAGACAGTTCCATCTGGGAGTCACAGCATCCCTACTGACATTGGGAAAAAGAAATATGTGAGAATATCCCATGTCTCAAGTCTAGAGACAGAGAATAGGCCTGGAATTGTTTCATAAGCTGCCCAAAGAAATCTTCTAGAGTGTGAACAGATTCTCCCAGTGGGAATCTGAGAGTTGATTGGACTCCAGGGAAACAGAGCATTCAAGCCACCTGTGATGGGGGTTCTAGTTAGGATATGCATGAGGGTATGTTCAAAAGACCCCAAAACATTTCCTTAAAACTTTAGGACAATGACAGCCCATTAACAGAAAAAAAGAACTTCCTAATCACATTCCTCTGATTCTTCACCCTGGTCTTCTCTTTCTCCTGGCTAGTAGGATGCAGACTAACAGTCCGAGCGTGTGAGAGGACATCAGTGGAGGGACAAAGCAGAGTTAGTATCATCCCCTTTCTAGAAGGCGTATGGCTCAAGATGGACCGGACTTTAATGAAGAAACATTGGATGTCTCTGAGAGCAACAGAGATTAGTACCATTGAGATTGTTTTGTGACCCCAAATGACTGTAGATTGTACATGAAGTTTCAGTAAATGGAAAAGGCAGGGGGTCAGCAGTGGTTCTAAAGGCCCAGCTTCTATAGAAGCAGCAGCTGCAATACTTGGAAACATGTTAGAAGTGCAAATGGTCAAATGATCAGGCTCCTGCCAGCCTTCCTCCCGGAGAAACTCTCTGGGGCAAACCTGGACAGATGATTCTGTTGTGCACTGATGTTTGAGAATTAAACTTCGACTTGGAGGATGGAGGAAAACTCCATTTTTGCAGGGACTTTTTCCATCTTGCAAATGATAAGACAAATGTAAGAGATGGAAAATGCAAACCACCCCTTGATAGTGGTAGCTCAGTGTAAGAACTGCTTCTGATGTTTTCCTGATTAACAATGTGCTGGGTTTGTGGCAGGGTGGGTGTGTGCAAGTATGTGTAGCAGGTGTCCTGCCCTGCCCACAGGTCACTCCCTTGTACCTCGAACAACAGAAAACTAAGTTTCTTGAAATGCCTCGCAAACTTTTGTTTTGCTTGAATTTGTAACCCTTAGCATCATGATTATATGTAACCCATAAGTCTCTTGTTATTCTTTGTAAATTCTGTGTTCTGAAATACTTTGCCTTTATCTAGTACAGACTTGATTTGAGATTTGCTAATGAAAACTTGGGGTTAGAGGCACTCAGCATCTCAGTTCCTCTGAGCTCTGGCTTCCCTTATTCTAAATCATTTCATTTAGACTCTGAATTTTCAGTATGAAGGACCTGTGTCTGAGCTCCATCTGGAAACATTTGATGATAAAACTGCTTTGTGTTGGAGAAGGAAATATATATTTGGTGGCATGTGTAGTGTGCATGCATGTGTGCATGCAAGTGTGCATGTGTGAATGGATATGGAGGCCAGAGGTGGACGTCTGGTTTCTTCAGCTGCTCTTTACTTTGTACATTGAGGCAGGGTCTCTCACTTGAACCTAGAGCTTGCCAATTCAGCTAGTCTAGCTAACCAGCTTACCCTAGGGATCCCGTGTCTCCTGGGATTACAAGTGAGCATCATACTTGTCTGGCTTTCACCTGGGTACTGGGGAGCGAATCTCTAGCTCACTAGAGTATAACTCCACTGAATCAGAGGACAACTTTCAAGATCTAATTCTGTCTCTCTTCCATGATGCGGATTATCAAGCTTAGTGGCAAAGGGCCCTTACCTGCTGAATCATTTCACTGGTCCCAAGCAAAATAATATTTTAAAAATAATATTTTTAGATGTTTGAAACTGTTTTCCTGCCAAGACATCTGCTTGAGCTTCCTTGTTAGCAAGCATGTAGATTTTGGTCTTTTAATCTCTTCTTCCACTTAGCAGAATGGACATTGGTACCAGGGCCCACCATAAAGCGAAGGCACCCTGTCACAATCACATGATTGTTCTCTCAAAATGATGGATGACATTCAGGCACGAGTGGATTAACCACAGTACTTTCAGAAAAGACTATCTTAATGTCTTCGTACTGTAAGGGGAGCAAAACTTAAGGAAAAAAAATTTTAAGAACAGACTGAATTAAATTAAATCCTTTTCTGAATTAAAAAAATAAAATCTAGCTCTGATTATGTAGGAAAAGACTGTGAATAAGGAGGAAATGGATTTTCAAGCCTGAGTATTGTGCCTACTCCATGTAATTTACTAAATAGAAATCCATGGTGCTCCACAGAGGTGTTACCAGGTGATATGAAGTACAGTGACATACAATGTTTGTATAGATATGAAAAAAGCAAATAATCTCCCAACCCCTTGAAAAATGAGCTCTAGTATAATATTAATAAATTTGGAGTAAAGTGTAAGTTCAGAAGTAAAGTCACTGAGGAGAATAACAAATTGATTCAATGATGTAAGCTTTTTCAAGAAAACTTTAAATAGAAACAGCATGTGGTGTACAATAAGAATAGGACAATTTTGCATGGTGTTCATATATTCTCTCACAATATGATTATCTTGGGAATTTGATATCCAACCTCATAGTTGTTAATTTTTCTAAATTAACTTTAAAACATGTTTTATACCATGTAAGCATCATTTGAAAATTCATTAGTTCAAATGCCTAGTGAAAAATATGTACACAACATCTGTACATGAGTGTATATGAATAGCTAAAGGCTATAAAACAGGAAACACTGTGGCAGACAGGAGAAAACTCCCTTTGAGCTTTTGTTAAGAGTAGTCCAAGAGACTCCCAGAATCACACAGGCTAGTGTCACCATACTTGATTGCTTCCCAGAACTTGAAAACAAGACCCTACTGCTGAGGATAAGATATGCTTCGGACACAGGACTTGAGGCAATGGAGCTGGAACTATCTGGAAGTCTCATTTCTGAAGACTAACTCTCATATTTGGGAAGTTACTTTGCAAGCTTCTAAGGGAGAAAATCAATCAATGGTCCAATCCCAGCTCCAAAACCTAATAACCACAACAATGATTGGCACAGCAAACTATATTGGTGTAGTAGTGGCACTTTTATCTTGGAGGGTAATCAACAGGTGTCTAATTGGACTTAAAGTTCACTCAATAGGAGGGAATTCCTGTGTGGTACTATAAACCACATGATACTGTAAACAAAATACATATGGCTGAAGAGGTCACAAATCCCAGAGAAAAACCTACATCTCTCACATCCCTAGACAAATGTTATTTCTTACTGTATGCTAAATATGGATCCTGATATTTACAGACAAGTTTATCACTCATCCAAGAAGCTTCTTTTTGCAATGGATGGAGAGTATTACCGAGTTCCACAACTAATCACACACAGAGAATAACTTTCTGTGAGATGCCCAGCCTTATGTGACACATCTACAGTAGAACCTCCATACACAAGGCTCAAGGAACACAGTGGAACAAGGGGTAGAGAGAATACTGGCGCATCTCTCAACTCTTACCAGGGAAGCGTCCTCATACAACAGAGCATGATTAACACGGAAAACCACAACTGGTCAAAATGTAGAGAATAAGAGATTGTAGAGTATATGTCCCTCGATAGCACTTTTATATTAAACCTCAGCCACCAAGGACTCACAGACTATTGAAGAAGAGGGGGCAGAAAGATTGTAAGAGCCCAGGGCGGTGCATGACCATAAGGAAACAGTCTTCCAGGCTTCTGGGAACTTTCCCCTGTGAACTTACAGCACTGGTGACAGTATGCACAAGACCCATGCAAAGTCAGTCAGAAAAAAACCCCAGAACAGAACTCTGGAAATGGGCAAAAAGCCCCAACTTTAGCAAAGGAACTATTTATTGGCAGCTGACCACTGCTGGATGAGGGAGAGTTGGTCTTCTTTAAGGGAGTGATGCTAATCCAGCCTTTAACCAATGCCATCAACTGCCTATCAAAACCCTTTTTCGCCAGTCCTGCAGCAGACAGACCATTGCATTAATAAGGAGGTAGACATAAATGGACTAATATTACAACAATGTCATTAGAAGTAGTCAATACAGAGGCAATCACAAAACAGCCATTAGTTATTACTGCGCTTCTTTTTTGTACAAGGCTCTTTTTCTTTATGGGCAAAGATTTTTTTAAATGACTAAAATTCTTCTAAAATAAAATAAAATGTGAAGGTAAATTATAAAAAAATCTTTTCTGTGTATATGCGTGTACCTGTTAGCATGTGTGCAAGTGCATGTGTATGTGTACATGTATGGTTGGAGGCCAGAGGCAACCTCAGGTGTTCCTCCTTAAGCACTTGTTACCAAGTTTCTCATCCTCTGGGAACTCAGTAAGCAGACTAGACTGGCTAGTGAACTCCAGGGATCTGCTTGTCTACAAGTGGATATCACCATAGTCAGCATTTGTTGTGGGTTTGAGGAATCTAATTCAGGTCCTCTTGCTCACGGGGCAAGAACTTTATAGCATGAGCTATCTCCACAGCCTAAAATATTACTTCAGGGTGGTTGAGCTGCATTAGTGGCAAATGGTGCTTTCCACAAAGATTGATGATCTGAGTTCAGTCCCTGGAACCTGCATAGTAGAAGGAGAAAACTGACCCTGGCAATTTGTTCCCAGATCTCCACATGGTCACTTTAGCACATATAAGTGTGTGGACACATACACACAAATAAATACTTGTTGAAATATAACACCATGTGGGACTGGAGAGGATAGCTCCATAGTTAACAGTATATTGCTTTCCCAGAGGACCTGAGTTTGACTCTCAGTAACCATGTCAGTTGGCTCACAACTACTTGTAACTTTAGCTCCAGGGGAT
This sequence comes from Eospalax fontanierii, assembly GCA_035773235.1. Classification (NCBI taxonomy): domain Eukaryota; kingdom Metazoa; phylum Chordata; class Mammalia; order Rodentia; family Spalacidae; genus Eospalax; species Eospalax fontanierii. Next base: position 38,074,770 of record CM069534.1, read on the forward strand.
CCAGCACCTCCAGTCTCTTTAGATACTGGCACTCATAAGTACATACCACAAATATGCATAATTAAAACATATTATATGTATATATATGCATATAAATATACACACACACATATACACACACATATATATATATATATATATATATATATATATATATATGACACCCTAATACACACTTTAGAAACACTACTCTTTGAGCTATATAACATTCCTTGATCAATTCTGTATTGAAACATATTGGTTTGGAATATATCCCATGAAACCTGGCCCTAAGTCTTATTGATAGACACTTGAACATAGTTGGCTGAACAGCCTCTAGTTCCCCAGTCAGGAAAGGAGGGATAGTAAAATTTCAAGTTATTTTGTTGGAAATGGTTGTCTGGAAAGTCTTGTGCAGTGCTTTGCCTTCTAAAGAGGAAAGCCTCTGGAAACACGTGATGGCTGCCTGTCTCTTCAGCTCATGGATTGAGAGGTTGACCTAGCAACAATCAGAACAGCATAGCATGCTTTTTCTTAATGCCTAATTCTCTGTGAAAGCATAGTTTTGATTGGACTGCAGTTGAAAGCATAATTAAATGTTACAGAGACTTTCAGGACTTTAAACCATTCTCTTTTTCCTTTTTAATGTGTCAACACAAACAAGTCTAATGTTTCATTTTGCTGGCTCCAGATGTCCATTGTGAATGTAAGTGATGAGCCAGTGGAGCCGAAGTTTCCAGAGAACCAACATTGGGAGTGGAAATGAATGGCACATCCTGCAGGTGCCTGTGCTGTGGGAATCTTTTCACTCTGAGGACATTTAATAGAGAGGCAGCTGGTCAAAGAAAGCCTTTAGGCTATTTCAAAGTTTCTATACTAAACAAATGCTTCATAAAGTTTGCTTGAAAGAATTGTAGAAAATATGGTTATATACACTCATTTTTATTCCAATAATTGTAGTCTTTTTTCATAGCTCAAAATACTATTTTTAAGAAATAGATAAATGACAGTATTTGGAGTTCTGATGGACAGAAGAACTTTCCTTTTGGCACTGAACTTGTGTTTGAATTAACAACAAAAATACAATGATTCCTCCATCTTGTCTTCCATCACTGCGTACAGCCTGATAATTTTGAAATTTGAAATTATCAAGCAATTTTCTAATAACAAATTTGTGCCAAAGTCTTTCGGAGGACATCTAATGAGAGCCATATATGGAGATGGCATTGCTGTCTGACTGGGGAGGGAGCTGTTCGTGTGCGTACTTAGCGTTTAAACTACAACTCACCATCTAATTTTCTCGATCAAGGTCTGAGATTTATGAGCCTCTATTGCTGAGTCTAAATTGTCGGCTGAAATACTTAGGACTGCAGAAGTGGAATCAGAAAAATGTATCCTTAGAGAATTCCCCTTCTCCTCTTTTTCCTCAGATGCCCTAAACCATTATAATGCCTATGCCTGCCCACTTTCCTCTGTGATGACTCAACTGGATTGCTCTTCCCTCAAAGATCCTGCATTCTAAAATATTTTTCTTCTTCCCAACTCCGTGTTAAAACACTGATTCTTTCAGCACAGCTGACCACAGCAAGGGGAAAGCAAACAGATGGAGCTAATTCACGCTAAGATGAGAAAGTCTGCTAGCCTACACAGGGGTATTTGCTTCATAAAGAGATTGCTTAAGAGGCTAAATTTATCTTTAATTTTCAGAAGCTATGAAATGAAGATTTTTTTCAGCTGCAGGAAAAGTATTTGAACTTTTATTTATTTTTTAATAAATAGTTGATTCAGAAAACAAATCAAAGTCATATGAAGATTAACCTTATGCTCAATCAGAGACTGAATGAGATTGAATTATTATTGAATAATTAATGTATCTAAGGAAAAAGGGTCTCAGAGATAGGCCACTCTTCAAATAATTGAAAAGGGCAGGAATACACAATGGAGATACTTATTTTTTAAACAGTTCAGAGAACAGTCTTAGATAACAGCAATTTTAATAATTTCCAGTAATAAGAACTTATATTGAGGGATTTATTTTTTATTAAACATTTGACTTATCTACTAAAGTTTGAAAACTTTACTGAGACAAATTTATGGCTCATTATTTCATTCCCAGGTTGTGCCAACTATAAAGAAAGAATATGTTTGTTCTATAGGGGTGAAGAAGGGCTCTGTGTATGTGTTTGTGTATGTATGTGGGTTGTGTGTATGTGTGGTACATTTGTGTGAGCTCCCATGATAGTTACTTTTTAACTTTTAATAGTCAAGAACTAGGTTTTATTAGAAAGACTAGACCTCATGCCACCTTTAAGATGGTTCAATACAGGACAGGAAGTTAAGAAGAAGAAAATAGAGATTTGGCATCAGTAGTACAAGGAAAACTGGACCTCTTTAGCACAAGTTTGAATTCACCATGATGGACAAGAACCTGTGACTCCTGCATTGGTGATGCTTGTGACTTGCAGAAACATTGGTGTTTTTTGTCACAGAGCTAAACCTATACCTAGGGATAAAGTATGAGTACCTGAAAGACAATTATGGGAAAAGAAGCAGCTGTGGGACTAGCTAGCTGTTGCCCTATGTAATCAGGTTCACTATGCCAATGAGCATAAACTGAAACTGCGCCTGGGCTCATCACTGATCTGAATGTAAAAGCAATATGACGTCTGTTTCAGAGTTACCTTTCAGTGTTCATGCAGTAAGACTCAGAACAAAGGGGGTTAAGGGAAATGTAATTCCAATGCAGCTATGTACCTTTAAGATTTATCACACAATATAATAGTATTAGCATGCAAAGTATTTTGATCCAAATTTGGTTTTACAGTTCTTCTTCATAAATTTGTTAATAAGGCTCTGGCCTTGAGTGATGACTCTCCTCTAGGTATCCACACAAAGTTGGTGGCCTGGAGAAGCTTCTGAATCTAGGTATCCTCCACAGCTAATGAGCAAGGCCCTCTTTTCTGGCAGCCAACGTCATCTCTGCAGGCAGTGCCGCCCAATCCCTGCTCATTCTTCTAGTGTTTGTGGGGAAATTCTTCTTTTCTCTTTGAATTTCTATTAAGTGGAATATCTCACATTCCCACCTCAGAGGCTACCATGGACAATGACTTTGCATTTCTCTTCTGAAGGTAGATGAGAACTGTAGTCTTTCCTTCCTCTTCTGTATCTAATTATCAAGTGCTTTTTCATTTCACATCCTCAAATTGTTTTCTATTCAACTTCTTTAAGCAACAAAAATATCCAAATATTTTCAGAGCAATAGATATATAACCATGCACCAGATAATGACATTTGGTTCAAAACACATCACCTATGGGGCTGTGGTCCCAAAGGATTAAAATGAGACTGAAGTTGCCTAATGTGCTGGTTTGAATGAGAATGGCCCCCGTAGGTTCCAAGTCTTTAGACATTTTTGTCTCCAGTAGGTGGCACTGTTTTGGGAGCTTTAGGAGATGTGACCACAGCCGGAGGAAGCATGTCACTGGGTCGGGTGGGCTTTGAGAGTGCTTAATTCTCGTTGGGTTTCAGTCATTCTCTGCTTCCTGTGCCTGTTTGAATATACGACACTTGACTTTCTGCTCCAGCCTACCTGTATCGTGATGCTTGCCTCCCCCACCATTATGGACTCTAACCTTCTGGAACCATAAGCTCAAAGCAACTCTTCTTTCTATGAGTTGCCTTGGTCATAGAGTTTTATCACAGCATCCTGATGCTGCAGCCTAATGCCTCACTCACATATTTGTGGTGGTGCTGATATGAATAAACTATAGTGCTGCCAACAGGGTAAAACTATATCATATGTGCTTATGAACAGTATATGTAGTAGTTTGAAGAAGAAATGTCCCTCACAGGCTCATGTATTTGAACAACTGGTCTCCTGCTTTCTGGGTGTGGTCAGCTTCCAGCTGCTGCCATGCCTTCTCCACCATTATGGACTCTCTCTAAAACTCTAAGCCAAAATAAACTCTTCTATAACTTGCTGCATGTCTTGGTATTTTTATCACAGCAAAAGAAAAGCAAACTACAAGAGTACACAGTGCTAAGTAATTATTTAAAAATGATTACATTTTGAATTTTCTATTCACTGTTACATACCTTTTGTCAGTATCTTAGACTGTAATTTTTCTAATTTACTTATTTTTTAAAATGTTTAGTATACAGAGCATGCCATATTATGCTGGTGGCATCTTACCCATCTCATTTTCAGAGCATCTTTTGATTGCTTTAAGAGGTCATACTAACAGACTGGCTTGTACCATCTAGGTTTGTAGGAGTACCTGATGTCTACAAGTGATGAAATTGCCAGCCTATGTATTGCTCAGAACATATCTTTTGTTAAGCAATATGTTATTGCACTTTTGGAAACAAGCTAGCATGGGGTATATTAGTTTCTTAGCCTAGCCACTCAGTCTCACATGAGGAAATTACTGCTATTTTCTAAGCATCCAGACTTGGTGCTAATATTACTGAATTCAGATTTAACTTAGGTGTGATATGATAAGTTTGGGTGTATTGACAATATATAATTTACACCCCAATCAGTGATTTCAGGCAGGGAATGTCAGATTGATCAGGAAAGAAAGTGTTGATGAAACAACACAGATGCTGAAAAACTTTTTTTTCAGTAGTATATTATTTGAGGAAATATTAATTACAATTTATTGAGCTAGAGAGTCTCTTATTTTGTCTAGCCTTCGTTCTGGCTTTCCTTAACTATTAAAATTAGCCAACTATTTGAAGGAAAATCTTGTAAAGCTGCTTACTTTGATATAAGAAATTTTTCCTCCTCATGTAAAATACTTTTGACCTATAATTGTCTGACATTTCAGAAGCTGTGTCTTTTTTTTTTCAAGTTTAATACATTTCAGCATTCCCTTGTATGTTCTGACACAAGACTGCCACTGACATTGGATGATGGACTAAACCAAAAAGGTGACCTGAAGTGCTCCTGAAAACCTTGTGTCAGGATGCACCTAAATGACAGGTCAGAGAATGCACAAATCTGTGTTAGACTGTAGCTGGAGAAAGGACTATAGAGCTCACAGATGTGTAAGAGATCTGCAGAGAAGGCAGACCAGGAGCTGGGTGGAAGATGGACTATAAAGGGTTGAAGACAGCATTCGGGCTGAGCTATTCCCTGGCCTTATCCTAGAGAAGCTAAAATGTCCCAGTTAGTGCAGGCTAAGCTGGAGCCTGAGGGTCGAGTTAGCTGGCACACCCAGAAGAAATGAGAAAGAGGAAGTAGGACTGAAAACACAATTCCTTAGGAATCTACTCATGCAGTGTCAACCCAAAGGATTAGTCAGTGGTCATAGCCAAATCTAGAATTAAAGTTTCTGTTTTTTTCTAAACTTGTATGCTCCGTTGCTTGTGCCTTTAAGAGGCTCCCTCCCCTTCCCACCTAGCCTCAGGTTTCTGGCAGTTGGCAGCTAAACAGTCAAATCACAGAGAGTGAAATTTCAGGGGAAAGAAATAATTAAAAAGCTTGCTTGCTTATTAGGCAATAAGTTAGGTCCTGGGATTGATGCCAGGGTGGTTTTGGAGGGGCCAATCCATACTGACCTCTGAAAGAAAGGATTTATTATTGGGTAGTCTTTTGTATAAAATCTTAACTAATGAGGAGCATGTCAAAGCACTGCGGTGAGGCAGCTCTGGCAAAGAGTTGCAGGAAGCGGCTGGGAGGCTGGCTTCCCCTGATATCTACCTGGCAGAGAACTGCTGTGTGGAAACTTCTGCTAATCAGAAGACTGTCCAGGCCACCTCTCCTATACTGGCTCATTCTCCACCGAATTGTGATGCAGATTAGGGGGAAGAGCTGCCACATTTAAAAGGCTCTGTCAAATGTAGTGGCAGTTGTCTACCCTGTAAGTGTTCCTAAAACTGAATAAAATATTGTGCAATAATTAGAGGGCTAACTGCTGTATGGAATGGAAAATGTGCCTTTATTTTTTTGTATAAAGTCATGGATTAGGATTATTTACCTTATTCTGAGAGAGAGAGAGAGAGAGAGAGAGAGAGAGAGAGAGAGATTGAAAAATATATAGTTGAAATGATTAATTAGTGTCTACGATTAGAAAAAAATAAGGGAGTGATTACACAAAGGAAACTTCATTTATGAATGCATTTGGCAATAATAATTATTTCCAGAAGAATTTAAACTGTACAATCTCATTTAAACTTCTAAACTACATTGTGACATAGATATGCTCTTTTTGGTTTGGGGAACACAACACAATGGTTCTCAGTTGGGGGCAGCTTTGTACCCATGGAGAAATTTGGTAGTGTTTATAGGAATGTATGTTTGGTATGGACCTCACAGTTGGGGAGAGGGGATTTAATGATGTAATTTACTGATGTGGAGGTCAGGGTTGTGGCTGAACATTCTAGAACCCACAAAGAGCTCCTACAACAGTGAATCACCCACACTAAAACATTAGTACTGCCACAGGAAACTGTGACAGGTAGCACTATACACTGTATAATCAGGACTGGAATGACAAAAACCAGACTGGATTCAGTCTCTGGTCCTCTACTGTTATGCTCATTCACATAGAGGATGCTTTTCTCCCTCTCTCCACATCAGGAACTGTAGACTGAATTTAGTTGGAATTTCTCTCTGTATTTTTACTATTGGCTCATTCAGTGGCAAGACCCACCCACCAACCAATAATGGGCCAGAGAAGGCAGGCAGATGTGGAGGGAAAGAAAAAAGGGGACAAGCCACAGGGAGTGGTGGTGTTGTGGACTGTAATGGGACCAATCCCGGGAAAAGCCATGTGGAAGCACCTGGAAAAGGAAAGTGCCATAGTTATAATCCATGCAGCCCCATAATGGTGTGAGTTGGACAACCTTGGAAATGGAACCTGATGTGGACTAACGATATGGTAGGCGCCATCTTGCCAGGGGCAAACAGAAACTTCTGGTAACCTAGTCAAGCATCCATGGGCTCATAAGATTAAAAATATTAAGTAAAGTAATATCTTAATATTAAATGTTATGTTTTAATTAATCACCCCCTCTTCTGGATAAAGGACCCAGCAGAAGAAAAGATTCGCCTGCTTAGATAAATGTATTCGAGTTACAGATGCTTTAATTTATGCTAGTAATGGCTACACTTAGCAGTTCTCCTGTGCAATGCAAACCACTGAGTTAAATCCTAAAGAGAAACAAATGCCTCTTTGAATAAATAATACTGATAGATCATCATGTGCTGTTTAAGCTTATTAAAAAGCTGACTCTGGGGTTTGCCCTCCCGCCTCAGACTCTAGCCTGTTATCTCAAGATGTTCTTTAAGACTTTGACAAGGAAAAGAGCAAATTAGCCTCAGAGCAAAGATATTGAACTGTTAAAAATGAATAGGGGTTAAACTAATTTCAACAAAGGTTATTGTTATCTCATGATATAAAATGTCTATAGCAAAAGTAACTAATGGTAATGGTCTAAGATTTACCTGGAAACTTGTAAATTGTAGTGTGTATATGGATAATATTAGTTCATTAGATTATCTTATATATGTAATCTACATCACATGTTCTTTCATTAAGCTAGTGCTGAACAGCACACTTTTGAGTTGGATAACTGCCATCCTCATGATGCAGCTGTGCCTAGATGCAAAAGCTTATCACAGTTAGGTTTGTTAGCAGTTGTGTTCTTTCACTGGAGGAGGAGTAATCAGGGTCATTGGACCCTCACCTGAGTATCCAGCCACTCTTCCTAGCCAACTCTATGTAATTTTGCCCTAATCATAAATGGTGTCCTGCGTTTGGGAAGGAAATCTGGGAAATATAGAAAGAGAGGACTTGACCCATAAGATTCTAAGAAAATCAACATCCATGCTGGATAAAGACTTTGCAATGTACCTAGTCTCAGGTCACCCATATACCTCTTAGTAACATCTTACCCATCAGTATGAGTAAAGTCGTTCATTCCCCAGGGTGAACTTTAATATGATCAAACATTTGTTTATAAATAAAGCTTAGTAGGCCCAGGAAGAGAATTTTCTAAATAGAAGGAAATTTAACTTTTCAATGTTATTACATCTCATGGTACTAGGAAAGAAAATAAAAAGGTTAACGGTGATGTTAGAAAGATATGGAAGTGGAAATATTTTATTAAGAAGGATCTATGTAGGAAGATTATATTGGATAACTTGACTAGAAAAGAAATAAGAAAGTCTATGCAAGTGATTAAAGGTCTGAGTCAATATGTTAGAATATATATATAATATATATATAATATATTTATATATATAATATATTATATATAATATATATAATATATATTATATATAATATATTTATATATATAATATATTATATATAATATATATTATATATAATATATTATATATATAAATATATTATATATAATATATATTATATATATTATATATAATATATATATAATAAGAGTGTATTCAAGAGTGTTTGGTTTTTGCCCAAGCTTTAGCTACATAGCATACAGTTATTAAAAGTATCAGTTGGTGGATCTGACCTTCTTGGGTGTTTAACAACCATATTTAGAAGCCCATACTAATCTGGTCAGTGGGATTTAAAGGGACAATTTGTCTCTTGTCCACCAAGGTCAACTAAGTTCCAGGGGAATATGGGGCAACTCTCAGATTGTCCTGTAACTGTGATGAGTCATCTGTCCTCCTGTTCAGGGAGGTCATGGAGGCCCTACTAGAGGGACTCAAACCAGTGTCCAGTCTGCAAAGAGAAGGGTCAGCACAAGATGCTACTAAGTGAAGCCATGATCTAGCAAGACTCTCTGACTTATCTTCACACAGGTGGAACTGGTAAAAGAAAGGCCTAAGGAGCCAGGTGCTCCTCTGAAGCCCATGTGATGCCCCATGAGGAACAGATGCTCAACTGACCTTAAAAGTAAAACTAAATTTGTTTATACGGGCCAATTTTATGATCTTAAATACCCAAAAGGAAAGTATAACCAAAAATTAAAAAAGATTAGTATACTTCTTTAAGAAAAAAAAAAGGAATTATACTTCCTAGACATTGGGTTTAAAATAAATAAACACTAATGATTTTGTTCTAAACAGAAAATGCTACTCAGTTGTAAAACTTCAAATCTTGGCCCACTTCAACACTACAGTGCATACCTGCAGCCAAGGAAGGCAAGCCCATCAGTGTTCTAAAAGTTAAATGATAACTAATTTCTTTTCTCTTCCTGTCCAAAAGCCATTTGGGAGGAAACTTACCCTGATCCTAGTCACTCCAGCAGGCTGTCAAGATGTCTGAAAAGAAATGCTGACTTCAAGACTCTCAAGTTCAGCCTTGACAGCCAAAAAGAGAAACAAGGGGGAATGCAACAGACGAATGCTCTTTAAAAGTCCTGAGCAAAAATGCTAATGGACATTCTAATGGACATTTGAAATTTTCCCTGTTCTGACTATTTTGTTCCATCTTCCAGGCATCAGTCAAGGACTTCTTTTCTCCCTACAACTAACAGTTATGCAATCCAGGGGTCTTTTAGATAGATTTACTGAGGGGGTACCCCAAAAGTGCCACAACCTATGACCCTGTTCAGCAACGAAGATTCCAGAGTGGTCAGTGCCCCAATTCCCTATTGGCAGTTGGGGTGACCTCTTCAAAAAATAATATAATAAAAATAGGAGATAGAAATTAACTAAGCAGTTAAGGATAAAAAGACCCCCTAAATGCCTGGATGGTATTAAGATCTCATTATCAGCCCCTTGATCCATTCAGGAGAGAACACTCAGACCCAAAGTTGGGTCTTCCTTAGTTACTAGGAGAGGGGGAAATGTGGGGAACGGGCTAGAGTGACTCCGTGAGAGTAGGAAGTATTGGATGTTTCCAGGGGAGAGGATTTGCTTCTCTAAATCCTTAAATTTGAGGCCCCTGAAGGCTGCCTTAGCTTTGTTACTGCTCTTCGAGTCTATCTTCATGTGCAGAAACCACATTAGATTGCATCTTAGCAGGCCGAGGGAATTCCATCTGCTTTTAGACATTTCTGTTTTTACACAGGGAGATTGAAGTTCAGTGGCATTCACTTACACATCAAGAAAGACTTGCTGTGTGCTGAGCACTGAGCAGGGTTTGTAGACACTGGAAGTTGAGGAGAGTGTATTTCAAGTCAGAGTTCTTGCATCTGTAGGTGGTCACTATTGGTGTGATTGGTTAGCAAATAACATTTCTTGCTAAGTGAAAAATTTCCACCAATTTCTGACCTAAGAAAATTTTTATCAACAGAAACTGCTTTCTTATGGTCATTTTAATAGCTCAGTTTAAAAGGCAAATATTTTTCTATCAATGAGCAATTTGAGGCAGTGACTTTTTATCATATTTCTTCAGATGTGAATGAATTGAGGAAATAGGGAAAAGATGGGGTTTTAAGAAGTATTTACCGAAAATGTGTGTGTGTGTGTGTGTGTGTGTGTGTATAATGTTTGGGTATGTATATGAACATGCAGGTGCATATGCACTTTGAGACCCAAGGTTGATGTTGGATGTCTTCCTCAGTCTGTCTTCACTATATTTTTTTGAGACAGGGTTTGTAGTTGTACTTACCTCACCAGTTGCCTAGACTGGCTGGCCTGGAGGCCCCAGGGATTCTATTGTATCTGCCTCCCAAGGGCTGGGATTACAGACCCCGAACATGTTATTCTGGTTTTTACTTGGGTACCGAGTTTCTGAATTTAGGTACTCATGCTTGCATGGCAAGCCCTTTGCCAACTGAACAATTTCCCCACCTCATTAAAGGTAGGTTTAAATGGAGAAAAAAGAATAATGGAAGTCAGGAAGTGACTTCCATAACAGACAATTAGTGGTGGGAGAAAAGAGTGGGCTTTGTGTGTGCATGGAAGGATGAGTATCTTGACTCATGGGGTGCTGCCAGCAGACTGCGTCTTCTATTTCTGGTGTACCTGCTTCACACCACAGAAAGTGTGGGGCGAGAAAAGTTTGGCACATTTCTACATGCAAAGTTATACGATTCCTATATAGTAATATATCTCAGCATCCACTCACTCAGAAGACTGGATGTTAAAGCGTGCTCTGTGGATTCCGGGGCCCTGAAATGCTTTCAAAGCATTTGGAAGATCAAAGCTTAATTTTTATCGGTACAAGGGCAAAAATTGCATTTTCACTGTCCTCTCACTGTAGTGGGGTAGAACTTTTGAGGCTGTAGGCTGTGTGATGCTGTCACTCCACAGGTAGGTGTGCTTGTGCATTCCTGTGTTTGAAAGGCTTCTCTGATCTTACTTTGTATAGCTATGCTACAACCCACCCACATGAAAGTTCCTCTGAGTCTTCAGTAAATGTCTTAAGAATTAGAGTGACTGTGGCATTCAAAAATGTGAGTGTACTTAATTTTTGGTCAGTGCTTCTGAAAATGCTTTGAATTTCTCACAAGATGAGTTTCCCTGAGACATCTTGTTTCCTTTTCTGCTGGGTTCTCTTTCCTTATTTCAGAGTGCATAGGCTTAGATCCTTCAGGAGAATGAAGGGAAAAATCTTGTTAGAGTATTTTATATCAAGACTTAAATCTAAAGTGAAATGAAGGTAAATGGTTTTTTTTGATAGCATTTCTAGGTAACAGAAATCCCAGTTCTCTACTCAATCATGGGAAGAATAATTCTCCTGTCTTACTAAGAATTGTGCAACTCTGACCAAGTTCTGAAGTCTGTGAACCCCAAAGACAGGAGCAGTCAGGACAAAGGACCCAAAATGATCTAACTTCAGCATGCCCCTGCTGAATGGGTCTAACAGAACTAGCTTTTCCTAAGCGCTCTAGAAAGCTCTGAATCTTGAATTACACTCCTGTTTGCAATAAAAATAAACATACTGAGAAATCATGTAAAGAATTTATACTCAAAAACATCTTTTTTTGGAAGAACCCACACAATTGAATTTTCATGAGTTACAGAGGTAATTAAGATTATCCACCTACAGTTTTTGAATAATCTGGATGATAAGACTCTATTCTTCTTGTGAGGGACTGGGGCAGTTTTGTAGATGAGGGGGCAATAATTTATTCAGATCAGATGTCTGTACAACAAATGTGCCATAATTAGAGAAATAATTACTTTCCCCAAGGAATGGACTTATTTATCCTTCTCTGTATGGAACACGGACAGCTTGCTCTATGCAATTGAAGTTTTGAATTGAATATTCGCCACCTTTGTATTTTGTTTTCAAAAGAGAAAAATGAAAACGTACGGTTATATTATTGTATATGTGAAAAGTGCATCGATTACAAAGTAAGAGCAGTGTGAAGTACGAGAAGGTATTTTTTTTGGTCTTCTTATTTAAAAAATGTTTTTATTTGTAGGGTATAGAATTCAAAGAATTAAAGATTCATAGCCCCAAGTTCTTGGCACATTACTATTATCAATTTTAAAGAAACTTTTTGTTTGGTTCTATTGTTGCTTCTCTTTTCAATGTTGATTCTCTTTCTCTCTTGGTAACCCACTCTAATGTTTTTGAGATGGATATTTTTAAGACCTTGAAATGTAGTGTTGTTTTGTATAGGAATTGTTTCTAATTTGCTTTGATGGATATCATGCTTTAAACCTCATTTTGTGTGTTACTCTTTTTACTCTATACTGAGTTTTAAGAAATCCCTTGTAGTTGGGCACAATGTTGCATGCCTTTAATCCCAGTACTCTGGAGGCAGAGACAGGAGGATTTCTGTGAGATTGGAGACAGCTTGAGTTCCAGGCCTGCTAGGATTTACAGGGAGACTCTATAATCAAACAACAGCAACAATAACAAAACAAAACTGAAAACCAAATACCAAAACCTCCGAGCAACCAACCGACCAACTAACCAACCTCCCCTAACTACCCTGGGCTGGATAGCTTTAGTTGTCACCTTGACACACCTGGGTTGGGGGAACCTCAATTGAGGAATTTCTGCCATAGGACTGGCCTGTGGCCATGACTGTGGAGTATTTTCTTGATTGTTGAGCAATGTGGGAAGGCCCAGCCCACTGTAGGGGGAACCACCCCGAGGCAGGTTGTAGAAATGCAGTATTGTTGTGACAGACCTGACCTTGGTGTTTTGGGGAGGATTGTAGACGCATTTGGAACTTTCAGCTAGAAAAGCCATTGAATGCTTAGTTTGTTGCTGTGGAGCTTGGAACAGTTCTGCTGAAAGAGTTTGATGATGGAGACCTGGGTTGTGATGCAGAGAGAAGCAGAGACTATCAGGGCTGCTTGTATGATGTTTTGAATTGAGAATCGGTGGTTTCTGGTCAGCTGGAGCTGAAGAATCAGCCATAATTAAGAAGAAACTAGAATCACTATAGTAAAACTTTTGCTTTACTAGGACAATTGATGCTAGTTAGGTAGAGCTGAAAAATCAGTTGTAATTAACAAGAGGTCAGCATCATTGAGGTGAAATCTCCTGGGAAGTATTTCCTCAAGATCAACACACAAAAGTGTTGGGCCAGAGGGTGCCGGAACCTCCATCTCAAGCTGAAAGCAGGACTTGGTAATATATGAGTCTCCTGCATAGTTCTGGTGTTGAAAGCATGAAGGGGTCACAGGGAGTAGCTGAGGCTTGACACTATGACAGGTCAGGAAAGGCCATTGGTCAAAGTGCAGTCTTGGTTGCAGTGAAGACCCCAGGATTGCAGGGGTCATGGAGAGAATCTGAAGTTTTGCACCAGGAGAGGCCAGAAGTGCAGCCTTAGTTTCAGGCCAAAACCCAGATTTTTTGAGATGCCAGGACCATGGGATGGCCATGACGGACAGCAGCTGGTATGGAATGGAGCTGGCCTGCGTTGTCAGATGAGCTGTGTGTGCTGTATATGGCAGAAGCTCAGCACTGGAGCTGCTGAAACCCTTTGGAACCCAGAAGATTGTGAGTCCCAGATGTCCAGCCTTGAACTACTTTGCTGGACTTTGTTTTATTTAGGTGTGCTTGATTCTTCCCTTTGAAATAAGATAGTACTTGTTTGGGGTTTTACAGGAGCCGACAGGAAACTTTTAAGAGACTGTGAACTTTTAAGTATTTGGATTTTTTGAGGACTGTGGTACTTTTAAGGTTGTACTGGCTTATGTTGTGATATTAATCTTGGGGACAAGAAATGAAAAGCTTATGGTTTAATAGTGATTGGTGTTGCAAAAATTTTCTCATGGCGGGTCCCAACATTCAGCCTCACCCCGCCCTCCAGGTCTGAACCCACTGACCGAATGGAGAATGCTCTTTTTAGAGGGATTGATTTATTTCAGGTGAGCCATAAAGTCATTTTTACCAGCAACCCACCAGCCTAAACCAGTCACAGAGGTTGCACGCAAGTCTCTTTGTCCAAGACACAGAGCGCTTTGTCCGTGGTGCAGGACTCTGTCCATTCCCAGCCAGCCTTGCGCCTCCACTCACATGATCCTTAGGACTATAGGGACTTGGAATGCTGCCTCCTGGGTTTTGGCCTTCTGTGTGGGCCCAGGCCCTGGGCACTTCTCTCCTCCCGAGTGGCTTTGAGTAATCCCGGTGCCCCCTCCCGCTCGCTGCCATGTTTTCTTCTTTCTCCTCGCCTTTCTGCCCCCTTATTGGTCAGAGGGCAGGACTTGCCATGGAATAAAGCAATAGGAAAAAAAACCTCAGGGAGAATCCTGAATTTACCATACAATTGGTTTGTGTGACAAGTTGACAAAAGGGGCAATTGTTCAGGATAGCTTTAGTGTCAACTTGATACACCTGGGTTGAGGGAGCCTCAGTTGGGGAATTACCACCATTGGACTGACATGTGGTTATGTCTGTGGAGTATTTTCTTGATTGTTGAGTGATGTGAGAGGGCCCAGCCCACTGTGGGCTGTGCCATTCCTGGACAGGCTTTCCTGTATTGTATAAGAAACCAGGCTGAGCATTGGCCAAAGGACCAAGCCATTAGGAAGTGTTCCTCCATGGTCTGTGCTTCACCTCCTGCCTCCAGGTTCCTGCCCTTGGGCTCCCTAAGAGATGAACTGTGACCTGGGAGATGTAAACCAAATAAACCCTTTCCTCCCCAAACTGGTATTGGTCAGAGTGTTTTGTGATTAAAGGCAAACTAGAATACCTCCAAAACAACCAAAAAAAAAATCAATTCATGTTTCCATAAAACATGCTTATTACATTTAACTAATGCAAAGAACTCTAAGGAATGTGTCTGCTCTGTTTCAGTTATTTGCTTTCTTAGCAATGAGCAGGAAATCCCACTGGTGATTTTTTTTTTGTTGTTGTTGTTCTTCAGTACAGAATTTAAGATGCCCAATGATACTTTTGTATGTTTCATTTTCTCCTGTGTCCCTGGCATTCAGAAGAGTGCCTATCACATAGTAGGGAATTAAGAAAAAATATTTTTGAGTCAACAAATATACTCATTTATTTTTCATTTATGAATTAAAGCTGCTTAAATATTAACTTAGAAACTACTTTCCTATTTCCACAACCTAGGCTAGTTTTTCTTGTTTTATGTAGATAAAACCATGGTAAATTCAAATGCCTTTAACACGTTGAATCTATTGTGCATCATAGCTTAGCACTGTAGCATGATGTAGAGGATCCTTCCGTCCTTTCTTGTGATCAAATAGGGGGTGCCAGCTGGGGCTGCTTACCAGCATTATGACAACATTGAACTATGATTGCTAGCCTGGGTGAAAAAAGCAAAAATTCAGTGGTTCTTACTGAATACATATTGCTTTTACACCACATTAAATCTGACAAATCATACCTTGAACCACTTGTGTGGAATTCACACTTACAATAGCCGAAACTTCTCTATGGAAGAACCTAGGATACCTGCCGTTGTCCCCGCTTCCTGCTAGTTCATTGCTAGCACAGACACTAACCTGAGTCTTTACTCTTGTCATTTGGCACTGTGCCTCTGGTTCTCAGTGGCATGTGATTCTTGGAGATGGCAGGTAGTGGTGGAAAGACAGGTGGTTTGTGTATTGAATGGAGAATACTGAAGTTTCCATTAGTCATCAAATGAACCCATTGGATCTTCAATGATTGTTGCATAAATACAACCCTAAAATGAGTCTGCCCAGCCTTTTCTCTCTGACTCTTTTCTAGCCCACTGCTTCCCATAATGTGCAAGTGCAGATCAGCCTCTGATGGAGGGTGACAAGCATTGATTTGCAGTCCCCAAGTGTCATCAATGAAGCATAATATTCTGCTTTCTCCATCCTTAAAACTCTAGAGTACTTTTTTATTCTATGAAGATTGTCCAGACAGACAGGAGGTGAGAAGAGTGAACACTTAAAACAAAACAAACAAACAAACAAACAAAAAACCAGGGCAGCAGCAGCAGCAGCAAACAAAGCATTCACAGGATGTTCACAGGAAAGATTTTTCCTGTTGCTTTTGAATACTGAAAAAATTTAAATACTAAAAAGATTCTATTTTGGAAAGAACCATCACCTGAAATATTCCCAGGGCCCTGGTTGTGGGAAGATGTTGGATTTATGCAGTGGGAGACTGTGGTTCAATTTATGGCTAGGACCTGATCAATGCAGTGAGTACTCAACAAGGCAGAATGTAATCTTCACTTCTCCCTCTACGCTGTAATTTATTAAAAGTAAATTCACAATCTATATTGCTAAGTATCACCACTAGTGCAAGGTTAATTATATAAACTTCAAAACATGCTAGCAGTCTTCACAGATACATTAGTAGCTGACATAAAATCTAAAGGCAGAAAAAAATATGCTCATAAGCTGACAATTTCTGTGAGACAGGAGTACAAGGAAAATGTGGTTTAAACATCCATTCTTTAGCTTAAACACTAATTGGTTAGTAGTTTGATCACAGGAATTGACGCTGTTGACCTCATTAGCTTCACTGAATCTTGATATGTAAAAAATGCAGAAGAGAAATAAATGCATGCAATAGGAATCAGGCTTTGAAAATATTCTGTTGTCTTCCAAGCTCAATTAGGAGGGAAATGACAGTTTTATAGATAGCACGAGCTTTGTAGGAACTAGTTTTGCAGCAATCTGACACGCACTTTCAACTAGAAATCTTGTAGTATCTGACAGTTTTGCACGTTTTTTTAAAAAAAAATCCCATCCGATATGGATTTTTTTCCCTTCCTTTTTCTCTTCACCATTTTATTTTGTTTTTGTTGGTGGTGAGGCTTTGGGAGCAGTCAAAAATGTCCTTTATGTTGCTACAGCTTGGGACTTGTGTGTCAATTTGTATGTGTGTAATAGTAAGATAATGTTTTAATTGTTAATACTAATTTCCTATTTTTTCTCATTTTTCTCCTTTTTACTTTATATGAAGCTGGTAATTAAGACTATTTTTTGAAATTCTTTTTCTAATTTGAGTTATATTTCATTACTTTTGGTAGAAATTCAGGGAAGAAAAATGTTGTGTTTTCTGTGATCTGTGAAAAGATTCAGGATTCTCACGGTATAGAAAGTCAGAATGAGTTTTTGCTTGCAAAGTTTCTATTCATTGGGCACTAGCTCCTCCCTGCATGTGGGCAATCTGCCTCACAGATCTCCTCCTTCTCTCTTGTCCGTAAGCTCTCCCAAGTCCCTCTGAGGACCAGTGTCCTGGCAGTCATACTCAAGTGTGCTGCCATGAAGGTTTTTTATCTGCAGGCCATCTTACCTCAGACTTCTATGGTTCTTGCAAAGACTGACTATATCCGTGTTTTAACATTGATCTCCCCTCTTGCACTCAAAGTCTATCGAATTGAGTATTAACTGCTTAAAATGTTAAACAGTGAACTAGAGAGTCAACTTGGTTGGTAAGTTACTTAATGTTCAGTCAAGCACAAGGACCTTAGTTTGACCCACTATTCTTTTAAAAAATGAGGTAGACAATGAATATTTTGCTCTTAAACTAATTATGAGAGAAAAATTGTTATTACTTAGTTTTTTGTTAAGTATATTAGTTTTCTTTTATTCTTTTTTGGTTGTATGAGATAGGCCTCACTATATCATGAAGGCTGACCTTGAACTGGAGATCGTACTTCTGTCTTAGTCTCCCAAGTACTGAGATCACAGGTATGAGCTATCATGCCCAGCTAGTAATTTAATTTTCTAAGATTCTGTTTTCTATGTTGATTATGGAGAGGATCATTCTAAATTTATGAAGCAATTTTAGAATAGAGAGCTAACTAACAAGGACTTTTAGAATTGTTTATTGACAAGGACTGGAAAATGGGTCTTTGGAAAATTTTGATTTAGGTATTTAGATATACTTCTAGACTCAAAATATCAGCACTTCTTGGAGGAAGAAGAATTTAAACATTGTATAATGGTTTTCAAGATATTAGTAAGAAAGCAAACAAAATTTTATTTTAAAATACATCTCAACTAATATAAAAGCAGAAGGGGCTGGAAAGATGACTCAGAGGTTAAGAGTACTGGCTGTTCTTGCAGCCAGGTTCGAATCCCAGCACCTACATGGCAGCTAACAACTGTCCATAACTCCAGTTCCAGGAGACCTGATGCCCTCTTCTGACCCCTATCATCATTGCACAACACGGGTGTACTTACAAACATGTAGGCAATACACACATACATATAAAAATAAAAATAATAAATACAATTTAAAAATAAAATAAAAGCAGAATGAGAGGTGTCCCTGAGTCCTCCTTTTGCTCTTCTCCCTGGCACTATGGCAATTTGAGAACTGTATCCTGTGAAGCCTTGTGGTACCAACAGTGGAGGGATACCATCAGTTGCATTCAGGGAGAGATATTTGGGACAGTTGCTCCTGCCATAGCTTTACCTTGTCCACAGGTGTGTCACATTTCTTTGTATCCTTCAACTTTAGGTTGATCTTTAGGCTGTAAAATAGGATTTTCTCTTTAGCTCAAGAGACTTCTATCCCCATCTGAACAAAGAGAATACTTGCTGTGTACATTAAAAGGGTATTATCAATCACACACTTAGTCATTTGAAAAGGTGATCCCTGACCCTCAATCTTGCTATTTGTCTAGGATGTGCCAAAGGGGGTTCCCAGTATTAATACATTCAAATTGATCATTAATCATTCCATTCATTCCATAGGCAGCTAACACAGCTGCCCATATCCTGTGTAGTGCCCACAAAGCAGGTGAGTGCCAACAACACCCTACACCCTTTCTTCCCTCCCAGAGTTCCCTGTCACTAAATTGTAGTTTGCCTTAGAGTATGAGTCTATTTAGAGTCAAGCTTTTTGTTATTGCTTTGCTTTGTTTTATGACAGGGTCCCATGTAGCCCAGGCTCGCTTCAAATTACTACATTATGCTTGGTTGCTATTGAGTTGGTTATCAAACCCAAGGCTTCATGTATGCTAAGAAAACACTCTAGTACATTCCTAGCCCTAGGCACGGCTTTTAAAGAGGTAATGCAATGTGACAGTTGCCCTTATAAGAAAGAGAGACATTAGGGATATGCTTCCAAAGAGAAGAGGCCCTGAAGAGGTCTCAATAGAAAACAAAGCTGTAGGCACCTTGATCTTGGACTCCGGGAACATTGAGAAAATGAGCTACTGTTCTTCTTTTGTTTTTTAAAAAAATTATTTACTGTTTTTAATTTATGTGTATATGTATAGCCCGCATGTGATGTGAGTACACCCATGTCATTGGGCAATGAATGACAAGGAGGTAAGAAGACGATGTCAGATTCCCTTGGAACTGGAGTTAATCACCGTGTGGGTGCTGTGAATCAAACCTGGGTCTTCTGCAGGAACAGCTAGTGCTCTTAACCACTGAACCATCTCTCCAGCCCTGTAACTTTTGTCCTTTAAAGTACTCAATTGTGGTAGCTTGTTATAGCAGTCTTAGCAAACTAATATAAATTCTGAATAAAGGTTGTACTTTGTTTTATTGTAAATTATCACTCATGTATTTAATCCTAAATTTTGATTCAGAAAATAATTAAATGCTGATGTTGGAGTGACTGCATAGCAGTTTCAGTGCACACATCTCTGCTCAGTGCCTACAAGGTAAAGATAACAAAACACCCACTGTTTCTTCTGCCTGTGCTCGTCTTTACCCACTACAAATATTGTTAAGCAATTTACACTTTTCACTGAATCCATAATCACTTTAGAATCCTTTTTAAAAAACTAAAGAATACATTAAACATTTAAAACTAGGCAAATTCTTTTTGTTTCTTGGATTGATATATTTGTTCAATTCCTAAAAAGGATGCTTGATTTTCTATTCTATAGCAGGCTATAAAAATATTAGCACTTAAATAGATCCTGGGGCTTAATACCTCAAACCCCTCATTTTTGTTAGCATATAGGCTATAAATATTTAGAAATGTTTCTGCATCACACCTACTTATTTGGAATTTTAATTCTGTCTTGTTCTTAAGTTCTCCTAAGGCTTAATCATTTCTCCTTTCATCTGTAATAACATATCAAAGTTGAATTTATCTGTCTCATATTTTGTTCTCCATAATCTGTTTTTCTCTTGCATGAGTCTGAAGGCATATGTCATTATGCTTTTGCTCATTCTTGCTGTCACTGATGAATTCTAGCAGTACATATCTGAACAAATAACATAAAGACTATCAAAATGAATCATTCTCTGACTTCAAGTTTTTCTGATTATGGTCACAATGAACTTATTCTAGTAATAGTACATGACTGAGGAGAAGAACATGCCAAGTGAGCAGCACAGAGCATCCCAGGAACATCTAAATACATTCTTTTGAATAAAGTTGTTCAGTCCTCAAAGTGTAGGATGAGCATTGCCCAGAAAATGGAAATTTCATTTCTGGAGGGAGTTGTCATTCTTGAAACCAGGGCAAGAATAGCTGTTAAACTGTCATATGGCTTACAACTTCATTTCAGTAAATGGTAAATAATTCAGCCATGCTGTGAAGACACAGGATAACTTTTTTAAAAAATGTGTTTATTTTATGTGTATGTTTTGCCTGCATGATATAAGTGCATCATGTGAGTGCAGTATCTGTGAAGGCCCAGAGAGGGCATTGAATCCCATGGAATTAGAGCTATAAATCATTGTAAGCTCTCATATGGGTGCTGAGAACCAAATCAGGGTCCTTTGAAATGTATCTAGGACACTTAAACACTGAGCCATCTCTCCAGCCCTGGACACATGGTAAATTTTAATATAGCTTACATTGGGGATGGAGAAATGACTCCTTTTGTAAAGTGCTTGCAAAGCAAATATAAGAACCTGAGTTAGTATAATCAGTACTTGTATTTAAAATGTCAGGCCCCATTTAATTCAGCTATACCACTCCTTGGTAAAGGACTCAAGTATCCTATAGACATTCCTGCTTGGCCATGTTCTTTGCTATTCTATTTACAACTGCTAGGAAATGTAAAAGCCTAGATGTCCACCAACTGACAAGTGGATAATGATAATGTTGTGGATATACATAGTGGAATACTATTCAGCTGAAAAGAAAAATGAAATGATGGAATTTACAATAAATGGTGGAACTGGAAAACATACTGAATGAAGGAAGACTCAGGTAGACAAATGCCACGTGTTCTTACTCATTTGCAGATCTACATCTTAATGTTTAGGTTTGAGTATATAACTTGGAGAAACAACAGAAACCAGGAAAGTAGAAAGGGATTATTGGACAGGGGAGGGGGGAATGAAGAGCTGTAGTGAGGAGGAATGAAGGACAAGGGTGCTATGAAGAGGAGAAAGGGGAAAAACAAGAGGGGACTGTGGTGGTAAAGGTGGAGGGAGGGCAATGCAGAAGGAGAGGAGGAAGGATCAATAACAGCAAGGGTGTTTGGGAAAGCTACGGGGAAACCCATTATTGCTTTTGTTTTTCTTATTAAAAAAAGGTCAGTTCTTTGAGATCATACTATGTATTATGATCGCTTCATCTCCGTTCTTCAAACTCCTTCCACATCTGACCCCCCTTCCTATCCCAACTTTGTGTTCTCTCTTTTCTCTTTTAAACTCATGGAGTCCAATTTGTGCTGCCTACATACTCTTTGATGAGGGTCCATCTGCTGGAGTGTGGTGGATCTCCCAGAGATCACACACTGAAAGAAAACCGACTCTTCCTTTTTCAGCAGCTGTCAGTTGCCAGAGCTCCTCAACTAGGGGTGGAACATCTTGCCCACCGCCCCGTCCATGCTGGTATCTGTGTGGCTTGAGCTTGCTCAGGTCTTGTGCTTGCTGTCACACATCACTCTGAGTTCATATGTCCCCGTCCTGTTGTGTCTGGAAAATACTATTTACTTATAATCATTAGTTGCTTCTGCCTCGTCAAATATTTCCACCGACTTTTCCAAAATGATTCCTGAGCCTTAGGAGGAGAGATGTGATGTCAGGTGTCCCATTTAGATCTGGTCAATCCACAGCAAGTTTTTCTTTGCACTCTGTTTATGGATCTCTTTGATAATTGCCATCTACTGAAAAAAAGAAGCTTCTCTGGTGAGGGTTGAGAGATGAACTAATCTATTGGTATGATGGAAACTCTCTCAATACACTATATTAGTAAACACACTGAATTAGTAAATTACAGTAATGTATAATGCTCCCCAGGAGCCAAAGGCTCTCTAATGAAAACTTCAATACAAAGACAAAAAAATGTATCTTCCTTCAAGTTGTTGGTTGGGGGGCAGACCTAGAGAACCCCAAAACAATCTAGGCTATTGACATTGCTCTTCATTGCCCAAAAGAGCATGAAGGTAAGACACTGTTATTGATATATTACACACTTTGGTCAGAGGATTTGGAGAAGTCAAGCTGGTATTCACTTGTGAGCTTCCTCCCCGAGAACTAGCTCTCACAGTGTCAAAATGTGGCATGCAAGCTGCCAAAACAAAAAGTTTCAACAGTCCTACCCAGTTTCACAGCCTGAGAGACACAACAAGGGAACTAGCAAGATATTCCAAATGGTGCAATAATTGCACTTGTATCTTACGGGCAGCTGATAGATGTCTAATTAGACCTAATGCCCACTCAGTTGGAAGAGATATCTCTAACATAACTGCAACAACTAAGGCTCAGGGACCATAGCAGAACAGGGGTGGAAAGACTGTAAGAGCCTGAGGACTAGGATTGCTGATGAATGACTGTTTCTTCTGGACAGGGCAGAGATGTTGTTCCTACAACTCTCAAGAACTTGGTTGCCTACACAAGACCCACATAGATAGACTATACTACTCAACTTAGCTAACTTGGATGGAGAAAAATTTCACAAGGTCTCACCCCTAGATGAAGAGATATAGAAAGTCAATGGCTACAGAGGGAGGAAGAATAAATTTTTATTTATTTTAATTTTAATTTCAGGGACGAGAATCCAATCCTAAGTGGTAAGCCCTGAATACGTATAAATAAAGAAAACACTAATTGAACTCCATCGGTTGTATGGAATTCAGGAGAAGAGGTGACGTGTAGAGATGGTAGTAGGGAGGACATGGCAGAGCTGGAGACGGGACACGAACAGTAGAAAAATGCAAATACAGTGTACTCATGTATGAAATTCTCAAAATAAAAAAATTACAGACGTATACAAAATTACCTTTTTAAAAGCTGATATAGAAACATGTAACTCTGGTGCTGGTGATGTGTATCCTGGGGACTCTCTGGTCAGCCAGTCTAGCTTAATCAGTAAGCTCCAGGGTCAGTGAACACCCTCATTTTAAAGCATAAGATAGAAAGTGATAGAGAAAGAAGAGAATACCCAATGTCAACTTCTGACCGCTATATTCATAGAAACACACATGCAAACATCCACAAATATGTATACACTCAGTAATAATAATTATAAAGCATTATGTTTTTTCTCAAAGAGATCTATCAAGACTTAGAGACTTAAGTTCTTAAGAGAGTTGGCTGATGGTCCCTCTTGTATGAAATATATCCATTATATTGCTAACTGATGAATTGGCTTAATTTAATCAGCAAAATTAAATTTTGCTTTTTTATGTAGGTAACTTCTTATAGATTCCTGTGTGAAAAGCTCAGCTAATGAGTATTCTGCATAATAGTTTGCTTTATTAGATGATTATTAGCCAGTTAATTTCTGCTTGGAGAGCTATATACTCTTAGAGAAAATAATTATGTTTAGGATATTTTAGAAAGATGTGAGATCATCAATCAAAAAGACAAGGTCTTAAATACATATCCCTAAAAGAAAAAAGAAACACCAAACGTTATTTCTTATTTGTTGTTAATACTGCTGTTCTCACAGGTTCATCCTGGCCATTAACGTTTTCATCTTTCTGACCTTACCTCACAAGTTTCAAGAGTGTATGCATCCTTACCATTTTGTACTTTAATCATTTTTATTTGACAGAAAGCTGGTTAGAGGAAAACTCAAGATTTGGAGTTATGTCTCTGTCATATTCCCATGACATTTTTGTAATGTCATTTTAATGGTAAATTTTGTGTGTGTGTGAGTGTATGCATATATGTGCTTGAGTGTGATGTACACAGTGTACCCATACCACTGTGTGTGGCTGCTGTATGTTGGCCAGAGGAGGACATCAGAGATCCTGCTCTCTCATTTTCCACCTTATGCATTTGAGACAAGATCTCTCACTGAACCTGGGGAAGCCTGGCAGCCAGAAAACTCAAGGGATCCTTCTATCTTTCCTCTCCCACATGGAAAGCTGCAGTTATAGGCAAGCAAGTACTTGACCCCATTTGGCTTTTCACATGGGTGCTGGGATCTGAACTCAGGTCCTCTTGATTGCACGTCAAGCACTTCTGTCTACTGAACCATCTCCCCAGCCTCAGATATATGAGTTTTTAAGATCAGAGCTTGGAATTATTAGACATTTTCAGTGTAGATGACTTATTAACATCTTTTGATGCTTTCAATTGCATGCAATGAACAGCTGTAGAGCCTGGAGTGTTATTAGGTAACATGTCCATGACTGGAGTATGTAAGGTTGATAATGGCACTGTGGCTATGTGGTTTAACCTTTTTCTAAAGGCAGATACTAGGCAAAGTTAAAAATGAGAGAAAGAAAGCTATTGGGAGCCCTATCCAAGTCCTAATTCATTTCAGTTAAAGTTTTTAAACATTTTAGTATAAAGTCATGGAAGCTTGGAAGAGCAAAAAGCAAACTTTGTGGGTTGGGAAATGTCTGCAGTTTATTTGGAGAACAGGATGAATCTGTAATGGTTGGAATATGAGAAGAATTAAGAAACAGAATTATGCAGCTGAAACCTAGATTGTTTTATCTATACCTCTTGTAGGAATTCTGTGGCGGGCTGACAGACAGATAGGGTCCTGAACTCAGGTGATGTTGGTACTTACAAAGTATCTGTGGCAACTTTGCAGTCACTTCTTGTCTTTGAAGTCATTTTCACTTATAAATTTGGAATAATAGCAACAGTTAACTTCAATAAATGGCCATTATGTTCCAGATACTACTGCACACTACTTTATTCATAGGAATCTATTTAATATGCATAAAATCCATGTTATTTTTGTTATAAGTTCTTCTTTCTCCTTCTGAAATGAGACACCCTGAGCAATACAGAGGTGATGCAATTGTCCAGAGTGAAACAGCATGCTAGGAGCAGGATGCTCAGCAAATGACCGACACTGCACCCCATGACTGTGCTCTGAAACACTGCCTCCTGCGCCTCTGCAGCTTTCTGCTTTTTCTCTTAGGTGAGTCTCATGTAAATCAATCCTACAACAAGAAATCCTTTGTAGTTCCCAAAGCAGAAACTCATTTGGTTCTAAAAATTTCGAATTCTGTTCACTAAGTCTCTTATGTTCCCAGGGACATGTTTATGCCCAGATCTGTCAAATGGCCCTCCTTCAGTTCCCTTTATCCCAGAAAGGACTTTCTGTAATGGATTGAAGCATATCTCCATGTTTTGAGCCTTTAGGAGTCTTCCAAACACCCTTTCTGAGTTTTTAGAAATTATCATCTGTCCTCCAGATGAGGATTACTTCCCAGACAAAAAAGGGAGGAACTTCTAAGAGCATTCTTAAAGGGTTTTATTTGTTAAGAGTAATTACCAGTCTTATGCCTTTGGGATGGTAAGGAAAGGCACAGTTTCCACTTTGGTAAAGACTCTCATCTCATCTCACTGTCCCATTTTCCCTAATGCTATTTGGTCTTCAGGTATCTGAGTCCAGGTTGATGGTTTATCTGCCTCCAGGTCACAAGATAGAAAGTCTATGTGCATTGCTCATGATAAATTCAGCAATATTTATGTAAATGTCATGCTGCATATAAAGCGACAAGGATTTCAGTATGTTTTGGCATGGGGCAAAGCATTAATTAAAGGCCATACATACAACTGAGTTAGGGGGAAAACATTTTGCTGTCAGGTAGTTTGGGAAATGACCATAATGAACATTGTTGGCATTTTTGTGACCTATAAATACTATATGGAGCTTTACCAAAAAGTCTATTGAGGTCAGTGGCAGCAAAGATTAAGTAATGGGTACTTAAACTACTGGCAAATTGAATCACACTAAAGCTTCAAAGAATAAATCACTATTTACTGATGCAGAATGGATGATATGATTATTACAAGCCACAGCATATGAGGATGCAGTATCAGCCATAAAACACTGAATAACTAACCCATTTACTACATATTGTTATTTTGGATGTGCACTCCTTTTCTAATTAGAACAAATGCTAATGTCAAAAGCCTGGATGCGCAGGTGAGGAAAGCAGCACCCATTCTACACAGAATTGAACTGGAATTTCCAACCGCTAGAAATTATTTAATAGTTCATACATTCTTTCTGGAAATAAAGCTCAGTACCCTTTGGAATGTGATAGTCTTCAATGCCCTTTGACCTTTTTTCTTTTTTGTCAAACCTGAGAGATTCTGATTTGAAAGACTATTTCTAGAAGAACTTTCAGTGGGGAGATGATGAAGTAGGCTTACTTGGGTTAATAATGACTCCCCAGTTAATCTGTGACTTGCTGTTGCATTCAAGCTGAGTATCATGTCAAGTTCCTTAGTTACCTCCTTGTCAACAGCTGCAGTAGACATTCAAAATCAGAGATGGGACATTTTAGTGTTTGCTCCATCTTCTCTGTGGACACTCTCTCTCCTCTAATGCTCTAATATTGCCTTTGTGAATATATATATATATATATATATATGTTAGTATAAGGAAGGGGTGCTTTGATTTCTCT
Organism: Eospalax fontanierii; assembly: GCA_035773235.1. Lineage (NCBI taxonomy): Eukaryota > Metazoa > Chordata > Mammalia > Rodentia > Spalacidae > Eospalax > Eospalax fontanierii. The sequence goes on from CM069534.1 coordinate 38,101,788, forward strand.
CTGTGTCCATTCAAAACTGACAGGTTTTATCCCCACATTTGGGCTCAGTTTTTCTTGATATTTGAGATTGACTGTAGTGACTCAGTTTTCTAATATTTTAATTCTCGCATTCTTCTGGAAGGAGTCATCTTGTCTCCTCTGTCTATCACTAGAGAACAACGTCTTGAATCCTCAGTGGATTGTTCAGTGGTGAGGATCATTGTCTCAATTTCTGTTCACATACAGTTTTGAGTATCTGACTTGCTTTTTCTTTTCTATCCTGCGTAGGCTGTGAACTTACATATGGCAAGTCTGTGTGCTCTTTCCAACTAGGAAATATTGGCCAGAAGCTACCAAATCTACTTCCTCTGCCTGGATCCATAGTTAATCTATATATCCCAGATCTTTAAATATAAGTAGGATGGAGAGTTTAGTTTCATCTGATAGAACTGAAGCACAATTAACATACCATTTGCCAGTTTCTATTGGAGTAATCAAGAATGGATGTGCCCAGCATGCATGAAACCCTAATCCCCATCACTGTATAATAAAATAAATTAAAATGTTTTTTTATCAGTTCTGCCTCTTGAGCAACCCCAAGCCATTATCCCTCTCTCCACATCTTTCTGTCTTTTTCTATCTCCACCACCTAAATGACCCTAAACTGATTGTGGAAACACATCTGAAGAGAATCTGAAGAAAAACAAGGTCTTTGTTTCCTTGTGTGAAGAAAAATTGCATTGCCAGCCAGCACTGAAGTACTGATGTGTGTTAAATCTCTGAAATTCTGAGTATTTTTAAAGCAGATATGCTCTATAATTTATTTATAATTGGGTTTGTGGCTATAGTAAAACTATAAAGACATAAAAAATTTGACATTTTGATGATAGAGTTCAGGGAAATACATTTTGGAGACTGTAAATATAAAATTTGTACAATATACCCACAATGCTTATATTAAGACCAGCTGTATTTTGAAGAAGACCATATGCCTGCTTAGCTGACATACCTGAAGAAAATAAATTGAAAGAATGAAGTTGTTAGTATACATTGGCTTACATTAACTGGGATTGGCACAGGTAAAGAATTGACCAGCTTGCTAGTGATGTGGATAGAAAAGTGGTTTTTGAATATTTGCAAAGTTGATTGTTTCTAGCTCGGAAACAACTCAAAATAAGACTTGATAACAAATATGAGTAAACTTATGATCAAAAGATGCTTATTTTTAAATAATATGCTTCTATATTATCAATATGTTATATTGATAATTTAAACAACACACTTAGTATGCCCCAAAATAACCTTGTTAGCTGAGCTTGATTCTGTGAAGAAGCCGCTAGTTTTGAGTGAACTGTTGGCTCCCAAAGCACATAAATATATCAGCTTTGGGACATGTATTTGGGAAAGGACTTAGTTATATTTAGTACATATCATATTAATTGGAAACAAATTAACTTAGAAGCCTGACAAAAGCAACAGGCCAAGATCAAAACTCCAACTAAACACTAAGACAGCAGTTGAATCTTTAGCCTTCAATGAGTGAGTTTCCAAAGCTGTTCAAGCCTTTCTAAAGTGACTATGAGGGACTTTGCTATGGAAGAACCAGCCTCCCCAAGTGACAGACTCAGGCACCAAAGGATTAATGGGTAAATGATGTCCTTTCCAAAGCACAGACTCAGATTCACAATGTCTGTCTCTGGAGTTTCAGAATTGCTATGTACCAACAATGGCTTCATGTTTCCATCCTTCCACGTCTTGGAAGGAGAATCTGCCTTACTGTCTCTGTTCCACCACTAGGCATTCAGTGGAGAGAGGAAGGGAATTTCTCTTCTGAATTTATTTTTGTCTAGATTAGGAGACACCATATGAGCAACTGAAAATGACTTCTGTATTGCTAGAAGCTCTGGAATATTCCACTGATTGCCCTGAATGCTAGGGACTTTTGAGGCATCTTTCGAGTAGATTCCTGAGTGTGTTCTGTGTTGGGTATGTCAACAAAATGGATTTTCTCCACAAAAGAGGATTGTGGCAGAGATAATGGTATGTTTTATTTCTTTTTCCTTTGAGGCATATCGATGGACCAAGTTTCCTAGACAAATTGAGATAGGTAAGGCTCCAGATTCAGTAGATTCATGTGACTGGAGTGTAGGTGGAAGTGTAACATATGCTTGCTTCTAGGTCTGGTCCATAAAAAATCACCCACGAATAATCACTCTTGTACTTATCCAGGACACTCTTGAAATTTATGCATTTAAGTTGGTAGCATCATAAAATTGAAGGAGCCAAGTTTGTGAAGCACAGCCTCCCAATTCAACAGCATTTTATTAGATAATAGAAACCACCACTAAGATTTTTACTGAGTTGAAACAGTCATTTTAAGGTGTTTTTCTCCTAGCAGTAAGCCTAGCCTGAATAGTATATGTGATATTTACAGCCTTATTTTATTTAAAATAAAGATACTTCTTTTGAACTTATTTTGTATTTTTTAATAATACCTCTACATTTTATATTTGTTTGGTCTGCACTTTAGTTAGTACCTAATGCACTCTGGGTTTCCTTGTATTGATTTCATAAATTACTGAATTGATTGCATACTTCATTAATTTTTATTCTTTCTTTGTTTGTAGTGAGATCATTTACATTTAGTCACATTGCTTTGAGTTCATGTTCCCGTGGTTCTCTGAGTACAATTGTGGCCACTTTCCCTAAATTTGAACATATTTTATTTTGTCACATTCTCTTTGTCATTAGTTTCCAAAAGACTCATAGTGAAAGCTTTTATCTCCAAGCGGATGAGAAGTTGAGAAGTAGACCTCATATTTTAATGAAAGAGAATAAAATCACACTGGATGGCTATATTTAGAACAGTGTCTGCACAACTGTTTAACTGCTTTTCATTCTAATTGTGATTTTTATTTCTATACCACACTCTGATATGGGGTGAAAATTTTTCTCAGCTTCTGAGTTTAGAAATGCAATAAAAGTTTATAATTATGATTTGCTTTTGTCTGAATATTTGTGAGGATTTGAGTGAGATCATTGTATAAGCTGGATATTACATTCTTGATTTAGACAACAGTAGGCCTCTTTAGAACTCTTTACCTAAAGCTAAGACAGCTCTCATAGAAGAAAATACCAAAATAACTTGAATTTACTTGCATTTGGTGAAATATTTAAAATCTACTTTCTTTTGGATAATTGCTTCTTTATTTTAATTTTACAACATGCCACTGTTTTGTTTATTACTCTTTTAAGGAGGTAGAATCTTGGATTTGTGCTGGAAATGTCATGAAGACTGGAACAGTGATCTATGCTTTTAGATGCCAAATTGAACTCACCTTTGAAATATGACTTGGGTTGGCAAGATGCAGCCTGGACATTATTACAAGCCAAAAACATTTGGAATAGTAGATAAAGCCCCGACATTCATACTAGCTGTGACTTTGATTAAGTCAGTTGTCCTACATTTTGGGTATCTGCCTAAGTCTCTGTCCAGACCTTCCTGTCTCCTTTCCAAACCTGAAAGATAAGAAAGGCTGAGGAATTAAGCAACTACTTAACTAAATTTATCAAAAACTATGTAGAACATGATAAGTGGGCAGAGCCTGATTCCATAGTAGAATGCAGAGCCGTGTTCAACTTGATAAGTGAAATCCCTGTAAAGAAACACAGGTTAGAACCATACCTTAGTAATCATAGTGTTTATTTGATATTTAGTGGGTACTGGGTACCATAGTGTGCTAGTTAATAATTGTCAACTTGATCAAATTAAAGTCACCTGGGAAGAAGGAATCTCAACTGAGAAATTGTATCCATCAGAATGACCTGTGGATATGTCTGTGAGGCATTTTCTTAATTCTTAGTCTATGCAAGAGGGCACAGTTCACTGTGGGCTGGTGCCATCCCCGCAGATGGATCTGGGCTGTATGAGAAAATAACTGAGTCCTGTAGTTGCATCAAGAGATGTGTTCATATGTATGAATTTTGTGCTAAGATCCACAAATGAGGGAAAACATATGTCATTTGTATTTCTGAGTCTGTGTTATTCACTTAGTTTGACGGTTTCTAGTTCTATCCATTTACCTGAAAATTTCATGATTTTGTCTTTCATTATTGGTAACTAGAACTCCACTGTAAAAATGTATCGCATTTTCGTTATCCACTCGTCAGTTGAGGGAGCAATGGAACTGGGGCTGACCTGGAAGTCACCTCCCTGAGGCTAACACTCATAGTGTTGGAGGACACTATGCAAGCTGCTAAAGGAGAGCACTAATTTATGGTCCAATCTCAGCTTTAAAGCCTAATAACCACAAAAATGACCAGCACAACAAATTATATTGGGGTAGTAGTGATACTTTTATCTTGGGGGCAATGAACAGCAATCTAATTGGAGTTAAAGCCCACTCAATGGGAGGGAATGTGTAGCATAGTCAAACACACATGGTTGGAGACATGGAGAAAACCCTAAGGCTGTCATAGCCCTAGACAAATGTTATTTTCTTACTATGGGCTAAATATGGATCCTTATATATACAGACAAATATGCCAGTCACACTCATTAAAGAAGCTTCTTTTGCAACAGAGGGAGATGATTACAGAGTTCCACACACAGAGAATAAAAGTGAGATGCATAAACCTAAGTGACACATCTACAATGGCTCATCAAGCATTGTGGAACAAGGGGTAGAGAGAATTCTAATGCCTTTCTCAACTCTCATCAATGAAACTCCCTCATGCAGCAGAGGGCTATGAACACAAAAGGTCACAAATGGCCAAAATGTAGAAAAGAGTCTGCAGAATGTGGGCCTCAGGACAGGACTCCTGTAATAAACTTTACCCACCCAGGGCATAGGGGGTATTGCTGAAGAGAGGGCAGAAAGATTGTAAGAGCCGGGGGAGGAGCCGGGAAATAGTCTTATAGCCTCCTGGGACCTTGTTCATATGAACCTACAACAGTAGTGTCAGCATGCACAAGATCCATGCATACTCAAATAGACAAAATCCCAGCATAGACCTGAGGAAATGGGCACCAGTCCCCAACTTTAGCTGAACTATTGGTGATTGATAATTGCCATGTAAGGGAGAGTTGGTGTTTAGATACTCTACTCTTTGCAAATCAAAGCAAGGCATAGCCTTTCAACTCCTCTTATGGGCACTATTTCCCATATAATTCATGAGCCATAATTTAGGTAGTTAAATATTAGAGATATAATTCTGAACTCATGTTTTGACAATATGTGTATTCCTTCAAAATGATTGCTTGGTTAAAAAATTCTCTGTAACAGATAATTGCAACATCCTCACTTATTTCTAGGAGTTTTATTTTTTCCAAATCAATGACATGTGATCAGCAAAGTACATAGTGTGAAGCATAAAGCCTCATTAGATAAAGTACACGGCATCCACGTCCCTGCTGCATTTGTAACTGAGATCACTGTTTGGCCCTCAGCTGCCCACAGTGCAGAGGACCAACAACCACAGGACATTCCTTCTCACCTAGCCAAAGTGGCGCTTCCCATCTCTGGCTAAGCAGTTAGTAGCTCTGAGTGTTGTGGTTGTTGGGAGTTCTATAATGTGGGTAGCAGAAAAAGTAAAGAAATGATCATAGTCACGAAAATCCGGCTACAGAATATGCTTTACCAGCATGTTTAATTACTTCCTGTAAGATAGCACACCAAAGTGCTATCTAGCTTTCCCCCAAGGTACATTACATTCATTCCGCAAGTGCATTACAGCTGGATGAAAACCACCAGGATGAAGCCTAACACAGTGCCACCTGGTGGTCTCCATTTAGTAAAATAGTATGAAAACTCTTTCCTAAACTCTGGCCTACCTCATTCTCCCGGACTGTGGAAAGCCAGCTTTAATAAATTGTTCTCGAGAAAAAAAGTTCTGCATGTTACACAATATTTCAGAATGTATTTGATTGATTCATAGTGAAGAAATTGCCGATATTTTTCAAACTGAATTCTTATGTACTCAACCTGAGGGATACATTGGAAGCAGGTCAGCAAGAAGCCATTTAACTTAATTAAATTAAAGCCATTCTTTAATTCCTTGTTGTGTGAGGGCATGTTGTGCTTTCTCTTAGATGGATGTTCCAGGATAGTCCTGGTCTATGTCCTTTTCTTAGACCTCCTTAAAAATTTCTTTGATGTAAGACCAGCACATTGGTGCTCAATGTGAATCAACTGATCAAGGTAATTTAATGGTGGTCATGTCACTTTCAGTATCCCTAAGCAGCTTTCAGGACCTGAAACAATGCCCCAGCTGGCTGTCTGGGGATGTGAGCATTGTTTCTCTGTTCCTACATAATTACAGACTCACTGTCCTCTACTCTTGGGGCTGGAAGCCAAGTTAGGCATCTAGTTTGTTCTCATTTTCTTGACAATTCTGAAATCCGTACATTGCTTGCCAAATACTGGTCTGATTTTAGAAAAGGAAGAAAAAGAACAATGGCCTTTCCCTTCCCTCATCTATGGCCTCTTTCTCCTCTTTCTGTGAATCAATTGTCTTTCTTTGTCACCTTTGTTCAAGTCTCTCTATGGATTGTCCTTATCTTTGGCCTTTTTCCTTTATGTGAGAGAGGCTTCGTTTCTTGTCTCATTTGGGTATTTCTTCTGGTCTCTTTAGTAGAGTCTCTCTGGATCTAGCATAGATGACTCTGGATTTGATGGATGATACCTATTTGCAGTTGCATCAAATATCTAGTTTTAAATGTTATTTTGACCTAAAATCATGGAATATCAAATGGATGTTAATGATTTAAAACCCAGCCTGTGAATTAAAAAGAAATGTTTATTTATTTTATGTGTGTGTTGCCTGCATATATGGAAGTGTACCACATGTGTATAATGCCTGCTGACCCAAGAAGAGAGTATTTCATACCCTGGAACTGTAGTTATAGATGAATGTAAGCTGCCATGTTCTGGGAACTGAACCTAGGTCCTCTGAAATAGCAGCCAGTGCTCTTAACCATTGAGCAATCTCTCTAACCCCAGGAATATGCATGTTTCTTTTATTTTTTATTGATATTTTTGTGCACTTCATACACTGGTCATAGTAATACCTCCTCCTCTATCTGTACTGTTCCACAGCCTTCTTGCCAGCTATCATACATGCTGTCATATATGTTAAGATCTATTAAGTCAAGTTTGTATCCCCAGATGTCCCTTGGTGTGAGTTCATCCACTGGAGCCTAGTCAGCCTATCTAGCATCACTCTTTTACATCAGAATACCAATGTTCTCTCACCCAGTAATCAGTTGCTGATAGTTCCTCAGTTCAAATTGGGGTTTCTTACCCATTTTCCCACTTCTATGCTTGATTTCTGTCAAGTTTGAGTTTGCATGGATCTTGTGCATGCTGTCAACATTGATGTAAGTTCCTATGAGCAAGTTCCCAGCTCCCTGGAAACTCTGTTTCCTTTCATATTCTCCTTGTCTCTTGTTTTCCTATGTTCTGTGAGCTTTAGTTGTACAGGTTCCATTGTAGATATGTCACTTTGGCTGGGCATCTCACAGACACTTGTTCTCTGCATTTGATCAACTGTAGAACTCTGTATACTGTCCATTTGTTGCAAAAAGAACTTTCTTTGATTAGTGGTGACATGTATACGTCTCTGTAATTATAAAGATGCATATTTAACGTATAGTAAGAAATTAAATTTGTGTAGGGATGTAACAGACATAGGTTTCCTTTAGGATCTATGACCTCTCCAGCCATGTGTATTTGGCTGTTTCTTTCCATTGAGGGGGTTTAAGTCAGTTAGACAGCTGTTGATTACCTCTAAGATAAAAGTGCCACTACTATACAGGTAGTTTGCTGTGTCAGTCATTGTTGTGATTATTAGCTTTTAGAACTGGACTGAACCACTGCTTGATTTTCTCTTTTAGCAGCTTGAATAGTATCTTCTAGAGCTATGAGAGGAGAAGGCTTCCAGGTCAGTTCCAGCTCCATTGCTTCAAGTACTATGTCCAAAGTATGTCCTGTCTTCAACAATGTCCTCCTCCCTCCAAGTTCTGGGAGACAATCAGGAGCTGTGGCCTTAGCCTATGTTATTTTGGGACTCTCTTGTACTACCATGACCAACAAACTGAAGGGAGATTTCTGCTGTCTGGCACTGTGTTTCTTGTTATATAGCCTTCAGCTACACACACACACACACACACACACACACAGATGGTATGCTTTTCAGTAGGCTTTTGAATTAATACATTTTCCTCTGCTTTTTCACACTGCTTAAGTATTATTTCTCTCTCTTCTTCTCCTGTATAGCCTTCCCTTCTCCCTTCCCAATTAAAATACTCCGATTTGCCCCCTTGATAATACCTCTCTGCTATTATCCCCTTCTCTGGAGCCCTTTCTTTTTTAGCCCCATGGCTCCTTGTTTAACACCTCTACCTCCTTTCCAAGTTAAATAGCATCCATTTCCTCATTTCCCCTTTGACAGCACTTGTCTCCTATTATTTTCCTCTCTTGACCTCTGTCTTCCCCTTTACCCCCACAGTTCCTTTCTAGTTTTTGACTCCATCAGTGTAGTTCCATCAGGGTCTATACTCACATATAAGGATTTGGAGCTAAGATCTACAAATGAGAGCAAATATACATCAGTTGTTTTTCTGAGTCTGTGTTACTTCACTTAGTATAATAGTTTCTAGTTCCATCCATTTGCCTGCAAATTTTATGATTTTTGTTCTGGTCCTGTCTAAGTGGTGTTCTGTGTGTTTCTTGTATCTATGTACTTTCTTCTATGTCTATGATGCCTAGGTTTGTTTTTTCATGGTGTCCCACATTCACTATGTATTCATTCCTATGTTTTTAAATTTTTTTCATATTCTTTGCTTGAGTGGTCTATTTTTTCAACTTTGTCATCCAGTCTTGATATTCTGTTTTCCATTTCATTCATTCTGTTGGGGAGACTTTTCCTGTCATTTCAATTTGACTTGAGTTTTTCAATTCCATCTTTATTTCAGCCTGAGTTTTCTTTAGTATTTCACTTTTCAAGCCATGGGTTGTTTTTGTCATTTCATTCAGCCACATAGTCATATTTTCTTAAGCTTCAGTCAGTAGTTTATGCCTATCCTCTTTGAGTTGATTATTTTTATGTTCTTTAAAGTTGTTGAATTATTTGATCATGTTTATGATTGTTCCTTTGAATTCTGCATCCTGATTGTTCTCATTATAGTTCACTTCTGTAGTGCTGGTGGGTTTTATTGAGGACATAATATCTTGGTTTTTAATCTTATCTGTGTTTTTGTGTTGTGGTCTGGTCTGGGCACATGGATTTCTTTCGTTAGTTATGTGTTAGATATGAAATTCTAGCCTGTCTTTGATTTGTTGAAGCTTGTTTTGTTACACTGTTGTTGCAACCTGGTTTATGATCAAGTATGAATAGTTAGTTGGTTTGTGCTTCAGTTTCTGGCTTGAGTTTTTTTTTTTTAATATTGGTTGAACTGTATGGTTCCAAGCTGGCTTATAAAGAGTTCTCCAGCAGGGTGAAGGGGCTTAGGCACAGTTCCATTCTATGGGGATCCAGTGACAGGGATCTGCCAGGTTGGTTCAGAGCTTTCATGTGGGAGGAGCAGGAGGGTCTTAGGCCTCATGCATAGGGACATGCATAGGGATAGCACTCACTGGGAGGCTGTACTTAGCTAAGGAGAGTAGATGTGAGCAGAGAGAATGGAGCTGGTTCCAGAGGAGGGCATCAATACCCAGGATCTGGCTTAAGAGGCTCGTCTGGAGGTCTCTGTCAGATGAGCAGGAGGGGCCTAGGCCTAAGACTGGGATGATTACAGCATGTAAAGGGTCTCAGTAGCTAAAGAGAGTAGATGTGAGCCCTGGAGTAGCTAGAATGTAGCTGGTATGGGTGCATAGGAGATCAAGACATGGTGGGCGCCCAGTATAACTTAACCAGGCGAGTCTTAGGAATAGAAAGGAAGAGGGAGTTTAGTCCCAAGATGGACAGCTTTGGGAGGGTCTAGCTAGCTAAGCAGAGTAAATGTAAGTCCAGGAAGAGGTGAATCAAGAATATAATTTAATCTGTGGTCTGATTCCAGTCTTCTGTGGTTTAAACTACTTCTCAGAGGTGTGGCAGTTTTAGAAGACTTGTTAACCATCTCTGATCTATGAGGCAATAATGTGCTTGTCACAGTCAGTTATTACCCAAACCCTGGAAGAAATTGATCTCTTTTAATTCATAGCACTTTTACTGATTTGTATGTCAGTCAGAAAAAAGAAGTTAAAGATAAAAAGAAATCAAATGTGGGTATACTCTTAATAGTTGTCCTCTACTTTTTCCCTAAAATATGACCCCTGATAAAAATCTCAGAATGGTGACATGTTTATTTTATGGGGAAAGAAAATAAGGGTGATAAGTCAGAAACTGTATTTCTAAAACTTGAGTAGAAAAAACACATTCTAACCCCCAATCTGAGAAGGTGCTGGGACTGTGTAAGTAAATGATGAATATAAGGAGAGAAGGATACTTTATATTCCTTATTTGGAATACCTAGGTTCCAGAGATCTTCATCTTTAGCTGTCTTTTGTTCTTGTAGTTCCTTTGTAGTTCTTTTTCTTGTCTCTGTAACACATTATTAGATAGAAACTTAAGGAAGGATTTCATTTATTTTGCAGGTTCCTATGTATAGGATGTACTTTTTCCACTACAGAATACTTGACAAGAGCAACATAAGGAAGGGTTATTTTGGCTTACAGTCCACCTCCATGTGGAGAGTTATGACAGCAAGAACAGCTCATATCACTTCCACAGTGAAGAATGAGAGAGAAAGGGTGTGTGTGTGTGTATGTATGAGAAAAAAAGAGAGAGAGAGGGAGAGAGAGAGAAATGCTTGTGTTCAGAAAGGAATGCTTGTGCTCAGCTTAGTGTCTCTGGACCCGGGTCATAGAATGGCACTAATCACATTTAGGGTGTGTCTTCCCATTTCAATTAATCTGGATAGTCTCTCACAAGCATGCCCAAAGGACTATCTCTTCAGCTATACTAGTTACTGTCAACTTGACATCATAAGGGTTAATGTTTGCTTGCCATACTCTTGGGCATAATGTGATGGCGGTAGGAGAACCACCAAGGAGGTGCTTCATTTTATAGAGGACAAGAAATAGAGACTGGAAGGGATAGGGGATCCCGCTTGGTCTTTGAAGGCACACAATCAGTGAACCACTTCTTCCAGGTAGGCCTTACCTACTAAAGTTTCTACCACTTCCCTAAACAGTACTACCGGCTGGAACCAGGCCTTCAACATATGAGCCTGTGGGAGCATTTCATACTCAAACCATAACAGACTTTACATTTTGAATAAATTTCAAGTACAGGGGGTTGAAATCCAACTATCCCTCTTTTGATGGGAAATATGTTTCTGCCATTTTAGACTGGTCTTTGGAATTTATTTTCTCAAGGGGGAATCATATCATGGCATTTAAGTTTCACAGAACTATTAGGACAGAACTTTGCCTCAGCTGCCTATCTATGTAGTTGTCCCAGGAGAAAATGCATACTGAATTCTAAATAAATAACTCCCTACAGGAGCTCTTAGATCATGACCCATGAGGAAGCTAGAGGGTGCTTTTATGCTTAGAAATATCAAAGAAATTCTTACTAGAGTCTCTCTAAGACCTCCTGAAAATCTAAACATACTAACAACCCTAGTAGAAGTCAGCAAGGAAGCACTGTTACTGAACTTTTGAACTCTGAAACAGCATCTATTTTCTTAGTTCTGTTTGTTGACTCCTCTTTGATCTCATCTTATTAGAGAGAAAATACCCTAACATTTTAGCATATTTAAAATAAACTGCTTTAACAGTTCTCGAGGGAGCTCAGCTTAACTTTAGCCTTTCTCCAGTCTCTAAAGCTCTTTACCGTGCTGTGTACTCACCTTCATGAAAATTGTCTGTTAAATAATTCTCCCTAAAAGGGAGTTTACTTTTCTGAGCACACTTCAGGCGGGAATATTTATATTTCATTTCATCCTTTGAATGAGAACCCTGTGACTGTCTTTCAAAGTTAATTCTAAAAACTAAAAGACCCAAAGAAGTGGAAGCCCTTTCTACAGCTGTGCTGATGAGGGTGCTGGTGAGGACTGACTAAGACGTCCATTGCTTCAGATCCTTATGTTCAGAAAGAGTCTTCAAGCTTAGATTTGCTATAATCTTAAGAAAACAACATGCAGTTACATATCTAAAAAAAATAGTTTAGAAGACAGTCATTCAACCAGATTACTGCAGTCTTATAATACCAAAAATAATGAAGTAGAGGGAATAGGATCAGGAGTTCAAGACCAATCTCAGTTATATAGTGAATTTGAGGAGAGTGACCCTGTCTCAAAGGAAAAGGAAAATGATCATTTTACATTGTAAACTTTTTCCTACCAAACCATATTAATAGCATACTAGGAATTAGTGTTTATGAATGTATATAGCACACTATAAATTGATGAGTTAATAGCCTAATTAATTGTTGGAAAAATTAATTGATATTAATTAAAAAAAACAATCCAATTGTCTTGTCAAAATAGAAATACGTTAATTTTACATTTGCTCTTCAGGTGTAAATTTTATAATACAAACAGTTAAAATGTAGTCATATTAGAAGATATTATTAGCATTTCTGAAATTCTTCCTTCTTTCTCCTGAAATTCTTCTCCTTCCAAATATGACTCAAGTTTTCTTGTTGCTCTGTGCATTTCTTTTTTAAAAAAATTTTCCTTCCTTCCTTCCTTCCTTCCTTCCTTCCTTCCTTCCTTCCTTCCTTCCTTCCTTCCTTCCTTCCTTCCTTCCTTCCTTCTTTCTGTGTGTACACGCACACATGCCATGGTGCCTGTGTGGAGGTCAGAGGATAGCTTGAGGGAGCGCTATACCATGTGGATCCCCAAGATGAAGAAATGACACCCAGGCTTGATGAAGCATCTTGTTGGCTTTGTTCTGTCCTTTTCTCAGCCTCTCACTTCACCTTCATCCAGGAATAGAACTGGTTGCTTTGAACCAGTTAGCATATGTTATGCTGGCAGCCACAATCACTGATTCAGGGATGCACATGAATTATGCAGTCCAGTTTGACTGAACTCCTTGACTCCTCATCTGAGGCTTGTTGGATTCCTTCTCTGATTTGAAAGAGGAAATAGGTATTTTCTTTTTTAATTATTATTTTATTTAATTTTGTGTGTAAATAAATGTTCCTAAGTACTTTCCACCGTGAGAATGAACCATAAGAAGGTTTTAGATCAGGACCCTGGGCACTGGGTCCCTTCTTCACACAATCACAGATTTGCCAAATCTGAGGCCTGATGTATCTGAGAAGCTCCTGCAATTGCAGTGCAGTTCTCCCCATATTTGGAAAGAAATTTTTAAGAAAGTGTTTAGCTGTTAGTCACACAGTCTTAACAGTTTTCTGTAATCTTGATATGGAATCACTTAATTATTTAGTATATAGAGTTATTAAAAAAGTTGAAGTGGCAAGGCCCATCTCACAGTGTCCCAGAGACAGAAATTGTTGACTTGGTGCCCAGTGCCATCCGAGTACTGCCACCTACTATAGGTTGCTCAATCCAGTTTCCCATGGAGTCAGTCCCGAACTCCCAAGAAGTGTCCCAGGATTTCAGATTGGCTAAATGGGCTGCATGTTTTTAATGTGGAAACTCTGCACTCTGATCTCTGCTTTTCATTCTTAATTCGATAAAACAAAAATAACAATAAACATAAGACAGAACTCAGTGGACTGAATAGTAGATGATCAAAATGTAAAAATATAGTGGATAAAAACAGATTGTATATTTAATCCCTTCTGAGAAGTCTATCCTAAATCCAGGTTAATTTTCAGTCAATGGCCCTCACTGGAGGCTGATTTTTGCTCTGTAGGAGTCATTTTGACAGTAACTAGATAGAACTAGTTTTGGTTGTCACAAATTGAGTTACACAATTGCTGATGTTGTTACTCAATATCCCATAGTGTACAGGATAGCCACCCTGAGTCCCCTAAATAATGACCTAACTCCGGATTTTCAGTACACCAGGCTGAAAATGCTGTTCTACCACAGATGGTAGCAAAGAACTGGATGGTTTAGCTGCTGCCTTTTCTGATCCTTTTGCTCAATATTTTTTCTTTCAGTATTTTTGGACTCTTGTGTGTGAAAAGGGAGCCGAATGTTTGCACAGTTTTTTCTTCTTCCCCTTTTTCCCTCTGAGACTCTTCAGTAAAGTTGTGATTTCTCCTTGTTATTGGGAAAGTTGATGATTTTGAAAATTAGCACAATGTTTTAAACGTGAGGTGCAGCTAGATGTTTCCTAAGCAATGTTTTCCTTAGCTGTTTGTCCCCTCTCAATTTTAAGTGTTTAAATGCACATAATACATGCTAGCTTTTGTTTTTCTGAAAGAGTCACTGTGTCAGATAGTTTCTGCTTTGTAGGAGCTCACCATATAATAGCAGAAATGGAGAAAGAATCCATATGGCTCTTACAAGAAAATACTTGTTATTCGTGGTAATAGTGTCACCTGGGTATTATAAATGGTCACATAAAGGAGTAAACTCATGATGGAGGCACAGTTTTCAGTTTACCTACTCCCAGGCACACATCATCAACAGGGACAGACACTCTGAAGGCTGCTCTCAGCTTAGCACATTCCCCTGGTGACATCTTAAGGACAACAGACCTCTGGAGTGCTTTTGGGTGCTCACAGGCAGCTTCTGGAGTGAGCTGCCAGCTTTAATCAGTCACTTTCCTTTGTGCAAAGACAGCAGAGAAGTAGCTCAGAAGGCTGAGGGGCATGAAATTGTGTTAAGCAACACTCATGACAATGACTGGATTTGCTATTTTAAAGTAAGTGACTAAATGTCTTCTTCTCCTTTTTTCCTTGAAATTATAATTTTCCTGTGCCGTTGAGTGTAAAGGTGACCGCTCTGTGGTGGAATCTCAGTGGTACTGGACAGCTAATCAGGTTGATTCATTTGGTGAGGTGGGCAGTAAACTCAGTTATAAAACAGAATTGAGCTCTTCCCCTCACTGAGATATAGTACTGCACATTTTTTCCTTCCTGGTTTTTGAAGGAATGAAACAGGCAGACTCTTCAGGAGAGCATTTTAAAGATATAACAAGGTTTGATATGTGTAGCAGGAACTATAATCACCCATGGAACAAAAGCCAGTTTCCTTCCTCACTTTGCTAGCAGCCTTTCAGTAACTCACCCAGGCTTTTATCACTAATGGGAGTGGGAGGTTTTGGTAAGACCATCCTGTGTTTATCCTAGCTCCGTCCTACAGCTAGTGGACTGGAAAATACACATTACCTACTGCTAATTACGTCAGAGTAGATCAGTCAGCAATGGCTCAGTATTACCAAATTTCTCCACAGGATGGCATCCATCAATTAAAAACAAAATTTATGGTCTTAGCAGAACTCACAAAAATAGAGACAGATTAAATTTTCTATTAGGCTTTACAATGTTTAGGGTTTATTTTGATACACACTTTAACTTGATCATAGTCGGGCAGGGCAGTGGGTGTGTTTGCCAGTAACTGGCACTGATGGGGAGATGAAATCCATGGCTTGTGCAAAGGGGGAAAAGGACTTAGTCTGAGGATGGAGCTGCTAACCGATGAGGCTTAGCAGCAAGAGCCCTGATCATAGACAGCCATTGACTGAATTCATTTAAAAGATTAGCAGCTATCAGAAGATCAAATCAGGAGAAGTGCCTCATGCTAAGTTAAAGAGGGTAGCACAAGATGATTTGGGAACAGGATTAAGTGAAAACAGAGGACTCTAGTATCTTTAGTATTTTATAGCTTGAGAGAAATAAAAGTGCAGTGGAATGTTTTATCTACATGACCGCAGATATCAAAGGGCCAACCCTGAAAGTCTTTGATGGAGGGTGGGGTCTCTCAAAAAGTAGCAGTCCTTCTTTCTATGTCAGAGCGAGAGCAAAGCAATGGTCACTGTGGCTGTAGAGAGAAGTCAATAAGTAGGAAGGTAAATAGAAGGGCTTGGTTTGATACTGTATCCTCTAGTTTCAACATTTATGTTGCAGGCTAATAAAAAGCAAAGTCTTTCTCTCTCTCTGCATGTATAATGTATGTGTGTGTATGTGAGTACATGTGTATATGGGTATAGTTGTATGTGGCAGCATATGCACATGTGTGCACCAGCATCTGGAGGCCAGAGGTCAACCTTCTTAAGGTACCCTACACGATGTTGTTTGTAACAGCATCTCTCATTCATACGATATGGGCCAGGTGATTTAGGCTGGCTGATTAGAGAGCCCATTGCTCTCTAACACACGCCACCACGCCTGGCATTTTTATGTGGGTTCTTGGGATCAAACTCACATCCTCATACTTGCATAATACACAATTCACTGATCTGTCTACCCAGCCTCCAAATCATCTAAGGATGATTTATTCATCTATTCACTTTCAAAGAACAAGAAGTGTTAATTGTCCAATAAACATATTTGGGATAGACTGACAGGTTGGGAGAAGGGAAAGGACTGTAAAATCCTCTGGGCCACCCTTGACAGGGCCATGGAATCTGAGTTCTTCACACTCAGCTTCCGTCCACCGTGGGGTATTTGCTTGAAGCTTGCAAAGCCCTGCATAATGAATAAGTACTAAGTCCTCTGAGACTGTCCCCCTAGTCTTACTGCTCCTTTGCCCATCACATCCTTTTATGGTTCGACCTGTCAAGAGCAGTACCCATCAGTTTTAGAAGACACTGAAGTACTCCTGGAGAATTATCTGCTCCCGCGGGACAGTGAAATCACAGTTCATTTTCCTCAGTACCAATTGCCAGTTCATTTGAGCTGCTAAGTGTCTGGGAGTTCCATTATCGTGGGGGTAGGGAATAAGCTTTCCTACATGTTTGTATGCATGTGAATTCTTTTAAACACAACACACAGAAAGCAAAGATGTTGTCTTCTGTAGCTTCATGTAACACAGGCGTTTTATTTTTTTAAATGCAAAGCGAATAAAAGCTATTCACTATAACAACTTGATGTCTGAGGAATCTTTGGGCAGTTCCAGTTGCAGACTCAATGAACTGCATCTGGTTTATGAAAAAAGACCCTTTGGGAGGCTTTGTGTAAAGTACTGATAACTAACCTGGATACGGAAATGCTATTTGCTCAAGGCCTGGGTTCGTGCATTTTATCTTCTCCCACCTCCCCCCCCCCCCAAAAAAAAAAAACTCAGTGATTTTGAACATGGAGTTCAGTTAAATTCTAAATCAACACAGGAGACTTGTCTATACCTGCAAGTACAGAGTCCTGATGCCATGGCTGTGACATTTAAATTCAGCCGTCCTATGACTGTCCTCAACTGCTTCCTGGTTGAGTATTGTAATAAGCTTCTTCTACATATGGGAATGTGCAAATGCAGTGTGTTCAACTCACTTTGGAGCCCATGTTGAAGGATGTTAAGAGATAATATTATTATGTACTGCGAAAGCAAAGAAATTTGAAATCCTTTCTGCTGCCATTTTTTTTTTTTTGTATTAAAAAACATTGCTACCAATGTTTTAAAACTAGTCACTTGTGACAGCTAGGCATGCCTGGGACCTCTCTTAGGTGTGATTATTTGCAAAGAATAGAATTCCTCAGGCCATGGTGGCCATGTCTTCATCTTCCTGAACCTGAAGTCATTTGATGACATTCTATTAGGCAAAGAAATGGGAAAAAAAGCACGCCGTCTTTTCTCTTTAATATTATCAGCATGCAAAACCATAGGCATGAAGGGACCTTGACATCTCTGTTAGGAGGCAGAGTAGTTACAGTTCTTCTGACAAGAGGGTATAGAGGGCTGCACTCTGCGAGGCTCATTCTCTTCCTCTCTCTCACATTCTCTCTTCCGGCTTGACAGGCTGATTGCAGAGGCCAATGAAAACATCCATCTCTCTTTCAGGTTGAGAGCATTTGTTTGGCATTTATGAAGGTGGCTTTTTTACTGGTGGGTGTCAAGTCACACAACGTGAAAAGAGGCAGCAGTGCTGGACGGACTGCTCAGCTATCACTTTCCTGTGAGAGCAGCTTGGACTAGCAAGTGGCCAATTAGAAGCTGAAAACATTTCACCATCACCGTGGGGGATACCAACTTATGTTCCTGACTGTGGTGTTACTCATTAGACTGACAGGGGCAGTAAGGAGACGCTTCTGTGGCTGAGAGGAAATGGAGACAGACTTCACAGGTTCTCAAGAAACGAGAAATTGCTCCTTTTCACTGTCGTGAGCAAGTTGTTAACTTTGAAAATCAGAAAACTTGTCTCATTCATTTTCCCAGTTTTTGTTAATATTTGGAATCATTCTGAGAGGCATTATATTAGTCAAGACCAAACTCAAGAGAGCAACTTGAGGGAGAAAACATTCACTTTGCTCTCAGTTCTAGAGGGTTCAGTTCAAGGCCACTTGGGCCATAAACTTCGGGTGATTGTGTCGGTGGGGGATGTGTAGTGGGGGAGGTCTGTTACCTCATGGCAGGAAGGAAGCATAGATCCAGAGTGGACCGATGATCAGGAATAACCTTCAGAATCACACACAGTGATCTGCTTCATTCATCTTTGTCACATCTTCTAAAATCACCATGGTCTTCCAAATATGCCATCAATTGGAGACCAAACCCTCAACATACAGGATCGTTTCACATTCAGACCATAACAGGCATTACTCTCATAAGATCTGATGTTATCAGAGTTTGCTCAAAACTTATCTTTAATTTTAGCCTATGAATTTGAATTCTTTTGCTGAGGTTTGTTCACTCAGAACCCCAGGTACTTGGTCATCGATGTTGACTGTGGTTATTCTAGATGCTTTTTGGAAGTGATTTAGCATACTTATTGGCATATTCCATCACCACTGGGCACACCATGGTACCTACATTTCTGCAGTTTCTCTGTCCACCTTCGTGGGAAATTTTAGTCACTGACTTAATGGTTGATTCTTTCTCTCCACAATAGGGAGAATGTCTTTTCTCCCTGATTTGGATGATGCTTTGACCTTGGTGACACAATGAAGAGTGTGGTGTGTGTATCCCGATGGTCCTTCTTAGAAGCAGACTTTGTCATTTCCCATTGGAAAGAGCCTCTTCCTCTGTCTAAGACTCTTCTTGGTCTGAGACTGCATACTTTTGGCCAATGGCACATGAGAAGTGACAGAAAACAGCACTAAATTCCATACCATGAAGACTCAAATGAAGGAGACCATGCGTCTTTTAGTACCAGCAGACCTCATGGTTTGCTGGCTTGTTTCCAGGCAGTGGGAGATGAACCACACAACGTGGCCTCTCTCTGAACCTAGTTCTCTCAGCCATTACTCTGTAGTATACTTCTCATTAAACTCCTGGGAAGAGAAGGTGGCAGAAAAGACACATTCCCTTAGCTCACAAGGTTCAGATTTAGGGCAGTTTTTAAGAAGAGACAGTCCATGCATCTGTTAGCACTTGCTGCATAATCAGCTACCCAGAGGTTGGTGCCTACAACAACTAGAAGATTATTTTATGATTTTGCAGGTCAAGAACTTAGCTCTGGTGGAAATCTTTTCTGGTCTTAGCTGGGCTCATTCATGTGCATGTGGTCACCTGCTGACTGACTTGAGACTGATTCTTCTAAGATGATTTCAGAGATACAGTTCATTTCTGTTCCACATGGTATCTCATTTTCCAGTAAACTATCCAAGACTGTTCTATGGTGTTTGGATAGGATTCTAAGGAAAAGAGAAGAAAGATGCAAGATTTCTTCAGACCTAAGCTCAAAATTGACTCACTTTATTTCTGTAGCATTCTGTAGACCAAAGCAGATCAAATGTAGGTATACATTCAAGAGATGAAAGTCAGTCTCCTTGAGGAGATGAGGCAACAATTCAATGTCAAAGGAAATGAATTCACAGTGGACTGTATCATTTTGTAACTTATAGCACATATTCTAAAAATAGCTTGTGGTAATGTAATATTTCTGTGGATTGTTTTACAATTTAAACAATTCTTTAAAAAATATTTTTACTGATTTAAGAACTTCATACAATGAATTTTGATCATATTCAGACCCCTTCTTCCATCTCCACCTCTCGATCACCCCCTTCTTGACTTCATGTCTAATTGAGTCTATTGAGTCTAATCTGTATTTTCCAAGTTCTCTTGGGAGTGGGTCTATCCTTTGGAGTCTGGTCAGGTATCACACCAGTGAGGAAATATCTCTCTCTCTCTCTCTTGCCTCTCTCTCTCTCTCTCTCTCTCTCTCTCTCTCTCTCTCTCTCTCTCTCCCAGCAGCTAATCAGCTAGGGCCCATCAGCTAGGGTTATGGCTTCCTGTCCACCTCCTGCATTCATGCCGGGCCTCTGTCTGGTTTGGGTTTGCACAGATTTTGTGTATATTATCCTAAGTTCATCTGTGCAACTATCCTGTGGGGTCCAGACAGCACAGTTTCCGTGTATTTATCTACTACCTCTGACTCTTACAATCTTTGTATCCTTTCTTCCACAAGCCTTGGGAGGAGAGTGTAGTATAGGTATCCCATTTAGGGATGAGCCTTCTGGGGTCTCTCATTCTCTACCTGGTGACCATTTGTGGGTCTCATGTTAATTGCCATCTTCTGTCAGAAGAAACTCCTCTGGTGAGAGGTAGGAAGTGCACTGAGGTACAACAATAAGCCACTATTTATTTATCTGATAATAGGTTCTCCCTTATAGTTTATTGTTTTATTTGACTTTTATAAAGTTATATCTACTGTGCTTTTATATCTAAGAACTAGGATAATTTTACCTAGATCTTATTTGTAATTTATGGTATAAAGCCACATGATTATAGTGAATGTTTCAGAAATTTAAAAAAGAAAACCAAATTATTCACATGTCCTCATATCCTTTTTTTCTTTTGTGTATATGTATGTATTGTACATTCATGTGAACAAATGTGTGTATGTATGTTCATGGTGCATGTATGTGATAAATGTGTATGGTACATGTGTGTGGTACATGTAAGTATGATGCGTATGGTGTATGCATGTATATGGTTGTACTTGGTCATGGAGGTCAGAGCTTGAAAGTAAGTGCTTTCTTTGCCTTCCACCTTATATATTTTGACACAGGGTCTCTAATTGCACCTGGAGCTCAGCATTTCAGATAGATGGATAGCTAATGATCTTCATGATGCTTCTGTTATCTATCTCTCACAAACTTGGGGTAATAGGAACAGTCCATTGTACCTGGCTTTTTTAATGGGTGCTAGAGGTCCTCATGCATGTGCAGTAAGCACTTTACCCACTGAGTCAATTCTATTTATATGTTATAAGAGCAAAATAAAGGAGTAATAGGAAGCATATTACATAATGGGAATAACTATAAAAGTGAAAGTTATGGCATTTTCATGCCTTCCTGAGCACAAGAGGAAATATCTGTCAACAGCCATTATGAGAGTAATGCTGGTCACTCCTGGTTTTGTTTTCTTTTTGTTTTATAGTCACATGAACCTTTAATGTCCCTGCCTTGGAACCTTTCAACCATAGACCAGGACTATGTCTGTGTTACTTTATGTCAGCTTCTTATATCTGTGTTGCAAGCCATTTTTGGAGGACTGGGAACATGGGTGGATGACACTGTGCGTGCATCACAGCAGCACGGGGAAGTGATCCCAGAGTCCCCACTTCTGTGTTGGAGTTCTTTATGTGCTTGCCTTTCTCCTTTATCATTCATCAATAATCCCACACTCTTACCAGGAACCTTGGTTTCTCTCAGAGCAAACCAAGAACATCAAATATTCTGAAACAAATTAAGGCATCATGAACTGCTGAACACAGATTCAGCACTGCTCAGAGTGCAAGTCACTGGGGAACCTGAGGCAGAGCATGGTCCTGGGCAGCAGCAAGAACAAATGAATCCCCAGGATCTGCCATAGAAAGAGGAGAGTGTATATTAATAAGGACAAAATTGATTTAATCTATGTTGGATTGTTCTTGGTTTATATTAAGCCAATATCAAAGTGTAAGATACATTACTGGTGCTGGGAGCTGGTTTTATATATCTATAGCATGTTTGGATAATGGGAAAGTGGACTACGGTTACTCTGGGTCAGTCATTGTGTTTGTGACTCAAAATTACTGCAGACAAGCTCGAGGAAATTATTCTTAGCTTTTATCTCTTTTCTTGTGAACTCATACATTCCTGTAGTCTTTCTTCTTCAGTATAACCAAGGTCTCCTTCTCCCCAGAACAAGCAAATACTATTGCCAAGTGCTTAGAGGCACACGTTACTGAACCGAACAGCCTTTTTCAAATCTTACCTTCCTCTTACAAGCTACAGCCTTCCCCTAAGTCTCAGCTTTCTCATATATAATAGAAACATTATTAGATAGAGCAGTTGTGAGAATTTAATGAGACTTTACCCTTTAACACAGTGTGCATAGCATGACGCCTGGCCCTGGGTCTCATAGACTGTGTCTATTTATAGGACTTGGCTCTGAATTCCATTGCTCACATCTTCAGGAAGTGTGATCATTCATTTGTAGCAACATTTTTCCAAACAATAAATCTTCATCTCCTTATTGTCTACTGTGCTCTGTATTTCTATCCCTTTGTTCCTTTCAGTTTTATTTTGAAACTTCAAATGACAAATCATCACTTAGGGTGAGACAAAGTCATCCTTTTCTATTAAGAAATAATGTCTTTGAGCATTTATTTTTTTCTTATTCCTTCATTTGATAACCAGATGTTTTGGATAGAGCTATTGTTTTATTTCTTCAGACTTCTTTACAGCTCATTTTTTTCTTTCTTTAACTAGGTATGAACTAAGTTAGTACTGTTCAGTCAGCTTAATTTCAAATGGGCAAGAAAGACTCTGGGTGGCTTCCAACTTTGTGACTATGCTCCATTAAAGGGAAGAGTAAATGTGATCCCCACACAATTGGTTTACATCTTTTATTAGAATTTGACAAACCTGTTTATTTATCGTTAGCTCACATTTCATTGGTTAAGCCAAGTCATAGAACCAGATTTGAGGCACTGAAATGGAAAATATAAATTTACTCCTAGAAAAACAACATGGCACAGTGTGATGGTCAGTGTAAACTTCAACTTGATAGGCTCTAGAATCACCTAGATGATACGCCTCTGGACACAGTTGTGAGGTATTAGTTAAATTAAGATTAACTTCTGGGACTGTCTGAGATACTGTCTTGATTAAGTTAATTGTTGTATGAAGACCCATTTAACAGTGAACAGGAACATTCTGTGGACAGGGATACTGGACTGGATTAAGTGCAGGAAGCAAGCTGAGCATCACTAAGTCTCACTGTCTGCTTCCCAGTTGTGGATGTGATGTGTCCAGGTGCTTCAAACCCTTGCTGCCATGTCTTCCCTGCATGATGGACTGTACCCTTGAACTACGAGCTGAAATAAACTATTTTCCCTCTAGTTACTTTTATCGGGGTATTTTATCATGGCAAAAGGAAAATTAACTAAGACCCACAGCAACAGGGTAGAGAGTAATGCACAGTGTCTTAAAGTAAAATCTAGCATGTCAGTTTTCTAGGATGCCTTTGCTCATTTTTTCAGACTTCATTTATGCTTTATTTTCAAAGTCTCAAGCTATTTAAGGCTAAATCTTATTCTTTTGGGAAGAAGAATGTAACCGGTAGAGGTAGAACTGGGCAGTCAGAACTGCATGCTTGGAGGAATGAATGACTGAAGCAACCACAGTTGTTAAGGTGAGAGAGCAGTTTGGGAGGTGCAGAGCTGCTTCAGGATTTTCAGCACCCATCCTGGCTTTCTCAGTGATCATTCCATTGCCCGGTAGTGGGGCTGGCTCATTAGTCCTTGGATTTGAGTCAGGGCATCATCATTTATAGACTACAATGTTTTCTTCAGTAAACCACTGGTTTTCTATTTTCCTATCTGTTAATAGGGGTTATAGTTCCTATGGTATGTGAAAATACTATGTCTAAAGCACCCAAGTATCAATTCATCCACATTAACACCACCACTATCCTGTGGCCGGGAGCAAGATGAGCTTCCTGAAAACTCAATTATTTCTACTTATGGGGTGTAGAGGAAACAGAAGTTGAAATTTGTAAGGAAGGGAGGAAGTATTCATGTTTTGAGGATCACATTGGAGAGACTTTTAAAGATTACAGCTGTGAGGTTACTGAGATGTTGGATATGTGAATCATAAAAGAAATAATTTTTTTCCTTACAGGTAGAAAGTAGCAGATGTCATTGTAGAAATTTACTGCATTAAGCAAATACTTTAGAACAAGAACAAGAGTGTAGGGCTTAAGAGAGAAGAAAAATCTTGTTTATAATATTATATATTAGTGATTCTTAACATTATAAAGTATAGTATTTATAGTGCTTCTTCTGAGTGGCAACCATCGTGTTAAGTTTTTAGATCAAAATAATGTATAACTTACCACCCTGGAGGGTGCTTATTAGACTGTTTATTTTTCCTTCATTCATGCCTGGAAGGAAGCAGATCCCAGAGTTGACAATTCTATTTGAAGTGTTTCGAGGAGAAATTCATGCCAGAAACCTAGGCTGCAGTGTGTGTGTGTGTGTGTGTGTCTAAGGATAATACACTGGGAGGCAGTAAGAACGGGATGTCAGAAAGTATTAAAAAATGACTGGAAATTCCCCAAACAAGAGCAAAGGCAGTAAATTGGAATGGATGCGGTCCATTGATATGCATATACATATTCTCATCTATACATGAAGAGTGCTTTGGAAAACTGGGAGCTGTTTTTTTTTTAACCTATTCCTTTAATCTTATATCCCTAATTAGGAAGTTTGAATCAATATCTTCCCTTTCTTTTGTTATAATATCCTAATTGTTAGCATGAGTGTGTGGACAGTCTTTGAAAATTATTTTCTGCAGGAACGAAAATGAATAAAATAATTTGATATCACTAGGAGCAAAACTTGTGTCTCACTGCTGTGTGTCTTTAGATAAAAGGGTTTTGAGAACTTATAGAAAGACATTAGTATATCTGAGAGTTTGAAAAATGTTACAGCAACTGGAATATTGCAAGGAGATGAGTATGTGGGCAGTCTTCAGTAAGCACAGCAGTGCTTTCGACCACGTGTGCTTCCCGTGGCAATCTTGGATGCACAATAGGTAACATTTTAGGGCATTTAGCCCATGGAAGTCACTGTCCTAAATATTTTAACTGAATGACTAATTTAATCACCCATCTTCATGATTTTGGTCTCTGTGGTGGTTTGAATGGAAATGTCCCCTGGTTTATGGTTTCCAGTTGCTGGCACTGTTGATAGAGGGTTAGGGGATGTGGCTTTGCTGGAAGAAGTGTGTCACAGGGGAGGCCTTCAGGAGGTCGTTGCCTTGCCCCTTTTCCAGTTTTGCTCTCTCTGCTCCCTGTGCCTGCTTGAGGATGTGAGCACTCATGATCCCACTTTGCCTCCCTTTGCCATGATGGACTTTTATCCTTCTGGAACTCTAAACCAAATAAGTTCTTCCTTATATAGATGCTTTGGTCATGGTGTTAGATTATAACAGAAAACTAACGAATACAGTTTCATTCCATTTTTCATTCTGTTTTACTGACTAGAAGACCTAAGCATGGAAACACTGTAGCTTGACAGACATGACACCATGTGTTCCAAAGTCAAACTCAGGCTGGACAGACTCACACCCAGCCAACTCACGGAGTCACTGTGTTGCCTCTTTACACCACCTGGAGTCACAGTGGACACTGGCTGGTATTATGTTATAGAACACAGAAATCTATAAATACTGGAGAAAGAGTCCAAAGAGGTAGATCTCTCTACCCTTTCCCTAGATAACAGTTTTGTAATTATTATAGTTCAGTGGTATAATGTTTGTGTCTTCTTTAAATACATATATGTACTTAAAAATAATATCATTCCTCAAAGTTATAGTATTAAGAGGCAAGGGACTTGAAGATTGTTAGATCACAAAAGCAGAGCTCATATGACAGCCTAATGCCCTTTAAGTAGACAAAGTAGATGGACCTGGAAGGAGCCTGGACATTCCTACCATGTGAGAGCACAATGATAAGATACTGTCTGTGAAGGACTGAACACTCACCAGGAATTGATGACACTAATGACTTTACCTTGAACTTTTGAGTCCCCAGAAATGTGAGAAATAAATTTATAAGATCCCCAGGCTATGGTGTTGGATTATATGTAGCAGCCCAAACAACCAAGATTATGGGTAAACAGACTTAGTTTGCCTAGGAAGAAGAAAGATGTGAATGGACATTACATTAAAAAGAATTTGAGCACCCTTGATGGGGTCCAGAAACCGATGAAAATAACTGTACTTGTTCTCTTTGAAGAAGCGGGAAGAAGAGTCGTCTCTTAGTTAGGTTCAGCTGCCAACTTGACACAGCCTAGAGTCCTTTGAGAGTTCTCACTTGAGAGATTTCCCAGATCAGATTGGACTGTGGCTATGTCTGTGAGGGATTATCTTGACTGATGATTGATGTAGGAGGTCCCAGACCACTGTGGCCAGCACCATCTATAGGAAGACAGGCTTTGGGATGTATAAAAAAGCCAGTTGAGCAGGGGCCCATGAGAAAGCCAGAGCAAGTCAATAAACAGTATGCTTCCGTGTGTCTTCTTTGAGTTCCCTTTTGAAGTTCCTGTCCCTCAATGATGGATTGTGACCTGGAAGTGTAAACCAAAAACCCCTTTCCTCTCCAAACTGGTTTTGATCAGAGTGTTTTATCACAGCCACAGAGAGCAGCTAGGAGTAGGCAGAAATGTACAGTGATGTTTGGTTCAAACTTAGTAAGGAATGTATGTTCCCTGTGGGCTTGGGCTTGCTCCAAGGAGATGTTGGAGGTGTGGCCCTGCCTGTGTAAGTGGTCACCTCAGTGGCTCCAGGTGATAATGCTGGGAGCTTCACTTGAGCTTTATTCATTTTTATTTTTGCTTCACTTATTCTTCCTAAGAAGTAGACGACACACATTTTAATTCTTGCTTGCATTTACAGATTTGGGCTCACGCATCAGTTCAGATGCTATCTCCAAGGCGTAAGCTCTGGGATCAGGGAGCATGATGTAGCATTATCAGGCAGCAATTATTTACTCAACCATTTACAATTGTTTTCTCAGAAGGTGGCCTCTTTGTCTCTCAAGGAAATGACAAAATTGTTGATGAGGATTTCAGTTCAGAGGCTTGTAGATAACTGGAAGTCTAACATTCATTCACTAGAGGAGATGCTTTGAAGCTGAGACTTAGATCAAAGATTCCCCTGAGGTAGATTCTGATGCTTTGTTTAACAAAGCAAACTTTGAGTCCAAATTATTCATTACCATATTCATAAGTAATCTATTTAGTAAGACAGTGTGGAGATAATAATAAAAACAAATATTGAATGAAGCTCTTTCCATGTCAACGTTCCTAATACTTACAGTTGTCAGCTCATTGTCAGTCTTAAAGACATATTTTAAAATTAATGAGCACATACTCTTTATTGCTAGGTAAGAAGCTAAGGAATGGAGAGTGTGTCTAGGCTTCCCCAGAAAGCTTTCCAAAGAAGAAAATGATGGATAAAGAAAAAAAAGTTCAAATAGATGGAGTTGAATGTCCAGAATTTATTGTATTTGGTTTTCTTGCTTAAATTCCAAAATAATTTCTATGAAATGAAAGTATCAATATTTGTTAGTACTAATTTTTCTTTTCTTTATGTTTCTGTGGTTTTTGAGACAGTTTCAAATAGTCCATCAGCTCACTAGTTAGCTGGCCTGGAAGTTCTGATGTGCCTGCCTCCCGCTCCGTCTCAAGGGCTGGGATTACAGGAGTGCACCATTGCATTGTCTATATGAATGTGTCTAATCTATTCTCATTTCTTCCTGTTCTGTATTTCTATATCTTTTTTTTATGAAATGTTTTGTATTTCTATTTTATGATAATGCAGTTAGAATCACTTGGTCAGAAGGCAAGTTGTAAGCAATCATCTGGCTGCGCTTGTCTTTATTTTCTCAGATTATTTGAGTCATGACTAATGCACATTCAACTGCCACTCACAGCTGCCCAAAAAGAAATGCAAACCCATTCTGTCTTTGCAGCTTGATTACTCACAGCATTTTAACAAGGCATAAAGTTCTGATCCTGACAAGTTAACACAGTGAGAGCCCATTTACCTGTCTTGGAGCTATCACCGAAACAGATAAACGTTTCTTTACGTTAGGGGAACTAAGAAAAAACATTTGAGTCGCTTGTTTCTGTGCTATTCATGTATAAAACTGGGAAAGAAGATGTGATGAGAAGGAAGCCTGTGCAGTCAGAAGAACTTGTCAATGCAAGAGAAAGTGAATGGTTCTGTTCTCAAATGCATGAAGCAGAAAGGGGTTCAAAAAAGCCCTGAGGAAGGATAGCCAGCAAACTCACTTTGACAAAAACAAGTCTGGAAGCTGTGTTTGGATCTGTTGGAAAAGTTTGGGTAAGACAGAGAGAGACAGAGAGAGACAGAGAGAGAGACAGAGAGACAGAAAGACAGAGACAGAGACAGAAAGTGATATCAAGGTACAAAACTATTCCTCTTTTATTATAAAAAGAAATAGGTTTACCACGATGCTCCTGGGAATGTTGCTAGCAATGCATTTTTACAGAAATATTGTAGAAATATTCCTTTTTATTCTTTTTCAAAAAATCATATTCATTTTTATGTATACAAGTGGCAAACTGCATGTACTTTAAGTGGAGCTATGGACAGTGTTAGCCACCATGCATGAGGATGCTGGGAACTGAACCCAGATCCTCTGCAAGACTGACTAGTGCTTTCAACCACGGAACCATTTCTCCAGTCCCTCCTTTTTATTCATATGTACAGAGGACTGTCCATTTTTTACAAGGTACTCAAATCCAGTCTCTGCTCTTAGCAGTAGTGTTTGCATTATCAATGCTCTTTACAAAAGCAAAAATTAAGTAGGTTTGGATGAGTAGGGCCACATCAATGGCATGTTGTGCCGTTCTAAGCATACATGTAGAAGATATTTACACTAGTTTGAACTTTCTGTTTCATTGAATTTTTCTCTCTATTTGGATTACTTAAGTATACACATAACTTTCTGATGAAGAAATTTAATGATCTTCCTTTTTAATATGGTGATTTTAATAAATGAATTATTTATTTAAATAGTTATCAAGGGAAAGTTTTGTTCTAAGCG
The DNA here is from genome assembly GCA_035773235.1 of Eospalax fontanierii. Lineage (NCBI taxonomy): Eukaryota > Metazoa > Chordata > Mammalia > Rodentia > Spalacidae > Eospalax > Eospalax fontanierii. The sequence goes on from CM069534.1 coordinate 38,130,898, forward strand.
TAAAGAATCAGAAACCTGAGGAATCCGTATGAAAAATTGCTCCATGCAGTTCCAAAAGATTCTTTTCTTAGCATCTCTTCCTTTTATTTATCATTGGGGATGACTGAGCACATGACAGGGGTCTGATGGATATGGTATGTCTCATGGCATATGGACTACATCCCAATACAACAAGTTCTGATAAGTGACAAGATTATGTTACACAATTTTTCATGACAGTCATCTCTTCAGTTTTGAATGATTGGGCATCATAGATTTCACAAAAACACATAAAACCAAGTTTCTGTTAAGATTACTTCTTACATTTTGAAATTTGTTACATATTTTTAAAAATTACAAAATAACTGCTCATTTTGAGTTTGATCATTGTAAAAAACATTTATCAAGAACTGAAGTTCCCATAATTCCATTCCACCAGACAACTGCTACCAACCACTTAGCTTTTCTATATATTGTCATTAATATTACTTTGCAAAAACTAAATTATTCTAGAAATATTGACTTACAATTTGAATTTTCACCTGTGTTCTGACTGAGCTTAGGTGTTTGTATAACTTTTTCTTTCTTTTTAAAAAAAATTATATATATATATATATATATATATATATGAGTGTTTTGCCTGCATTTTTGTAAGTGCAGTATGTGCTGTGCATGCCTGTAGTTGCAGAGGCCTGAAGTTAACAGGAACTGGAGTTAAGGATGGTTGTTAGCAGCCATATGGATGCTAACGGCTGAACCCAGGTCTTCTGGAAGAATGCTATATGCTCTTAACTGCTGAGCTGGTCCCTCAGCCTCGGAAACAGCATTTTCTTTTCATGATTATATATACAATATCAATTTGTGTTCAGAATTATTTCCTTAATCTTTCTCCATTTAGTTATTGTTGAGTATCTTTGAAGATATCTCAGATAGCATCTGAGATGATCCTAATTTTATAAAGCTCCCTATGTGAAACTGATAGAACATTGTAGTCTTTAGTAGAAATTTGAAAATTGTCCTTCAGAATGGTGCTATCCCTTTATACTAACAGATAGAATATTTGAAATAGTGTCTAAGAATTTTCCTATTTCAGTGACTGGGATAAGCCTTAAAAACCCTCATTTTACTTTGATATTTGTGTGCTTTATGATTCATATGTATGAATATTATTTAATAACACTTTTGCTATGTCTCTGGGATGCTTTTGCATCATGACACATTCTTCCTATGCTTCAACTTGCTTGTGGGTGCTCCACCCTTCCCTTTACGTTTATATGTATATTCACTATATATATTTATATGTATATGCACTATATACATATATATGTATATGTATTTATATATTTATATTTATAGTGCATGGGTGTGAAATTATAGGTTTCAGGTTTTATGCATGCTTTCATCTAGTATTCAAATTAATTTGATTAAATTTTATGGATATGAATTTAAATGTTTATGAATATAAATCTATACATTTATTTTTAAAGACCTCTTCATAGTTACAAATGTTAAAACAAATCTCTTAATTTTTCAAAGATGCGAAATTTCTTTATGTATCGAAATACAGCATTTTCATGGTTTTAATTTTATTTTTACATTAAAATTTTGTAATTTTTAATTAAAAATTCAGTGTGATGTATTTTCACGCTGAGCATTGCTCATCTTAAAAAAAGAATCATATTTGAGCATTCACGTTTATATACAATATTGACCTGAAGTTTAATATTACATCCTAATAATATTCTTTTTTTCATAGTTTATTAAAGTTTTATTTTTTAAACAGTATTTTATTGATTCTTTGAAAATTTTATCCAATGTATTTTGATTGTATTCAGACCTCCTTTTTCATATTTTCTCAAATCCATCTCACCTTCATACTGTCTCTCCATGTCCCATATTTTTTAAAGGCCCAAAGAGTTCAATTTGTGTTCCACCAATACTCTTGGGTGCTGGTCCATCCTCTAGAGCTTGGTCAACCTACTGGTTATCTTAAAAAAATCCTGACTCCCTCCCCATCAACTATCTATCAGTTGTCAATAGGTTTCAGCTATGACTAGGGCTTTGTTCCCATAGCTCCCTTCCGTGCTAGGACTTTTGTCTGTCTTGGTCTTCATTAGGTCTTCTGTATACATGCTCTTGCAAGCATCGCAGTTTGCATGAACAACTACCCTTTTTTGTTTGGAAAACCCTGTTTCCTTTATTCATCCCCCACCTTTGGCTATTTACAATATTTTTCCACCCCTCTTTGCAATGCTATTTTAGCCTTTCAGGGGGGACTGTGAAATGGACGTCCCATTTAGGTCCAAGGACTGCATATTGACTAGTTGTCTCTGTGTTCACCATCTGCTGTTAAAAGACGCTTCTCTGGTGAGAGTTGAGAGATGCACTAATCTATGGTGATAATGATATGACATTAGGAGTCAGTATAATATTTTGTCTAGTAGAACAATATCAGTAGGTTCTCCCCTAAAGCCTGTGACCTGTCTGACCACAGGTTCTTGGTCATGATAACAGTGCCAGGTATGGGCTCATCTTAGGAAACAGGCCTGAAATCCAATTAGAAAGTCATAGGTTACTTCTAAAACATTCGTGCCACTATTGCACCAGTGGGCATATCTTGCCAGATGTGTCATTTGTAGTTCACAAACTTCACAGATTTGGTAAAACTGATAATTACTTTTCCTGTAACAACTTCCAGCATTAAGAAAGCCAAGCAATAGAGATAAAGCTTCAAGGTCAGCATTGGCAGCTTGATTTCCCCATGTTCTATTACTTACTTATTTAGCGTCTTCAGCAATAGTGCCTTACTGTCAAGTTTTTGTGGGTGTCCAAGAGCAATTGCAGTAACTGTTATTGTTTCCAGTTCTATGGCAGCCTGTGAGGTCTGGTAGGGCCATTGAACGTCCATTATAGGGTAACTCCATTTAAACACACACGTACAACCTCTCTCTCCCTCTCTCTGTGTGTATGTATATGTATATATGTATATATAAATATTAGGAAGCTTTTATAGTTGTGGATTCCACATGGCATTTTCCAAAGGCCTTTAGTGTTAGCATTCCCTCCTCCCACCTTCTCCTCTACCCTGCTCTCCTATCTCACATCTCATTTAACCCTTCCTGTATTATTCTTCCCCTTTCACTCTTTTTTATCACTGCATTTTGTCTTCCATCCCATGAAGTTCCCCACCTGATTGTGTCTTACTGGTTTCCTGTTCTATATGGTTTTTCATATCTCAAATTTCAATACTAGTATTCACATATGGGAGGAAACATGCACCATTTACCTTTGTGGGTCTGGGTACATATCTCAGAATGACCGTTTCCCATTCCATCCATTTATCTGATAAGTTCATAATCTTGCTTTTCTTAACATCTGGACAATATTCTATGGTGAAAATGCGCCGTATTTTCATTATGCATTCGTCTGTTGATGGAGATCTAGGTTGTTTTCTCACTATTGGGAACAGAGCAGCAATGAATATAGATGAGCAAGGATCTCTGTGGAAGAAGACAAAACTTTTGGGTATATGTCAAAGAGTGCTATGTATTGTTGGGTCTATATCTGGCTTTTTGATGAACCTCTATTCTGATTTCCATAGTTTCTCTGCTAGTTTGCATTCCCCACATCAGTGACTAAGGAAACCCCTCTCCTCACCTACCAGTATCTATAAAATATGTTTTGGCCATTTTGACTGGGGTAAGATGAAATCTTAAAGTAGTTTTAATGTACATTTCTCTGATTATTAAAGATATTGAACATTAAAAGAAGTTTCTCTATTTGCCTTTCATTTTTTTTGTACTCATTTTTTATCCATTTGTCTCCTTGTTCCATTGTTTAATTGATTTTTTTATGTTTAGCTCTTTGAGTTCTTTCTACATTCTAGACACTAACCAGTACCATGCTGATATTATTACTATAGCTCTGCATTATAATCTGAAATCAAGGATGATGGCACCTTGAGGTCTTCTTTTATTGGATAGGATTTTTATCTTTTTTTTTTTTTTTTTTTTTTTTGCTATCCTGCTTTTGTTGTTGCTGTCCCATATGAAATGTTAGACTATTTTGTCAATTTCTGCAAGGCACTGTGCTGGAATTTTGATGGAGATTCAATTGAGTGTGTAGATTGTTTTTTTTGTAGGATGACTATTTTCACAATATTAATCGTATTGATCCATGAACATGGGAAGTATTTCCATTCTCTGGTATTGTCTTCATTTCTTTCTTCAATGTCTTGAAATTTTTATTAGGTGAGTCTTTTACTTCCTTGATAAGACTTTTTTGATGCTGTCATGATTGGAATTTTCCATCAGGTTTCTGTCTCAGTATGTGTGTTATTGGTATATAGCAAGACTGCTGATCTTTTTTGTGCATTAATTTCATATCTTGCTCCTTTCTCAAAGGTGTTTATCAACTATAGGAGTGTTCTAGTGGAGTTTCTAAGGCACTTTATGTATAGAATTATATAATCTGAAAATAAGGACACTTTGACTTTTTCCTTTCTAATTTATGTCCACTTATATATCTCTTTTACTTGTTTTACAATTCTAGTTAAAACTTCAAGCACTATATTGAACAAAAATTCAAAGAATTGACATCCTTGCTTTGCTTTGTTCCTGATTTTAGTGGAAATACTTTGTATTTGATTTTTTTAGTATGGTATTACTGTTCTATTAGTAATATTAGTGTTCTAGTGGAGTTTCTAAGGCACTTTATGTATAGAATTATATAATCTGAAAATAAGGACACTTTGACTTTTTCCTTTCTAATTTATGTCCACTTATATATCTCTTTTACTTGTTTTACAATTCTAGTTAAAACTTCAAGCACTATATTGAACAAAAATTCAAAGAATTGACATCCTTGCTTTGCTTTGTTCCTGATTTTAGTGGAAATACTTTGTATTTGATTTTTTTAGTATGGTATTACTGTCTATTTCCTTTATTATATTGAGATATGTCCCTTGCATCTAGGTTCTCCATAATTTTTTTTCATAAAGATTGGTTAGATTTTTTGTCAAAGACCTTCTCTGCATCTAATAACATAATCATGTAGTTTCTTTCCTGAATTTATATGGTGGGTTACATTTATTGATTTACATATATTGAACTATCCCTGTATCTCTGGGGTCAACATGACCACGGTGGATAATCTTTTAGAAGTGGTCACACATTTCAGTTTGCAAGTATTTTTTGAGAATTTTTACCATCTATGTTCATCAGAGACATTTGCCTATAATATTCTTTTTTGTGGGATCTTCATCTGGCTTTGGTATCAGGGTAATACTGACTTCATAAGAAGAATTTGGAGGACTCCTTCCTGTACCATTCTGTGGAATATTTTGAGGGTACTGGTATCAGTTCTTTGACCATCTGGTAGAATGAATGCCTTGCTGTATCCATCTGGTCCTGAGCTTTTCCTTAGATGGAAGATTTTTAATACTTCTCTTTCTCATTGTTTTTTATGAGTCTATTTAAATTGATTAACTCATTTTGGTTTAATCTTAATTTTGGTAAGTCATACAGATCTAGAAATTCATCCATTTCTTTTAGATTTTCCAGTTTAGTGGAATACAGTTTTTTAAATTCTGTTCTATGAGTCTCTGAATTTCCTAGGTATTTATTGTCATGTTTCCTTTTCTCATCTCTATTAATTTGGGGCCTAGTGTAAGTAATGTAGGATGTTATTTGAACTTTATTTGTTGAGACTTGCTTTGTGTTCTAATATTGGTTGATTTTGGAACTAGATCCATGGATGCCGAGAATTGTATTTGGTGGAATGCTGTCTAGGTATCTGTTAGGTCCATGTGATTTATGATATAAATTTAACATCCGAGTTATGGATCCTCTCATAATACAGAGTGTTAGTCTGTGTCTCTTTGGGGGGTAATTGAAGCCATTGATAGTCTAAATCATTACTGAATAATATGTATTAATTCTTGTTGCTTTGTTGATTTTGTGGTGTTTTCTCAGATCTCTTCTGATTACCTGTCTTGGCATTGCTTATTTGGTCCCCTTAATCTCTTGAGTATTTTAATCCTTCTGTTCAGACTGGAGTATGTGTTTTAGTATCCTATGTTGAGCTGCCTTATTAGGCATACATTCTTTAATTTGTTTCTATCACAGAGTGCTTTTATTTCTCTTTCAGTTTTAATAGTTTGGCTGGTTACAACAGTATGGGCTGACAATTGTGATTATTCAGGATTTAGAATACATCTTTCCAGACACTTCTGACTTTAAATGTTTCTGTTGAGTAATCAGGTGTTATTCTAATGGGCCTGCCTTTATAAGTGACTTGACCTTTCTCTCTTGTACTTTACACATTCTTCCTTTATGTTTTGAATATTTTAACTCTAACATGTCATGGAGAATATCTTTTCTGGCTCTGTCTATTTGGTGTTCTGTAGTACTATTGTACCTGGATTAGCATCTGTTTGTCTAGGTTAGGGAAATTTTCTCTATGATTTTATTGACAACATTTTCTATGCCTTTGGTATGATATCCTCCTCCTTCTATGCTATAATTTGGGGGTCAAGTCTTTTCATGGGATCCCCAAACTCATGTTATTTTTATATTTAGAAAATCTTGTTTACCTTTATTGAGTGATCCAATTCCTCCACTTTGTCTTCCATCCATTACTCTGTTTTCAATGTGATCTGATCCAATCTGCTAGTGAGGCTTTCCAGTGAGGTTTTTATTTATCTTTCTACTATTTTCATTTTCAGCATCTTTTCTGTTTGAGTTTTCTTCAGCATTTTGGACTCTCTTTTTATGACTTGGATTGACTTCCTCATTTTCCATTCTCATCTTAGAGGATCTGATCATATCTACAATTATGTTTTTGAATTGTTTTTTTCTAGAAATTTTTCTAGATTATTTTCATTAGAGACCATTAGGGAATTTGTAGGTTTTTAGAGGAGACATTTTGATTATTCTTATGTTTATATTGCTGCATTGGGATTTATACATCTAGAGTTAGTTTGTTGCTTAAGTTTTTCTTTTTTCTGTTCAAGTCACCTTTCTTCCTTCAGCAGAGGTCTCATTCATGGCAGAGTTGGGATGTTGATTTCTTCTGTTTGTCTGGTACTTTTTTCTACAGCCTCTATTCCAGGTTTTCTGTTTCTCAGCTATAGTCTGGTGTTTGCAGTAGTTTGGCCAAGGAACTTGAACTAATTTCCTTTGGTAGTATGGACAGGTCCTGGGTCTAAGCCTATGTGGCACAACTGTGTGTGGGGTGTCATAGGTAGTTGACAGAGCTCTGATGAGTCCTGAAGGAAGGAGGGTTATGGATCTCTAGCTGTTGGAGAAGTCACTGGTAGGACTGGACAGGGATCTGGTGAGTCTCAAAAGGAGGCAAGAGGCCAAGAATAGGTAATGGTCTTTGGTAAGTAGAAGCAGGACTTTGGGGTAACCTGAGTGGAGTGGAGTAGCAGCCAGATGCAGGTAGCCTTCCTGCCATATGGAGTGACTGGTGAGTCCCTATTGGGGAGTGGGTTGGGATGTGGAAAATCTCAAAGGGCTTTAAAAGTACTTTTTAAGTGTAATTAATCAATATCTAAATAATGTGCCTTAGAATTGCATCATTTATTCTGGAAACAAATATTAGTGACCATGACCCAAGAATTCAGATTCAAGGCATCTTGCATGTTCCAACAAATTCCATGTTCCAGTAAAATAAGTTTCATGAAGTTTTATAGTAACAGAACAGAGAAAGTCATAAATCAAGACACTTTTCGAATACAATAATAAGAATGTCAGATAAGAAGGTTTATCAGTTTCCTTTCTGTTGCCATGGTAAAGCACTCCTCATCAGAAGCAACTGAGATGAGGAAAAATCATATCGGGCTTGAACTTTTCCAGGTCACTGTCCATTATAGAGGGCAGTCAAGGCAAGAAGTCAAGGAGGAGCTTGAAAGCAGTCACCTTGTTATTTCACACAGCATTACCACTAACTAAGGAACTTACTCATAGCCTAGGAATTATATGGAGGAAGACTGTTGGATGGTATACAGAGGCTCATGCTCAGCTAAATTTCTTAGGCAACCTAGTAATGTAATACCTGCTCAGGGAATGTTGCTATCTGTTTGACTGGGCCCCCCTCCACTAATTAACAATCAAGACAACTCCCCACAGACATGCTCATAGGTCAGTCTAATCTGGGAAGTTTCTTAACTTCCTTTCATAACTTGACTGTGTCAAGTCGACAGTTAAAGCTAAGAAGGACTCCTGGTCAAAGAAACAATGGGGATATCTCAGCAATGGGTCTTAGATGAGACAGCCTTCTAAGCATTTTGCTTAGTGGGAACAAGAAGTCTGTATATTCCAGAGGATTTACCTAATGATCACAAAAGATGGTAGGTCACATACGTAAGATGACGATAAATGGCTATTAAAGGGGCTAAAGATGGCCCAAGATACTTTGGCTATTGTACTTGTAACATTTCATCCTTTGTACATCATGAAAGTTTTAATCAGTTAAATCAGCCTTATAAAAGGTCAGTGCATGGTTCTTTATTTTCAGGAACTTTTGTTCATAGTGTGAAGAAACACCTACAGTTTGCAGTTCCACTCTTGGGTTTTTAATCTGTCCTTTTTGACAGTGGTACATTTCCTTAAGAGAAATAAGCCCATTCCATGTATTTAAAAAAAGGTATTTTGTTCATAAGTTTTGATAGAAAGGTGGTAATGAAAGGCACAAGAGACTGGTATGAGAATAAACTGTAATGACGAGAAGCCCATTGCTGAGAGCCAGCCAGGCAGCCTACCACATTGCCAGCATCTGTCATTTCTTGGTATCCATAAAACAATACTATTGCCTATGTTTTTGACTAAAGAATGAAAGGCTTACTTTTTAAAAGCAAGTCTATAAATTCACTACAAATAAACAAGAACAATTGTCTTGCTGCCAATTACCATCAGAAAGCATCTATTTGCTATTGAAAGAGCTTGTTTAGGTCATTTTGTTTTCTTCCTATGACTGGTATAAAAAGTTGGGCACATTAAACCTGCATTGTGTTTGAGAATGTGCAAAAAAAGCTTGTCTTTACAGCACTCTATTTCAATTCTCTTGATTGTTCAGCATAATTAAAATAAAGCCTTCAAACACAAACAGCTTGTCAAACACTTCTGGAAGTTTCTCCTGACTCAGACCTTCAGTGAGAACATATTGTAAACACTATAGGCACTCTTCAGTTAATGAAATATCTGCTGTAGGAATGTTATGTTAGAAGAAACTGTAAATAACTTCAGTGATGCTCTTCTTCACTTCATATTTCTATTGATAAAATGCATATAGCACATATGAAGGAGTAGTGACGACAATGGTGAGTAAGATGAGAAAGATGGTGGTGATAAGACTGATGACACTTATGCCATTTATCGACTATAGTCAATTCTGTATCTATGAGTTCCTCCTTAGTAGATTTTTAAATTCTGATTTAAAATCTAGAAAAAAATAGATTTCTACCTTACTATGTGCTGATGGTTTTCTTGTTATTATTTTCTGAACAGTCTAACATAGCAGCTATTTGCATAGCTATATTCATATGTATTATAAGTAATTTTAAGATTATTAAAAGTATGTGGGTAGATTACTGTATTGTTTTATGCAAAGGATTTGGGCAACTGTGGATTTTGGTACATAAGAGAGATCCTGGCATCAACTCTCTATGAATCTGAGAGTGACTGTGCTGTGACTTGGCACTCTACCAGGAAATGTTTATTTTCATAATCAGCTCTACTACTTACTAAGTGATTTACTGTGCTGTGTAATATATACATACCACTTTACACTGTAGTGTAAAGCAACCATTTATTATGTTTGTGTATTTTGTTGGTCACGAATTTGGAAAGGGCACAGTGGAGATGACATGCTCTGTGATATCTGGGATCTCAAGTAGAAGACTCATAAGACTATATAACTTGAAGCCTCTCTCTGAATGTTAGTGATGGCTTTCAATTGAGACCTTAACTGGAGCAATTATTTAATCTGTTGTGTTTGGTGTAACAAATTGCTTTAGATTACTTCTGAATAGTTAAACTTTATTATTCTGGGAAGTCCAAGGTTAAGGGCCAGCAGATTCACTGTATCTTTAGAACTTATTCTGCAATTCATAGATACTAGCCACTGCTGCATCCTCACATGGTAAAAAGGGGTAATGATTTTGGTCAGGACTATTTGGTAGTGGTGATCATTCCATTCATTAACATTCTGACTTTATAGCCTAGGCATCTCACAAAGATCCCACTTCTTAGTAGTGATACATTGGAGATGAGATTTCAAACGTGAAATTTAGAAGTATATAAGTACTAAGGCCTCTCTGTGTCCTAGACTGCCTCACAGCATGATAGTTTGTATCAAAAGATGAGAGTTTCAGGAGAGAAAAGAGGCAGAGAGAAGTCACCTCCTCCTTTATGATCTAGCCTTAGATGTCAATCTGAGTCTCTTCTAGTACATTTTTTTGTGTTATGGCAGGTACAAAGATTTGTTCATGGGAAGTAGAATAAAAAGTATCTTTTGTTGGAGCAGTGCCAGCATCACAATACCTGAATTAAAGGTTGTAGAGGATTCATTTCATCCATCTTTTGAAAACATTTTTACATGGAGAAATTACTATTAAATGTTATTCACAAAACATGTTATTCAGACTTTACAACGGTGGTCTCATCTCCAGTTTACAGATGAGAAACCTGAAGACAGAGATGTGAGACAACTTAGGCTTAAAAATCATTAATTCACATGAGGGGAATGAAGAGTTAACTCAGTGGTTAAGAGCACTAGCTGCTCTTGCAAAAGATCCAAGGTCAATTTCCAACACCCACGTGGCAGCTAACAACCAGCTGTAACTCCAATTCCAGGGAAATCTGACACCCCGTCTTCTGACCTCTGCAAGCATTGCACAACTTGGGTACACTTACATACATGCAGACAATACACTCATATTCATAAAATAAAATTAATAAAATATTTAAAATAAAATTAAAATCATACACGTAAGGAGAAAAGTCATAATTTGAATTCAGGGCCTTCAATTCCAAACATGGTATACCTGCTTTCATTAAATATGATCATCTTTAGTTAATTAAAAATTTATCAAACTAAATATTTTGGTAATAACGTGGTATGTGTCAGAAACTAAGTTTTGTCTAGACAAATTTGTATAATACCTCATAGATAAACTAAAAAAAAATAGTAACAGTGAGCCTCTGAGGTCTCAGAGCTGGAAGTCATAAATAAGGAGACAGTCTTTTTGTCTACAACAGTGGTTGTCAGATTCCAAATGCAGCTCTGGAGACTGCAGCTTTTGACTAGCCACTTCCTGTCCCAGCAGCCTGTGTCCATGTTATTAACACCCTCCTGATGTCTAAACCACTTTCTCATCTGAATTTCTCTCTGTGCCTCACATATAAACTCCAAGAGAGGCTATGATGTGGTCTACTAGTCAATACCTCTCTCAAAGGATGGTTTTACAGGCCTGTTGAGGTCAGTGGCTGCCATAGTTTTAGATCAGTTGACAAAATTATGTCCATTGATATCAAAGGACAAGCCCTTATGTGCATTGCTCACTTGGCAGCATTTGATGGTGTTTAGGGTCAGACTATCAATGGTCACTTAATATTGAAACTTTTATAGGAACTATGTTTTTCTAGAGTATGTTAACTTCCATGGATGCAAAGAATATCATGAATGTATTTTCTAGCTATTTTTGTGTGAAGTTTGTCAGTAGTCATTACTGAAGTGCCTTAGAGCAGTACATTAATCAAGCTTCTCTACAGGGAGAGACCCAATTACATATATGCATACACAGTGGAGTGCCATCTGTACATGGGAGAGGCAGAGAACCCAGTAAGTGCTCAGGTTAAGAACTTGGCAATCTCAGCAGTCCCACTCTGATGATGAAGGCCTGGAAAGGTTCCTGAAATTTTGGTGGTATTGAGTCCCCATTGAAAGGGAAGAAGTTGGAATCTCATGTTTGTAGGCAATGGTAAAAACAAGGAATAAGAGAGATCGAGAGCTGGCTAACCTGCTCTCATTTGTATTCTCTCTGGGGTGCCAGCCTGCTGTATGGTGGGACCCATACTCATGGTGGGACTTCCTCCACAGTGATTGTCTCATATGTGAATCCAATCTGGAAATTCCCCCACAAATATGACACATCAGTGAATCCTAGACATCTGTCAAACCAGTTGAAAGCCAAGACCAACCACCACAAGTAGCCTCTTACAGCAAATTCTGTTCACTATTTCTGTTCATCATTGAGAGAAACCATTGAAGATCTGAACTGAGACCTTTTCCTTTACACACCATGATCACCAAGATCCAGAGATCTTGCCAAAGTCTTCGACAGAGCTCCCTCCTTGAGAGACATAGAAGGAAGCTCTGCAGAGGTAGCAGCTGAATTAGATTGGTGGCACCATTGTCTAAGATGCAGTGATTCGCAAGAAAGATGGGGATTTTTCTCTGAAGACTTCTTTCAGTATTCTCGTCAGAAGTATGACCAGCTACCTATAAGAAAAACTAAGTTAAACTATGTTAAACTATTTAGATATTTTGGGGGAAGATGTTATATTCTACTTCATTTCTCAAATTCTCTAGGAGTATTTGAGCTTAAAATAGTTTATAAAATATTGATTAATGGAAAATTTATAAACTAATGCCAAACAAATATAGATGCTGCAAATATTGGATAGGGGTTAGTAAACAATAAATTGACTTTGTTGTTATTTCAGTTGATTAGGCCTGGAACCTAGCTTCTTTTGAATATTTCTTAAAAAGTTACCAGAGGGGGAAAATAGAACAGAATCAATATTCAATTCAGTTGTCACAAATAACTTTATTGCCTTTGGTTACTAATACCATTTATCTCGAAGAGGTGAGCAGACATCCCTGAAAGCTCCCATTTACCAGTGACAGAAGACAGCCATAAAGCTGACTTTTTTATTTGTGGTTAGATTCTAAAAAGCTGAAATAGATGACAATAAAATGTGCTTTGTTCCTAGAAAAGCACGCGGCTTATGTGATTTTTTACACACTACATTTTTTTTCATTCTCTCTTCAGGGATTTTTCTCAACCTTAATTCTCAGCTCACACTAAACAGAGCTCAATAAATTACACCATGGTGTAGCTTGTTAGTGAGTCTATAAACTTGGGATTCATATATGATATCTTATTTTTCCCCATTTTTTGGATTATATGTGATACTAAATCTTCTTGATTCTACCTTGACAATGTGCCTCAAGCCACACCCTTTCTTTCTATCCATCAGTTCTGCAACCTTTTTAGAAGTCAACACCATCTATCTACTATAGCACTGCAGCAATCTCCAAATTCATCTTCCTGCTTTCTCCCTTTACTCTTTTGAATCCATTTTCCATAGAACAGCCAGAGAAATACTTCTAAATCATCATTTGAATTACATATCAATTTTTTTCTCAAAAAAACAAATGCTAGGGGCTAGACAGCTGGCTCAGGATTTGCAGAGGACCTGAATTTGGTTCCTAGCCTCCATGACTGGCATCTCATAACCACCCATGTCTCCATCTCATGGGGATCTGATGCCTTTGGCCTCTACAGGAACCTGCACTCACATGCCCCCACCCAAGTTAAAAATAACAAAAATAAAAAATTAAATTTGCATTTATTTTTTATTTGTGTGTATGTGTGTGTGCATGTGTGTTGCAGTTTGGAGTGGATATCAGAGGACAACTGTGGGAGTTCATTCTCTCCTTCCACTATGTCGAACTCGGGGACCAAACTCAGTTTTCAAGCTTGACAGCAAGCACATTTACCTGCTGAGCCATATCACAAGTTCCTATGCTATTTATTAACTAAAAAAACTTCAAGGTATTTTGCATCACACTTACAGTGAAGTCTAAGTTCTAATTTTGATAGTGGTTCACAGTTGAACTCTCTTTTCTGTGAAGATTAGGTGTAGTAGATAACTTAAATTTCCTTAGTACACCCAGACACCCAGAGAAAGAGTTCAGGGTGCTTACAAACTCAAGTATACTCTCTGGGATTGGTTTCTGTCCTGATTCATTTTAAATGTCACTTGCCAGAACCTAGAATCGCATGAGAAGAGAGCTTCAATTGAAGAACTGTTTAGATTAAGCTGGCTTGTGGGCGAGTCCATAGGGGAATGCTTTTCATTGTTAACTGATGTAAGGAGATCCAGACCCATCTGGGCAGAACCGTTTCTTGAGCAACAGATCCTGAAATATACAAGACAAGAGAAATCTATTTAACTAGAAGAAAGATGTACAGGATCGCCTTTTACAATATCAACATACTCTGGAATAATGTTTTTTTTACTTATCCTTGAAACCAAACAATTACTATTTGTAATATAAGTAAGCTCACTGAGACATATGTTTCTCTTGGTGACCTGGTCATATGGTTGTAATCCTTCTGGCTACTTCCTTGCCTTGCACCCATGACAGTGTATGAATGTTTTATATATCAAAGTATCAAATCATTGCCAAAAACACTTTTATCATTGCAACCAGTGAGTGAAATTGTGAATTATCTGTAGTTGTGTGTGTGGTATTCTAGGTCTAGAGATCGAAAAGATCCTATCTGATAAGATAATGGTGTGTCTGATTTTTACTTCCTCGTTTCACATAGGAGATACTGCTTCAAAGAAAGAATGAGTGAAGAGAGCATAGTTCCAAGAGAAATCTGAAGAAACAGATTCAGCATTTCAGCTCTTCTCTTGGACTTAAAATAGATGCTAAGAGTCAGAGTGTCTTTGTTATGGCTGCCTTTATTTCTCTCAGTTCTTGACTGTGGAGGTTATGCTTTAAGTTCCTGCCTTTTCTTTCCTCAGTGATGAACTTTAACCTCAAATTGCAAGCAAAATAAACCCTTTGCATCCTGTGTTGTTTGTTTGGCTTGTGGTTAGGGTATTTTAACACAGCAACTGAATTAAACTGTTGCTCTGTCTCCTTTCGGGGAACAACTCAAAACTCCGTGTTCCTCTAACTCTTCCCTTGACAACCTCTGCAGGCAGAGAAGTGGTGATGGTTTCTAACTATTGTTAACTTTGTAGTTATGACTTATTCCTTTATGACCTTTGTCATGCCTACTCATTTTAAATAGTCTTCTATTAAACTTTACATAAGTTTATCAGAATGCATGTGACATGAAACATATGAAAATAGGATCAAAAATGAGTTCTTGAATTGGATAGCTTCACAAATTTGAGGAACACATAAAGTAGCAATACAGAAAGTAGAACATTAGGCATGCATACCCCAGAGGGTGTTTATTATTTCTGATGTTTTACTCACATGGTATAGGCTTATGTGTAGTTAGAAGGTAAGAGCCTTAGAAATAATGCACTATGCACTTGGACACGTATCAGAAATAAAGACTGCAATGATTGCACATCAATTGGCTATTTCTGATGACTGAAGATCATACATGTTTAAAGGGACAAATTCAAGATTATAGAATATAACATTCAGAAGATGAGGAATCTGTAAAAGAGCCTCTTATTTCCTTTAGTCACAGGGCAGATATGATTGAAAACCAAGCCCAGGACTGAAACATTGCAGAACAGAAGTATCAAGACATAGGGTAATCCCATGGGAATAAAAAATCATCTCCTCTAAACCTACCTGAAAATATAATAATCTTCTTGATTGAAAGTTTTGAGCACTACTATAGAGTGCTGTCTCACAAAGAATGCCAATTCTGTTTGCCATCGTGACCATCCCTGAGATAGCAATGTGCAAATGAATATATATATATATATATATATATATATATATATATATATATATCTGAAAGGCTATAGCTTATACTGCAAAGAGTTTCAGGACCACCTCAGTTTGTATTAGCAAAAATGAGGAGCATGTGTAAGAGTGGTCTCTGTGAGTATTAGATGAAGCAGGATAAAAACCATTGATTAGGAAAAATGAGTGATAACGTGTATGCCCATAAAGATTATAGAATGTAATGCCCTTAAGCACTGAAGAATAATTTAATCTATTAGGTTGACTAATTCTGAGCCAGAGTCACTGGTGGCCTTCAGTCAAAAGATGAAAACCTACAACATCCCTCTCATACAGTAGAAGAAATTAATAGGTTGAGGGAGAGAATGCTATTTAGTCCACTTACTACTACAAATCTTTCAGATACTCCTTTATCAGTACCTGTCTTTAAAATAAGTTGTTCTCTGACCTCCAAAAATGCACTGTGGCATGCACACCCCCTATGACCATACACAAATAAATAGATGTAATAAAAACCATAATAAAAAGTCTAATTATATGTTTAAGTATGTATATAATATATATGTACCCATTGGTATGGTTTGAATATGAGATGTTCCCATAGGCTTATGTGTTTGAATGTTTGGTCCCCAGCTGGTGATACTGTTTGGGGAGGTTGTAAAACCTTAGTGAGGTGGGACCTGACTTGTAGAGGTGGATCACTGCAAGTAAGCCTTTGATGTGGCAATCTAGCCCTTGTTCTGGTCTAGTTCTATCTGCTTCCGGATCTGACATGATGCTAATAAGCCATCCTGCAAGCTGCTGTCACCACACATGAAGCCACTGGAGTCCCCATTCCTTCCCCACTATAATGATGGATGATATTTTCCAAGCTGTGGGCCCAAATAATTCTCCCCGCCCCTGAATTGTTTCTGTCAGGAATTCTGTCACAGTTATGAGAAAAGTAACTAATACACATACATACATGTGGGTTATCTATTTTATGCCCAATTCAATTGAGGTTGAAAGAAGGCTATGGATAAGCATGCAGGAAAGATGAAATTTGCTTTTCCTAAGCTCTGAAAGGGGCATGGTTGGCAATCCACTTGCCAAAGTGGTCAGCTTATTGCTTTACAGTGTCCCATTTTATTTTTGAAAAAAGTGATGAATTGTCACGATCTAAAACAGTGTCCTCAAGAACTCATAAAATCTATTTATTAGCTCAGTATTTGCTTCACTTAATCTCTTAAGTACTTTGTGATAAGTATTATTGGGCTCTGATAATTGAATGAATCCAAACTTGAATGTAACCTTTGATAGGAAACTGTCTTATTCTTGCCATGCTATTCACATGAATATGATGAATAAATAAGAAAAATACTATATAATATTATGCTATAATATTATACTATATACTTGCTTATACTGGAAATTTTTTATGTGTCACATTGGCTTTTTTTCTATGAAAATAAAAATGGATTTAGATTATTTTTCAGGACTTTGGGGGAACTGAGAATGTACACATTAAGAAAAACAGTATATGCTATGATATTCTGAATAAAGATGAATGACATTTACTAAATATGTTAGTGGTGGTCTAGGTAGGACATTAGATTTTAGATCACAAGAAAATATTCACTATTTTGCTCCCAAACAAGCTTTCAGAGGTTAATATAAGAGCAACCACAATAAAAAGGTGACTAGCATCTGCTTAGAGTTCCAGGTTCCATAGGCAATGGCTTCATATGAAAGGTCTGACTGAATACTCAGATGGGATTAATATCCATGTAGTGCAGTATACGATTCCACAAGTGAGGAAATTAGGTTTAGGAAGACTATTAATGTTTCC
This sequence comes from Eospalax fontanierii, assembly GCA_035773235.1. Taxonomy (NCBI): domain Eukaryota; kingdom Metazoa; phylum Chordata; class Mammalia; order Rodentia; family Spalacidae; genus Eospalax; species Eospalax fontanierii. The sequence continues at coordinate 38,148,440 of CM069534.1, forward strand.
ATGCTAAAAGCAACTAAGACGGAATAAAAACCCAGACAACATTTCCTGAATCTAGAGTCCATGCTGAAACATCTTCCCAGTTACAGTAGTTTGGGAAAATTTTAATTATGGTGAAATAGAAGGAATAGGATCAGTTGGTCCATTCATACACTGACAGAAAGAGACATCTGGAGATGGAAGGACACAAAAGTCAGCCTCACCAGTTCCTTTGCTTGATAAAGATCTTGGGGCTCAGAATATAACAGAACCCAGATCATCTGGGTTCACTCCTTAGAAACAGGAATTTAGTACTCTTGATTCTTTAGTTTTCTCATCTGCAAAATGGAGATGGCTTCATAAGTAGTTATAGAAAACTCAGTTCATATTCACCCCTTCAAACAGAAATACTGAGTAAGCAATTGTTGGCCTTTGTTTCTTTGCTTCTGCATGTTATGGTTACCATAACAAAAAATGTTTTGGCCTTGTAGTCTCAGGATGGTTATTACTGTAGGTTCCCAAATGTGACTTCAGTCAAGGAGGAAAAAGGAGGATGGGAAGAGTACTGGCTTCCTTGTGCTTTTTATAAGGGAAAACAAGAGGTTTCCAAGAAAATTCCAGCATATATGTATCAGTGTCTTTGCTAGAACTACAGGCATTATGATTTCCAAACAGATTTGTAGTATAGAGTTATAATGTATTTGTTCTTGAGATGTTTCACTCCTGAGGCTAGACTGACTTTGAGGTCTGAATCCTCTGGTTTCAGCTTCTTGAGACCTAGAATTACAGATATGTCAGCTGTAAATGGATGTTCTATTAGTCAAAGGTAATACTTTTATTTACTATTATATGCAAATCACATTTAAATAGCAGATAGGATATAGATGAATGAAAATAGGAAAGAAAACTGCTACTTAGGGTGTGATGACTATTGTCTGGATGTTACTATTGGATTGGTCACTACTGGATTTATTCCTCATGATACCTTTTGAGAAAGAGATTATCTGCAATTCAGAAAGGTGAAGTCTTCTGTACATATCTTATACATTACATTATTTGGACCTAGGTTTCACTGACTTGAATGATTATAGAACATAAAAATATAAAGAAATCTACAGATTAGTAACTCAGTTAGTGAATGTTGCTTGGTTCCAAACATCACATTTCTAAAGTGTGTTGCCCTCACAACAACCCTGTGTCATTCTTGGCTTCCTTTGGAAGTGAGTGAATGGAATCAGACAAGGTTGGCCACATTGCCAAATTTGCTCAGCTAAGAAGTTAAGCTGGATTTGGTATCTACATTTTTGTCCTGCTCCAGACAATCCTATTGTACTCTAAAATAGGAATAGGTTTCAATTAGTGACTATATATGCAGCAAAGAGTTATCTAACCTTTTACCTTAACATGCAAGGATTCTAGAAGTATACAGAAGACAGCAACTTTCATGGGGCACTTGGATATTTCCTTGCTTACTTGCTTGAAATGTCAGGATAGAGTCCCAGACAAATGGTTTCTGAAGGAATGGCTGACATCGGTCCTTAATGTTACTGATGGTCTGGAATTGTCTTGAAGTTATAAAACACAGTTAAATAGAACAGGCTTCTTAAGCTTTGACCACTAGTGACTTTTGTTCATGTGAGAAAGTTTTAGATGACTCTAAGTAAGTATGCATATAAACTAGGAATACAAATCACAGATTTACTGATAAGAAATCATAAAGAAATTAATTTTAATGTAATCCTTCAGTATATACTATAATTATACATTTATTAATTATATAATTAATATAAGTGCAAATTTGTACACTAATGAGATGAATGTGATGCTCTTTTTTATATGTAAAGAACTGAATCATGGCAGTAGGCCTGGAGAGATTGTTCATTGGTTAAGAGCACTTGTTGCTCTTAGAGAGTACCCAAGTTCACTTCCCAGCACTGATACTGGGGAGCTCACAGCCATCTACAGCTCCAGTTACAAGGTATCTAATGTCTTCTTCTGGCCTCTGAGGGCAACTGCATGCACATGCTGCCCATACATAACCCTGGGCACACACATTTACACCTAAAATAAAATCTTTGAAGAACTAAATCTTGTGCTGGGAATATATCCTTGGGAAAGTGCTTGTCATGAAAGCATGAGGACCTGAATTTGATCCCCAGATGTGCATTAGATGCTTTTCTATTGCTGTGACAGAATATTCTGACAAAAAGCAGCTTTGCTGTTCCAGAGCGGATACAGTACATTATGGCGAGTAACGTTCCGCAGTAGGGGTGTGAAGCTGGCCTAGCAGTCAGCACAGAAAGGGATTGCATTTCATCTGCACATAGGAGTATAGAGAACAGGAAGTGGGGTTCAGTTATAAAACCTCAAAGTCCTGCCTCAGTGATGGGCTTCCTCCAATGACGTTTCACACTGTAAATGTTTTATAATCTTCCTAAGCAACACCACTAACTGGAGACTAAATGTTAAAATACAGGAGTCTATGGGGGACATTTCTTATTAAAACCACCACACAATGTTAAAAAAAGCTGTGCATGGTAGTATGATTATGATTCCAGTCCTGGGGAGGCGGAGAAAGGTGGACCCTGAGGCTTAGTGGCTAGCCAGGCTGGCCTAACTGGCCAGCTCCAGGTTTTTTGAGAGACCCTTTCTCAGTAAACAAGGTTATGGCTTGTGAATTACAACACCTGAAGTTATCCTGTGGCCTTTATGTGGGTGTACACACATATGCGGAGGCATCTGTACACATATGCAAACACACATACACGCACACACATATGGACACAGATAGAATTAGATCTTGATTGAATCTTTGATACTACAGGATACAGAGCATCTTAAACATTTTTCAGAGTTGATAGATGTTTGGGTTTTATAGTCATCAATGCTGTGAATGCTACTTGGTATAAAGTTAGCATAAAATGGCAGAATTATGACAAGGACATCTCAGAAATTTCCAAATTCCTTACATTTAAAAAAATAATTCTTAAGGTAGAAACTCAAACAGCAATTTTTAAAATCAAACCTTCTAGCACAATACACTCCAAATATAAATAAATGTGAAACTTACATGCTGAAAAATGATGGTAACAAGGAATTAAATATCCTTGTTTTCCAAGAGTGTTTGTTGTACACAAATTAGGCGAGATAGGCCTTTAAAAACAATAGAGGACATGAAGCCGGGGGGTTGGGAGGTTGGGGTGCATCTGGGAGATGGGAGTCTTGTCTAATCAAAATACTTTTTATAAAGTTTTCAAAGGGTCAATGAAAGTCTTATTAACATATTTTTTTTCGCTTTATAAGGGGTTGATAACAGTATTAATAATAATAGCCAAATATAGAAGCAGCCTGGATATTTTCACCAGGAGGCAAGTCCCCTTTCTGGTTCTTGGTCTCATTGGTGAAAGACCTTAAAGATAAGATCAGAAAGGGACTCAAGGAGAAATTATTGGAATCAGAGTGAGAAAAGAATGGGACAGGCAAGCTGCAGATATTGGCAGATGCTGGGAGGAGGAGCTGGAAAAAGGAGGAAGAGGAAGGGAGAGAGAGAGAGAGAGAGAGACAGAGAGAGAGAGAGAGAGAACAAGTAAAAGATATGCCTTGGCTGATAATGGGAGCACACAAAGAGAAAGAATCAAGTACCCAGAGCTACTTTGTTTCTTGTATTTTTTATTGGGGTGTCACATAATTCCTCTCTTTTCAGGGCGTTTGGATCTTGGCTACAAAACCAGCCCTATTTTCTTTTGGGCCAACCAGAGAAGACACTATTAATTCTAACAGTATTTGGCTTAGTCTTGGATTTGGTTAGGAGGTTTTCTAGATGGACTCTAGGTGTCTAAGTTTGGAACAAATAATTACCTGAATATTTTGTTATTTTTCTTTCTAATTTTATTAGTTTTGATCAGTTTAAATCCTCTGCTGTCAGTCCATTTTTAACTGCACTTGGTTACAAGCAGCTTGGAAGCCCTTATTACTTACTGAGAGACCAGTACTCGTTCATTTTTAACCTGACCGTGGAAGGTCAGCACTTAGGAATTAGTTATAAGCAACTTGGAGGTTTTCTTTTGTGTGAAATATGCCTCTTAAAAATTTTTAAATCCCTGCCAATCAGGGTATTACTGAACATTGATCACGCTGTTCACCTCTGAGGATACTTACTGGTCTGTATATTCTTGTATGTCTCAAGTATACTTGGGAAGTAGATGGCTACAGAGGGCCCTTTTATACCTTTTTTTAACTGCCTTGCCTCCTCTGTCTGTCGATGGATGAATGAAGAAACAGATGGTACATACATACAGTGGAATAGTTTTTTTCAGAAGAACAAGGAATGAAGTACTGATATCTATTATAAGGTGATGAACTCCAAAATATAATACAAAGTTTTAAAAATGTCAACACAAAGGATTGTACCTTGTATGACTTCATTCATATGTGTCCCCAAGAATAAGCATATTGAATATAAACCAGAGGCAAATGGGTGGTTGTCAGGGCCTGGTGGGAAGAACTGTGTGAAAAGACATTTTACTGGGTCCTGTGTTTTATTTTGGATAAAAGTAAAAATATTGAGGAGCTAAGGCAGATGTGGTACCCACCATTGTGAATACATAAATGCCACACAATTTATAGTTTAAAATGATATGATATAAAATTTATTTTACATGAATTACACCTCAATTTAAAAATAATTGTTTCAAACAATGTTTTTAAATTTTGAGAAACCATATTTGCATAGATTTCAATAGTGCTATATTGAAAGGTTTTACCAATTTGCCACAGTACCAGTAAGACACACATTCAATTTTACTGTATATCAACAATATTAAGCTTCCTACTAAGATTCCAGCTATTAATAATTATTTGTTTATTGACTACTTATTTCATTTTATCTTTTTCTTATTTATCTGTTGAGATCCTATACATCTGTTATTATATTGTATGTCCATTTTAAAATAAACATATAATTCTCTTTTTCAAAATAAAGTCTTTGTTTCATGTAATTTATTCATTATGCTTTTATGAGACCAAAATCTATGAACGTGCTGTTAAAACTGCAATTCATACCATACCATGACATACCATAGTCTTAAGTCTCTGTTTAGATATTTCAGGCAGTGTTCACTGGCACCACGGCATGTATGCTGCAAAGCACACATGTATGTCAGAATATATGAGAGCTGGAAGCTATACAGAAATGAGAAAATTCTAGAATGAAGTGTGGTCTTAGGTGCTGGTGCTGAACATTTTTAAGAGATTCAGAGCAGTTGCTATGTTCAGGGAGGTAAAGGAATGGGATCAAAATCTATGTTGAATTTGAAGGGTTCTTTGAAAGCTCAAGACCTGCAGAAGCAGACATAAGAACTTTCTGAGGCACAGATTCACACAGTTCGATGTGCAGAATAAAATCATTTACCCAGTAGATACCAATTACAAAGAGAAAGGACACATACTAGCTGACAGCAGATACCAAATGGAAGATAAATTTTTAAACAGTGTGAGGTTTCATTGCCAGCACAACTATGATGGTTTTATAAAATAAATTCTGATCTTTAGGTTCCATTTTGAGCATATTAAAAAAAATCTTACTTCTCAAAGCATCTATCATTCTATCTGTTTGGTTGCTTTTGGTCTGTGCTCATGGATGAACCTGTTCTCTCTAATGAGCAGGAAAAGTAACTTCATGCAACATTAATCTCAAAGAGGGACTAATTAGGCATTTTTGAGACCCTCTGGTTCTCTTTAGTTTAATAAATATTCCTTTCTTTAGCTTACAGCTTAAAGCTGTGAAGGCAAGACATTACAATTTGGAACTTTTAAAAATGTGGGTTTTTTTTTTCTAAAAGAAAAACACATAAATAATGAATTTTTGAATTTTCCTAGAAAATTAAAATACTTAAAACTTTGCTCCAGGCTTCTACCAGCAGCATTTTCAATAGCAGTATGTTTTCTTTATTCTAATTATAATAATTACAAACAATAGCAATAACTAACATCTATTAAGTGTAATCAGCTCTGCATTATCACAATGAAATATCTGAGGTAGATAACATCATAAAAGGTTATTTAACTAATAGTTTGAAGTTTTGATTTCAAGATCAGATGACTCATTGTTCTATCTTTGGATGAGAGTGGTGAATAACCAGTACAGAAGCATGTATCAGGGTGAAGAAGACATGCCTGACTAGAGGGAGAGAGGTATCACTTTGGGGACCAAAGCATTAACATATGGCTCTTCTATAGATATTCAACATCTAAAACAGTACTGACTAATTGTTAAGTACCAGAATGTAAATACTTGATTAGCCTAGTTTTACTTAATTCCAGAAACTTATAAAGTACTTGTTTTTATTACCATTATTTTTTATTTCACAGATGAGAAAATTATCCCCAGACAGACAGCTTGCTCAAAAAAACCTTCTGGCTGGAGCTGAGGCTATAGCTCAATTGGTAGAGTGTTTACCTAGCATGCAGAAAGCATTAAGTTTGATTCCAAGGACTGCATAAAACAGGCAGGATTTTACATGCTTCAAATTCCAGAGTTTGCGGCATAGCAAGTCGTAGGCCAGTGTGGACTACATGAGACCGTCTCAAAATTAATTAATTAAAAAAAAAAAAAAACTTCATGGCTTATATGGGGAAAGTAGTCAGAGCTTCAATATCATGTTAATAATGCTAGAGGAGTTAAGACTGTGCAACATTCTCAGAACTTAAAACGGAAATTCTAGAATTCTAAAACATCATTTAGTTATAAAACTTCTTGATGGGAAAGTAGGAGTTATTATGGTTACTGTCCCACAGTTAAGAGAAGTCATAAATGATGAAATTAACAGATGAATATGTACCACAATACAGAGAAGCATTAATGATTAAATTAGAATCCTTCCACTTATTTATTAACTTTAACTATATGTAAAGTATTACTATGTGGAAATTTGTTAATATTGTAATTTGTTTTCACTTATTTTTATTATTGGCTATTTATGTATTGATCATTCATGCTCTCTGTTCTTTATTTCTTATAAAAAATGTCTTTGGCCAGGTGTGGAGGCTCATGCACTCAGGAGGAAAAGGCAGATGGATCTCTGTGAGATCAAAGGCACTCTGGGTTACATAGTGAATTCTGGGCCTGCTGGGGCTCCAGGGAGACCCTGTCTCAAAATTGACAAAAAAAAATAGTGTTTGTGCCACCTTTGTCTGGATTACATTTGATTTCTTGGTGGACACTTGTTAAGGGATCCAAGATCAAAATCTTGAACTGGCTAGACAGAAACAAATATTAACATAGACAGCAGGATAATTCTTTGTAGGACAACAATCTCTGCATACTTTTTGAGAGGCAGCTTTGGGAACTTGCTTCTTATGGTGGTTTTCCACATGAAACTGGTAAATGGTCCTAGTCCAAAAATGAGCTTTTCCCATATTTGTGACTGTGGTCTAATTTTTCAAGTGTTCAAACTTTGGACGTAATTGAGAACACACACACACACACACACACTCACACACATACATGTATTTGCACATATTCCTTTTAGGGTAATCAATATAAATAATGGCCATAAAGAAAATGAAATTAGTTTTTTCTTAAAGTTCAGAGAAACTGACTTTACAAAACATTCCAATTTCATTGGTAAAATATCAGCACAGTGCTGATTACAGTACCTTTTATTCTTGTCTGAAATCCAGAAATATTAATTAGCCTTTTATTCTATACTTCCAAGACCAGTCCCAACACTCTGAGCCATAAGTCCAATTTCTTCTCTTTGTATGATATACAAGACCACAATGGCCCATAAATTTAGCTTGCAGATGTTCTCTACATTGTCCATTTTTATCTAGGTTTGTGGAAACCATTTTTTGGTCTAGAATGGGGCATCCTTTAGGAAGTACTGATGGGTGACTTCAAGTAAAGATGACCAGTCCATTTTTGGAACCATTTTATATTCATGTTTTTCTTATAACACATGCTTACTTCTCTTTGTATTGCAGACATTTGTACATTTGTAACTTATAAGGGTCAGGGACTAGCCTTTACTTTTGGAGGAGGATGAATGGGCAGAGAGAAATTGATCTGTGGTGGGAACTGTGGAATTTGGTGTGATATACTATAGACCGGAAATAGGAGGCCTATCAGGAGAATTATTAGCCTTAAGAAATACCCATTAACGTCAATATATTTTAAAGGGAGCCTAAATTTTATAGTAAAAACTCTTAAAATATTTGATTGGAATGATAATGAGAGAAAAGAAAATTAGTTTACTGTCTTCTTTTAACTAATATATTCTTTACTGTCTTCTTTTAACTAATATATTCTATAATTGACTAGCAAATCTGATTTTTCCTTTTAGAATGAAAAAGAATTTCTCAAGAAAATTGTCCTCCCTTTGTAAAGTTATTCTTCAGATTCCTCAAAATCTCTCTAAGTTCTTTGATACTCAGATTTAAGGTGTAAATTGTGTATCACCATAGTTGACCACATTGTCAATTGTTAAAGGCATTCACACACTATAATGATTACTCTTGAGAGTCAATTTCCAATATTATGCCATTTAATTTCACAAAACTTTGCATATTTTTACTAGAAATTAAATGTTCTAAAATGCACTTTTTAAATAAAATATTTTATAAAATTTATAATATTTTTTATTTTAGACCAAAACTCAGTAACAGACAAAAAGTTAGGTAATGTTGTGAAATGGAAAGTTCTAGTAGAGATTAATTTTGCTAGTGATTAAGTGCCAGGATCGCAGGCAGGTAGGGCGGTGGCGAAGCTGGTCCAGCCGGCCTCCTCCAGGGGCTGAGCGGGATGGTGAGTGTCGCAGCCCGGCCCCTCTCCACTCCAGAGAAAAACAACAATAAAAAAAACCCGCCGAGTCGGGAGTCTGTCTAACAGGATCTCGTTTATTGAAGCTTACAGAATGACTTATATAGGGTAGGGGCGGGGCTAAAAGGGAATGAAGGACCAATCAATCTCTGTAACATAATCTGCAGCTAGGCAAAGTCCATTCTGATAGGCTGTCAGACTCCGGTGAGGTTCTGACAGCTGCATTCTAAACGTTGATGACGTTGGTTTGACAGTTGGAAACGTTAGAAGTCTGGCCGTGGCAAGCCTGCACTAAGGCTGAGCCACGATGTCCCACGTCAATCTGCAGCTCCCAGTGCGTCGTGGGACGACACCTGTCAGTGTCGCGCAGTCTGGCCTCAAACTCACAGATCCTCCTGCCTCTGCCTCCATCAGCTTATCCTACCGGTGTGCGCCACCATCACCGGCCCCCAGCAGCCTGCGAGAGGCCTGGAGCGGGGGCTGGCTCATCCTGCCCTGCCTGGAGCTGCCGAGCCACACTGCAGCCTGGGTGCTGGAGAGCGGCCACCATTTTTACCTGGTGGCCGCATCGCACCACAGACTCCGTGGCTGCAGCCCAGGAGGGGGTAGTCCTGGGGGGGAGGGGTCAGTGGGGGAAGGCCAGGGCGGACCTCGGCGGGGGGGGGGCAGTTGGCCCCGGGGTGGGAGGCCGGCCTGGCACGGAGATCAGCAGCCCAGGAGGGGTTGATCCTCAAGGGCTCTGGAATGGGGCGGGCGGATCGCCAGGGGCAGCACCCCTGCAGAGGGCGTTGGCCAGGGCAGCCGCCTGGGAGAAGGCAATCATTGGCAGCGCCTGCCACGCCTCCATCTCCCAAACTGACAGCTGCAGTCGGCCCCACGGGGAACTGCAAACCTGCCCTTAAAGGGCGGGCCGGAGCTGCAGCAGCCTTGGAGGCCCAACAATTAAGTATATAATTACATGTAAAATTTTCCTACTATAACTTTGGGCAATGAAGTAGAGATACCACATAGGTTAGAGGGTGCTAGTCTCATCCCTTGCTTATACATTTCTTCCTACAGTTTGGATCTGGAATATTCTCTTGAGGAAATGCACTGAAGGCTTGGCTTTCAACATGGAACCATGGAAGGAACAAGAAACATAAAGAGACAGGACATAGTGGAAGGTTTTTGGTTCCTGAGGTGTTCTTTTGAAGGAGGAACTCATTCTTTTTCAGACTCTTTCACATTCTAGCTATGAGGTGAAGGGTTTGGCTGTACCACCTGCTCCTGCCATGAAATGCTGGCCTCTGATCATAAGCTTAAAAGAAATGTACTCTCCTTATTTAATCACTGATTGGAGCCTCCAAAACTGTGATCCAAAATCAGCCTTTTCTACTTATGGGTTGATACTTATCTCAAGCACCTGGCCAACAATCCATTTCAGCCAAGCCTGACATCAGCAGATTCTGCTAAACAACACATAAACTACTGCCTTAGGGCCTTTGTACTTGCTACTGCTGCTATAGCCCTTTTTTTCTTTTTTTCTTTTTTCTTTCTTTCTTTCTTTCTTTCTTTCTTTCTTTCTTTCTTTCTTTCTTTCTTTCTCTCTCTTTCTCTCTCTCTCTCTCTCTCTCTCTCTCTCTTCTTTCTTTCTTTTTTTTGAGTTTCCCTATAGCCTCAGCTCACCTGAAATTTGAAATGTAGATCAGGCTGACTTCAGTCTCACAGAGATCTGCCTGCTTCTTTCTCCTGCTGGGATTAAAGGTATGAACCACCATGCGCAGCTATCTCCTCCATTCAAGTATTGATCAAAATATTTATGTGATTCTCTTCATAACGTTTTCCAGGTCTGCTCAAGGCTATCACCCACCCCCAAAGGGCATTCCTGACCTGCCAAAAAAATACTATCCTACAACATTCCTGATTTCTTATTTTACTCTGCTTTTCTCTTTCTCCTACCTTCATCTTTTTCCTCCTTCCTTCTTCTGTAGTATTAACATCATACTACATGTTTCTTATATCATCTCTGCAACAATCTGAGTGCTCATTCAATATCTATTTGTTTAACTTAATGTTTTGTTATTCTCTCTGTGTATGATGTGGTATGCTGGGGGGCGGGTGGCATGTGTGTGCCATGTCAGACAGGTGGAGGTCGGAGGACAACATTGTGGAGTGGCTTCCTTTTTCCACCTTTATTTGGGTTCCAGAGATTTAACTCAGGTTGCCAGGTTTTCAAGGCAAGTGCCTTTACCTGCTGAGTCATCTTACTGACCCACGTTCCATGTTTATTGAATTAATTTTCTATACATTCAAATAAACTCAACCTCAAGATTTCAGGTTGAAGGGAAAGGCATTAAAATGTAATTAATAAAAATTATATCTAATCAAAATTCAACTTTTATTTAGTTGTGATGTTTCTTTAGTTTCATTTAATTTATAATTTCTTTCCTTGACAGATTTGACAACACAAGACGCAAAATGTCCTATACTTTGAATATGTCTTTTCTTTGTTACTAGTTTGGGGGTAAATAATTTGTACAGAAGTGTCAGATGATCCTAGTTGGTCCTGTGCCTTACTGTCCTATCTAAAGGACAATAATCCTAATCTTTCTATTACCAATAACACTTACTTTGATTCCTTGGCTTAGAAGCTATTGTTATGCTGAAAGTACGCCTTTACTTTTTGTAAAATGGAAGTAACATGTTGGGTGAGACCTTCAGAATATGAGGACCCTTCCACTCTTTCTTGTTTTAAGCTGGCATTACTTTGTTAAGAAATTTGCTTCCTCATCCATCTATACCTTTCATTGTTTTTCCTTTAAATGCAACACATTCTATTTTATTATATCTTTGTCTTAAACGTGAAGATTATCCCACATTTTGTCAGTGGGCTTTTTCAGAGTAGTTCCTCCGCTTTCGCTTCCACTCATCCTTGAGTGCCTTTTTGCTCTGTGACAGTGTAAGAATCTTTAAACACACCAGTGATTTTCCCTTGCATAAGCCATTTCTCTCAGGTACACTATTTCTCTCATGGACAAAATGGCATTTAGACATGAATATATTGGCACTGGATGAACACCTTAATGTTAGCATGGGCATGGGCAATTTTTAGTTCTGTTCCAGGAAGTCCACATCTATTCCTCTGCTTCTGGTTCACACTTGATGAATTTTATATTTCACACAGTTCAAGTACTTCCTTTTTTTGTATTTTCATCAGATAAGTATTTAATTTCAAAAGCTGCTTTAGGAAGCACTAAAATTCTAAGTGCTTCCTAAAGATTGGCAAACGCTGCTGAGAATCCCTTCCTTTTCATCCGACAGCATGAAAGCCTAAAATTCCACTTCCATTCAAGCTTTTCTCAGTCACCTCCGTCTTTCATCTGGGTTTTACAGATGTTCTGAAGGTTCTAAAATAAATGGGGATAATCAGTGAGCCACAGTATCTCAAAGATAAAGCGAATGCTTACCTCTATGCCTTGCCATCTGTTCCATTTTGGGTTGGATAAATACATATTTAATTCCCCCAAACAGCAGGTACTTCTCAACACCCATAGTAGCTGGCTCTGATTCCATCTGGTTGATTCTGATTATTTCATTACAACTGTTCAGACTTATAAACCCTGCAATTAAAAGAACTTAGACATGTTAATACTTATGTACCTGTTAAGCATCGTGCTTCAGAAAACCTGTTAGAGGGTTTTATAAGACATTGTTTCTTTGAAGGAACTATTGTTTTAATGAAACATGAATATTCTTTTAAAAGGTTTCTTGTGTTCTTTTTCTTTTGAGCTGTCAGCCCTTCATCTACAAATAGATTAATGATAGTTTGTTTTAATTCTTCCAAGTTTGATGATGGTGAAAAAAAACAGATCCCAGCTTTATTTTTTCCCTACTAATGTTTCTATTTGAAGATTAAGAGTGCCTGTGACTTGTTCTAGAGTAATAATTTCAATTGGCTCAAGTCCATTAACTGCAGGGAAAAACACCTGGCAAGGCGGTTGGTAGCAGCCCATTCTTGTTAACCTTTCAGCCTTCACAATAACTATCAGCAGGCACCGAGTCAGGGATTCTAATAAACTGGCATTAAAGCTGCTGACAGCTAATAACTTTTAATGCATTTCCAGAACTAAATGAAAGAAAATGTTCTGATTAATTAGAATCAAAGAATTTTTAAATTCCACAACCCTAGACTCGAATAATTTTTAGACATGGAAAATAAAATAAAGATCAATGTGGTCTTTCAGAGGGAATTTTCCACAAACAAAATAGGCTTCTGGAGTATATTAATTTAGCTATTTTAATCCAGTTTAATTTTTCAGCTACTGTTCTCTTTCTTTTTTAGTAAAAGAGAAAATAGCTAAGAAATTGAAAGCCTAGCCTACTAACTATAGAAATAGTTTTTCATAAATTTGTTCAACGTGTAAAATAATTTCTACTGGTGAATTATAGAAACCCTTCAATCTCCAACAATGGTGGGAGATTAGACTTTTTCTGCAGCAGAAATATTTTAAGGATATATGAACCTTTACTAACTCCTGTTCTGGCTTGCATCTAAGAACCAGTCAGAAGTGGATTGTGTGTATGAGGAGAATCTGCTCACTGGTTACATGAAAACTGAGGTGGGATAAGGGACTGTCTGCAGAAAGCCAGGAGAGGAGAGCCATAGAAACAAACTTAGACTTGCAAGATCCCAGACAGGTCACTTTCCGAGTGGACATCTGAGTTTAGTCACTAGAAGTCACCTTAGCAGAAAGAAAGTAGGGACAGAGAAGGGAGAGGAGCAGTTCACACCACTGCTACATTTCAGTAAAAGAAAGTTGAGAACACCACTGCACCCCAATGCTCATCTGCTTAGCTCACTCAGGTAACTGTGGTGATAGCACTGATACCAAGCTATTATTCTGGCCTTCCCTCTTCTTCTATGTCCCGGTACTATTCACACAAAATGGATTCAAAGACACACCATAATGCAGAAGACCAATAGCAATGGCCAAGGGACCGTTGTGCTAACCTTAGATTCTCCCACGGCAGGTTTAGTTAGTGTCCACCAGTGTTATGAGTCCTGCATTCCTTCTGGTGCCACCTGGACTGGGGAGGCTAACTCAGAACAAGCAAGCCATTCAGTGTGTTCCTGCTGAACTGTTTATAATGTATGTGAAGTAAAGTATCTGGAAAGAAGCTGAACTTAAGTCTACAAGGACTGACTCATTAGTATTCCAGCCGCTCCACAATCATTGAAGATCTATCTCCAGAGTCAAGTTAGCCTCAGTTGTCTTGCCCGCTTCAATTGCCATTTGTTGCCCACTTCTGAGTGTGAGCTAACGTCCTGTGACTATTAGGTAAGTCTTTTCGTATGTATGAACAGACTCTTACCTTATACTAACCCCAAAGATAAGAATTTCATCAAATAGCATCTGAGGTTTTTATGAGCTCATTGTGCTGTGATGTGTGCATCTGATATATCCACCAATGTATTTGAAAAGTGTTTTGTCCTTAGACTTCTTTGTTCCATTACTACAAAAATTAATAAAGATGTTACCTACTTAGAACACAGAACTTGCGTTTCCTGGCTCTGGTTATTCATATCTGGTTCCATAATAGACTATCTCTTATTCCCTTAACACTGAGAGCTGTTTTCTATGTCTTCATGTGTATTTGCAGATTTCTTTCTACAATACGGAGCACAAATGTGCCCTTGTAATATAGAATATAAAACTACGTCCATTTGTGCCTCCTTGTCCACTAGCATAAAGAAGTCCAATGGTATCTTTGTCTACTAACATAAAGAGGTCCAATGGCCTTTGACTGTGGCTCAGTGTTAAGGTATTTATTTTTCATGCACGTAGCTACGAGGTCCTGGGTTCAATTCCCAGAACTGAAAAAAAAAAAAAAAACAGAGGCTGGGGATATCAGTGATGCACTTGCTTCTCATTCCTGCAGCCCTAGGGTCAATGTCCTTTGCTGTCCTTCCTCCCCGTCAAAAAGAAAGAAGTGGAATCCTACTTAAAAATGTGATAGGCCTTGAGGACTCTCTCCTCCTTAACCGGTTATTGCCAGTTTCATGAGAATGTGTTTGTTCTGCCCTTTTGTTTCTATCCCAGCCCTCTTTGCTTCCAGTCTCTTTGTTCACTGACCAGGTTAAGATGCAGCAAGAAGAACTTTGCCTGGTCAGCACATGCATTTTAGATGTCCTTGTTAGGCAGCTAGGCAGATATTAGCAGGCTTGGAAGCCATTGAAGACGGATCCCTTCCTCATGACTAGCTTTTGTTCAGACCTCCCACTTTCTATATAAAATGTGGAGGTACCCCGGGACTTTGTTAAGGCCTGTTGAAAGAGATGCACTTCCTTTGGTCAATAGAATGAAGTCTGAATTCTGATCCTGAGTGGAGATGACATTCTGATAAGCCCTAAAGATTAAAGCATCATGTACTACTGTCAAATCCTTAAAGATTAATCTGACTGGGACTGTCAGTCACCCAGCCAGGAGACCACTCCTCAGAGAGGCTGAGTTACCTGAAAGCTTGCTAAGGTGATGGGAGGAATTGTCTTTAATGAGCTAGTGTTCTCGTGTGCCCCAGGAGTGCCCCACTTGTGCTGGTAGCTTGCAGATCTTCACTCTAAGCGTTCTGCTTTTCTGAATTCTAAGTGAAAAGCATAACTTTTCCTTTACCTACTTTCTATCTCATCTTTAGATACCTTCCAAAATCCTAAGCATGTTTGCTTTGAGACTTTGGACTTTCTCACTCTTTCTATGGTATCCTCCCTGCAGCGTGGATTAATTAATGGACGAACTGTGGACAAACACCTCCCTCTCAGGCTGAGTGGTACTTACCCAGGACTACCTTGTGTGAAAAAAAATGAAGAGTTGGGAAAGTCCTGTGCCCCTCCCAACCAGCCCATTGGCCTTGGATGTAAGACCGGGAGGGGCTAAAGACATATAAGCTGAGGGGCCATGAGGTGTGCCCCTTTTCTTCCCCTCCTTGCCATTTTTGGTCTGCCCGCTAGGAAGTCACAGATCCAACCCTGGTTGTGAATTTACTGGTGTAATTTATGGAGGCGGGGGAGGGCACCCATTCTTCTGTAAGTAACTTACCCACTACTCTGTTACTAAGCCCAAGTAAATTAGCTAGAATTTGCCTAACTGTGAGTTGGGAAATTTGTGTCTCATTTGTTGTATGACGGGGGAGGGAGGAACTAAACTTAGTACCTTCCAGGAAGAATTTTCACAACACTCCCCTACATCCCAACACTCCTGTGTGCCTGCTTGTCAGCCTTCATTGCTGAACCTGCCTGCTTTCCTGAACCTTAAAGGCATTACTTTTCTTTTCTTTTCCTCTCTCCTCCTGGCAGCTTCCAACCCTTACAGTTTACCAGGCCTGTTGTTTTTAATCTTAAACTCTACTAAAATGATCCTTGAAATTCCTTCTGAGTCTATTTCTAAAATTCTTTTATCAACGAGACTAACAACTCACAAAAGAGAATTGAGCTTGGTGTTCAGGGAACATCCTGGGATCAAGGACAAAGGAAGATGTGGCAGGACTCTAAGGGATCTGTCAGTGATGCCTGTTGACCACCTGGCCAGGGACCACTCCTCAGGTAGGCTGCAAGCATGCTAAGGAGATGAGAGAAAGCAGAGAGGAAGCTGTATCAGCTTAGAAGAACCAGGGACTCAGAAACATAGGATCAGAAGTTTATGATTGCATAACAAAAAAACCTATCTTTGGATGCATATTCATTAGTTAACATGTTTGAAGTGTAGCTGAAGAGCCATTTTCTCCCAGGACCTAAGGCCATATAAACTGCTCTGCTGAAAGCAAAAACACAGATCTCACCTCAAGGCAATAAGCGTGTAGTTTATTTGGGAGCCAATCTGTGCGACATGAATTCAGATTACTACATGTTCTAATTCATAAGAGTTCCACAAAGCTTTTATAGTAAGAAAAAGGAAAGTCCTAAGTCAGAACACTGTAAAGTATATTGGTGTGTTGAAACAGGAAGGTGGGTTATAGACAGCAGAATGATGGGATCTTTGCTATAGGTCTGATGCCATCTGATGCATTCTTAGCCTTGGGTTTGATGTTAGCTAGTAGTCTTTTAGCACATACCAAAAGGGTTTAACCTAATAGTCATGAAGATGTTAGGTAAAGCAGAGAGTTGAGCAATGAATTGCTTATTAAAGGGGTTAAAAGATAGCCCAAGATAACTTGGCACCTGACCTTCAACGTCCCAACTGTCCACAATCATGGAACAGCTAATCAAATCAATCAGCTTTGTAGAATCTTTAAGAAAGGTAGGAATCTGGAGAGATGCTCAGCAATTAAGTGCACCGTCTGCTTTTGCAGAGGACCCTGGTTCCATTCCCAGCACCCACATGGTGGCCAACAACCCATCTGAAACTCCAGTTCCAGGGGAATCTGACACCTTCTTCTGATTTCTCAGGTATTGCATGACATGGGTGCACTTACACATGTAGGCAATACATTTATACACATAAAATAAAAACAATAAATAAAACATTTTTTAAAAGACAGGTATGGCTTTTTCCTGAAAACTGTGTTCAGTTCACAGAATACAATAGATAGTGGGATCAGTAGACTATAACCTTTAGGTAAAATGGTGCCTGCTGCCTGTTTATGCATACGCTATAAGGTAAGAAATATTTTTACATTTTTTCAGGAGAAAGCACTTACTGGTTTATTATGCTGGGCATTATAAAGAACATGGGTGAACTCCGTAGGATGAAGTGTACAGGAACAGTCATAGAGCTCGTGTTTATTCTTCAGATGCCACATTCTTTGGAATTTCCATGTCTCCTGCTATTCAGATCTTTGACCTGGTCCTTGTGAAATTTTAGGGAGAATCCTTTGTACAAGTCTAACTCTTTAAGTATAGATAACCTTGTAGTGATGGATCAGAAAGGGAGTGTGATCTCAAAAGCTAATAGAGTCGGGTGTGATAGTGCACACCTTTAATCCTGGGGCTGAAGAGGCAGAGGCAGGCCTATCTGTGTGAAATTGAGGCGAGCCTAGTCGACACAGCAAGTTCCAGGCCAGCAGGGACTACTGGGAGACCCTCTCTGAAAAACAAAACAAAATAAAACCAAAACAAAAAACAAAAAACATGCAAAAAAAGTACTAATAGAGTAAGTGGGGAACTATAGCAAGGTCTCTGTGAAGATTCTTCTTTTTTTTAAAACATTCCTTTAACTCTTGGAGAATTTCTTACAATATATTTTGATCATATACAACTCCCTTCCTCCATAGTCTCTCAAATCCACTCAATACTTCCCTACCCTTACAACTTTATATGATTTTCTTGTTAAAGCCCATGGAGTCCAATTTGTGCTTCCCAAATTCTCTTGGGTGTAGGTTCCTCCTTGCAGAGTGTTTGACCTACCAGAGGTTACATTTGTAAATAAACATGACTTTTCTGATTCAGAGAGATGTGTTTTGTAAGAAGTTAGCCATTGCTTGAAGTAGTTTTGGTCTTTTGTTATAAAAAAAAATGCTTATCCATCTTATCTGTCTTTCCTTTGATTCAAGGTAGCTGCAGAAGAGAGTGACTTGGGGTAGGGGAGAAAAGAAAACATAAAAGGGGAGGAGTAGAGGCAGATGGAATTTGTAAGATCAGTGACAGAGCACTCTTTCCAGTTTCATTTAGTTACATAACAACTACACCACTCATGAAAACTACCTCTTTCATTTATTTATTTCAGTGTTAGGTTGAGGGTGTTTTTGTTGCTATTTTATTTAATGCCTAAAAATATCTCTGCAAATAATGATACTACAACCTCAATTTTAAAGATAACGATGCTAGTAGTATACATATAATTGTTTTCTCCCTAGAAATTATGAGGCTTATAAGTGATGAGAACAAATAAGCTCCCCAATGTAACTTCAGGTATATGCTACAATCAAACTTAAGATCATAACCACTAAAAGTAGCAACTTTCCATGTTTTAAATATGTATTTAATGGTTGTTCTTGTTTTGGGCTCTATTTTGCTTTTAAAAAGTAAATGCTGAGTTGTCTATACATGTGTCCTTTCAGGCATTTGAGCCTAATTCCTTTGTTTCTCTACCCTCAAGGTTAAATGCCCCAGTTCAGTAGTGCCAGCATTTCTCCTGGTGTAGCAAGTCAAAGCAAGGTAGCAGGACTGCTGAGAGTTCACCTTGAAGTTATGTGATGTTAAATCAGCTTGACTTAGGGATGTTTTTCTCCCCCAAGGTCCCTTTTCTTCTGTCATACAATTCACTGTCAAACTAAATGATGCATTTAAATCGAATGACCAAAGATAATGACTGTAACAAGGGAGAGGCCAGTACAATTGCTGTTATAATACCATCTTGATCTGAATGACCCTGTTATGTTGAAGTCATGATATAAAGGATGTCAAGTTATGGTAACCTACTGATGTTTCTCAGTCAAATGATGGAAGTGTCTAGTGGAATGGCACTTTCAAAAACTGGCTCAGTTGATATGTGTTATAAGAAAGGTTCAGGTGTGATCACAACACTAATTTGAAATAAAATACTAGAACAATGAACTCAAGTTAATCACAGATTGAAAGACATTAAAACCTGTTTTACTCAGAGCCATCTATCATGACAAGACATTTAAGAGTACAGAATTGAGACCAGTTGATTTGTCCACACTGTGAAATGGAACAAGATATTTTTTTCCAAGGACTCAGTTGAATTTTTATATTGGAAAAAAACAAAAAAAGCAATTTCATTGCTTCCAGACTCATGGCGATTGCTCCTTGCTCTCCCTCCTCTTGTCCCGCTCCCTCCCTTTGTGGCTTTCTCTCTCTTTTCCTTCCCCACAGTGTGAAGATCATGGGGACTCTGATAATGTTGCTTTTTAAGTCTCAGATTTTACTCCTATGGACTGGTATCCACACACACTTGATTTAATCCATCTGTAAGAGACATCAGCTATACTGCAGAGTTCTTTTCCATCACAGTTTTATGCATTGTTACCTGATTTTTTTTTGTTTCATAGACCACAGTCAAGAGAACCGGAAACTTTGTTCTTAACAAAATTTTCAGTGGAATTCTACACATTTTCTTATTTAAAGAAGCAGGAAGAAAATGTAAAGAGGCTGGAAAATACACACAAAATGGAAAACTGAAACCAGCACATGGTTGTCAAGTAGAAAGAATTTTGGTGTGTCTGGACAGTTGTGGAGGAACCCTGAGATACTCATCATTTAGGTTAATGGGTCTCAGTTAATCTCTTCTTTCCATCAAAACTCATTAAATAATTACTATGCATGCCCCACTGTCAACTACATACCCTTTCCACATTAATGGCCTATGTAATTTACTATTAATTTTCTATCTTAAGCTTAAATTTCCTTTTAGATTTGATATTTGAAGGGAGTGTTGTTTTTAATTTATTTTAATTTACTTTTACTTTTTATGGGACCTCCCTGTAGTCCTAGCAGGCTAGTTGTTTTTTTTTGACAACTTAATACATGTATAAAGTATATTCTGATTACTGTGACCACCCCCATCCTCTTTGATTTCCCTTAAATCTGTATTACCCTCCTGCCCTCAACCCCTTTCTTACATTAATGTTTTCTTTACCCTAAAACCCATTGGGCTTAACCACACTCACCTATGTGACCATGGGTTTGGAACTATCCATTAGATATCTCCCCTATTGGTAGACAACTGAAATCAATGACGATCCCTCTTCCAGAATCCATCAGTATTCAATAGTTCATCAGGGAGGCCCCAACAGCCCCTTCCTGATCCATTTTCCTTGTTGACATATCCAGTCTTTTGCAGGCTAGTTGTAGGCAGCCACTGCTCCTTTGAAGACATAACTGCATTGGCTACACTGGGTGATTTCCCAGCCCTTTTCCCTATCTTCTGGCTCTTACAGTCTTTTCACCTTTCCATAATGATCCCTGAGTCTTATAAAGTTATTTTTTATGAGTAATGGGAAAATAATTTTGAGATATTAGCAATGGAATTTAGAGAACGTTTTTAAGGAAAATCCCCATATATGAAAATGTCTAAATAGTAACGAGTGAATTGCAACTAAATATCAGAAAATAAACACGCATATTTGTATCTGTTTCTACTCTTTAATGACTCCTCCCATTGAATTAATGGCATTTTCAGTCTTGCTTAAATAATTAAAGAAACATCCATCCTTTGTAATTCAGCACAACGGGGCCTGTTTGTTTTCTGAGCTGTTCCTTCTTCCTTCTTGATTCTCTCTGAACTCTGATTTTTTTCCTGTTTTCTTCTTCTCAGTAAATCAGTATTTCTACCTCCATAGATCACACTCATACTGGACATCCGATTAAAATACTGAGTTTGAGCCTAGTGAGGAAACAAAGTAAACTCCAGAATCCTACTGCAGAAATACAAAAGCAAATCGGATTGGCACACCCCAGAACCTGTTCTATAGCAGGGTTCTCTGGGCAAGTCTTATACCCCGTAAGTGATGAGCTATCAGGGTTCCTCTACAACGCAGACCTAGATACTCTGAAATTCTCCCTACTCTCCATCCACGCATCACACTTCTGGCCGCCATTGTTTGTTATTCTCGAATCTCAGGTTTACACTCTCTCTTTGGGGGACTCTGAACACTTCAAAATCTCTGGAGCTGTTCTTCTGTTTTAATTTTGGTGGTGGGCGTCAGTTATATCTACACCAGTACCATCACTGGAAACTGGAGGCGATTTTTGCCTCTTCCTGCTGTATCATTTCCTCACAGGCTCGCTGTTCTGCCTTCCAAATAATAGTACATTTACTTCTCTCTAACACCATTTTTTTACTAGCCTTGTTGTGTGTACCCGACCCCCTACCATCTGTCTCTGAAAGTATTACAACTGTGATTTTTTAAATGTTTCCCATGTCGCTATTAAGTCCAATATATTCCTCTTCTAAGTCATTAATTTAATCCTGTCCCTCTGAGAAAAGACTTTGAATAGCTTCAGTTTCCTTGTAGTATAAAACACAAAATCTTAGCGTGGCTTACAGTACGTGTCATGATCTGATTATTGTTTCACCAATTCTTTTCTGTTTGCATTTTCTTTCCTTTTCTATTTTCCCCCTCTAATTTATTTCTTACTACTCCTAGTTTCATGCTTTATACTTCGATCTCACTAACTATAAAAATAGAGAAATTCTGTAACTTTTCATGGTGTTTCTTGACTCTGGGCCTTTATATAAAATCCTTTTTCTTTCTGGAGCTCTTCCCTTCCCTTCTTAGCCTTGACATTTGGGTCCGTCTTCTGGAATGCCTTTCTCTTCACCTCCCAGTGTGGATACAGTGTCAGAGCAAGTGTTCCAAACAATAAGGAAGAAGGAGCAGGGCCAGCCAGCAGTATTCTAACACTTTATTTCTTTCATAGTATTTTCCAGAGCTGGGTTATATAGCCACTTGTAGCTGCAAGGGAAGCTCAAAACGAAAGCATCTTGCTAAGGGAATGCAATATTAAGTTCAGTTTGGGTTGATTATGATTCATCACTTACAGATCAAAATGCACTTGAGATCAAAATTAGATTGACATTACAAAGAGCTAAGTGGGGATGGTGTAAGAGGAGATGATTAGAGGTACTTACCAGGCTTTCCCTTCTAGATTAACAGTACAGAAAGTTGTCTAACTGGCCTATTCCTTAATGCAGTCTTGATTATGCCCTGCTGCAGCATAGAACTGTTTCTAGAGTAAGAAGTTGGGCCTCAGTGCTTTCTCAGTCACGGTTAGCCTCTGCACATCTCCAGTTTGTTGCCTCTTAAGGGAGCTTCTTACTACTTGGCATGTTACTTGTTTCTGAAGTGAAGAAACACTGCTTAAAAGGATTAATTTGGCCAGTGCTCCAGAGAATTTGGAAAGTAAACAACTGTTTCTCTTTTGTCAATATGGCAATTAGGAACAAGGAGACTAAAGAAAGAAAAGCCTTTATTTGTACAGTAGACAGACAGGCTGTTGTGTCACTGAATAGGAGATGAACACCCAAACCAGTGCTGGATTAGCAATCCCAGTTTAGGGATAAAATTCTCGCTGGCCTCCTCTCCTTCCCAAATTGTCCAAACATGACAGAAACAAAATCTTTTAAATTAAGAGATGGGAATTTGTTTACATACCAGGGGCAGAAATGTATATTTATCTTCAGCCCAAACTATGTCCTTTTGACATTTTTCTGGATGAGGAAAATATGTGTATATTTGTTATTAAATGAGCCAGTGAAAGTATTGGTAACTAATATGAAATTGTATTTATACTCAGTGAGTACTCATTCCAGCACTGCCACTAACTGCCTGTCGATGATCATGTAAGATCTCTTCATATTTTAGGAGTATTTTGTCACCATTTAAAGATAGGGATAATAAAACCTCCTTCTCTAAGGGGCTGTTGAAGGCTCTGCCTTATTCTTCAAGGGGGAGAGCACAGAAGCTATCACCGTGGAGTATGCCACTTTTAAGTGCTGGTGACATCCATCTGAGAACCATGAGGACAAGAGAATGTCTGGAGTTCCCTTATCTGCTAAAGACAGATCTTCCGAAAAAGAATTCAATTGTCATGTAGTTCTCCAGGGGAATCCCATCAACTAGCAAGATTAACTCACACAAGCAGAAGCACCATACCCATAGACAGGCTGTCAGAGAATATCGCCTATTCTGATATGGTCTTCTGGGACAAATTTTATTACCCGAGAGACTGTATCTGCATAACTAGCAATCTTCACTCATGACATACTTCTACCCCACTCTCCCTGGGATAGAAACAGTGTGAATTCTTATTCTTTACTGATATCAATAACTGACTTGCTCTTAGTAATGTAAAAACAAGACAAAACAGTTCAGTTTAAGGACTGAGAATGTAGCTAGTCATAGAACACTTGTGGAGCAGGCACAAAACGCTGGGATCAGTTTTGAGCAGGGCAAGTAAAATCCAAAATAACAGCAAATATTTCAGTGATCTAGTTCCTGTTCAAGTTGTGTTTGAACATACATTCATAATAAAAACCTGGGTCCCTCCACATTAATGTATCTATTGTTACTTTATTTCTTGAACTCTATTAAAAATATTTTGATTTTTTTTCATTTTTATGTATATGAGTGTTTTGCCTGAATGTTTTTAAGTGCACCTGTGCCATGTAGTGCTCATGGAGACCAAAAGAAGGTGTCAGATCTGCTGGAACTGCAGTTACACATGGTTGTTAGCTACCTCGTCAGAGCTAGGAAACAAACCTTGGCCGTTTGGAAGAGCTGTCAGTGTGCTTAATCACTGAGCCATCCTTCCAATTCCTGGACTCAATTACTGAATCTTCAGAAAGAATTTTTCTCTTTCTTTGGGCCCAATTTAGAGCCTAATATGTGGCAGATACCTAATAAATATTTATTAAATTTAAAATGTCCTTAACAATCAAGTGATATATGTATGTGAAAGTATTGAGAGTTGTATTCATTACTTTTTCTGTTGCGGTAATGAAATATCATGGCTAAGAGTGACTTAAGGAAGAGTTTATTTTGGGTAATGGTTCCAGAGGGCTAGATGCTCATAATGGTGGGGAGGATATGACATGGCAGCAGGAGCAGGAAGCTGAGAGATTACATCTCAACTGCACATTGGAGGCAGACAGTGCACAGGAAGTGGGTGGGGCTTAAAATTCTCGAAGCCTGCCCCCAGTGATGTATTTCCTTCAAGGGTGCATTGGCTAAAGCTCCATAACGTCTCCAAACGGCCCTACCAACTGGGGACCAAGTGATCAGTACATGAGCCTGTGGGAGATATTTCTCATTCAGACCGCCACAGAAAAGACAAAAGTTCAATGAAGTAAATAGAGAGATTCATTTGGCTGATAGGATAAAGATTATATTTGTATCTTTATTTATTTAAAAATATTTTATATACATTATATATTATGTATACATAATATATATTTATTATATATTTGGTCTTTTTGAGACAGAGTCTACGTGTAGCCCCAGTTGGCCTAGAATTTGCTATGTAGACCCAGGTAGCCTTGAACTTACAGAGATCTACCTGCTTCTGTCTTCTGAGTGCTAGGATTAAAGATATGCACCACAATGCCTGCCTTATTATTACTTATATTTTATGTGTATGAGGGTATTGCCTGCATGGATATAAATGCATCCCATGTTGTACAATGCCCATGGAGGTCAGAAGAAGGAGTCAGATCCCCTGGAACTGGAGTTACAGTTGTTAGCTGGAATATAGGTGTTGGGAATTGAACCCTGGTCCTCTGTAAGAGCAGTCAGTGTTCTTAACCTCTGAGCCATTTCTTCAGCTCTCCCATAAAAATTGTATTTAGTGAGTCATGAAACAGGTAGCATTTGGTCTGGAAAATAAAAGGAGTTCCTCACAGATGAAAGAGGATTGGCTTTTGTAAGGCAGGTTTGCCAAGAAAAGAGAAGGAACATAGCGTCAGAAGCTGGAGGGTTACCATCAGGCCAGTCTGTTTGTTTGTATCACACAGTGGGAGGTTCTTAGTGCCTGTTCAGGCCTATTGAGTTCTATTCAATTCCTGGTTGTGGCTTTCCTGCTTCCTTCCCCTCCCCTTCCTTCTTTCCCTTCTCTCCCCATTTTCTTCCCTTTTCCTCCCTCCCCTTCCTGCATCCCTCCCTTCTCCTTTCACCTTCTTTTCTGTTTCTTAACTGGCCTATTTAGGTATTTAGCTATCGTCTTCTAATTTTTCATCAACACAGCTCTTACAAGCGAGTCACATGAATCTTGATTAATTGATTTGGAGATGAAGGAGGAGGGCTTCCATTTCAGACCTGCTTTCAATTCTCTTTTAAGAAAATATAATGTTTCATTTCTTGCAAGTATACTTTAGCAGACCTTGAAAAGGAGGCCATGACAAGTGGTGACAATTGCTTCCTGGTTTTTATTTTGTTGTATAATTTTTACTGATTTTTTTGTATATTTCTTACAAACCTTCTTAATCATCTTTATACTACCTCCCCTATCCTCTGTCATGGATGCCCCCATATGGGATTTCATGCATTCTGTCATTTATGTTAAGGCCAATCAAGTCAAGTTAGTGTATCAAGATGTCCCTCAACGCAAGTTCATCCACTGGGGGCTAGTCAGTCTATTTAGTTAATCCTTTAAAGAAAATCAACTCTCCCTCAGCCAGCAGAAGTCAACTATCAATAGTTCTTTGACTAGGGTTGGGACCTGCTGCCCATTTCACAAATTTTATGCTAGATTTTTTCTCCTTGAGTTTGCATGGGTCTTGTACATGCTGACACTATTGCTGTAGGTTCATAAGAGCAAAGTCCCAGGAGACTGTAAGATTCTCTTTCCATATGGTCATGTACCTTCTCCCCTGGATCTTAACATCTTTCTGCTCTCTCTTCATCAATGGCCTCTGAGCCCTGGGTGGGTAAGGTTTATTATAAGAGTCCTGTCCAGAGGCCCACACTCTGCAGACTCTTATTCTCTCTACACTTTGACCATTTGAGGCCGTTTGTGTTCCTGGCCCTCTGTTGCATGAGGGAGCTTCACTGATGAAAGTTAGAGATGTGTTTGTATTCTTTCCACTCCTTCCACTATGTTTCATGAGCCTTAGGTGTAGCGGTTCCACTGTAGATGTGTCACTTAGGGTTGAGCATCTCATACACACTTAATCTCTGAGTGTGACCAATTGTGAAACTCTGTAATAGTCTCTGTTGCAAAAGAAGCTTCTTTGATGAGCGGTGACTGGCATATTTGTCTATAAATATAAGGATCCATATTTAGCACATAGTAAGAAATAACATTTGTCTAGTGATGTGACAGTCTTAGGATTTTTTCTAAGACCTCTGACTTCTCCACCCATGTGTGTTTGACTATATTTATAGTACTACACAGGAGTTCCCTTTGAGTGTGATTTAAGTTCAATTAGGTAGCTGTTGGTTACTCCCAAGATAAAAATGTCACTACTGCACTGATATCATTTGCTGTGCCAGTCATTGTTGCAGTTATTAGGCCTTAAAACTTGGGTTACACATCCAATTGTTGTTCTCTCTTACCAGGGAGGGAGAACTGGCCTCCAGGGAAGAGGCTTCCAGGGAAGTACCAGCTCCATTGCTCCAAGTCCTGTATCTGAAATATGTTCTGTCTTAAGAAATAGGGTCTAACCTTCATGTTCTGGGAGGTAATCAAGGGTTGTGGCAATGGCCTGTGTGAATTTGGGAATCTTTTGGACTACCCTGACCAACAGCTTGAAGGCTGGTTTCTGTCTGGCACTATTTCTTGTTATACAGCCTTCAGATAGTGTGTGTATGATTTTTCAGTAGACTTTAAACTAATTTATTTCCTTCTGCTTTTTCACACGCACTAAGGATCATTTATCAGTCCCCTCTCTCTCCATCTATTCCTCCCTACTCCCTCCCCAGTTAAGTTAAAAAGCTCCTATTTCACCCATAATGTCTGTCTCCTATGGTGCCACCTCTCTTGAGCTCCTCATTCCCCTTTGCCCTCATGGTTTCTATGTAACCCTCCCTCTTCCCCTCCACTTAAATACCCACATTTTACCTGTTTCTCCCTTAGTAACACATGTCTCTTTTGTTCCCCTCTTTCAAGCTACTTCTTTCCCTTTACCTCCCTGGTTACTTTCCACTTCCCTGATTCCTGCTGTTATATCAGGATATGTACTCATATATAACAGTTTGGTGGTAAGATTCACAAATGATGGAGAACATATGTTATTTGTTTTCCTGAGTCAGTGTTACTTCACCTATTATAACAGTTTCTAGTTCCACCCATTCACCTGCAGATTTTATGACCTCATTTTTCCTTACAGCTGAGTAGAACTCCATTGTGTAAAAGTGCCACATTTTCTTATCCATTTGTCAGTTTAGGGACATTTAGGTTGTTTGAATTTCTTAGCTATTGTGAAACAAGCAGAAGCAAACACAGATATACGAGTATCAATTCAGTAGGATGAGTCCTTTGGCATGTGTATTTTTTTTTTGTTGCTTGTGATTCTGGTATGAAACTTAAGGCTTCCTTTGTTGAGTTGAAATGTGATTGTTTTATTATTAATTTTTATTATTAATGTACCTTTGTTTCTTTCTGATTGGGTATGAAAAGTTGGTGTGTCTAAACTTTATGTTCTTATTTTAATTTTATATTGGAAGGACCAGATGACTCCGGCCAGGCTACTCAGGAACTCTCGAGGAGGGCGAAGTGGCCCTAGCTAATGACGACCACTTCAGAAGCTTTGGGTGGATAATGCCAGGGTCCAATTAGAAAAGCTGGGTGATGGATGTGCTGGGCACTGCTATTCAGCAGGGAAGCCTAAGCCCTGGAACAGTGGGAGGGTCTACAGATGGTTTCAAAGCATGAAAATAACCACAGCATAATTTAGCAAGCTCACCACAGATGCAGAGTTAGGCACTCTTAAACAGGCTTTAAAATTCGGAACCCGATTTTCTGTCTTTTTACTGGCATCTTTATTCTTTTTTGTGGTTTTGGTAAGCCTTGTTTCAGCCAGTGCTGTTATGGATTTCTTCAGAGACCATTCTGCTTGGTAAAGGAATAAGTGCAGTAGTTTTTATGTATTCTGGTTTTGCTGTTAGTCATTGATAACTAAGTTCATCAAAAATTATATTTATTGAAAAATAAAACTTACTCATTGGAACACAACGACAAGATCATGAAACACTGAAAGAGCTTTTTGAAATGGAGTCAGGAGGGCCACTGAGAAAGGGCTTCCCTAGGTCTCGGGAAACTGCAGGTGCCATGAACTCTGTTCCATCAATTCTGTGCCTGCAGGCATCTGGGGCAACTAGAATGACCTTATACCTACAGTGTGCTTACTTGAGATGCAGAAGAACATGTCACATTCTTGTTTTGTGAACATTTCTGCTTGTTTTACAAATTCCTTTCCTCCTCTTCTGTTTATCATATAGTCTGTCAACCAGCCCTTACAGCCCTTTCCAACTGCAATAGTACTTCCTCTTTAACTCCTGTAATTCCCTCACAGTGGTTCAGCATCTTCTTTCCTATATAAGCTCTTATGTTCTGTACTGTCTGCAGAACATTGCACTTTCCAGGAGCCCAAACGAAATTCTTTTATTTTGAAAATTGTTGAATTGGAATTGATCAATAGGGGCCTCTCCCAAGTGTTTCAATTCCTGAAAAACTTGAGACACTGTGACCCTGCATCATGGTGGGAAATACCGCTAAAAGAAAAGTACTATTGCAGGTGCCCTCTCTCTCCTGCTGAGAATTCTAGATCATTCACACATAAAGCATCTGTGATGCTCACATACTTGTTCTCTTACAGGATTAAAGGTTTCAGAGAAGTAGGGTGGGTAGGAGAAACTGAAGAGGAAAATGATGCATTTTTTTCCAGAGATCTTCATCTTAAAAAATATGAGTAGACAATAAACCTTAAAATATAAGCGATTATTGTTGATTCTGTTAGCTCTTTAGAGCAGCACCAGCCAAATTTGATTGATGACAGGTATGAGGTTGCTGTGGTGAGACTCAAATCTTGTGAAGAAGTCTTCCATTGAGCAAATGGTTAATGATAAGCCATTAAGTTGTAGTACTATAAAAGCATTCAAGGAAACACTGCAACAATTGTAAACAAGGGCTATGCCAAAATGCAGAGAAAATAACTTATATAGAGAAATGAACAGGATGCATTTAGAAATATACTTTGTGTTCTGTTCTTGGTCTTTTAATGCTATAGCTTTTTTTATTACGACTTTGAAATTGGCTGCTCTAGGGTGCGAAGAATACAAAAGGACCTCCTGGAAAGTCAAATGCTTGACTTTGGAGCTCCAGAGTAAGCTTTTGTGATTTTCTTTTAGAAATATTTACCTGAAAGCTGAAGGATGTTTGAAAAGCAAAAACTAGGTGTTTTTAAATTGGAGTAACAGAAATAGAGTTTGAATACTTACGAAAAAGTATAGTTTTTGTGGCTGGGGAGATGGCTTAGTAGATAAAGTGCTTGCTCTCCAAGCATGAGGGCCTGAGTTTAGAAAACCAGCACCCATGTGAAATCTAGGTGCAGTGGCTAGGGTACAGGGGAGTGTGGGTTAGAGATACATGGATTCCAAGACCTGTTAGCCAGTCTAGTTAGAGCAGTAGTCTCCAGGTTCAGTGAGACACCTTTTTCAAAATGAAGGTGGGGAGCAGTAGAAGACACTTGGCATTACTCTTTGGCCTCTACATATCCGTGCACAGGCAAGAGCATCTTACAGTCATGAACAAACACACATGTACCACACACACACAAAACCAGAACACAAAGGAAAAACCTATAGAGTTTGGAAGAAATGGACCATTAGCCATTTTCTTTGTCAGCTGAAGTTGTAAGGACCCCCCAGAAATGGAAAATGAAGGCTACAGCAAATCTGACTCCATCTTGTTAGAAAAAGCCTCAGCCACATAAGCTTGGCTTCCTGGCTTCAGAAACTCTTTCCCACCTCCCTAGTTAAACATTTGCAAGGACGTGGCCTTCAGATATCAGGTGGTTTTGTCATGGCTTAAAGGGAAAGCATAGAGTCTGGTCAGGATGACCAAGACATGAATCAGAAACCCAAATAAGCCCAAGACCTTGAAGCATACTCTGGTAAGCACATTCCACAGGCCCTGTTACCTTAATATGAGTAAGATGCTTTTTCGTGCCAGTGGGCTTCCTTAACCAATCCCAACCCTTGTCCCTCCTCTCTTTGTTTTAACCCTATAAAACATTACCTCACCCTCCACTCGGGGCCACTGTCTTATCACCTGCTGCGTCGGTGTGTCAGACTGTGGACCGAGCTCCAGCTTGTAAATAAAGACCCTTTGTTCTTACATCAGATTTGACCTCCATGGTGGTCTTTTGAGAGGATTCTATAACCTGGGCACAACAAAGTAAGGGAGAGAATTGAATTTGATGTGACTGGGATTTAGATGCCGATGGGTTCCTGAGGACAGGCCGTGGCTGTACAACCCTACTGTACTGAAAGTAGTTTTCATAGACCTATAAGAACTACCTTTGGCTTTGGTTTGTATTATGAGACTTTAAAGAGAAATCAACTGTATTAAACTAAGAAAAACATCACCCATAATCCTGTCATCTCAATAATACACATTTCAATGCTAATTCTGCTGGTTTTCTATGCATATTGATGTGTTTACATGTATCTGTTCTGAACTTGTACCTATACTCACAACTCTGCATTTGTATCTACATCTGTTACCTGCAGCAAAATATGATTCCAAATGTAGTATGATCTGGGAGTAAAGCAACAAATGGAAGACAAAAATAGAGAGATTCAGAGTCAATATTTATAGCAAAACTAGGTCATAAGCTATTCCTTTGACTCCTAAAATATAAACAGTTGGGAGCAAGTTGCCAGCAGCTGCAAAACCTCGATAGCAACGATATGTTTGTATGAAGAAAAAAGAAGGAAGCATGAGGGGCTGAAGGCCTTGAACACAGGAATACACAAAGGAACCAACAGGAATATCTGATCATCAGCTGAAGGACAACAGCTGAAAGGGAAAGGGATCTTCCAAGTTCCCCCTGGGCATCAGAGGGAATCAAGGCCACAGTGAGGTCTCAGGAGCTGGCACGGATTCTGACTTCTTGAAGCTTATTGCCAAGATACTTCCAGAATAGCATTCAAAATGGCAGGAGTAGAAGCAGAATTTGTCAAGGCAGAAATACAGCAAAGAAGACAAAAGGATATCAAAGGAAAGAGAAACAGAATCTCACTAAGCCAGTCGCGTTATTTTTATTACACTCTTAGGCAAGAAGAAGGAGTTCTGTGACATGAACACATATCACTGGAACTAAGGTCCCTTCTGAACATTATAGAATACAATTTTACTTAAAAATGAGAATGGGGGCTAGAGAGATGGCTCAGTGGTTAAGAGAACTGGCTGCTCTTGAAGAGGATCTAGGTTCAATTCCCAGCACACACATGGTAACTAACAACCATCCTAACCCCAGTTTCAGGGAATCCAACATCTTCTTTTAATCTCCCTAGGGACAGCAACACATGGGTGCATTTACATACGTGCAGGCAATACACTAATACACATAAAATAAAAATAATAAAAATACTTTAAAAACTGAAAACAAGAAAGAATTGAGTTAAATACCAGCGAAATGTAAATTGAGCAAGGATAACATCTGCCTGAAAAGGAAGCTTCAGGAATTTCAAAACAGCTTAAAAAGACATGTAAGATGTAAATATGACATGTATGAGACTGAGAAAAATGAATCTCATAAATGAGATGACAGAACTCAAGAAAGAATTAGATATAAGGAACAATTATAGGAGAAGACAAATATAGCTGATACTATCTTAAGAGAAAGATTCAACGTTAAAATTTAAAATCCAACTAAAACATGGAAAGCTGAAGATAGGCAAAGAGAGTCTATCACACTGAAAATAGGAGACTCTAAAGAAAAAAAAAAACCAAAGCAAGTAAAAATTAAATAAATAAAAAGACACTGAAAATCATTATTCAAGAAATCTTTTATGGAGTAAATAAAAAGCTTTGGAAAGTTACTGAGAAACACATTGCATATTCAAGAATATCAATTCTTTGTATAGTGTGATATAAAGCAAGGCTATGCTCCCTGTACTCAGAAAACCTAGATTCTTAGTGTGGGAGAAAGGAGAAATAAATGTAATCTATCAGAGATTAAGATATCAGGAAAACAAAACCAGCAAATGCTGAAGAGGAGTCTGGGTAAAGAATCTTTATACACTGTTGGTAGGAATGTAAATCAGCCTAAATAGAAATCAGTATGAAACCTGAAATGGAGCTATTTGACCATTGGAACTACTCCTGGTTATATTCCAAAGGAACTGAACTAGCATATAAGAAACACTTTCGTACCCATGATTATTGCAGCATGATCATAGCTAAGTTACAGAATCAGCCTCCATGCCTATCAGTGAAAAAATAAAAACAATATGGCATTATATATACCACAGGCTTCAGGAACAACAAAATCATGACATTTGCAGGGAAATGGATGGAACTGGAGATCATCATATAAAACTCAGAAAGGCAAATATCATATCATATATTATGTTTTTTTTAAATAAAAATTCGTGATATGTACTAAGGGTATGGGTGGGGGCAGGGAGACTGGAGAGGGAATAAGTGTAATAATGGGGTGGGGTATGCTCAAAGAACCTTATGCACCCTAAAACCAGTGACTAACCTAGTGCTAAATATGTCATAAAGTACCAGGGCTTATTGCAGAATGGCCATTTCCAAATATAGCGCTTGAAACGGCAAGTTTGGAAAACTGATTATACCAATAGCAAGACAAATATGGAGACAGTACTATTTATGTATCTTTGTTTGTAACAGTGCCAGGACCGTGTGCTCTACCACTGAGCACGACCCCCATATTAACACGCTATTTTATTGAATATTTATTTATTGTTATGTGCATTTACTTTGTGTTATGAATCTTTGGCTTCATAACCATAACCATAACCTAACAACCCTGTTCAGTAGAATTTGGCTATAGCAAGTTGCCTCCTTAGGACAGAGAAATTTTTAGTCAAACACACCTTTAGTGATTTTAATACAAGTTATTAAACTGTCCTGTAGAATGTTTCTCCAGTTTATTTGGCTGCCAGTTGAAAGCCTATTAGGGAATAGTCCCCGTGTCGTCACCCATGCTTTTCAGTTTCTGCTTTGGTTATAAGAATAAATTGTATGATGTTTCAGGGTCATATCACATATTTGGAATATAATTTTAGGGAAAAAAGTTTCGATTTACTATTTTAGTTTAGCTTCTCATACTATGATAAACACCATGACCAAAAGCAACTTGGGGAGGAATTTGTTTCACCTTACAATCAGTCCATAATCCTGGGCAGCCAGGACAGGAACTTAATGCAGTAACTGAAGAGGAGATTTTGGAAGAATGCTGCTTTCTGGCTTGCTTCTTCTGGCTTGCTCAGCTACCATTAATATGCAGCCCAGCTCATTTGCCTAGGGATGGCACTACCGACAGTGGGTTGGATCTTCCTACAACCTTTAGTAATCAGTTAATGCCTCATAAGCATGCCCACAGGCCAATTTGATCTGGGAAATTCTTCAGTTGAGGTTCACCCTTCCCAGATGACTCTTCATTTGTGTCACATTGATAAAACAAAACAAACCAGCACATTTGCAAACATTTCATT
Source organism: Eospalax fontanierii (assembly GCA_035773235.1). NCBI lineage: Eukaryota > Metazoa > Chordata > Mammalia > Rodentia > Spalacidae > Eospalax > Eospalax fontanierii. Next base: position 38,182,353 of record CM069534.1, read on the forward strand.
TATCTTCAAATTTAACTAATATATTTGGAGGAAATAAATCCTGTTTCTGCCACTTCAGATAACAATTGCAAATAGTAAGCTGTCACCTACCTTCTCACCAGTTGGCTTCAAGCGGGGAGCCTCTATGGCCTCCTCTTTGGATTAAGTATGTTGCTTAGTGACTCACAAAACTGAGGGAGACACTTATATTTTCCAGCTTCTTATATGAAGAAAGAGCATGATAAAGAATACAAATGAACAGACAGATGGAAAAGATGCATAAGGAGCCTTGGGACGTGCACTAATTGCCCACATGCTCTCTGCACTGCTGCCCTGCAGGCAGTGCCATGTGTTGAACAGTCCAGCAGCTCTCTGAACTCTCTTCTGCTGGGTTTTTAATGGAAACTCATTAAGTAGGTATGGTCATTGAAGACAAAATCAAACTTTGACCATTTTTCCTTCTCTGAAGGTCAGAAGATGGGACTGAAAGCTCCAATCTGTAGTTAGCAGGCAATTTGCCTGGCAACCACCTCTTCTACAGCAGTTCTCCATGATCCCAAGCAGGTACCACAGTAATCCAAACAGTACTGTCAGGAAGTGCTAAAGGATGGCAGGGGTTCATGCTTCCATCACTCAGGAAATGACAAATACATTAGGAACTCTGGGTTAGGAACTGGAGCCAAAGGCCGAATGTTAAAACCAAAGGTTACAACTGTGACCCTGTCTTATGAGAGTTTGAGTACTCTATGTCAAGATTTGGATGCAAAGGACAATGTATACTGTCTTACATCATCATATCACATATTCCCCTTTACTTCTCTGGTATTTGTTTTAGTGTGTCTCTTAAACTATTTTTTAAAACAAATCATTTTATATAATATGAAGGCTGATAAACCAAAATAAAAGCCAGGTCTGGTGGCACATATCTATAATCTCAACCCTCAAGTTAGGCAGCAGATTGCCATGAGTTCCGGGATAAACTGGGGTATCCAGTCAAGTACCAGGTCAACCAGGACCACTTACAAACAAAACAATAGCAATAACACAATACCTTCCCCAACTAAATTAAATAAATTACGATGTCTTATCTGCCTCGTTTATTTGTTAAAATCAATTGATCACTGAGAGCAATCAGTTATTTCTAATTTTGTCTCTAATTGGGTCAAACATTGAAGTAACAAAGTCTGTAAGGCGGATCAGACAGGCATTTATCCTGACAAATTGGTCTACTTTTCCTATTCTTCTACTTCTAGTATTGAGAACAATAATGTAGGCAAACTCCTGCTTTAGTTTGGATTTTTTTTTCCCTGAAAATTGCTGACTACATTTGAGAACAAACAGAAACCTACTTTCCCTTGAAACCATGTGTGACATACTTACATTTTATAACCTGCTGTGGACTGGGAAATTTCTAAAATGCAGACCTTGATATTGAGGTCTCCTCTTGAGGCTGTGGTGATCCTAGCATTGGTACAAGATTCATTTAAGTGACTCCTAAGTGCTTGAGTATGAAATTTAGCTCAGTCTTATTGGAACAAAGGGATCTGGTAGCAGGAGTTTGCGGTACATATTGTAGTTCTTTTTAAGGGAAGTGATTTCTAACAGTCGGAGCTCTAACAGTTTCTTATTAATATTTTCAGGCTATTCCCCAGTAGAAGATTTAAGTTTTTGCTTGATATATCTATTTTCTTGAGAACAACATTTGCCTTCTTGGTCACTGGTGCAAAATGTCATGATTGAGTATTTGTGGTTATATTTCTTGTCTCTTATCATCACTGACATCTCTGTTCATTGTAATATTTTGAACTCAATCCTTGTTCTTTTTGCGTACGAGAGACTTGGACACTTCATGTTGTTATTCTTTACCTTGACATTTTCACCTGTCTTCTCAAATTCATTGGGCTAATTAGGAAGATTCAGAGATATGCTTTTTTTGTTGGGGGGGGTGAACTCAGAGGCTTTTTATTTATTATTTTAAAGTATATTTTTATTGAATTTTTGTGCATTTCATATAATACTAGAATACATATTAGTCATATTTAAATCCTCTTCCCTATGTGGAACCCCGCATGGCCCATCCACCAGATTTCATGCGTTTTGTAATATATGTTAAGGCCTATTGAGTCAAGACTGTGTACCCAGATGTCCATAAGTGTGAGTTCTACCTATCTAGCATCACTGCCTTAAAGAAGATCCACTCTCTTTCACTCTATAATCATTAACTGCAATACTTTCTAGGCTAAGGCTTAGGCCTTCTGCCCATTTTCTCAATTCTATGCTATGTTTTTGAATGAGTTTGCATGAGTCTTGTGCATGCTATTATCATTGCTGTAAGTTTGTATTAGCAAGTTCCCAGAAGCCTGGAAAACTCTATTTCCTTATGGATATGCACCATGCCTGAATCTTACAGTCTTTCAGCCCCTTATGCAATTGTCTCTGAGACAAGGGTAGATGAGGTTTAATATAAGAATCCTATTCAGGGACATTTACTCTACAGTCTTTTGTTCTCTACACTTTGGCCCTTTGTTGCCTTCTATGTTCGTGAGGAAGAGTTTGCTGATGAGAGTTGAGAGATGCATTAGTATTCTCTCTAACCCCCATTCCTGTATATTCCCTGAGTTTTAGGTATAGAGAGGTTCCATTGTAGATGTGTCACTTACGACTGGGCATATCATAGACACTTATTCTCTGTGTGTGACTAGTTATGGAACTCTTTAATAGTCTCTGTCTATTGCAAAAGAAGCATCTTTGATGAGTGGTAACTGTTATACTTGTTTATAAGTATAAACATTCATATTTATTATACAGTAAAAGATTATGTTTGTCTAGTGATATGAAAGACATAGAGTTTTCTATAGGATATATATGACTTCTCCAGCTAGCTCTCATAGTTTTAGAGGATACTATGAAAACTGCTAAGAGAGAAAAATCAAGCAATCAATGATCCAACCCCAGTTGTAAAGCCTAATAGCCACAATTATGACTGTCACAGCAAACTGTATTGGTGCTGTAGTGGCACTTTAATCTCAGGGAAAATCCACAGCTTTCTAATTGAACTTAAAGCCTGCTTAATGGGAGGGAACTCATGTATGGCACTGTAAACAGAGTCAAATACACTTGACTGGAGAGGTCAGAAATATTCTTTAATATGCAGTTAAGCTCTGCTTCCTAATTCTGAATGCAGCTTGATCAGTTGCCTCCTGTTCCTGATGCCATTATAATAGACTAAGTTCCCTCAAGCTGTCAGATAAAATATACTGTCCCTTCATGAAGTTGTTTTTCATTAGGCATTTGGTACATGACAAGCAAAATAACTAGTACTAGTATTGTGAATTGGGACTGTTGCTGGCATAAACCTGACTAAGCAATGTTTCAGCCATGGGAATTGGTTTTCGGGAGGAGTGTGGAGAATCTTGGAATTACAGGTTAGAAAAGCACTAGAATGCTATAAGAAGAGCTTAATGAATTATTCTGATGACTTGGTGATGGATATGTGGACAGTGCAGGCTCTACTAGTGAGGCTTCTGTGGGGAACACGGACTCTAATGTGAATGGAGTGAGAGGCCATTTGTGCTAAATTCTGGGAAAGAATCTGAGTTCATCCTGGCTGTGCCCTGAGAATTCGAGTGAGGCTGACTTGAAAAGAAACATGCTGATATGTTTTGTAGAGGATATTTCAAGTTTGAAAATGCTCAGGATGTAAATAGTTACTGATCAACACTCTTATACCGATGTACAGTGAAAAGGAGCAAGTAGAAAGACATAAAACATGTAGTTTGGTGAGACAAAGAAAGTAGGTTTATAGTTGCAGACAAGACAAGTGTTCAGAAAGCAATTATAATTTTTAAAGTGATTAGTATCATTAAAGAGAAACCTCTGTTCTGCATAGGGACAATAGGACAGGTTCCCAGAAGGCAAGACCCCACCTGTTGAAGGCTGTCTCCATCTTATGAAAATCCAAATTCATTGGGAAAAGAGGGCCTGAACTGAGAATACCACAGAAGTGGTTCCTTGCTTGAAACCAACTCCCTGTGAAGTTGGCATGAGAATTGCAGCATAATCCATTGGTACTGGTTTTGTAATCATGAAAATATGTAGGATTGAGGGGGTTGTGGAATCTTGCACTACAGTTCCAGTCTGTGACAATGGGGCCTTTGGGATGTTGGAGATGCCCAAATCATGGAAGGTTCACCAAGGAAAGCTCTGGGCTCAGAGTAGATCTGAACCAAGAGAGTGCTGCAGACAGCAGGGGAGTAGGAACAGGACTGTCCTAAGTCTTTGGCTCTAATGTTATTTCAATGAAGGCCCAAGATGCTGTGCACCGAGCTTCAGGATTTAACGTTTGGCTTGCTGGGCTTTGGCCTTGTTCTCTTCCAGTCTTTCCTTGCCATGCCCCATTCCTCCCTTTTGGAACAGGAATGTTTATCCTGTGCCACTGCATGTTGGAAGTATGTGACTTGATTTTTGATTTTACAGGGGCTCACAGTTATGGGATTGCTTTAATTCTCAAAGACACTTTGACTATTGAATATCAAAATATTCAAAATATCAAAACTATTCAGACTTTTGGAATTAGACTAAATGCATTTGATTTATGATATGGCCACAAGTCTATGGTGATGTGTAGATGTTGTGGTTTGATCTAGACAGGTCTCCATAGTCAGTGGTGTTATTTGGAAAGGTTGTGGATCCTTTAATAGGTGGGGCCATTGTGGAGAAAGCTGGTAAGTGAGGACTGGCCTTGAGCTTTTATAGTCTAGCTCCACCCACTTCCTGTTCATGATGCTTCCTCTCTATGAATGAAATGTCATCCATTCCTCATGAACTGTATATTCTCTTATTATAAGCTTAACTAAGCTCCTTCCATTAAAATAATGTCATAGTCTCCAGATTTGTCTGACTGACAACTTGAAGGGATGTATCCTACACATGACAGTGGGCTATTGTTTGATAATCTATGTCTTCTGGAGAGGCATTATCCCTTCCTGTATAGTAAATCCAATTAAACTTTTAAAATAATATATATGTATATATATGCGTTTTTAGGAAGGTTATGAAATAGTAGGTTTCCATATAGCTTTTTTCAGTATCCTTAGTATTAGTTTTTCCTCACCCCCTTCCTCTATTCTACCTTCATAACCCTCTCCCCACTTAAACCTTCCTTCTCCCCTTTTTCCCCTTCATACTACCTGTGTTCTACTCTTCCCCCTCCCTTAAGTTCTTTCTCCCCTACTCAATGGCCCCTTTAGAACTCCCCAGATTTTATGATCACTCCCAGTTAAACCCACAAATCTAAAGATCCACATGTGGGAAAGAACATGTGACATTTGTCTTTCTGGGACTGAGATACCTCACTCAGTGTATTATTTTCCAGTTCCATTCGTTTGACTGCAAATTTCATGATTTCATTTTTCTTTAAAGCTTGATAAAATACCACTGTGTAATTGCATCACATTTTCATCATGCATTTGTCAGTTGACTGATATCTAGGCTGTTTCCATGTCCTAGATATTGGAAGCAGAGCCACAATGAACAACGATGAGCAAGTATCTCTGTAGCAGGATATAGAGTACTTTAGGTACATGCCTATTACTCTTTGTTCTCACCAGAACTTGATGTTAAGACTCTGTTTTTGAAGACACCACAACTTTTGGTCACAGTACATGAGAAATCAAACTTGTACTGACCTGGAAGCTTCCTCTTTCATAGCCACCTTTCATAGTGCTAGAAGGTGTTATGTAGGATGCTACTGGAAAAAAGTCATCTATAGTCTCACCTAGCTGTGAACACTATGAATCACAATAATGGCCATCCTTGTAGATATGTCCATTGGTTTAATAGAGGCATAAATATTATTGGGGATAACCAACCAATTTCTGGTTTGATTTAAGGCCTGCCCAACAGTAGGAAATGCAAGAACCTTTGGCTGAGGAGGTCGTACAGTGTAATGGAGAACTTACTACCATTATTTTGCTAAATGGACATAGCCTCAAGTTTCCTTTTAAGTATTCAGCATTATATCTATTCATAGAACAGTGCAGTTAGTACAGCGCTCATTCCTCACCACAGACACTTCTTATTGTAACAGATAGTGATTAATATAGAGATTCACAAGTAGTCAAAGTCCAGAGAATAAATATCAATTCCGTGCTCAGCACCAGAGGGAAGATCTGTATCAACCCTCCCTTCAAGGCTCAGGGAACATCACAGAAGTGGGGGCAGAAATACTATAAGGGCCAGAGGTTGGGGAGGGCAACTGAGAAACAGCATGTTCCGGACCCATTCCGGAACTCAATGAGCATCTACAGTTGCCTGCACAAGACCTGAACAAGATCAAGTCAGTCAACATTCCAGCATGGGTTGGGGAAGGGACTCATTAGGTCCTAACCCAAATTAAGAACTATTGGCAGTTGATGCCTACTGGGGAATGGAGAGTCAATCTTCTTCAGAGGTGTGGCCTCTCAATGTTGACTGCACATACTCCACCGAATGCCCTCACCCGTGTGCGAATAAGCAGTAATAGTAGGACTGAGTGAGCATAAAGGGAACAAAGGATGTGAAGTTGGCAGGATAATGTGAGGGAGATCTGGAAGAAGCTGGACATTGGAGAATAGGGGGTGAATATGATTAAAATATACTGTATACATGTATGAACTTCTTAAAGAATAGATAAAATGAAAAACTTTAAAACAAGAAAAAAATTATGTTGTTTCTTACAACCAAAGAAAAATTCTCTTAAAGATATAGTCTTGGTGGACCCAGTGGATGCAGCCCACAAATCAGATTCTGTAGGTGTGTGTGTGTGTGTGTGTGTGTGTGTGTGTGTGTGTGTATAAAGTGGAGTGATGTGGAGGATAAGGGATAATAGCTGAATGCCATCAAACTGCATTGTATAAAAATCTAAAATGTTCAATTAAAAAATTAAAGAAAAGTAGCACCTAAAAAATGAAGTCAAAGGTAAGGATGAAATGATATAAATATAGTACTAATATATGGATTTCTCAAAAGTTAATAAATAAATGTTTTCAGTGAGTTCCACTGTAGACTTATACTAGATTCTCATATTGTATAAAACCAAAGAAAGAACTAAGACCAGATACATCATGAGTTTCCAAAACAAGTTTCCTAACTAGCAAGTTTTGTAATTACTCATGATGTCGATAGCTTGCACTGCAATTCATGTAAAATCAAGGAAAATAATTCCCTAATTTATTATGGGTTCCCAAGTCTAAATTGTTATTATGCATCCCCTAGAGTTTTGTGTAGAAAATTCATATTACTGTGAGACCTGGTTTTCTGGAAATTTGGATACAATTCTCATAAAATGATATATGTTTCAATATTGTTGTATTATGAATTTTCACATAATATACACCTTTGAGTTTGACTATGTTCTACAGATTCAATAATACTTGGGGGAAATGAATGATATGAATTTATTAGAGAGCTTTAGTTACAATAACCATCTCATGATCCCCAGAATTAATTTTAGTCATAATATGGATCATCTTTCTTTGTGACTTTTTTCTAAGCATGTCATATTGATGACTTCTTTCTTACAAAGGTGGGCTTTTCTCAGCTTAGTAACATAGCTTGTGTTCTCTAAATATGTTGTTGGATCTTCCACCTTTGTTGCTTCTGTCCTACTTCTCTCTCTCTTTCTCTCCCTCTCTCCCTCCCTCTCTCTTTCTTTCTCTCTCTGTGCACTTCTGGGTGCACTTGTGTGCATGGACACACAGGCAAGTGTGCCTGTGATGGAGGTCTGGAAGTTTACCTCAGTATAATTCCTTGGACTGTCCATGTGTTTGTTAGGACACAGTCTTACTCTTAGCCTGAAACTGTCTGATTAGGCAAGTCTGGTGGGCCATAAGCACTAGAGCTCCATCTGTTTTCTGTCTCCCCAGCTCTGGGATTACTAGCAAGGCTTCTTACATGGATTTCGGGATAACAGTCAAGTCTCTGTGCTTGCATGGCAATATACTGAATAGCTATCACCACAGCCCCTGTCATTCATATCTCTTAAAACTGAAAATCTTGTTTATTTTCTTCATTGTTGGAATTTCCATCTTTATACTCAGTTTTAGTTAAGTAGTTTTACAATTTCCACAATCATGTCTGTATACTTGTACTTCACTTCTGATTACCTGCTATGATTCAGCACTTCAGCATTCATTGATATACAAAGTTCAGTATATTCAGTTATGAATTCATGCTCATATGAATCAAATGTCAGAAACCAACTCTCCCCCTCCTCCTTCTGCCTTTTCAGTGAATGCCATATATGTCTCTTCCAGCTATTTCTCCCTACTTAATAAGACTCAAAACCTAGGCACAATATTTTTCTATTGCATGTCATTCCCTATCCGTGACATTCAAAATTGCAATGGTCTGAATGTTTATGTTCCTCTAAAATTCACAGGTTTAAACTTAACCCTCAAAATGATACTATTAAACCTCTGGATAATGACTGGGTCATAAAAGGAGAATAGGGTTGGTATATTTATAAATGAAGCTTAGGGGCTAGAGATGACTCAGTGGTTAAGCACACTTGCTGCTCTTGCAGAAAATCAGGGTTTAGTTCCCAGCATCCACATGGGAGCTAAAAACAATGTACAGTTCTAGTTCTAAGGGATCCAACGCCCTCTTCTGACCTCCACAAGCTCCCACATGCACATGGTGCATATAAACTCACAGAGGCAAACAAACACTTATAAATTAAAAAACCAAACAAACAAAGAGAGGTAATTTTTTAAAAGTTTAATAGTCCTTTCTTGGTGCTTTCCTCTCACCATAGGTATATGCCTAATAGGTGCCAGTTATGAGCAATTTGCCCTCATCAGACATCAAATCTGCTGGCACCTTGATCTTGAACATTTCAGCTTGCCAAACAGCAGTATCTTTTTGTTGTTTTAACTTTCCCAGTCTAAGTTATGTTGATAGAGCAGCACTGATGACTGTCACTTAAGTTTCATAGATGGAACTTCCAAAATGTTCATTTATCCTCTATTTCTCATTTCTTCCTTCAGTCCTGACCAATACCTTTTTTCACCCTTTCCACATCCCCAAAGAGTTAAATCTTGGTCTCTCTACTTCTGAAATTCCTTGTAAATTATCCTGTAAACTTATGTTAACCTACATAAAGAATAATTTTGGTTCACACATTCAAACACTGCCATTGGTCCCCAGTGACAAAAAATTTGTTGGGAACAAAAATCCAAGTTCTTCTGGGAACTAACTCTCCACTACCTTCCCATTGTGTGACTTAAAAAAAAAACGCTTTTCTACATGTATCTGGCACAATCTCAAACTTAATCTGCAACCAAATAAAATGAGATCATGCTGTTTTCAGAGTGTTTAGTATTTTTTAGGTTTTTAGTTTGGTTGTATTCTTTGTCTGCCATATCTGTCTCATCTCCCCCTGTTATAATCTAGCTCTTCTTTCAGAATACATCTCAAAAGCCATTCTCAATGCCCACTTGCATAAGTTTAATATTTCTTATGAATTTCCAAATCTATCTATCTATCTATCTATCTATCTATCTATCTATATCTTTTACAATATTTCACCTTATATCATCACATTTCCAGAATACCAAATAAGAAATATGAAGACAGAATGTAAATGTATGCTTTGCTTCATTCTGTGTCTTCTATAGACCTTGTAAAATAATTTACACGAAGTAGGTATTCCATACATTTTGTGTAAATTGAATTACTTTAAATAATTGAGACATTTTTATAAAATGAACCATCAGTATACAGTTTGAATTCATAATTAAATACTTGAAATCATAAATAGTATTTCTTGTAAACTGGAAAAGTTTAGATTCTGTGTAGTCTTTTCAGAAATATTTGTGTAAATCACAGATATCAAGCATTTCTCTATTATTTTTAAAACATAAGATCTTAGGTCATTTTGTTTAAAAAGTGCTAAGTATTAATGAATGTCAAGAGGTTAAACTTTATTTTTAAAAAATGAAAATCCTAAAATTAGTGCAATAAATGGATGGACGGTGTTCCTGCAAATGAATGGGGTTCATCTGTCTGGCCAGGTGTTTTACACATCTTTGTGTTCTCAGTAGAGCCACAGTGTTGCAGACTGCTTTGCCCATCCTCCCTCCCCCGGGAAGAACTGTGAACAGTGTTAAGCAAGAGTGCTGAAGCTTTACACTCTGATATCCATTGGGTCACTTAGAGTCTTTATGATAGCAATAGACACTGACTTTTTCCTATAGTCAGAGAAAACTTTGTGACAGAAATAGGAAAATTAGCAATCACAATGAAACAGTATCAGTAGTTAACTGGGAGCTATGGAGGCTGAAATGGCCTTTTTTGGGAGAACAGTCGGGAGAGCACTTTCCATTTGGACTAGTGTTGTTCTTTTTTTCTTTTGTACTTTTTCCCCCTCCAGGGAACCTTTACAGACATTTAAGAAAAAAAATCTAAATGCTAAGCTCCACTTCCCACAAGGGCTAAGATCACAAATGTATTGACTTTTTTCATATTCTGTAGCCTACTGTAGAGTCATAAGCCCACTATACTTTTTCACCCTTCAGGTCAGATGTGGTCCAACTGTTTGATATCATGATATGTGTTATCATCGGCAAAGTACATGATCAAAAACCATGCCACAGAGTTACAAAATAAGAGAGAAAGAAAGAAAGAAAGAAAGAAAGAAAGAAAGAAAGAAAGAAAGAAAGAAAAAACCCAAACTAGAGCAAAACTTTAGAATGCTTTTAACTAAGTTTACAATTTTGTGCTGAGGACTACATTGAGAATGCCTGATGTGATGGCAGTCACATGCCTAGATCATGTCCACTGATATACCATCCCCCACTGGCCAGTTTTCATAATTGTCACCAAATCCCTCAAGTTGGCCCTTTATTTTTGGCTATTTTAATTTCATCCTGGCTTAGCGGTTCCAATTAACTGGCTTCAAGCTTATCTCATCCAGATGTTGACTGAAATCCTTGAGTAATAGCAGAGGAAAATTATAGTAACTTATGGCTGAATAGTCTGCTACTCATTCTGGGAGTACAACCCAGTGCTGTCATGAAGTAGCCAGACATCTTTCAACTCACACAGCTGTGTCAACTCTAGATGGTGGCCCTGTCTAAACTGGCTTCTACAGTCTATGTAGCAGAGGAAAAAACATAGAAATTGGGGGACAGACCTGTGATAACTGCTTCCTAATGCTGATATCCAAAGAACTGCCACATACTGGGCTGGTTCATAGCACACTGGCCAGGACTTAATCCCTTGCCCACACCTGGCTGCAAAGGAGGCTTGATGAGATTGCCTTCATTCTGGTATCCATGTCTCCAATTGAAATGGCAGAATGAAAGGTTGTGTTTTATTATTTTGTGCCTGAAATTCTTGCCTTAAATAAATGCATTTTCTATTAAATTGTAACATGTACTGAAATGAAAATAAAATTTATAAAATGACCCAGTGTCTAACATTTAACAAATAAACTCATTTTTCCTTTTCTTCTAAAAAATTATTTTAACTTATGTGTATGAGTGTTTTGCCTACATATATATATCTGTAGTATGTGTGTGTCAGGTGCCCGAGGATGCCAGAAGAGGTATTAGATCCCTAGGAAATGGAGTTGCAGATGATTGTGAGTTGCCACATGGATGCTAAGAACTGAACCCAGGTGCTCTAGAAAGTGTAACAAGTGCTCTTAACCCTAAGCACTGAGCCTTCTCTCAGTCCCATTTATGCAGAGTTCTCATCTAGAGATGCCTTCTGTATTGTTAGAATTAGAAGTTAGATATGATAATTACCTTTTCATTTGATGTTGTAAAGCTCTTTTCCATGTTATTATAGAACCTTCATTATTCCATGGTTTAAGATATGCTGTAATGAATATATTTACAAATAGTGGTTTTTGTTTGCTTTATTCAAAGTACATTTTATTAAATTTTTGTGGATTTCATGTAATACATCTTAATCACATGTATCATGACTCCTGTATTTGTCTGCTTAAATATAAGAATCCATATTTAGCATATGTGTTTGCCTGGTGACATCTTACAAATATTTAATTTTTTGAGACAAGGTCTCCCTGTGTCCCCAGGTGGTCTGGCACTCATTGTGTAGACTAGGCTAGTATCCATCGCACAGAGATCTGCCTGTTCCTGCCTCCCAAATGCTGGGATTAAAGGTGTGTTCCACCATACCTGGCCTTACAAATATTGATTTTTTTCCCTTGTTTGGAATAATTTCCTTATTCTGTCTGCTCACCTAGTAGGGGATCATTTGGAGAAAGTATTACAATAAATTATGGATTTTAATCACACTAAAATGCTTTTCTAAATGAAATCAAATAATTTTTGAACTCCAGTATTCATTTGTAGAGAAAACAATGCTGTCACAATTTGAAGTTGTATGTCATGCTTTCCTGTTAAATTTTTTTGCAAGAAATTAAGCACAGGGAATATACATTATTTTGAACCTGATTCCAAAATCTGAGGGGGGAGCAAATGAAGACATGAATTGTGAAATTTAGCAAAATCAGCTATCAACTCCAACCAGTGTTTCTCCCTTTATATTCTTTTTCCAACTGAAAATGAAAATGTGAAAGAATACTTAAAATATACATCAAATGTCAGTGTGGTGCAAATATTAGAGCAGACCCTGCTTTGTTAAGGAAATATTTACTGTAATAAATTCTCTCTCTGATTTGTTTCGCCTTGGATACCACTAAAATAAACACGTGCGTACACACACACACACACACACACACACACACACACACACACAGAGTCTTCAGGTTTTCTATTTTCTGTGATTGTGTGGTCCAATCTTTTAGAAACTCCCAGTATATATCCCTGCCCACACTCAGCTAGAGGAATCACAATTTCACAGTTTGGTCCCCGGCCCTGCAAGGCAGGGCAGCTGTCTTAATGAGTTTCTAGCTCAGGACCTGCAGACAGAAGTCTCGAACATTGGCTTCTCAATAGGGAAGCAGAGAAACACTAGAGGAAACAGCAATTAGATCAATATATAATAATAAAACGACTATAGAATTGTTCCCTATACTCGTATGTATGTTACTAAAATAGCGTCCTTCTTTCTTGCCCAAGTAATTTTATTTTTTCAAGAAGACGAGGACACATTTGTACAAGCTGAACTGTAAGAAACAACCCAAGAAATCAAGGTGTAGTACATTATTTATTGAGTATTATTTAGCTGGACTTTTTTTTTTAACTAGAAGAAATGACCAAAGCCGAGAATTTAATCAGCCATAACATTTCTGATGCAAAACCTTTTTATGAATAAGAGTTTGCTGTTACTAAGGAATATGAAAACAAACCACTTTAAAGAATACACAATTATTTACAGGATAATAGGGCATATTGAATTCATGTTTCATTGTATTTTAAAATACCAAGGTCACTGGTTGAACAGAAGAGTCTAAAGTGATTTTAGCATACGGTTCTCCAGATGTCTGGAGACATATGACATCAGATCCTGCACTGTTCTTTACCACCAGACAGGATGACTCATGGGAACATGAGCTGAGCTTAAGGCAGCTAACCCTGGGGAGACATTGCTGCTACTTCCTGCCTTTTTTCCTTCTTTGTCTCTGGGTAGGTTTATTAAGCTTTCTGTCTCTCAGAATGTAATACCCACTATACAGTAAATGTATACCTTAGGTGATCATATTGTACCACACAGATCTGTACAGTTAAGGTAAAAAAGAGATTAAAATGTGAAATGAATACATATCCTAAAAGTCATTGTTCAGATCTGTGATAATGGAAAAATGGAATCTACAGTAATAACAGTAACTTGGATTCAATATTATTAGTGAATATTATTATTATTCTTCCCCCTCTATCTTATAAGTTTTTCTTGGACTACATATGGTGAACATTTCTTAATTGTGCTTTTGTGTTTATCCCCTGAAAGACAGACGTAATTGATTTGGGTACTCTATCCCACTGTGTAGCCAGTCTTTGGCTCTAACTATACATTTGCTAAAACTGATACTGCATTATGAAGTTTTTTGCTTTTGCATTTTGGTAGGCATTACAATTACCAGAACATCTGGCATGTAAGAAAATACACATTCAGTCAAAGACATCTTCACTTTGGTACTTTGATTTTATTGTATTTGATCTCTGTACAGTACTGAAAGAATGCATTACTATTCATTTAATCTTGTGGTTCTGGGGATAGAACACATGGCCTGACACATCCTTAGTGTTTCCTCACTAAACTGTACCCCTAACACGGCCATCAATATTTGAGAAATAATTATCTTTAGAGTGCCAGTACTAAGTGGGCTCATGTTCTTTATGAACAGTTTTATAGCTCTAACCTGATTAGGTTAACATTCATCAGCTTAGTCTCTATTAGTTCCAGAAAGAGATCCTGCCTTGTTTCTTTCCTAGTATACAGTGCTGAAGAAGTCAAAACCAAGTGTGCCATGGGTACTCTGTCCATTATGGAACAGGGAAACTAGTACTGTCTCAAGCTTTTGTCTAGAATCAGGGAAGCAGGCAATGTTCACTTAAAGCCAAAGTTTCCAAGGACTATTTCTTCAAGAAGGAAGTGTGTGTATGTGTGTGGGGTGGGATGGGGTAGGGTTGAAGATAGCTCTGCAGTAGAGCACATCTCTAGCATACTTAGGGACCCAAGCTTGCTCTCCAGCAGTCGGGGTGTGATAGCTGAAAGAAAGGAGAGAGATGGGACAGAGAGTTTAATAATTCCCATAATTTTCTTAAGTTTATTTGTTTGAGAATTGGGAATTCAGTCATTAAATTGATAGTGAACCATTTTCTCTTTGGAAAACAAAAATGCATAGCATTCTTTATCTTGGTCTGATAGGCAGAAATCTCAGGTAGTCCTCAAAATTCACTATCCCCTAGAGTATACAATCTTTATGATCCTCTCCCCTTACCTGTATATAGAATGGATGACAGTTCTGGGGTTAGATTGCACTATGTGACAAAGGTAGAAATAGTTACTGAAGGGACTAAGGTTACAAATCAGCTGACTTTGAGTTAATTTACCCTGTGAGTGCCTGATCAAATCATGAGTGTCATTAAAAGAGACTGAGACCTTTTTTGGTTTAAAGAGTTGATACAGTAGCAATTTTCACATTGCCTTTCTGTAGACAGGGCTACATGTGAGGAACAGCAGGAGGCATCTGGAAGCTGGACAAACACATGATGGCAGTCACCCATAGAGCAGGGACTCAGGTTTATTGATACAAAACACTGAATTCTGCAACTAATCTGCTATCTTGGAAAAAGACCCTAACTCAGACAAGAACACAAAAATAGCTAGAACACTGGTGTCAGGGCCCAAGACTATGATCCTGTTGGCCACTCAGTAGTGTCAGCAACTTCTCTTCCAAAGCACGTTGCTTTGGAACTCTTATATTTTCTTCTTCCTTCAATGCCTGCTTTTTTTTTTCTGTACTAAATGTTTGTTATACAAGGATCTATTTTATAACTTCTCCTCTTTATTTTTGCATTAATATTTCCCCTGAACAACCTGATCTACCCTGTACATTTAAGTTGCCATGTATATATTCTGATAGTCACTCTAATTCCCAATGCTTTCTCTTTGTTTCAAGCACATATGTCCAGTGACTTCTGTTTGAGTGACTAACAGGTACTGTCAGATCATATGTACAAAGCTCATCTCTTGTCCCTTCTAGATTTGTTTTTCCCTACATCTCCCATTTTAGTATTTATCACCATCATCCACGTAATTAGGCCATCTAAGAAACTTGATATCTTATTATCTTCCTGTTTGATTTTCTCAAATTCAGCAATGTTTTAGTGTGAATTTTGTCTGTTCACCCTCAGTTCCCTTAAATGAAGCCACTGGTATTTCAGCATGTTTTACAACGTCCTCCAAACCTGTTTCTGTTTTCAATTCAATCTTTTTCTTTGCGTTGCACCTGACATGATTTTATAATACATATAATATATTATGTCGGTTTTCTGTGGCTTGTAGAAGAGTTCTCTTTGGCTTAGAGTCCAAAGTGATAAGAATCCATTATAGTAGGCGACAAAGCAACAAGGGGCAGGCATAGTGGCAGGAGCAGAAAGCTGAGGCATCTTCACCTGCAAACTTGAAGCAAAGAGAGCGAACTGGAAGTGGTATGAGACTATGATCGCTCAAAGCTTGCCCCAAGTGACATATTTCTTTCAGTTACGGTATACCACATAAAGATTCCATGACTTGGCCAAATAGTGCCAGCAACTGGGGACCAAGTGTTCAAATACTTAAGCCTATGGGGGACATTGTTCATTCAAACTGCCAAACACTTTTCTGCTTGAAAATTTAATGATTCCTTTTCTGGCTAAAATCCCCAACCCCAGCAGGGCATATAAGCTCTGCATAACATAGTATCACCCTACTGCCTGTCTTTTTTTGCTTTTATAACATATATTCCACTCTAACACTTTTTTTTAGTACTCTGCTTAAAACTAACCACAACTCCAAGCTTTGTGTCTCCTAACCTACCTTCTCTTCTGCCAGGGAAGCATTTCTCTTTCTTCATGTTTTCTTAGGTGATCTCATTATTTCTTGCTATCAGATTGAATGTTCCATCTTTGATCAGTCAAATCTTGCTCAGGATTCGGCTTCTCTCCATATACTGTGATCTCATACTGGATTAGAGTTGAGTGGGCTTTCTGTCTTTTTAGCAAAAGCTTTCTTCAGGGTGTGCCTTAATCCTTTCCAGCGATGACACTTCCAGTCCTAACACAGATCTTGAGGGTACATAAATATTTTAGAAATCATTACCATGTCATCAAAACGCACTGATAATGTAAAATGTATTATTCTACTTATGTTGATGAATTCCAGTGATAGATGCCTCATGTAAAATAGAACAGAAATTACTATATATCTAGCACTTCCAAAAGCTGAAATTATATAACCAAATTCAGTTTAGACACATTTTCTAAGGAGTCTTGATTTCTTATCCATTCTGCTTGTGTATCAGCTTAGTTCCTATTTATTTTTAAAATTTGTTTTTTTGATTTTTGTGTGTGTATACCCAGGCATGCCAGGGCATACATGCGGAGGTAAGAGGACATGTAGGAGTTTCTTCTTTTCTTCTACCATGTGACTTCCAAGGATAACACTCAGGTTGTGAGACTTGGTGGAAAGCACTTTATCCTCTGAACCATCTTGATAGTCCCTCTGTCTTTTGACTTACTTGTTATAGTAAGTTCTTCATGGACATTGCATGACCAGGATAAACTTACATACATGTAGGTCAAATACTCATACACTAAAGTAATAAAAAGTAATAAATAAAATATTAAAAGAAAGTGGATAATTGAAACAGTTATCTATATGGTTAAAGTAAAACAAGTGATCATCTTAGGTAAAATGTTTTTATTCTGAATTGAAATAAAAATTTTAATTTCTATGGTTTATAATTTTTCATAAGTTTAGGAAAATATTTTGTTTTCTCAGTCATCAAAAGAGGAAAACCTGGAGTCCGTTTTAAGTGTTTCTTCATCTTTTGCTTATTATTTTACCAAAATTTTCATTTAATTTGTCACCAAATTTTATAGTTTCTATCTCCTCAGTATCCATTTGTATGATTCTCCTTATTTTTTTGCTTCTCAACAAGACATTCCCTCATGATAACTTCTTTCTTCCTTGCTCTCAGAGCAATTTCACTGCTCATCTGCTTCCATGCACTGAAAGAGTCTCTGCGGTTGAGTCAGGAGATGACTCTTTACCTGTGCAATGCCTGTGGAACACGCCTCCCTACCACTTCAGAGCATCATTCCAACTCCTTCATTGTTAAGCCAAAACACAGTACAAGAAACATGATCTCCCTTTTCCAAACTGTAGTTTCTGCAAGGTTATTCTAGATTCCCAGTTTATTTTTCCAGAACCTCACACAAGCATCAGCTTTCCATCCATAAAGCATCTACGTCAGGAAGCAATTCGCCATCTTCTCACCCTGGTAGCCTCATCCCTCTGAGCCATATGAGTCCTCTGTCCTCCTGAACCATATGTGCACTCACTGTTAATACACCTCTGAGCTTACCTCACTAATAATTGTCTCCCAAACTTCAGGTACCAACAGATAATCATTTTGTGAGTACAGTTTCTTATTTATAATTTTAACCTTAACATTGCCCAATTCTACATCTTAGATGCACTATTTTGAATAGAAATGCAATTGTATTTTCATTTGTTGACATACACTAAAAGAAAATATTTATTTTATAAAATGAAACAGAACATTGAAATACATAGAATTATATTTTGGTCTTTGTGAGAAAGGGTCCCCCTAGAGCACCAGCTGGGTTAGAACTTACCAGGTAGACCAGGCTGGCCTCCATCTCACAGAGATCCACATTCCTCTGTCTTCTGAGTGCTGAGATTTAAGGCATGACCCACCACAACTGATGAAATACATCGAAATTTAATAGCTATCAAGTTAAGACCAAATATATTAAAGTGATTTTGTTGCTCCAACTTTTAATTTGTTGGAGCTTCATTTCAGTTAATGTTCTCTTGTAGGCTTCTTTACTTTCAGGTCTCCTCTGTTCTTGTTGCTGATGTCTTTATGGAGACACAGCAATTGTTCTTTTTCTTCCTTGCTATCAAAGAATTCTTCATGTATTTGATTTTCCCTATGGTAAGGAAAGTGATTTAGAATAAACTAAATTTCACTTGAATCCTTACTCTTTTCTGAAAATGTCAAAGTTCTAAATTGCATACCCCTGTACAGGATTTATAAAATCTTGACTTACTTCCAGATTCTGCTTGAGGGAGAAAACGCACCATGTTTCTATTTGAGTTGATTTGAGGAGAACAAAGTACTGCCTGAAAGAATTGCTATTTAGAGTAACAGTTCTTTTCAGAAACATCTCAAGGAACTGAATATGCCAATCTGTAAAGCAGCACACTTCTGAGCTGTGCCAGTGACTGCTATTAGCCTCCCTTCCCTTGGGAACAGAGTGGCACTGTGGATGGATAGTGCCAGGCAGAGTCATAGGAGGTCTGTCCTGACATGCCTATGGGGGCTTCTCAGCAGCTGCTCTTTTCATTGTGGGGAGGAGCTGTTTTCATCAAATACTAACCTGGATACGTTTAATTTTTCCATTTCTAAGAGAAAGCTGCTCAGTTTGGAACATATTCATTTCTGTTGAAATGTTGCTATTGAAAGCTGCATGTAGATTTTTTTTGAGAAGTCATAAGATTTAGACTCTATTTTTACAGGTTTTACACTCTCCTGCACATGTGATATCTAAGCTTCCACTGAAGCATGTAATTACCAAGAATGACTTAACACCTGCCATGTGGTGCCAAGTAATTGCACATGGAAACAAATGTCAAAAAGAGAAGATTGGTAAGCTGAAGATACCAAACTGAAATAACTCAGAGACTCTTGTGCTCTGGCAAGTACTGGCCATTAGTAACAAACAAAGAAATACATTTACAAGGGATGCTTATTTACTCTTTAGGGTGATATGCACCAGAGACATAAAATGGACTGGTTTTGTTTGCAGTGAAGACATGGCTTTACTAAGGATTTAAATATCCCTACGTTACCCAAACTATTTCTTATTTACCATGTCTTGTGGTAATGACTTTAACAATATGCACATACTCTGGATAAATAAATTTTACTTAATCTTGCAACCAAAAAGTTAATCTTACTGTAGCTTATATATAATGAAGACAAGCTCACTGAACTGTGCGTTCATCTTGTAACTTAAACAGTGAACTCATGACACTTTTTTTGTCTTTGACCCCAAATGATGAATGTGTATATAAATGTTTTGTATATCAATAAAGCAACTGATGCAAACAGTAGGTATTTGTTGGAAGCAAAAATAATGATCCCAGTAAGTAGATGAGATTAAAATGACCACATCTGTTTGGGTTCTCTGAAATCTATGTATTAAATTATATGTATTAAGTAGGAATCAGAAGGGACATTATCCTCTGATATAAGGGCCCACTTTTAATTCCCCATTTCATAGTGGATATACTGTGTCAATAAAAGAAGGAGCAGATTGAAGAACATGATTGTTTAGGAGCATGGTTTCAAAGTAATTTGCTAAGAGCCAGCCTATTTTTATTCAGACATAGCTGTAATGTGGGATCACACAATAACACTGTAATGTCCTTTAGTTCATTGTTTCTACTGCTTTATGTTTGATTTGCTCCTTGAATTAGGGCGTCATGTACAGAAGGCAGCACTCAGGATCTTTATCCATGCACAGTTCAAAATGAATTTGCAATTTAGTCATCTGGAATGACTAGGAACCACCTGAAGAGATGACTTAAATGCATATTTCTGGATTTAGCCTCTAGAGAGTTAAACCTAGTAGGCGAGGAATTAAATCTAACAATGTTCAGGGATTTTTTGAACATCAAGATTTAGATTTGCATTAAGTATTTTTGATAATTTATTATCATGATCTACTCATTACTCTTTAATATTTATTTGTTGATGAAACAGGTAGTTTCTGAGTTCTCCCTGTTTTGAAATTATGCACAGATTGACATAGTTATAGTTGTTGAGTTGTTGAATAATTCAAGAAGAAAAAAATTGCTTGATATTCCTCAGGTAGTCATGATCTGTAAGCCTGGCCAGAGATGCATTTTGCTTGAGCCAAATGATCTCAATTAAGATTAAAGTTTCAAGCAAAATCTAGGAGCAATATTCTCTGAATGAACTCTCCATCTAGTGAAATGAATTTGATTATTTTAAGCATGCATCAAGCAGAATAAATTTTATGAAAATAAATTAAATCACATAACCTAATGAATGTATTTCTAGTCACTTAGCAAGATAACTGTTACAAAGATAAATACTAAAAGCCGTATATTTAATTGAAAAAAAAACACACTTATTGCATTAGAAATACATAAAGTTATCCTGTAAAGTCACCAACACCAAGTTACGTCTCATTAATTCTAAGGAGATGCTGTACAAATTTTATGGTAATTTTGACAAATTAAATTTCTTAGTGTTTTAATTTGGATTTTGTAATCTTTCTTGCAGAGTAACCATTTAACCTCAAAAATGCTAGCTTTATAGTAATTAATTGGTATTTAATTCTTATATACCCAGTAAGTTATAATCTCTAGGTGGATTTTTATTTCATTTAAAATAAATGCTCATTTTAATTAAAAATATCTTTTTTTCAGAGTAGTATCAGTGGGAGTTTTTCCCATTGGATAGTGAGCTTGGTCATTCCTCTTAGTCTAATTGAGTTCTTAAGAAAACTCCTTTCCAGGGCAGCAAGGAATTTGAGGTCCATTCCTGCAGAAAGCTTCACTGAAGTTTTGTTTTCTTTTTTGAAACACAAATCCAAGTGACATGCAGTTTCCCTTGTGGATTCTAAAGAGAATAATCATTGTACTTACTACATATGATGAATTAAAAAATATATGAAAGTCAAAGGAAAAATTCTAGTTTTGGTGTACTAGTAAGACAGTTCTGCTACTTACTGAACAGTGAAAATCATACACACTCATTTAATCATGATGTTTTGCACTTTCCTAAATTTTCACAAGGATAAGAATCACGTAGAATACTTATTGAAATACCACTTCCCAAAGCTTTCCCTGGACATTCTGATTTACATGGTTTGAGATGGAGCATTGCTGGGATCCATGGTGTTGTCAATGACCTAAATATGTTCTATCACCAAATATGGCTGAGGATGACCGTCTTCATACTAAGGAAGGAAAAGATAATGAAGAAACATTTGTGTCTAAACAAAAATATAGATACACACTCTCAACTCTGCTTATTCCTTAGAAATCCTTGTTTGTGTGTGTGAATGTGTGGGGGAGGTGGTGTGTATCTGTAGACATGTGCATGTACACCATAGGAAACCTTTGTGTGTCATCACTAAGGATGGTCACCCCCTTTTTAAAAAGAATTTTGTTTTGGTCTGGAAAGATTGCTCCATGGTTAAGAGAAATGGCTGCTCTTTATAATGGACATGGGTTTGATTCTCAGTACCCAAATAGCAGCTAACAACCATCTGTAACTCCAGTTCTCAGGGATCCAGTGCCCTCTTCTGGCCTCTGTGGGCATTGTACATATGTGGTGAATTTACATACATGCAGGTAACATACTGATACACATAAAATTAAACTTAAGAAAAGAATTACTCTTCTTGAGACAAGTTTTTTGACTGACCAAGCAGGTTAGGCTAGCTGACTAGCAAGCCCCAGGGATCTGCTCATATCTACCTCCCCAGCACCTGGATTCCAAGTGCTTATCACCATGTCTGGCATTTTTTGTGTGGGTTCTGGAGATTTAACTCAGGTCCTCATACATGAAAGGTAAGCACTTTATTGACTAAATTATCTCTCTAGCCCAGGAATCCTCTTTTAAAACTCCTAATGGTCACAGTACTCCTAGGTCAATCAAGTCATAATCTCTAATGTCAGAGTGAAGCACTAAAAAACACTACACAGAAGGTGGTAATAGTCATGCTCTGTTACAAGTATTGAACTATAAGTAATTCATTGCTTATCATGAATTTCAACCACTAGTGTTTCTAATTGGTAGATCTAGAGTAGAGTCCAACAGTTATGTTTCTAGTAAGTTTTAGGTAGATTTGATGCTTCAGACTCAGAGAACATATTTTTAGTATTTTATTTTTAATTTTTATTTTAAATATCTGTGTGTGTTGCCTCCATGTATGTAAGTGCTCCAGTGTTGTGCAACGCCCACAGAGGTCAGAAGAGAGTGTTGAATTTCCCTGGAACCAGAGTCACAGAAGGTTGTGGCTGCTGGGAATCGAACCTGAGCCCTCTGCAAAAGCAGCCACTTGCTCTTAGGCACTGAGCCATTTCTTCAGCCCCAGAACACATGCTGAGGGTGAATGTTCTATAGGAAGGTAAAGGTGAAATACATTAACTGAATATAGTAGGACCATTATCTTAGTTATTCTTCTGTTGTTGTGACAATACACCATGCCCAAGGGAACTTAGAAAAAGGAAGAGTTTGCTTGAACTTATGGTTCCTGGGGATCAGAGTCCATCATGGTTGGGAGGAATGGTGGCAGAGGTGGTCAGAGTAGAAGGAGGAAAACACATCTTCAAGCAGGCATAGGAAGCAGAGAGCTACTACGGAAATATGGTAAGGCTTAAGAACACTCTAAAGCTGCCCCCAATGACGTGCTTCCTCCAGCAAGGCCAGGCCTTCTAAGACCTCCAAAAACAGCATCACTAACTGGGGACAAAAATGTACAAATACTTGAAGCCTCTGGGGACATTCTCATTCAAACCACCACAACCATATTGGACTGAGTTTAGGACTAGATAAGCTGTTTACTCGTATACATCCGGAAAGGGTGAAAAGGTTACATAAACGTAGATAACTCTGATAGACTGCCTATGGTGTGTTAAGATATTTCTATACATATTGTATACATTTTTTAATCCTTACAATAATCTTATATGATAGATGTGCTATTATTACTTTCATTTTATAAGTATTCAAATTAAGGCAAAGAGAGGTTAACAATCTTGTTTGTAGTAATATAGTTAGTAAATTATAGACTTGGAATGGAAAATTGGACTGCAGTTAGCTTTTCTTTAGAGTTGTGATAGTTAATCTTGGTTGTCAGCTTGACTGGATCTGGAATCAACTAAAGCTCTAGCCACTGGGCACACCTGTGAGAGATTTTCTTGGTCAGATTATTTGAAGTGGAAAGACTTACCCCAAATGTAGACAGCATCTTCTGGTATCTGCCCAGAAGAAAGGATATGACAGAAGTAACCTAAGCATGCTTTCCTGCACTTTTGCTGGCAAGGTTTTGTATCCTGTTACTGCTGCATTCAGTATTTACTGATATTAAAACCATCTTCTTTGGGCTTTGAATGTAGACTGAAGACCAGTAACTCTCCAGGATTACTCCATGTCTTCAGTGTCAGTTTGGGACATTGCTGAGATATCCAGCCTTATGTACTATGTAGCAAATGGATTCTGTCCCTCTGTAATGTGAGACAGTCATTGTTGGACTACCATGGTCATATTGCATAAGCCAATCTAATAAATCCTCTTCATATATATATATATATATATATATATGATAGAAGCTCATTCTATCACTTCTGTTCCTTTGAAGACTCTGACTAATATCAGAGTTTAGGCAGCTTCCTAGTATTATACTATTGGAGGTAAAGATGGATAAGATTCATTCCAACCATTACTGCACTTAGAATATAGTTGTTTTATGTCTTTTGGCATATGTATAGGAAAATTCTAGAAAAATATGTTAAAGAAATAAATACTGATAAGAACTGAAAATGGAAATGGAAGACTAAAGGTGTCCTGATCTAGAAACAACCTGATGCATATTAAGAGATGACCAATTAAAGAGTTAAAAATACTGTAGTTAAGCTGTGCCTGAAAGAGTGTGGCAGTAAGTAGGTGGAGCATACTGTGAATAAGTATGAGAAGCATATCCCATAACTGCAGAGATAGTGTAGCATGTAGAATTGACATTCCAGAGCTGAAACTACACTGGAGAACACTGAGGTCAAAACTGCAGTTTCAATTCATCATTTAGAATAACATCTAGGGTTTATTAATTTCTTTTATTAAATCATCAAGTTTTCATTGAACACGTGCTATGCATCCAGACACTCAAGATTTGGCAATAAACAAATGTTACTGTTGGAACTGTGCTTATGTTCCAGTGAGGGAATTGAGAGTAAGTACATACACAGTAAGTCAGATACTGGTATATTTTCTGGGAAAATAAAGTAGGATAATGGGGATCAAACACATGGAAACAGTGGAAAATGTGGTGTGAAAAACATTTTGTTCATGTGAACTAGTCTAGGATGCCCTTGTTAAGTTGATATTTGAACAAAAGTTTGAAATAAATAAAATGTGAAGAGAAAAATAATATAAAGCCTTTGTCAGAACCTAGAGTAAGCTATCTTGTCCCATAAAATGAAACTCAAAACTCAAAACAGACAAAACCCAGCATAGAGCTGGAGCAATGGGCAGGAAGTCCCAACCTTAGCTGAGAAACTTTTGGCAGCTGATCACTGCTGGGTGAGAGTGAGTTTATCTTTTTTAAGCAAGTGATGCTAGGCAGGCTGACCAGGCTGCAGTGGATGAACTCACACCAAGGTGCATCTGGGCACACAAATTTGATAGGCCTTAATGTATATAGCAGAGCATGTGCAGTCCTGTGAGCAGGCTGGGGAGGGGCAGGTAACGGAGGGGTTTAAATATGGTTAAGATATATTATATGAAATGTACAAAGTTTTAGTAAGAAATACACATTGAATGAAATGAAATTCAAGTGCTCATGTCATGTATCGACACTGACACTTTCTCCTTGCACCTGACCAACAGGAAAGAACACACTTGAACATGGGTATAGAACAGGGCCTACAACTACAGTGGGGAAATGGGCAACACATTCTTGCTAATGTAGTTTGCTATGCACAGTAAAGAAATGTCCACTGCAATTGATCTTTATCTACATGTTTGTATATCTTTTATTTCAGGCTTTGCTTATCTTACAAAAGGAAATACGCACATAATATGACTTGTGAACAGAAAAATTCTATATCTATTTGACTGACTAAGATTTGTTTCTTTTGGTCAACAAAGACATTTCATTACTGTTGATATATGTAAATAAAAATACATAACATTCCATGTCCTTATCACATTCTTCATGAATCTCAGTTTGGTTCCTGTTGAAAACTGAATTGCGAAGTTAAAATATTTCTGATTTACAACAGATATGGGAAGCAAATTTTTATGTTGTTTCTGTTTTTGAGGCAGAGTCTCATTACACAGCCCAGGATGTCCTGGAATTTGTGATTGTCCTGTTTTAGCTTCCCTAGTATGTGGAGTTTAGGTGTATGTCACCACTCCTGGCTAGAAATGATTTTGGATGCCTAGTTTAGGCAAATAAATATATTAATATAAAAGAAAGTAAAGTAGAAATGCTAAAATTTTTCCTTTGTTTGATCAGCTGGTTTGGGGTCAAGATAAAATTGTTACCTACCAGTAGAGGAATTCGTTGCACATGATTTGATGCTAGCCATTAGCTTTAGGTATACTGCTTAAGCTTCTTTGAGGGTGGGTCATAGCTTCATGCTATAAAACCCAATTAGGGCGCAGTCTCTTCGTTAGTTGTAAAACCAAACTGTAATCTTTTACCTGAAATACTAAGGATATCATCCTGGGAACAGAGTGTAGGAGAGAGACTGGCAATGTGATGCTACTGTTTGCTAGATGAGTCAAGTCAGAGAACTGTGCCCCCTGTGGGAGGAAGTGGCTAAAACAGGTCTTAAATGGAAGGGTGAGAATAGGATCAAACGGAAGGGCATCCAGAAAAGGATGTGATTATACCATTCTTAGGGGAGATTCAAACCAGGAAAATATTACTCTCCTCAGATCTTGTAATGACTAATGGCTGAGGCTGGAAGTAGCTTCTTGAATTTCTTTGTGCTGAGACCAAAATCCAGTACCTGCTGGGTTTGGTCTTCCTAAAAACCTTATTTCATAATTTACATAAAAGAAATGATGCAATTCTCTCTGTTGAATCAACTTACTTGAAACGATTTGGAACTATAGCTTGACTCACATGTGGAATTCTCTGTTTACCACTCTGCGTTTTCTCAAAACACTACAATATATTGTAAAGGGAGAAAATTATCCAGATCTAAATATATTTTAAATGAAGAGAATCATGCAGGTTAAATACTCTGAACACAATGAAATTAAGTTAGAAATGAATATAAATAAAATAACCAGGAAATCCCCAAATATTTTGAAGTGATATCAGTGCCAAGAACATGTGTGGTGTGTTAGTCACTATCGATGTCAAGTGCCAGAAGCTCTGAGGAATTATCGAAACATTTCATAACTAGGCCAGGCTGTAATATGGAGCTCAATAACCATAATAAAGACAACCTGCTAACTCCTGTTTCTGGCAGGATTTGAGTAAATGTACCATACTTGCCTTCTACCATAAGCAAGGAGGAAACCAGACACAATATGTGGAGCAGGTGTTTCAGATGTAGAACAGAAGGCAACAGAGCACTGTGATCCAAGTGAAGAAGAAAAACAAGCAAGAGGAGGCTTGTGATTTTCTTGTCTTTCTGCTTGGAGTCACTTTCTGGAAAGCATCCACTTCATGTGGGGTAGGGGAATTTGGACCCAAGCAGAATGCAGTGTGCTTGTTGAATTCCAGGTATTCTTTGTGATGAACTTCATTCTCCCAAAGAACTGGAAAGGATGGAGCTGAGAAATCTAAGAGGAGATTAATTTTAAGTATTAAATATTATACATTTTTTCTGTATTTACAAATTTTGAAGTCACAGGGAAAATCTAAAGCTGTCAAATTATTTCTCTTGACTATTTCTCATAGTAGCCACCTTTCCTCCTTCTGTATCTAGTCAATATTGATTTAGAGCTATGTTTCACATATATGGACTTGAGATCTGTATTAAAGGCATATTTCCTTTTGTATTTGCTTCCTCTCCTTGATATCAAGTCATGAAATAAATCTGAGATGATTGTCACATTTTCTGTTTGAGATTTTACCAACACTGGTATTGGTAAATTCCTGGTGAAATAAGTTTATGACGGCAAATGCCCTAAAGAGATTTGATCATTGATATTTTTGCTGTTATTACCCGTCATCGTTATTATCATCATTGTCAATGCTTGTTCTACTTAAGAGAAAACATTAATTCCATTACCTCTCTTTTCTCTTTACTCCTGGCTAGAGCTTTCCAATATACACTGTCGTTACATGGTATTGAGTTGCATTTTACACACTCTCAAACCTGACCTCTTATTCCCATGTGACTCCTATCTCCACATTCCAAAGACAATTTTATTAATCATAATTTGAGAGTGTCTATTCTACTGACTCCATTGTTTATTTATCATTTGCTTCTGAACATAAATACAAAATACTGGTATAATTTATTAGATCCTTTGAAAGTCGAATACTACTAAAACCATGAATCTTCCCACAAATCATGTTCATATGCAATACATCTATAATTGCATGATGTCACAGGTGGCACATAGATCCTCTGAAGACAATTCTGGACTCTTTCTGGTCATGCATTGAGGACTTTCTTGATAGATAATATAAGTCAGAGAGATATGATATTTGAGTAAAATCAAAATAAAAAGCAAATCTAAAACTATAATTGTAATTACTGGGCACTGTTGTATAGGTTGTAGTTGTTCCTTAATGTGTAAATGGAATCATGTGGGCATGCTGGAATGGGAGCAGCATGATTTGTGATTAGAGGTTTTCCACTTATAACTGGAAGTGGCCTTATTGGCAATAAGTAAAATACACTTTGGTTGCCTTGATAATTATGTGGTGTTATTTTCTGCTGTAGATAAATTGATGGTTTGAAAGAAGAGTGATCAAGGAAAAGTTCATGCAGTGTGGTTTCACTACTCATTTTTCTCTACTAATGTCTTGTGAATACTGGCTTTAACACTGAATCTTCAGAGTATATATAAAACCCTAAGACAAAAGAGAAATATTTTAACTGAACCAATTATTATATTTCCATAATATACACATATTATCTCTATTGAGCATAATTTAAAGCCTACATAATATAAATTCTTTAAAGGTCATTAATTAGAGAAATATTTCAAAATGTAGTGATAGTAGTTTTTTAAAAGTGAGTTTCATAGTTTATGAATTGACAATGTCTTGAGTTTGATTTTATAGATCAGTTTTCCTTATGTATATATTTTGAGAAATTATCAGATGCAAATATATTATTAAGAACTAGAGAGATGGCTAGAGAGATGGCTCAGTGGTTAAGAACACTGGCTACTCTTGCAGAGGATCTGGATTCAGTTCCCAGAACCCATATGGCAGCTAACAACCATCTGTAACTTCAGTTCCAGGTGATTCAACAGCCTCTGCCCTCATCTGACCTCCTTGGGCATTACATGACATGGGTACATTTATGTACATGCTGACAACACACTCAATACATATAAAATAAGAAAAAAATTAAAAGAATATGCATAAGAAGGCATAGAAAGCTGCCACTGTTCTTTTATTTCAACATTGAATTTCTTCTTGGTACATTGCATTGATTCCCTGCCTTGTGTGCTACTTTTATTTCTATTTAAGTATGAAAGAAATTTGATACACACGTCATGATTGTTTAGTTTTCATTGAACATTTAAGAATTTACATAATTACTGGTTAAGATGGAAACTGCTTGCAGAGTAAAAGAGCAAGTGATTTTTTTTGTATGAGTCTGTGCTATCACAATGGTTAATATTATCTGCAGAATTTTTCCTAATGTAACTTTTGCTATTTCTGTGAAATATCGCCAATCAAATTTGTGTGTGGCAGACAGATCTGAGAACCCACATGCTCATCAATAATCTCCGAATGCCTAAAAGTGCTGTGACTTGAAACCTCTGTGGAAATGTGAACTGCATGTTTCCCTTGTGGACTGGAGTGATAGTGAAAACTGAAAATTATGGTGCTAGCTGCCTTTGCTGAGTACATATTCTCCTCAGTCACAATGTTGTGCCATTTTCTATTTTTGTATGAACTTATAACAAGGTTTAATACATCTCAAAACTCAATGTATATTAACTATTTTAATTAACATTGTAAGAACCTTTGACAAAACTGCATCTGTTTTTGCTGACTTACAAATCGTGAAGTAATAGCTTTCATGGGTTTAGTGGTAATTTATGGTTTATTGGAGCTAATTGTTGAGAAACTTCAACTCACCTTCCTGGATTGAGAATATTTCTCTGGTATCTTCAATAATTGTGTATGTTTCATGTTCATCATATTACATGTTGTAAATATCAGCTTTCCCATGTACACTGTCATTATAAGGTGTGGAGTTCGAGTTCATTTTACGAGCTCTTAAAGCCTGACCTTCTATTCCCATGTGACTCCTATCTCCACACTCCAAAGACAATTTTATCAGTCATAATTTGAGAGTGTCTGTTCTCCTGTCTCCACTGTTTATTTATCATTTGCTTCTGAACATAAATACAAAATACTGGTATAATTCATTAGGTCTTTTGAAAGTCAAATACTATTAAAACCATGAATCTTCCCACAAATCATGTCCATATGCAATACATCTACATTTTATAATTTTTATTTTTTAAATTTTTGTCGAATTTTATGCAACATATCTTTATCATATACAGACCTCCTACCCTCTCTGCACCCATCCTTATTACCCTCAAAACCTGATTTCATGTCTTCAATTATTATTTTTTTAAAGGCCATCAAGTCTAATTTATGTCCCCAATGCCTACAGCCTGGTCAACCTAGCCAGCATC
This sequence comes from Eospalax fontanierii, assembly GCA_035773235.1. Taxonomy (NCBI): domain Eukaryota; kingdom Metazoa; phylum Chordata; class Mammalia; order Rodentia; family Spalacidae; genus Eospalax; species Eospalax fontanierii. The sequence continues at coordinate 38,212,654 of CM069534.1, forward strand.
ATCCCCTCAAAGAAAATTAACTCTCCATCTCCCAGCAGCTCTCATTGTCAATAGTTCCTCAGCTAGGACGGGAATTCTTACCCCACCCTCAGACTGGAATACTTCTGGCTTAAGGTTACACAGGTCTTGTGCATGCTGTCACAATTGCTATGGATTCACAAGTAGCTGCCCCGCTGTTTGAAAAACATTCTTTCCTTGTAGTCATCCACTACTTCTGGTTCTTACCATCTTTTGGCTCCATGTTCTGTAATAATCACTGATCCTTGGGAGGCAAGTGTTTGATAAAGGTGTCCCATTCAGGACTAAGCACTTTGTAACTTCTTATTCTCTGCACATTGACCAGTTGTGGATCTCTATGTTAATCATGATTTGCTCCAAGAAAATACTTCTCTGGTGAGAGTTGAGACATGCAATAATCTATTGGCATTAGGAGTTGGTTCAATACTGTGTCCATTTAGCAGAATAATAGTAGTAGGATCTCCCCTCTGACCTCTGTGACCTGACTAGCCACAATTTCCTAGACCTGATATCAGTGCCAGGTATTGGCTTCATCTTGTGACGTCAACCTTAAAGCTAATAAAAGTAGTTGGTTACTCACATAACATTTGTTCCACTGTTGCACCAGTGGGCGTGTCTTGCAAGGCCAGTCATTTTTGTAACTTGCAGGGTTCACAGCTGGGCAAGGTTGATGATTACTTTTCTCTTCTTGTAGCATGCATAGCACCTTTCAGCACTAGGAAAGCTAGTCAGTGGGGATAAATTTCTGAGTTCAGTACCAGCCTGATGTTTCCTTTTTGGTTCTGTGGTGACAGTGCCTTAACAATAGGGTCTTACCACCAAGTTCTGGCATATAACTGAGAGCAAGGGCAATAACCAGTACTTTTTGAGGGTCCATGGGACCCTTGGTCAACATATTCAAAAGAAGGAGTCCATTCCTGTCACTGGGCTTTTACTTTGCTATCTGATGGTGTCTGATAAGACCATTGTCCCCATATAAAGAGTGAAGAAACCCAGACCCAAAAAGACAAACTTCACATGATTTCTCTCATAAGTGGATGTTAGTTTTGAATATTTAGATATATGTATTTTAGTTGAAAAACCAATAGAGGTCAGGAAACTAGTAAGGGGCTATATGGGATGGAGGCTTTGTGGGAGGGCAGATAGAATACAGGACATAAAGGGGGCCACATAAGTAATAGAGTAATCACAGTTCAGTGGGGTGGGCGATGGGAGAGGAGGACAGAAGGAGACTGGAGAGGGTTAACTAGCACTGTAGACCTTTTAAAAAGTATAGACAGTATAGAACAGTCTTAATGTATGCACATTTATAACACAAAAAGTTTAAATAAACTTTACTTAAAATTGTTAAAAGTTATGTGCATATGTGTGTCTGTATAGAGGTATCTACTCACAGAGGCCAAAAGAAGACATTGTGTTGTCCCCTGGAGCTGGAGTTACCAGTGGTTATCAGCTGCCTAACATGGGTGCTGGGACCTTCACTAGGGTCCTCTGGAAGTACGGCAAGCACTCTTCAGTGGTAAGCCATCCCTCCAGTCCTAGATTTTTTTGACATAAAAATGATACTTGACTAATAACTAGGGCAGGGCTCATGATCCTCCTCACTGTCTGCATCTGGGATGAAGAATGAGGATGCCTTTTTCTTTACTCTCCCCTGGCTCTCTCCTTGATGAGATGTGTGATCTCATGTGCGATGAGATGAGATCTCCTTGATGTGCACCTCCATGGTATCTCTCCATCAGTGCTTTTGGGACTCATTTCTCAGCAGGGCCTCTGTAATTTAGTTGGCTCTCTGGTTTACTAAGAAACTGTGGATTATACATGGGGAAGGTATAGTGTCTTTATGAGTAGCAAACGATGATGGGGACATTTGTCTTTGCCAAGTCCTTTTGCAGTCTTTATTTTGGTTACTCTCAGCTTTCGTCTATATATTTTTGCTGGAAAAGAATTAGTAATGACTTTAACCTTGGGAGACTCTCAGTCAACCAGCCATAAGCCTGAGACCTTGGTGTAAAGTTCTGCTTTTCTGTCAGCATGGAGTTCTAGTAACAGCAACTATGGCTACAACTTGCAGCTGATATTTTATTTCTACTTTAGATATATTCTAGAATACATACATGCATGCAAAAAATGTCTAGGTAGTTTTTTCTTGCATTTATGAACTTTTCTGAGTAGACTTTGTTGTATCACAAAATTAAGCATGTTATATTGTCAATTGCCCTAAAGTCCTATTTAAAATATTTTAGCATTTCCTTTAATAAATATTACATAATTATGAGTTAAAATCATATCTCATATGATTTTTCTCATATCTTAAAAGACTCACTTTGTTACCGTATTTGTATTTATTTATTTTGTGTGCATGACGCCTGTGTGTATGGGGCCATTCCATAGCATGTGTATGGAGGCCAGAGGACAACTTGCTGGGTAAGTTCTGCTCCCACCATGTGGGCTCTGGTCATGGAACTTAAGTCCTCTAGCTTGACAGCTGACTCCTTTAACTGCTGAGCCATCTTGCCAGCCCTCTCAGATCTTTTCTAATACCTAAATATATAGAGCAGAAGGAAGTATGACTTTAAAAATATATTTATTATATTTGTTTAAAAATTAAAATTTGAAAACAAGAGTTAGAAGGCTATAAGAACTTTGTTAATATTGATTATTAAAAATAAAACTAGATCCTTTATTTCAGTTGACAGCTTTTTAATGTGATGCTGTCTCCAAGCTCTGTGAGTGCCTTACTGTGTAACATGAGTTGTTGTCGGTGACTTCACATTAATAGCTAACAAAATTACCATTCAGTTTTCTGTTACAACTGTGAAATCAATGACGAAAAGTACAAAAGCAAATAATTTCTCACAGTAATATACTGTGTGAATCTTTTGAAAATGAAGACTCCATTCAGATCTGATTATACAGAATGTATATTAACATTGCAGCAACAATAAAAATGCATTGTTTGTAGAAAATTGTTGTTAAATTAAATTGTTTTGACTAGTGTAAATCAGTTTTATTAAACTACAACCCCATCCCTCTTTACTGAAATCATATCAGCGATAATGGAAGGGAAGAATGGCAAGCTACATCAGAGGCACCAACACCAGGAAGGTCAAGAGACCAACCTTGGGTTAATATGAGAGCCCTTCATAACTTAATAGACTTGAGAAAAACACGCAAGTCACCTGGTGATCCTAACTGTGATGGAAACCATCCACGGAAGGGGCATTATTGTAAATCTTTGTCTATATGACAGATTTACATCTCCTTACCTCCATAAAATTCACCGTTAATGGCACAACACCTATTAGGCTGAGATATTTCTAGTTGTAGTACGTCATGATATTTTCCTGTACAGTTTACATTATTCTTGGCATTTCACTGCCTGTCTCATGAGATGACCAAGAAGGAAAATATAGTAACTTGCACTACTTCTCAAGGACAAAGTGCCAGGTCTTACCACGGGATATGCTTAGAAACTGAAAAGCAAAGATTGAGAATAATAAGGTTGAAAAATATGATAGATGAGAAATCTGAGGATCAGGGTGAAAATAGTTTGTTTCTTGGAATAAAATTTTAACACATTATCAAACTCATCAAATCCCAAGGTTTAAAAATGTTTCTCAGAAAGTCAAAGAACATTTATTAAAGGCTCATTCTCAAGACTGGGGATGTGCAGGGGTGGAAATCTTTGACATAATTCCAACCCTAAAGTTTGCCCTTCCTCGGGTGCTTCTATGGGGAAACTCTGGGTTCTCAAAAACATTTACGCAGACCTACTGCAACATCTTGTGAAAACCTGAGCCGAGTGGGCTTTGTGTAACAGAGATGATTAAAATGGCCAGGGGACCCCCTGAGCTTTGTCAGCAGGTGGAAAGGACAACAATTTCAAGTCTTACTCTGCAAGTTTTATGTGTTCTCCATTAAGAGAAACAAAACAACAGTTACAAACAAGTATTAAACTTCTGAGTTACTCTTATGAAGTTTTTAACCTTATTGTAGGATAGAACATTCTACAAAAGTTAGCTCATTTTATGTCGACTTGAAAGAAATTCTAAAAACGATTGCTTCATTTTAGACCTGAAAGTACTAATCACATAGGTCAGAGCTGCCAAAAGACTAACATAAGGTCATACTGCTCTCTGATGGTAGAATAAGTAGGTAGGTAAGTCCCAACTAGACTTCAGAAGCTGATGTTTTCTTTTATTGCAAAGAAACTTCCCTGAGTCCAGACAAGATACAAGCCATAGTTTCTTCTCATGGAACTGGCTTTGGAGAACAGAGTATAAAATGTCACTCCTTAACCTTCGCTTCTTTTTGCTTTGGCCAAAGAGAAGCACAGAAGGTGAATTCTTGAAGTTTCACGCACATTTTTAGAAAGAGAAGTTGTACTTCTTTTGTAAGTAATACATATTGCTGTGTGGTTCACTTCTTTACTTCCTGCAACATCCTTTTCATTTTATATTAGCAATAAAGGGCTCTGTGGAAAAGTCTCATGTGCAGCAATATGGTCATTACACAACGCTTTGGATATATGGTGTTTATTGGTGCTACAAACCATTGGAAATAGCCATATAGATCTTTTGGAAGAGCTCCATTATAATGGCTAGTAATGGTTTCCCATAATAGGAGCTCGGAAAACATTTGTTATTTGATACACTTCTTTTGCAGATTTGTGTTGCATTGTGTTACGTGTGTGTGTGTGTGTGTGTGTGTGTGTGTGTGTGTGTGTACCTATATCTTAGATATCTAGCCTGGAACATGAGTAGTCTGAAAAAATTAATACACCTAAGTGCTGAATCCACATCATTTATTTATAGGTTTTTACATAAAAGGATTTTCTTAAGGCTGTCTTGCAGTTTTACTACCACTACAGAGCAGAGCAGGAAAGTTCTTATAATCATAACAATTAGCAAGCAGTGCTTCCTTCTGATTTACAGGAAAAGTACAAGAGCATTCAGAGTAAATTGTTGACTTCTCAGATCCCAATTCAGTCATATTAAATCCCATCTCCAGAGACTTCAGCTTTGGTAGAGAGAACATTGTCTGTATGTCTTTCAAAGGCATATATTGAAGTCCATCTCCCAATGTAACCGTCTTTGGAGATAATACCTTAATGGAAAGAAACAACGTTAAATGGGACCATCAGCATGGGACCTCTTCCCATTGTATAAGTGTCCTTATAAAAGGAGATATCATTGAACTGTCTCTTATCATGTGAGGATGACCAGAATGTAGCCATCTACAAACCAGGAAATGCAACACCTTAATCTTGAACTATCCTGACTCCAGAACTGTGAAAAAATTCTACAGCTTAAGCCACAGTCCAGATTGATGGTGTTAATTTTATAGCACTCATAACTGATACAGTTATCCTTTAAATTAAAAATGGGAATGAAAAAAGTCATTTCAAATTCCCCTCTGTTAAGCAAAACTATGATCAGATAAATTTGTTATGCTTCTTTGTTAAACTGTCTTTGTGACAGGCCTATGACCCTAATGACCTTTTGAGAAGGAGGCATCATGACTTTCTGCATTTGCAGTATCATCTTTAGAGTCCCATCATTCTTAAAGTTGGTTCCATTCCCAGCCCCCAGTGAGACTGCACATGGTATTATATTTAAAGCTTTTAAAATTGCAGTTATGCTTTCTTTTTTTTTATATCCATCTTTTTGGTTCCTAGCTTATCCACTTCATACTATCTTACGAGATCCAAATATTCATGGGAAATAAGATATAACACACACACGCATGCATACACACATGCACTTTCAGGAAGAGATGTATTATAATCATTTCTGTGAGCTCAGGTCCATGGTAGAGCAATTGAAATAGGTTAGAAGTTTAGCATTCAGTTATTTAGGAGCCTAGGATATCACGTGAGTTCAGTTATCATCTCTAAGATTTGTATAAGTTTTGCCTCTTGGTCAAACGCAGCACTCCAGAAAGCTTCAGGAACAGCCACTGCTTCACAGACAATTCTTCAGAGACAGAAATGTTGAGTTTTTCCAAGATGAAGAATTGTGTTTTCATAGCAGAAAATACTAATTGAAGTTGGAAATATGTTGGAAAATGTCATTTCCTTTGCAACCCAAACAAATTAAAAGAAAGGGAAATATCATTTAAAATTCATAGCTTGTGAAAATTTGAGACTTGAAGAAATTTGGCAAAACCTAAAATATTGCTTGGCATTTATGAGATAAGTATTTTAGGAGTCTGAATTAAACTTGTGGATAGATATATACTGAGAATGTGTTAATTCGGTACTGTGTCTGTTTCTTGCTGTGATTACTGTCCTATGAACTAAGCATTTGTCCCATATATGACCTCAGGAAGCTGTGTCAAGCAAATGACAGATTCACGTGTTTGTGTGTGTGTGTGTGTGTATGTGTGTGTGTGTGTGTATAGAGAGAGAGATTTTCCAAAAGGTCAGAAAATTGAGTAATGATAAATTCACAAATTATACTGGGTTCAACATTTCCAACTTACCAAGTAGTCCCAATTTACCTTGATAGTTGGCTGTTGGAAAAACACAGGTTCTTTGATTCAAATTTGATTACTAGAATTAAGTATCAGATCATACATCACATACCACATATATGCATATGTATCTAGGTTACACAATGGCTATAGAAGGACCAAAGAGGCTTCAGTAGAATTCATAGTTAAAAGAGACCTTATAGAGGTAGGCAGAAAGCTGGCAGAGCTACATATACTTTAAAATCATAATCATATGCCTGGAATGCAACACAAACATATGCTTATAGAACTAAATATGGAAGACCAAAATTGACTTGTAAGATTGATTTCAATGTTACTATTATGCTGCACAACCTCCTAGTTGACGGACAAGAAGCAGGTGCCATGGAAGTTAAAATGCAGAAAGACCATTAAAAATCTCTTTTTCCATTCTGTAGATGACACATAGTTTTCTAAATTATTAATTAATTAATTAATTAATTAATTTAATGTGTATGAAATTTTGCTTTCATGTATGTAATTACATTTGTGTCATGCACGGACCATGGAGGCCAGAAGAAGGTGTTAGATTCCCTGGAATTGGAGTTATAGTTAGTTGTTGTTAGCTGTCATGTAGGTACTGGGAACTGAACCCAGGTTCTCTACCAGAGTAACTACTGCTCTTGAATGTTGAGTCATCTCTCTGGTCCCAACACCTAGGTTTTAATGTTATATATGGTCACCTGTTGTCACTGTTATATTTAGTTATATGTTTCTCTTTTATGAGTTGCATCACTAGACTTTGATAGTGTCTCAAATTTTACATGAGTCCAGGTAGAAAGCAAGATGCAGAAGCATCACAGATGGCAGTATTTGGAGAAACATTATGGAGATAGAAAGCATTACTGATATTGTACATGTCCACATTTGCAGCCAAAATTATACATTCACACCATTTTTAATAGTGACATTTTAAGCTCTGAAGTTGTGAAGAATCTTAAATTACTATGGTTCCTGAAAATTTCTTTCTTGTGTATTTACAAAATAAAATGTGGAACATCTATTACAATACTTGCAATTCCTTCTTCTCTAAAAGAGGACTGGCAGTGGGTACTACTGTGATATGTTGGCTAAATGGAGGCCATTGTTCAGCTCTATGATTTGGTATTTGCTCAAGAATGTAAAAGTGGAGGTTAAAAGGTAAGCTACTTCTTATTATTGTTTAGGGGAAAAAGCATGAGATTTAAAACTCTTTTTGGACCAGGTATGGTGGCATATGCCTTTAATTCTAGTACTCGGGAGGTAGAGACAGTTGGATCTCTGTGAGTTCAAGGTCAGCACTGTGTACATAGTGAGTTTCAGTCCATCTGGGGCTACATGGAAATCCTGTCTTAAAAAGACGAAAGAAAGAAAGAAAGAAAGAAAGAAAGAAAGAAAGAAAGAAAGAAAGAAAGAAACTTTTTGGAATGGAATAATTCCTAGAACACGGTGGAAAGAACTATTTCTGAAATTAACAAATGAATAAATACTTATTAAATGAATTTATATGTATATGAAAAGTATGAATGTATATATATATATACATATATATGTAGCGATTACTGAGCAATCTCAAAATAAAAGACATAGAATGTATTAATCTAGCCTGTGTTCTATAAAAATAACACAGACCCGATGGTTTATATATAAAAGAAATCTACTTTGTCACAGTTCTAAGTGACAAAAGTCCAAGATAGCTGTGCCATTGGGGCTGGTTTCCCATGTAGTTTTTCCTCCATGTGTTTTCACATGGCTGTCTCTTTGGATCTGAGGGAGAGTAATCTCCTCTGATGTGTCTTTCTCTTCTTATGCCCCTTTCAGGCTAGGATCCCATTCTACAACACTTATCTGCCCTCTTCAAGGCATTTTCTTCACATTCAGGTACCGTGTGGATTAGGACTTCAACATAGGCATTTGAGGAGGGATGCAATTCAGTCGAGAGAAAACAGAACATTGAGATCATAAGGAATGAGACCTGTACCATTTGTGCAACTCTTGTATAGTAATCACTTTAAATATCTTCAAGTGGGGCTGGAGAGACAGCTCAGTGGTTAAGAGCACTGGTGATTTTACAGAGAACTCGGGCTTGGTTTCCAGCATGCACATGGCAGCTAACAATCGCCCATAATTCCAGTGCCAGGGAATCCATCTCCTTCTTCTGATCGCCATGGACATTGAACAACATGGGAGCACTTACATTATGCAGGCAATACACTCATACACAGAAAATAACAATAAGAAATAAAATAGTTTTAAAAATATTCACATGTCTTAACTTTGGCAATTAGTATTAAAACTACAAAAATCTCACCCAACAGCTGCAGAGGGAAGATTTGAGAAATGCTAATTTGTTCAATGTAGCTGTGTTCTGACTTTTCAAATCTCTTTTCTTTAAATTCCTTCATAATATTTCCTAACCTACAGTAAACAAGCCCAAACCACTTTCACCTAAGTACAACATTTGTTAAATAGAACTCATTTCATAGTCTGTTTCAGTTCACTTGAAAGGGGTTGTTTCAAAGAAGAGGAACTGGGTAACTGTGGATTTTGTATTCCCAGCTATTTAGTCATATTTATTTAGCAGCTAATTGAGGCTGGAGGTATAGCTTAGTTGTAGAGCACTTGTCCAGCATCTAGAGGCAGGCCCTTCATTTCACTCCCAGCCCTGCAACATGAAACTGTAATTCATGGTCCTGTGAATGACTCAGTAAAATTATTAGATGTTGCAAGGTCCTTGCTATAGTGATTAACTTCTTTCTCTAATTTCCACTTCCAATTTTTAATAAAAAAGGAAATAACTCCATGGATATTGGGACTTGAACTCTATAGGCCAATAGATTTCCTGGGCTGCTTAATTTTATTATTATTCATAGAAATATGTTCTCAATGCAGAAATTCTACCACCATCTCTATTTTTGAAACTTACCAGCACATTTATCAAAAATATGAAAATTTACTTGTAAAAATGAGTTCAAAAGACAGTACTTTAAATAATTTGTTTGGTTCATTTAGCAGAAATTGAAATGTTGGTTCTTCCCTGGTTTCATCTTAATATTTCCTTCTAATATACTTTGCTGAAGTTTTCATTAAATCTTGCAGACTAATGATTATTATTCCACTAATTGAGGTAGTCATATTATTTTATTTAATATTGCATGATCTGCATATAAATAGAGGTATTTTAGCATAGATGATAAAAATAGTAAGTGTGGGATTAAGACACAAGAAAGAATGTTTCTAGTTTTTGAAAGTTCTATAATTTTAATTTCTTCTCTTTTCTCGGTCCTTCCTGGTTTGCTTGGTTCCTTCCACTAACCGCGATAAAATGATTTCTTTTCCCTAGTCCTCATAGGACTCTCCTCCAAGCAGCCAAAGTGAGTGTATTTCCCTGAACACTTCCCAAATCATTTACTCTAAAAGTGCTTTTTTGTGTCTTTCTCCTGCCCGCATATACAAAGGAATATACAGAAATAGCTCCAGACTTACTTTTATGCTATTTTCAAGCAAATTTTAAATAATTGCAGTAAGTAGACTTCCATTTGTTACTCAATAACATACACACTGACTTTCTTCTATGTTTTGAAGAGGGGGCTGATGCTCGCTAAATGTGAAGGCTCAGAGTTCCTGATATGCGTAAATCTTATGCTCTGTGCTTATCCGGATTCTCACTCTCATAGTCATTAAAAGCTGAGCTATGCCTTGTTTGCAGGGCTGTCTGAATGATGGGTTTTGAAGTAGCGGGCACTGTTTGGAACTGTTTGGAAGTGCAAATGTTTGAAGTCAAAGAAAAAATTACTGTTTTTCATTTATTAATTTTTTTAAACTTCCTTATTGTTGAAGTCTCTTTGTGTTGTAGTTTGGTGGTTTCTCAGATCAACAAAAGAACACATATGAATTTGGAGGAGATGCTGCCTTTTATTTTATAATTTCTTTTTTACCATGCATAGTGTGTTGGTCAGTGTGAAGACACTGTTTTCATCTGACCTTCTTTTAATTGATTGATTTTATTTTATGTGTATGAGTGATCTGTGTGCGTATATGTATGGGTATCTATGTTATGAAATACCCACAGAGGTCAGAAGAGGGTGCTGGATCCCCCTGGAACTGGAGTTAAGGATGGTTGACAGCCACCATGTGGATACAGGGAACAGATCCCAGGTCTTCTTCAAGAGCATCCAGTGTTCTTAACTGCTGAGCCATCATTCTAGCTGCATTACCTCTGACCTTTACTCTATGATTTCAGTTACAGTTACAGGCCTGTGGGTATGGCTTTGGAGTTTCCAGAATAACTAGGACTCATAAGGCATGTGTCAAAGAGCTACCTAGAATAAATGAATATCTTCCCTTAAGTGCCTGTTAATTCTGCTCCGTGACATTGTCTTGTTCTTACTGAAAAGGCTATGTGTGCTTCAGGATGCACGAAGCTAAGACAGCCACATTACAGCTAGAACTAGTGTGTCTGCAATGATGGAAAATACACATGCACTCCAGAGTTGTTCAGTTAGTGTTTTATTGAAAGCCGTACTCAAGTGATGATGTAGTCATCAAGATCCTTGAGGTATTAGTGGGAGGAAATCGAGTTTAAAGTAAGGAGAGAGTGATGGGAGTAAAATGATGCAGTTTACAGAAGAAGGAAGTGCTCTTGTGAAAACTTCAAATGCTGGCCCAAGAGGGTCAAGGCCAGTGAGGCCTCTTCATGGTTCTAAATTTTACCTAGCTCAGAGTTTTAGATTATTTCATGTGGAAACATTTCCTGAGATTAAGGGCAATTTCACCAAAAACATTCAGACAAAATCTCTTATTAGATGACTACAGCATGTTTCCTGGCATAATCCCGGGGCCAGAAGAATGAGCTGCCCAAATCAGTCATTTGTAGATAGAGTACGCTTTTATAATGGGGAGTTCAGTGGGAATGGCAAAGTCCTAGTTGCTGAATAGGGTGCAGAGAAGTGTTAAAGGAAAACAACAGTGATGAATGTCTAGGAAAGTCCTTTCTGTGTTTATCTTTAGTATAGACTTATCTACCAAATGTTTGATTTAAAAAAGACACATCCATTATTTACAATTGTTTTTTCTAAGTTCATGAACTGTCTTGCCTTTCCTTTATAGATGTCAGTCAAAACTACTGAATCCAGATCCACATCTTGCCATTGGGCAATGTGGTGTCTTCTCAGATGCAGATGTGGCTTTTGTCATAAGCCAGCAAATTCGTGTATTGACAGTATTTGATCGCCTGATATTCAAGACATCTAAAATATACAGAACTGGAAATCTCATGTATCTTTGTTTAGATAAGGCAGAAGACCTTCACACAGTGGCAACACACGGTTTGTATTGGATAACTTGCTGAGTGTCATAGGCTGTTACGCAGCACTCCTGCATCATAGCCACTAGATGGCAGTAGCATCCTCCCAACTGCATGGCGGGTGAAAAATTGTCTCCATCCTGCCAAATGTCTCCTAAGGAAAACATCCACTACTGGGAAGAATCACTGAGATAAGAAGAAACCTGTAGCAATGTAGAGTTGGGAGCCATGACATTCTCCCTGGAGTCGCTACAATTCTTTGAACTTGGATTTTGATATAGCACTTTTAAGTTTTCAAACTGTGGTTAGCGCACTTCTGAAGCCTTATTTTCTGTAAAGTAACATGGTGACAGAAACAATGTCATGAAGTTATTTTGGGAATTATATGATTCCTCAGCATAGTGACTGTGCATAATAAATTAGTTTTCTATCAATGTTATTATTGCTATTGGACCCGGCTGGAACATCAATGGATTTTGTATATTGACTTACTTTTCTCACAGTATAAAAAATTCCTTGTTCAGATATTTTGATATCCTGGTTCTCAGCATGCCAAAAATTCATTTTTCCAAATTTCTTTATTGACATTCTTGCAGGTATGTCAGTGAGACTTTATCAATTGAAAGATACCCTACACATAGAGAGCAGCTCTATCACAATCATGCTGGCTGTCTGTAGTCATAGGATCATGAATTATTATTACTAACCCTAAGGGTAGTCTTTAAATTTAAAAAAAATTATGTATTGACTGCATGTATGTAAGTGCACCATGTCATGCAGTACCTGTGAAGGACAGAAGAGGGTGTCAGACCCCCAGGAACTGGAGTTATGGATGGTTGTTGGCACCATGTGGGCTCTGGGATACAAACCTGGTGCCTCTGCAAAGACAGTCAGTGCTCTTAATTGCTGAGCCATCTCTTCAGTCCCTGAGGGTAGTCTTTAACAAATCGCCCCCCCCCTCTCTCTCTTTCTTCCTTCCTTCCTTCCTTCCTCTCTCTTTTATGAAAGTTAAAAGTTCCTGCAAGGTAGTCACACATTACAGTGAACTTTCTATAACGCTGATTAACTGATTAGAACTTGAATGATGGAGAGAGATTGGAATATTGCAAGTCCAGAGCCAAATTATCTTGGGCTGTCCTTAGCTCTCTCAGTAGACATTAGTTGCCACTTCTGTGTATGTCCTTGTTCTTGGACAAGTCTTTTTGGAACGTATGAACAGATTCCTAGCTTTCATAGTATCTGAAGCTTGTAGCAGAGATTTCCCACTTTGCTATAACTTGCGTAATTGATGTACACACCAGTGTTTGTGAAAAGCATACTGATTTATGATTTACATTGTTCTATTACTATAAAAAATGCACGAAACTGCTGCTACCTTGGAATGTGGAATTTGAGGCAACTTTAATCTGTGTTCCCAGGCATGATCACTCATATTTAGTTAGAGAATAAATTGTCTTTCACTGCCTTTGATGTAAGAACTGTGTTTTGAACTCACAGTTTATTGTTTCCTTCCTTTGTTCTTTCCTTGGTTCTCATCCTCCCTCCCTCCCCTGTCTTTTTCTCCCTCCCTCCCTCCCTCCATTATTTTCTGAAAGACTATCAATATGTAGCCAGGCTGACCTCAGTCTTCCCAGTCTGGCATTCCAATCATGTACCTCCACAGCTGCTTAACTTAAAGTTTTCCTTTTGTTCTTAATTTTCTTGCAAAATCTGTTGACAAGTTCATGTCTTTTGGCAATGACCTAAAAAACTATAACTGATTCATGATTAACCAGACTTTGCTGTAGTTTGTGTGTGTGTGTGTGTGTGTGTGTGTGTGTGTGTACTACTAATGTTCTCTTTGAAAGAATCATGTTGTTGACAATAAAATGCTGTATCTTTTCAAATTGAGGAACACATCACAAATTCATCAACACTAACAAAAGAATGTTTTATATTTGTAGTTCTTGTTTCTGCGCAGCAACTAAAATCCTCTTTCAGGAATGTGTACTGTTGTCAACACTATGGTAGATGGATGAACTTCCCTTGTAGCTCTAGAATGTGACACACTGAATGAACTAGAGTAACAATTAATAAAGATGTAGGCAATGACTGATAAAATCAACTCCTATTTCTCCTTCATTCTTGACAGATTGTTTGAATTTTCGTGGTGCCTGTATCTTAGTGTTTTCATATTGGAAGTATCTGTGGGCTCTTAAAGACATAGTGAGGCCCTGACACCAGCCCACACCAATTGAACCTGCATTTCTGAAGGAGGAATCCTTACAGCAAGACTTTGTAAGATTCCATGAGGAGAGATGGCTCAGAAGTTAAGAGCACTGACTGTTCTCGTAGAAGATCTGGGTTCGGAACCCAGCATCCACATGGAAGCTAACAACAGTCTTTAATTCTAGTTCCAAGGGATCAGATGCCTTCTTCTGTCCTCCTTGGGTGCATGACACAGGTGCATTTACATACATGCAGTCATAATACTCATACACACACACACGCACACACACAGACTTCCAAAAGGCAAGTAAACTCCTATTTTCTCCTCTTCTCCTCTCATACAGGATTGTGAAAGTCAGTAACTTTGCCTGTCTCTGACAGTGGATCTGACTTTGACTTTCTGTATATTCTGACTAAGAATAGGTGAGATTCGTGGGTTCTAAATAGTAATAGTTACTTTATGTATTGACTTCATGTCAGGGCTTGAAACTTTTCACTTATGAACCCCTAAAACATAAAGAGAATTTAAGAGAATTTTGTGTAGAGTGGCACCTGAAGTATGAATCATGCTTTGGATTTTTTTTTGTAACGTAGCCATAAATATTCATGGAGACTTGTTAAACTCAGAGTTGATTGTTTTGAATGGTTGTATTTTAAAATATTTTATTTATTTTATTTCGTGTGTATGAATGTTTTGCCTACATGTATGTACATATATCTGTGTCATGAAATGCCTCAGAGGTCAGAAGAGGGCATCAGAATCCCTGGAATTGGAGTTACAGAAGGTTGTTAACAACCATATATGGGTGATGGGAACTGAACCTAGGTTCTCTTCACGAGCAGCCATGGGTCTTAACAACTGAGTCACCTTCCCAGTCACAAATGGCAGTATTTCAATGTTTGTATTTCACATATAAGTTTTTTATACTACAATGCTTCATATATGTATGTATATATGTCTCTATATACTTTTTTCTCACATATTAAAAACTTTTTTCCCTTATTTAATTTGTCATAGGCTACTTTTGAGTGTTAGAATTTTTTACAAAGTTATTGTATATTGGATAGCAAAAGCACAACTCTCATCTCAAAGGTGATAAGTAATAGTCTATTCCAGGGGCTCAGAGGTTAAGAGTGTTGACTGTCCTAGCAGAGGACCCAGGTTTGATTCCCAGCACCCACACAGCAACTGACAATTATCTAACTGTAGTTCCAGGAGATTCCTAAGCTCTCTTCTGATCTCCATAGGTATTGAACTACATGGGTGCACTTACCTACATGCAGACAATATACTGATACACATGAAAAAAAAGACATAGTTTATTCTGGGAGCCAAATATTAGTGACTGTGGTCTGGGAACACAGATTCAGGTTACCCTAAATTCCATGTGCCAATGTAATAACAGTTTCATGAAGCTCAAGTTTCATGTTCATTTTTTTTTTTTCTGGGAACTTTCATTCACAGGATATTAGTAAGTCATGGAAGGTTGAAGATTGTTGAGTGAAGATTAGGTTTTGTGAGAATTTAAACACTATGAAATATCAAAAATAGCTAAAGGTCTAAAAGAGGGGTTTTAGTACTAACAGTTGTTCTTTTAAAAAAAAAATTAAATTTATGTGTATGTGTCTACCTGCATGAGTGTATGTGTATCATGTGTATGTAAATGTCCATTGAGACCAGACAAGTGTATCAGATCTCCTGGAGCTAGAGTTATAGGTGGTTGAGAGGTGCCAAGGTAGGTAAGAACAATATCTTTTCTTACCTACTGAGACATCTTTCCAGACCCATACAATCTTGTTTAAGAATTGTGACTATTATAGCAATAAAAGAAACATTTACCCAATATTCCATTATTTGTTTAAAAATGTATTTGTGATGGCTGGGGATATAGCTCAGTGGGTAAAATACTTGCCAAGCAAGTATGAGGACCTGAATTCAGTCTTCAGGACCCATGTTAAAAACTGAATGTGGTAGCACATACTTAATATCCCGATGTTGGGAAGTTAGAGAAAGGCCAATCCTGTTTAGACAGCTTAGGTGAGCCCCAAGACCCAGTGGTAGAAACCCTGTCTCAAAAAATGTGAATGGATCCCGAAGAGTGACACCCAAGTTGAACTCTGGCCTCCTCATGCATCTGACACATGCTTGTGCACTTGATTCCTGCCCCCAATCCCCACAATGGTTGATACCTGGCAGACAATATTTGATGATATTAGGTTTGAAAATGTACAGATATTAATTTGTATGTGAAAAATACTTTAATGATGCTTCATAAGAGATAAAATGCTAATTTGATGGCTAAGACCTGTTAGAATTCTTTAAACCCAAATGGTTACCTACTACCAAAATTAGAAACAAAAATGAGAAGAGACGAAAAGAGTGGCCTGGGAATGATGCAATGTTAGACTCTGGTCGATTCACTGTTTTATAACTTCTGCTTTAAATTTCCATTTAAATCCTCTAGTTATCTACTTTAAAATTTTAAAATATTTTATTTTTATCGTTAACATATATGAGTGTATTGTCTGCATGTATGTAAGTGCACTTATGTCCTGAAATACCCAGGGAGGTCAGAAGAGGGCGCTGGATTCCCCTGGAACTGGAGTTACAGATGATTATCCTCTTTTGAATTTCTCCTGAATCCTCAACTTTGCCTTATTTATTCTGGTTTCAATTCTCTTGTCCCTCATTTACTCCAATTTTTGGACAATACAAGTCTCCTTCTAAATGTAGATTATCAGCCTAAACTGAAAGTGTAACTTTTATATTGTACAACCAATTTTGGAATCATGATGAACTGACATTTGTCTCTGTTGACCCCTGATTCTCAAGAAACTTACACTCTTTTATGAATTTACATAGATTTTTAGTGATATGATGTACTTAAACTTTGGAAGGAGACAGCTCTTTATTTTTCACAATTGAGTATTTATATATTGAAAATTAATGATAGGTGTTTAAATTTTACATGATATTAAGAAGCTGTTGATTGATATTCAAATCACTTCTGAAGATAGTGGATTTCAAGCAGGAGAAATTTCATCCCCTTGGGGATTTCTGACAATGTCTAGAGATATTTTTTGATTAGTGTGACTAGAAAGTGCTCCTGGTGTACAGTGGGTAGAAGTTGGGGATGGTACTAAACATCATGGAGTGCACAGCATAGCCCCATAACAAAGAATTATTCAGCCCCAAATATTAGCAGTGTGCAGCTGCGAAACCTAGGCTTAAAATAATTCCACACAAAAGACCAACACATTGTTGAATTTTTAATGTTTGCTTGAAAGCCATGGTATTATAATTTTTATCTAGGGGAAAGATAATTTAAAATCATTTATGCTTCAGGCCTTTTTTTCCCTTTCCACACTAATGTATTGCTTCTAAAGCTTTAAATTGAGTAGATTAAGTGATTTCCTTTCAAAATGTTCAAATACCTGTAACCACAAGTGTTTCTCTTAAATGCAAGAGCAAGCTGTCTTTTCAGCCAGTTATGCCAGATTCGGTTATTAAGAAAATGAATACCCCGCAGATAAAATATGTTCTCATTTCAAAATAAATTACACATTTAAAGGCTGCCGCTGCAATTTTCTAAATATGTTTCTTCAGTACAAATCAAAATTCTATTTCTGTGTTTGCCACATAGTTTCACCACTAGCACCCAGGCCTGACTTCTACATCTGTAAGGGAAAGAGTATGAATGTGAATATACATGTTTTCCAGGCTGCACTATCTGTAGGCAGGTTTTGATAGTGTGTAAGATACTTAGCCATATCTGTACTTTTGTAAGGAAAATATTTTATTGCTGAATATATTCAATTATATTGCTATATCATATATTCAAATATGTATTGTTATATATGAGCCTGTGTTTCTGCTTATGAAATTGACAAAGGCCAATGAAGCCTTCTCTTCTAGAAGTCTCACCTGCTGAAGTTTGGATTATATTCCTAGCATTCCAAATACGTCCCACAAAAATCTAGCTCTAGATTGTTTCAGAACACCTGTGGGTTGTCTCCCGTAGGTGATGCTAAACTTTTCCTTTCCTTCTAGTCCAGTATATTGTCTAGGATAAGCATAACATCAGTGTTTAGTGACCTGAATTTCATGTGGTAGCTTCTAAAATGGAGGGAAGGTCTTTGTTCATGGCAGACATTTTTGGAATGAAAGGATTGAACCTGTTTGAACTAAGCCTTAGCCTGCTAACCAAACATTCTACCACTGAGCTATGTGACTAGGTGTTATTGCAAGCCCTGTTTGTTGTTTGTTTGGGGAGTGTGTGCGTGTGTGTGCGTGTACACAGTTGCGTCTTAATTCAGAGCTACTTTAGCAGTTTACTATCTGAGTTATTGATGTATGTTGTCCTTAACTATGCTCAGGCTCTTTTGCATTCCTGAAAGGATCTTACTACGTCCCCATACCATCTCTTTACCCATGTGACTAAGTGCAGTGGATACAACTGAATCCACAGGGTTCATATGATTGATAGAGGGCAGAGAATCCATCCTCCATTCCAGAGAACAGTTTAGGTATCCTTAAGTAAACCTGGAGTGCTCAGGATATTTTATGGGGCTACATATTAATTAGCCTAATGAATTGCAGAGAGAGGCTTCTTTTAGGGGAGCCAGTGAGCAAGCGTCCTGCTGCCTTGACTGCCACCGTCATCTTCTGCAGAATTGGCTTTCTAATAATAGAACTGAACAGAGCACAGGGAAGAGATGAGCAACAGCAGAGAAACAGAGCTGAATCTGCACTACACAGCAGCTGGAACGTTCCTGCTTTTTGAAGTGCATTGTAGACTATGTGAGAAAATGTACTGGTGTGTTTTTAAGCACGTTGCAGCAATACTTTCTGTTTCTTTTAAGCCACGTCACAGAGCGCTAGAAATTCCTAGTCTAATCTTCTTTTTAAACGATTATGCCTATGTATTGGCTTTGGTCTCCTTTAGGCTGCAATTACACACCCACTGTACATTCAGCTCTTTCTTCTCTCTGACTGAACCTTAATCTGTTACTTTAGATCCTCTCTCCCACTTTGAGGCCTGCTGACAGTTGTCTTTTCTTAATTTTCTCCAAGTAACTTATCAAGACTCCTTTAAGACAAATCCCAATGTTAGTTGTTAAGGTAGTGAAAATTTCCCATTTTTCAGTCTTTCTTGTCCCTGAGATTGGAAAAATATACAAAACCAGAGATGTATAAATGTGCCTAGAAATTCAGATCCAAGACAGCCTGCTTTCAAATATTGGCATCACTAAGTGACGTTGAGTGAGGTATTTAACTGCACTCAATCTCAGATTCGTTTGGAAGTAGGGCAACAATAATGCCCAACAGGCAAATGACTTCCTGCAGGTTTGTTGTTTTTAATTTTAGTGCAATAAAATTATACTTAGTGGATTATGTGCAGCATAATAGCAACCAAATAGTTGTTCAGAGACCACAAGACTCACACAACCTAAAATATTTGTTCCTTGACCTTTAATCAAGAATGTCTCCTGACTCCTGATCTAGAAGGTAGGTCTAATATAAAGCTCGTAAGACTGTGGGGAGGCTTACATGATATCGTACACATAGGTAAGTAGTAGACCAAGAAAACATGTTTGTGGTTGCTAATGACGGTGATGCTGAGGCAGGGATCAGGGTGTGGAGGTCAGAAGCCAGTGGAAGCAGCATCCTCACCACTGACTGCAGATGAAGAAAGTGATTGTTAAGAGGATGTGATAATGTGATATGGTTTCATTGAAAAATATTTATTAGCAGGGTGAAGAAAACTATTTCTGGATTACATCTCCCATATGAGGTGTAAATATAAATTAATGCTGATGTAATTGTGACACCCCATCCAGACGGAGATATTCTAAGTCTTATCTTTCAAGTAGAGGGAAAAAAATGCTACTTTGAAAATCATAATTCATTGCTATTGTTAATTCAATAATAACAATTTTATATGGAATTGTTGGAATTGGAAAAGAGCATGTAGCCAGTGTTTGGCCAGACAGTGAAACAATTAATAGAACTCCCATTTCCCATAAGGGCTTTATTTGTCATGTCAAAGTTACTCTGGTCTGGTGCAACACAGATGGTGTTGTGACAGCACAAAATGATGAGTGCCATGTTGTTCTCCTAATGATCTTCTCTGCACAATTCATCTTGCTTTGCAGCCTTGGAGCTCTTCGGCATCCTGATTTGAAGATAGCAGAAACCTAATAGGAAAAGTCAAAGACCACTCTGGTTCCTTTGTTACTTTTCTAATTGTTATCTGTGTCCAGAAATACTAAAATGTAATAGAGATGATGATATCACAGAAGTGATACAATGATTTTTTCAGAGTAGATTGTACTATAGTTTCATATGGAAGTATAAATGAGCTCATCTCTATGACAGTGTGGGAAGTGATATTAAAGGAGGTCTGGTACTAAAAATGGACACACTTAAATTGTGATTCTTATTTATTTATTTAGGTTAATGTGTGTGTGCACATGTGTATGCCATGATGTGTATGTGTAAGTGCTCTTCCTATGGTGTTTACAGAAGTCAGAGGTCAACTTTATGGAGTTAGTTGCCTTCTTCCAACTCTACATGGGTTCTTGTCAACAGAGAAAATAAATACTTCACATAAGGAGGAATTTGAGATCCCCAAACTGTCATTATAGTAACCTACTGTTTTAAAGACTAATTCAAATTGATGAAACTGAAAGTTTTGGAGCAAAATGAAATTACATTCAAATATGCACTGCTCTGAAATTCACTGTGTACCTTTCCAGTTTTTTATATTTTTTATATAGTTTCTGCTTCTGTAGGCAATGATGTAAGTGCCACACGGAAGTTTCCTTCATCCTAAAACCTTTGCTGAACAGTATCTTGACAATAATAGTAAGATTCAGTTATTTCCCCAACTTTTAGAATCTATGTAACTCCTAAAATGAATGAAAGAATGTACAAAACCTTTCAGATTATTGCATGCTTACAATTATTAAAAAATATTTTAGACTGGCAATGGTAACCAACTCATACTGGTAAGAATAATGACACTTTCAAATGTCTACCAGGTTTTCAGTGTTGGGGTTGATAATAATTATCCTGAGCTACAGATTAGGACCATGGACTGGCCAATTTTTAAACTGTGTTTAACGAAAGTAGGAAAATCTTACAGTGATAATAAGTCTTTGAAAATGGCTTTGTTTTTTATGTCATTCAGCTTACTTGCATCAGATTTCCTTGAGTCCTTGAAGACTCTTCATTTAGATCCTACTCCCATGATTCCCAGTTATCTCTGGTGATGTTCCTCCCTGGAAAGCCTGTTCTGGTGGAGCATTTGGATTTTAGTAAATGTGTTTAGTGATTGTGGTTTTAAATCTTTTCTTTCTCCAGTTAATGAAAAAATGAAACCACGTGCTCTGTAGGGCAAAACTCTGCTCTCACAGAAATTCTTTTGTTTTGCTTTTGTCTTCATCAGTAAAAAATCAAAAATTGCATTTTGATTCTGAAATGATAGCTTCAGACTCCCATTAAACACATCTCTGAGATGTGCCAGGAGAACAAGCCATGAGCAGCCACTATAATCACTTTCTGTGCATGACCAGTGTCAAGAAGTAATGTTTTCCATCTTATACCCTATTTGGATTTGGTGACCACGTCCTTCCTTCACTGTGAATGCACTTCAGGGAGGAAAATGCCCCATCTATTTATTACCATTGTTATTGTACAACATGCTGAAAGACCTTTTTGCTCACTTAGATGAAAGAGAAATATATGAAAGATTACATCTAGTTTTCAGTAGCGTGTCAGTGATAATGTACACTACCCACTGCACCTTGAGTGTCACCCTGATGGGACTGGCATCTACTACAAAAGAAAAACATTACTCCCTATAGCACATTTATTTTATTTTGGGGGGGTAGAGAGAGCACATTCCCCAGCTTGCATGTGGAAGTCAGAGGACCACTTGAGGGACTAGATTCTCTTTCTACTTTGTGGGTACTGGGGATTGAACTCAAGTCATCAGGCTTGACAGCAAGGGCCTTTACATGCTGAGCTATCTGGTCATACCTTTTTATACACTTTATGCAGTAAAGGTAATGATTGTGAGCTGATTGGCATTTTACACCGGTGGATAATTGGACATTATTATTGTTCGAATATTTTTCTTCTTTTACTATTTATCTTTCATTGAAAAAAAATGTTGCACAGGTATGAAGCAATTTGATCAAAGTTCCATCTCTATAGCATTATATGCTTTTACCCTTAATGAGAACAGAGGACATTAAACCATTTTAAGTAATAAGGATTTGTTCAAAAGATCCTACCTGGCAGGGTCAAAGGCAAAGCCAACTACTCATGTTCCTGTCAATTTCTTGGCCTCTGCTGATGAATGAAACCTTTTCACATGCAATTTACTGTCTATATCCCATTTTTCCAAATTCTTACCATATTTTTGAGATAGGGTCTTGCTATCTAGACTAGTCTGGCCTTGACTTTGTGATCTTTCCATTTCCATAGCCCATGTGCTAGCATTATAGGCCTGCACCACCTACCTAGATAGTATGTTCTTCTAAGATATACTTTCAGTAGTTTTATAGTTCAAAGATTTTAATTACTTGGGGAAGAATTTAACATTTTAGTATAAATGCTTCACTAGTAATTCTTAGTAATGCACAAAGGATAGGGTGGGGTCCAACATTACCTGGGTTTGAATCTTAGTTTCGCACATAACAGATTTATGACTATGATAAAAGTACTTAGTAACTCAGAGCCATAGTTACCCACATGAAAACGAACTGAACAATATCTATGGTGTTATGACAAATAAAATGCATAAAACACATTGAATAGAGATGAATATTCTTACTGTTATTACTATGAAAACAATTTAAAATGATTTTGACTTGAGATTCAATATATTTTCGGTAGCAAAAGCAATATGTTATTCTATCTGTAGTTCTTTAATCTGAAGCTCAATATCTTTTTGTAAAATTTTAGCAAGGCTTTATTTTTATTTATGTGTATGTATGTATCCTCATGTATGGATGCTCATGTGAATGTGGGGGCCTGTAGAGCTTAGAAGATGTTATCTGATCACTTGGGGCTAGAGTCACAGGTAGCTGTGAACCACTTGACTTAATGAGGGTTCTGGGAACTGAATTCTTTCCTCTACAAGAGCAGTATATGTGCTTAACTGCTAGGTCATCTTTCCAGCCCCCATTTTTGTAATGTTTTGAAAATATTTGACAAAATTTTCAAATACAGATCTTTAGATTCTTATTAAACATTTTAGACCTTTCATAATATTCTGAATTTCTGATATGATAATTTTCCATATTCTATCTCTTTTTCTTTTTATGTTTCAGCATTAATATTTTCTCCTTGTCTTTTCCAGTTCAGTTATTGAAATTTTTGGTTTGACAATTCTTTTCAAGGCTATTTATTTATTTATTTTTGAGGCATCATCTGTTCTAATTTTATTTCTGCTGCTGTGATAAAATAGCCTGACAAAATCAACTAAGCAGAGAAAAGGTTTATTTCAGCTCACAATTCCAGGTTGCAGTTCATTATTACAGGGAAGCCAAGGCAGTATAACCTTGAAGCAGCTAGTTACATCACATCCAAAGTCAAGAGAAGAGAGAGAATGAGTATAGGCTTTCATGCTTGCTGGGGCTCAGCACCCCCTCTCCTCTTGTAAGGTCCAGGATCTCCTGCCTAGAGAAGAATACTACTCACAGTGACCTGGGTATTCCTACATCAATTAACAGTCAAGACAATCCTTTGCAGACAGGCATGCCCACAGGCCAAACTGATCTAGACAGTATCTCACTAAGACTCTTTCCCTGTGTGATTCTTGACTGTGTCAAGTTGACACAGCTGATAATTAAAACCAACCATAACACTGTCTTACTATGTAGAACAAGCTAGTCTCGAATTCTAGATGCAGCAGAAGCTGGCTCAAATTGGAGATCCTCCTGCTTTGGTCGCTCAAGTGCCAGTATACTTAGCAAGTTTTAGAATTTTTGTTTATTTCTCTTTTTTTTTAATTCTAAATTTCTGCTGATTTACTAAACCTATATTTTGTTTCCTTTACAAATGTAAAAAATGCTAACATTTTTTAAATTTCTGTACTTAGAAATTTCAAAATATGGATCTTCTTAAGACATGCTTCTATTAACTTCTACATTTTTCATTTGTTTTTGATATTGTTGTTATGCAGAAAAGATAATTTTTGATGGAATGACAGATAATGATGAATGAAATTTGCTGATATTTGAGGTTCTGGATTAGATTATCTTTTTCTTGGGGTAGATTTCAGATTGTTTTGGGAGAACTACTAAATATTTGGGAATATTTAGACAATCATAACTGAGCTTTTATAATGGTAACACCATATATGATTAGCTCTGATTTCTACACAAAAAGCATCTGGGACTCTCAGCTGAAACTGTGGTTCTTTTCGGTGGTTTCTGAACTTCAATAGTCTGTGCATGGAGCTACTCTAAATTGCCTTAGCTTTGTATCCACTGCTTCCAGCTTCTCTTGTAAATCAGCAAATGCTTACTAGTGGAAGCTGTGCTAAATACCAGGCATATCCCTGTATTTCTTTAGGGTTGGAGTTCTACCTCCAAGTTCTTCTGCCATAGTAGATCTCCAGGGTATCAAATAAAAACTTTAAACTGAAATAGCTAGATTTCCTGTATTTTCTCCATTGATGGGAGAATTGGTGTGAAAACATCAGTCATGTAGCTATGCACAGAAAAAACAGATGTTCATTCTAGAAGAGACCATTCCCATTGATGCCAAACTCCTCTACTGTTCATTTTCAAAAGCCTACTCAGCTTCCTATGATCATCTCCTCAAATGCACAGGCAGATTTTCACCATGGTTTTCCAATTGTAGTTCTTAATTCCCTACCCTCAGTTTTGTTTACTTATTTCAGAAAAAAAATCTTCACATTCAGTATTTAATATTGAAGTTTATAATGCCCTCTATTCACATTGCTAAGAGTAGTGATAGTACCGGCTAATTTTACAAAAATGAAATGATAAAAACTCCAAGTCTTAGTATGCACTTAGATATCAAGATACTCAAAAGTGATATTATATAAAGCCTGCTTAAATTATGAAATGTCTTCATTGTGACTCCCCTCTTATCAAATGTCTTAGTTATCTTGGTTTCTCAGAGTTAACTCTCGATGTCTTAAAACAGGAGCACTGAGATGAAAGTGACAGAAGTAGAACACATGTATTGAGTGATCTATTGCTGAAGGCTCCTCATCACCTCTGTCTATTCCTCTCTGTTCTATGCTTTGCTCACATACTTTTGTAGCTAATTGACAGAACCTCGGATCTCCTTTTTGAAGTTTTTCCTTTCAAGTTGTCCAAATAAGCATGGTACTTAGTCAAAAAAAGTCAGCAGTGCTTTCAGATCCTGTCTGACCCTTTGCTTGTACCATGGCTGAAAACTTAAATGTCATAGATTAAACACAGCCTGGTCCATGTCTCGATGACAAACATGCTGTATTAAACCTCCGCCCAGGTTTCAGCAGTGACACACTGTCAAAGACTGTGGCACTTTTACCTTCAATTTTTTTCCACAGTTCATTGCTTTAAAATACCTGACCACAGTATTGGGGAATGGAATCAACCTAACTCTGCGACCTCTGAATCTGGTGTTGAGCCTGCATCACTGGTACTGACTCCTCTGTCCTGTGAGCTGCCTTTGGAGCCCTTCTTTCTTTTCCTCATTATTA
This sequence comes from Eospalax fontanierii, assembly GCA_035773235.1. Lineage (NCBI taxonomy): Eukaryota > Metazoa > Chordata > Mammalia > Rodentia > Spalacidae > Eospalax > Eospalax fontanierii. The sequence continues at coordinate 38,238,412 of CM069534.1, forward strand.
GGTCTTCTCGAGACAATTTCTGCCTATCAGCACTTTTGTTCATTTGAATTAAGTGTTCAAAAGATATGATTGGTTTTCTGAAACAAACTCTCCCTGACCTCCAATTTTTTTTTCCCTATTAACTAAATCTGAGTCAAGATGTCTGTAAGGACAGCCTGCCATGTGGTACATAGTTTTATTTTACAGTTTCCTGAAAATGCCCACTTATGCAACTGATTGCATAATATATAGGCTAATTAGTGCTTAAGAGCAAAAAAACAATGTTTCCCAAAATTATCCTCTGCTCTATATGCATAATTTACCAATTTTCCTGGTTCAGAAACTAGGTCTCAGCTGTACCTGACCTATGACATTTTAAGATATCTCATCGTGGAAGGATAGATGATATGTATACAAATAATAAGCCAGTATACGGAAACTGTTTCAAATGTTGTAAGACAAAAAATGCTCTGAAACCTTAGTGAATAAAATGCTTACTCTTTATAATTGTTGAAAGAAGCAAAAATCCCTCTCAAACAAAAGGAAATCATTACAAGAGCTGCCCTGGCAATTAGGCTGCTGAGCACTTTTGGGAACCTGAGTATTGTGGACGTGAAAAAGGCAAGTTGGCTTCCTGTTCCCTGTCTTAGTAGATTTAGGCCCCATTTCTTCACACATTATGGACTAAGTATAGTTCTGCTACTTTTTTTCTTTTTCTTTTTCATATTATTCTTTGGAAAATGTTTTAAATGAATTCTATGAATGATAGGGAGGGAATTCGGTACTTTGAGGCGAGTAAAACAACTTCCCATATGTATGTGTGAGTCACTTGCTTTGGTGAGGATTGTGTTTAGAACAAAGAAATTTTACTTAATTTATACACAAGGGTTGAAGAGCTCATCTGTCAGGGAAGGTGGATCGTTCCTCTCTCCTGTGAAGAGTGGAAGACTCAGAGCCAGCTGCATTGTGCTGCAGATATTCCTGCTATGAGTTTCTCCTTTTTCTTTCATGTATTAATTAAAGAATCCAGAATGGCTATTTATCATGAATACATTTATTTCTCATTCTTAGTTCTTATTATGGAGAACATCATTGGGAAGACATCATACTTTCATAGATGACTGATCCCTGATTAAGACAGATCGCCCATTGCTTCATAAGTAACATCTGGCATCAGAGATAATTCCATTGACTCAAAATCTTATAAAATGTAACATCGTTAAATTGAAGAAAAGACTGTCATTCTCTCTGATTATAATGAAACATTCCTACCAGAATGTAACACAAAGGTACTTTACAATTTTCCCCAAAGATCTATAAATGCCAAACATGTTTCTGGAGCGGTCCCAGAAGTTTTCTTTCCCAGGACAGGAAATCCTTGAAAAATGTTCAAGGGATAGTAGAGCACACTTTTCAGAGGGCTTTTAGTTTCCTAGCACTTGCTTAACTGATCTATAGCCACAAGAGAAGAGACAATTGATTTCTAAAGAAAAATATGTTTTCAAAGACATATGTTTCATAAACATTATCACATTCTCACCAGATAATAAATTTAAGTGAAAACGATCTCATAAAATTACATCATTGATAGATTTGAATTGATGAGAAAGCTTTGCTGTTTTCTGGGAATAAATCAAGAAATCATTATTTTCCCAACCTGTAATGATATTAAGTGAAAGCTGGGAGCTATTCTGAGTTTATATTTGGCAACTGTGGCTTTAATAACAGGAAAATTTACCCACATGGTTTATTTGTTTTTTCAATTTAAATAAAGTTTTTCTAGGTGTTTGAGAATTTTGTACGGTGCGTTTTGATCATACTCATCCCCCTTTCCAAGTTCTCCCAGGTCCCACCTCCCTACCCAGCCAACAATGTGTTCTCTTGTTTCTCAGTCTATCTAGTCCAATTTGTGCTGTCCATATAATTGTGAATATGTTCAGTTACCATGCTCTTTTTTTAAATTTTTTTGAGACTGGGTCTTACTATGTAGCAGTGACTGGCCTGGAACTTGATATGTAGACCAGGCTGGCCTTGAATTTACAGACTTTACAAATCTATCTGCCTCTGTCTACAGAGTGCTAGAATTAAGGGCATGCACCATCATGTTCAGCCTACCTACTGAACTCTTTACTAAGCCACCAGTCTCTTAAGGAAGACTAGCTCTCCCTTGCCCACAAGGTTTCAGTTGCCAATTTTACAGTAATTAAAGCAGCAATATTTGATTTCTAAAAGTTGTCTTCATTTACCAAAGCATTTAAGTTCCTTGCAGACCTTCATTACCTTGCCTGTAAAACCAAACTCAGACTGAATCAAATGAATAAAGAAACCAACTCTATCTCTACAGAGTTCAAATGATCATAAAGAACAGCCCAAAGATGTTTTCTCTGAACAGTCCTCTGTCATTTGCTCTACATATATTATTTTTAAATGTCTTCCAAATCCCACATTTAGGAAGCTGAGGTTTAGAGATACCAAGTAAACTGCTCAAGGTTATACAGTGATCACACATAGAAAGTCTCTTTCAGATATATTGCTTTTCAGAACTGGAAGGACAGCTTGAAAATTAAAACTACTTGCTGCTTTTGCAGATGACCCAGATTCAGTTTCCAGCACCACCATCAGGCAGCTCACAACTCAGTAACTATAGTTCCAGGTGATCTGATCCCCTCTTGTGGTCTTGGTTATCTGCACACAAGTGGTTCACATACAAACAGGCAAACACACACACACACACACACACACACACACACACACACATGCATAACTGGTTGATTACTCCCAAGATAAAAGTGTATCAACAGTAAGAGTTTGCTTGGCCAGTCATTGTTTTTTATGCTTTAGAGCTAGGTAGGACCATTGGTTGGTTTTCTCCCTTGGCTCATATAGCATCCTCTGATACCACGAGATCTAGTCTCCACAGAGGAGGTTTCTAGATCAGTTCCAACTGGATTGCTCAAAGTTCTGTGCCCAAAGTGTGGCCTTCTTCAGCACTAGGGTCTTACCTTCAAGTTCTGGGAGGCAATTAAGGGCTGTGGTAGTTATAGAGTTCCAGAAATAGTCAAATTCAGAGAATAAATGTTTGTGGTACACTTAACTTAAACAACACATCTTCAATGCAACCTCTACATATAGGATGAATGTATATCTCAGCCTTTATCACAGAAGTTTCCTTATGAAGCAGATGGTGATTAACACAGAAACCCACAATTGGATAATATTCAAAGAACAAGAGGCTATCAAGTGCTTATTTCTGAATACGACATCTGTTTCAAACCTCATTTCCCAAGGTGCAGAGATCATTGCCAAAAAGGACCAGGAAAGATTGTAAAGCCAAAGGTAGTGGATGATCACAACAGAGTCTTCCAGAACTCATAGCAATGGTGACATGCTGGTGCAGTTTCCCCTGATGCAGGCCAGCTGCAGTCGTGGATCTTCTGCAGACCATACCACTCTGGCCAGCTCACACCTGGCAGGGCTCGTCTGGTGGCAGGGCTCTGCTGCTCCAAGGATGGGTTTGCGAGGGAGGACAAGTCTGGGAGACTGTGGCAGTGGAGAGCTTGTTTAATGTGAGCAGGGATCAGAAGTGTAGATAGATAGATAGACAGATAGATAGATAGATAGATAGATAGATAGATAGATAGATAGATAGATGACATATAGCCAGGGAGTGGGCGGGGTTAAAGTAGGACAGGTTTCACCTAATTAGCATGCATTGCAGGAGCTCCTCCAGGACAGAGGACCTAATTGAAGACTGTTGGTGAGGGAATGAGGAAGTGGAAGCGCACGAGGAAGTAAGGGCCTGTCTTTATGGGCCTGGCATGCTTCCTGTTTATTGGATGGTACTGAAGCTGAGGGATATAACATTGCCAAATCTCAGCAGACAGCAGACGCTATGTCGCTAGGAGTCTCTGAGCCTGTTAGGCTGACTGGTGTGACTCCTGCTCATGCTAGGATAGGGCTGCCCATCAGTGACAGCATGCACAATTCCTATGCGAACTCAAACCACAAAACATTCCAGCGTAGACATGGAATGGTAGGTAAGAAATCCCAATCCAGGGGCTAAAGAGATGACTGAGCTGGTAAGAACACTGGCTGCTCTTGCAGAGAACCTGGATTTGGTTTCCAGCACCAACATGTTGGCTAACAACAGTCCATAATGTTAGTTTCAAGGGAATCTGGTGCCCTCTTCTAGCCTCTGTGAGCATCCTACTACACGGCTGCACTTAAATACATGCTGGCAATAGACACATATACATAAAATAAAATAATAAATAAAATGTTAAAAAAAGAAATCCCAGGCCAACCTAAGGAACTTTTGGCAATTAAAGGCTTCTGGGAGAGGGAGAGAGTATCTTTTAGGGATGGGACTCTTGGTGGGCTCAGTGGATGGACCAACACTAAAGGACATTTGTGTATACATATCAGACATTATAGGCTGTATTATATATAAAAGAGAGTACATTAAACTCGGTGGGGGCAACTGAGGGGGATGCCAATAGGGGAGGGAATCTAAAAACATCAAACTATATTGTATGGAGATCACAAAATGTCAATAAAAATTAAAATTAAAATAAATAATTTTTTAAAAAAGGAAGCTGACTCTCCCAGCGGCCACTAGTTTTCAATAGTTATTCAGGTGGAGTTAATATTTCTTACCCACTTCCCCATGTCTATGTTGGGATTTCGTCTGGCTTGAGCTTACATGGTACTCATGCATGTTGTCACCATTGCTGTGAGTTTATATGAATAACTGACCAGCTGTCTGGAAAGCTCTGTTTCCTTGTGGACCTCCACCACCTCTGGATCTTATGTTTTGTTCTCTCTCTCTTTCACCGGGATCCCTGAAACTTCAGAGGCAGAAATTTGACAAAGGTTCTGCTTCTTATCTGCACACTGGCCAGTTGCGTTAATCATTATCTATCTGATGCATAAGGAAGCTTCTTTGGTGAGAGTTGAAAGATGCATTGATCTATGGGTATAAAATAAGTCATTAGTAGTCCTTTAAAACTGTATTTATTTAGCACAATAATAGTATCAGACTCTCCCTATGGCCTGTGGTCTGTCCAATCACAAGATCCTATCCCTGATATCAATGTCAGGAATAGGCTCCATCTTATGAGTTGGACCTTACATCCAATTAGAAAGTTATTGATTACTCTCATAATATTCTTGCCATGATTGCACCAACAGTCATATCTTTCCAGGTCTATTATTATTGAAGCATGAATGATTCACAGCTGGGTAAGGTCAATAATTAATTTTTTTCTCTCTGATAGCATGCATGGCACCTTCCAGCACTATGAATTCTAATCAGTAGAGATGAAGTTTTGAAGACAGTACCAGTGTGATTTCTCCTTGTTTGTTCTACAGCTCATGTATATAATATCTTCAGCAATAGGGTCTTATTGTTAAGTTCTGGTGGGTAATCAAAAGCAGGGGCAATGGCCAGTATTGCTGGAGAGTGTATAAACACTCTAGTCTACACCTTCAAAAGATGGAGTACATTCCTGGCTTTTGCCTTTACTTTGCCAGCTTATATTTTCTGATTGTGGCAATGTCTTGTTGTTACAGGGCAACCCCTTTTAATTTATTTTTATAATGTATGTGTATATACTTTAAGAAGCTTCTGTAGTGGTAGGCTTCCATATGATTTTTCTAAAGGCCTTTAATGTTAGTTATCCCTCCCCTACTCTGTCCACATTCTTGCCCTCACATTCCCCATCCCAATTAACCCTTCCTACCACTACATGCTATGTCTGCTGCCATGAAGCCACTCACTCCTTGGTGACCATATATTTATATCCTAACCCCACTGGACTTTCCAGTTGAAATATGTATATCTGAAATTCAAAGCTATCATAAAGCTATGAGAGAGAATGTGTGGTTTGTCTTTCTGGGTTTGGTTTATATCACTTAGGATGATTGGTTCCAGTCCCATTCATTTGCCTGTGAATTTCATTTTTTCTCAAAAGAGCTGAATATTGCACTGTGTAAATGCCCCATACTTTCATTGTCTATTCATCAGTGGATGGAATCTTGGTTATTTCCATTTCCTGGCTGTTGTAACAAAGGCAGCAATGAATATGGATAAACAATTCTCTATGTGGGAGAATATTGAGATTTTTTTGGACATATATTCAAGTGCATATGGCTGGGTTTCCAGAAATTTTTTTTTTTCATTTTTGGTCTTTTTGAGACAGGATCTCCCTGTAGCCCAGCTAGCCTGGAACTCTCAATATAGAATGGGCTGGACTCCATCTCATAAAGATCTGTCTGTCTCTGCCTCCTGAATGCTGAGACTAAAGGCATGCACCAGCCAAGCCTGGCTTGATTTCTAGCTTTTTGAAATGAGGAATCTCCCCACTGATTTCCAAAGTTACTACATCAGTTTGCACACCAATAGTGAACAAAATTTCTCCTTTCCCCACATCTTTGCCAGTATTGGTTCTTGTTTATTTTATGGAACTTAGCCATTCTGAGTTGAGGAAGATGAAATCGAAAAGTGGTTTTAATTTGTATTTTTCTGATAGCTAAAGACAATGAATCTTCTCCCAAATATCTTTCAGCCATTTGTGTTTCGTCTTTTGAGAACTCCCTGGTCTCCTCCCTGGTCCCATATTTTCATTGGGTTGTTTGTGTTTTGAATGCTTAGAGATATGAATTCTTTGTATATCCTTGATACTAACACTCTGCTAGAGGTATAGTTGACAAAGATTTTTTTTTTTCCATTCTGTGGGTTGTCTCTTCATTTGAATGATAGTATCTAGTGCTGTACAGAAAGTTTTTAGTTTCATGAGATCCCATTTGTTGGACTTCATGACTGCACCATAGGAGTTCTGTTTAGAAAGTCCTTTCTTATGCCCATAAATTTCAGAGTGCTCCTTACTTCCTTCTCTATCCATTTCAGGGTATTAGTTTTCACATTGAGTCTTGATCCAATTGGAGTTGAGTTTTGTGCATAGTGAGAGATAGGTGTCTAGTTTCATTCTCCTAGGTGCGGCTATCCAGTTTGACCAGCACCATTTGTTGAACATGCTGTCTTTCCTCCAATGTATCTTTTTGATTCCTTTGATAAAAATCAGGTGGCTGTAAATGCCTGAGGGCAATGCACTCAAATCTGGGTTCTCAGTCAAGTCCACTGCTCAATGTGCCTATTTTTATTACAGTACCACATTGTTTTTTTCCCCTCTTTAGCTGTGCAGTATAATTTGAGATCAGGGATGGTAATGCCTCTGACATTTCTTTTATTATTCAGTATTGTTTTAGTGATCCTGGGTTATTTGTGTTTCCATATGAAATCTGATATTATTTTTTCAATTTTTTTTTCAAGAATTACGTTGGAATTTTAATGGGCATTGCATTGAATTTGTAGATTGCTTTTGGTAGGGTGCCCGTTTTCACAATATTAATCCTACTATGAGTAAGCATGTGAGATCTTTCCATCATCTAGTATCTTCTTCAATGTCTTAACGTTTTTATTATCCAAGTCCTTAAATAAATTAGATGTATTCCAAGGTATCTTATGGTTTTTGAGGCTATCATGAATGATATCATTTTCCAGATTTCTTTCTTCTTTTGTATGTTGCTGGGATATAAGAAGGCTATTGCTTTGGGTATGTTAATTTTATGTACTGCTACTTTGCTAAATGTGTTTACCAGCTCTAGGAGTTTTCTAGTGGTTTCTTTAAGGTTGTTTAAGTATGGAATCATATCATCTGCAAAAGAGGATACTTTGACTTATTTCCAGTTTTCATTCCCTGTATCTGCTCTATCTAAGACTTCAGGGAGAGAGAGAGAGAGAGAGAGAGAGAGAGAGAGAGAGAGAGAGAGAGAGAGAGAGAGGAGGGAGAGAAAGCACGCATCCTCATCCTGTTCCTGATTTAAATGGGAATGCTTTTATTTTTTTCTCCATGTAGTACAATGTTGGCCCTGGGCTTGTTGTATATTGCCTTTATTATGTAGTGATATGTCATGTGCATTCCTTGATTATCCAGAAATTTTATAATAAATGGATGTTAGATTCTGTCAATGAGATGATCATATAGTTTCTGTCCTTGAATCTATATGGTGGATTTTATTTATTGATTTATGCAAGTTGAACAATCCCTGCACATGGGTGCTTGGACCTGAACTCAGGTTCTCTGGAAGGGCAGCAAGCGCTCTTACCAGTTGCATTCCTATGCTTTGAATCTTAATTTTTCCTATATCTTAGTTTCCTCCATCATTTTCTGGAACACACACTATTGTTTTCTGAAAAGACAGGTGGCTATACTGAAGAATTTTGAGGTAGGCCAGGTGAGAGCACTCATTTAGATTCCAGACTGGAGAGAACTATTGCTTGCATTTTGATTAAATCACTTTCCACTAAACCAGCAAAAAGGAGTGGAGGAAATATACATGGTTTAAAAAATGAGGTTTAAAGGAAAGAATGTTTATTGTCCAGTTGTCCTCAAGGTTTCATGGTCAATGCAGACTACACATAGTGTACTAACCTCAGAGTCAGAAATGCTGTGAACTGCATGCTTGTAGCTTTTTATTCTGTTAGCTGGTAGGAAAGGTCATGTCAACATTCCAGGGTCTGACCAAGGCTTTCTTGTGTTATTTATTACTGGAGCACTTGGCCATGGCTAACCATTCTCGAGTACGTGAAATGTTTCCCCTTTCTCTTTTCTCATTGATAGTTTGTCTGAATAGAATATTATGGGGTCAGAGTGAGTGTTCGTTACAATTTTAGAAGTTTGGCCTGACTTCCTTTTGGCATCCAGTTTTGCTCTAGAGTTGCCCAGTGCCATGCTTAATTTTCCTCTTTCATTATGTCAGTTTTCTCTTCAAAAGCTGATTTTCTCTCTAGCCCATGGAGTTACTTTATCTGTGGGATTTCTTTCGTCCTTACTGCAAAAGAAGGAGTGGGAATTATTTGTCTACTTTATAGACATTTATGACTTGACTTTGTTCTCTCAGGTACTCCACTAGTGTCTCCAGGCTCCACTTTCTCATGTTTCATATCATCAGGAATATAGTACCAAGGTAGATCTATATTCCAATTGATGAAAAGAACATCATTGGCATACCTGAAAATGAAATACAGAAATGGTTCAATGTAAAGCTCAGGAATGGCAGACTGGTGGTGAATATTGGACCTGTACAAATTACACAGCTTAAGACAAGTAAAAGTGAAAACCATGATGAATGAATTCAATGTAAATGTGTGTGAAAGTGTGTATGTGTGTGTGTACCTATACTCATGTGTATACTGGAGTTAGTGCATGTGTGTTTTGTGTGTGTAGAGGCAGGAGGTCAACTATGGATTTTGTTTGTCAGGTGCTGTCTATTTTTTTGTTTTTGAGATTAAAGTCTCTGTGTGGGACCTGAGTTTTGCTGATGAAGCTAACAGAGTTAGAAACATGTTAATTATCATTATTACTTCACCAGCCAGTTACAGGTTCAGTGACAAGTCATCTGTGCCATGAATATAAATCTATTTATTTTCTGTACAAGCTTAGTATAAACTTCAAAAAGTTTCAGTTTTAAGAACCTGCACAATAAAATGATTTGTTAGTTACAGAAGAAGAATCACAGTTTGGACTTTTGGTATAATCTTTTGTCCAATAATTCACTCACCTTAAAGCTGCAATTTGAAAGTTTCGTTGTATGATATTCTTTGGAGAACCAGTAGATATTATCTTAAATGAAGTCAAATGCAGAAATATGCCTTTAAAAAGTATTCTCCTAATTTTTGTATCTCATCGACATACAGTTACTTTTCTGTTGCTGTGATAAAATACCATCACTAGTAGCAACTTAAAGAAGAAAGTGTTTATTTTGGTTATGATTCCAGAAGGAGAGTCCATGATGATGGAAGGCATGGTAGAAGGGGCAGGAAGCTGAGTGATCACATCTCAACTATACTCAGGAAGCAGAAAGAGAGAACAGGAAGTGGGGCATGTCTGTCAACCCTCAAAGTCCACCCTTGGTGACATACTTCCTGTAGTAAGGCTACATCTTCTAAAGTCTCCATATTCTTCCTAAACAGCACCATCAACTCAGAACCAAATGTTCAAATTCATGAACCTATGGGAGACATTTCTCATTCAAACCACCATAGTATAGTTGGGTATCCATCATTTTATGGTTGTTTCTGTTAAAGCTTTTTAGTGATCACCTGCAATTGTGAAATATTTATATTGCATTTTTTCAGACCTAAAAGACGACAGTGAAGTAATTTTTGACCCTGTCCTTCCATAGAGAGATCAGGTACAATCCCACCTCATTGTGCTCTATTTTCCACCTTTGAAAAGTTGAAAACACCAGGCTACTACCTACATAATCAGACAAAATGATGATTTCATATCATCTTCCCCTTAGAATAACCTGTGTCATTGCTATGTAAATCTTTAGCAATTGTCATTTAAGTTGTAGTCCTAGAAAATGAGCTCAAATTTCTTTCCAATGGGCTGCAGCATCCAGTAAGCAAAGGGAATTTCTGTATATCCCACCTACAGCATTACTTTATAATTTTCTTCATCTGTATTGTAAAGCTTTATGAGCCCATGCTGTAATATAACAAGCTGCGATCAGTCTTTTGAGATGCTTGTGTGGACATGATTCTGCAGGTAATGGGTTGTTCCAGTTCTGCCAGAGCCTTCATTGCCTTCTCCTCTCCAGCAGCAGCTGTGTTTTACTGTCATTTGGAATAGTAAAAGGGATAACACTGTTCGTCCTTTCAATACTCTCTCCCAATAAGAAATTGGGATAAGTGAAAAGCATCTTCAGTTGTTTTGAAAACAGTAAAAACAACAAAGCTCATCGCCATTTAGCTCATTTTTATAAATCATGAATATATTCACAAGTTGGACATTCTTCAGGAACTAACCACAATCTGAAATTGTTCTATGTCAAATTTTAGTAGACTTTATTTTTGGTAAGTTAATTTTAAAAAACAAAGCAGGCAGATGTCCATTTGCAACAAAATAGAAAATCAAACAATGCAAATAAAGCCATTAACTTGGGAGAGGATGTAGAATTATCCAGTTCAGATGCTGATACCTAAAACTTGTCTGTCCAGTCTGTATTTTCTATGCTTTCATAAGGAAAGTTTCATTATCACACAGCTACTGCCATTTATTTCTGTGTTACCTAGTCACATGCAGATTATCTTAGTAGAGAGGACTAGTTGTGACAGATGCCATATGCACTCTGTATTCTAAAATACATATTATACAACTTTTTATAGAACAGCAATGCTGACCCTTTATTTAAAGCAAGGATTTGAAGTCTTTACAGAAATTTTCTGAAAGGTTTTGAAAAAGCACAGATACATAGATATTAGGGTTTATTTCAGTTGATCTGAGTAAGCTTCAAGCTCCCTCCATATTTTGATTGTGTAGCAAGAACTAAAAGTCACCAACTAAATTCTATTATAAATTACAAAATACATCACTTTTTAATCAGGGGTAGAGACCATAGAGATTCAGATTTGTCACATCAATCACAACCTTGAGTAAAAGCAAATGGGTATAACTTAACAAAGAAGGCTTCCTTCTGTCCAAATGGATATATCATGCCACATGAATGACGTGGCATAGCTTAAAATGATTCTAGAGAAAGTGAGATCCTTGGAAAACATATTTATTGTGATTTAGAGGAAGGAAAGATCACTTTGAGATTAAGTATCAGAGAATACACTGCAAGTGACTACTTTGAACTATGCATGGATGCTTGACATAGGTAGGAACAAGTGTTTTAGATAGAGGCCCTGCAGTGGAAGTGAAAATCTTTGAATAATTTTTTTTCTGTGATCTGTCTTATAGGCTTTGGAATCAGTGGCTATTTATTGTAACTTGTCGTACACCTTGAGTTCATCAAAAATCTGTGATCTGGGGGTTGGAGAGATAAGCTTAGAGATTAAGAGCACTGACCACTCTTGTAGAGGACCTGGGTTTTATTCTAGCACCTACATGGCAACTAACAACCATCTGTAACTCCAGTTCCAGGGGATATGATGCCGTCTTCTGACGTCTGTGGCCACTGCATGACAGGAATGCAATTATATACATACAGGCAATACACTCATACACATAAACTAAAAATAATAAACAAAATATTAAGAAAAAATCTGTGATCTAGGCACTACTGGTGCTGTCCAGAGTCGAGCACAGTACAGGGAACAGTGCATACTTGAACACTGGCTCTATAGGAGTCTTTCATCCACTGACAGGTTGTATAGGAGAATTTCCTTAGCCTTGTGTAATCTGAATGTCTTTTTGTCCTGAATAAATTCTATGTTGCAGAATTCTGAAAGGGTGGTTCAGTGTGAGGTGGGATGAGTGACAGTCAAAGGGAAATGAGAGTCAAAGCATAAATGCAAGAAATGGAAAAAAAATTGGAATGCCTAGCACAGAGTGCAAGAGGTCTGGCATGGTGTAGTGAATTTAGGAAATGATTAGAAACAAGATCTGAAGACCATTTTCATACCATGTTGAGGAACATGGATTTTCCATAAGATACTAGAAAGCCCTAAAGGAATTGTGAACTATGGATAACATGATCAGTGTAAACATATTATTATGCTGTTATGTGGAGAAAAAGATTCAAGACAGAGCAAGTTTTGGGACGGAAGTCCAGCCATGTGTCCATAAACACTTAGTAGCTGGTCCAAAGACATGTGCCAGTGAGAGGCATGAAGAAATAAACAGATGAGTTCCAAAAATAATTTGAAGATTCAATAGGGACAGATTTTGGTGTTTATACATTGTTTACACATTGGCTATAATGAAAGAATTTGGAAGATTGAAGGTCTGGCTTCATCTTTGTCCAAGAAAAAGCATTTAGAGTCCCTGACATTAACCTATGGTATTTTCTACTTCAGGTTTATATCTCTCTTGCCTCAATTCTGCTACTAAAATAACCATAAAAATTTGCTAGCTCTATCGAGACCACCAGTACAAAGTCAATTTGCTTCATGACCCTTGAGCAGAGGGCTGATTTTGAGGATTTCATTTTGTAAATGGCTGGGGGCTCACTGAAATGAGCTGTGACACATTCAAAACTATCTTAAGATTGCAAATGGTTGAAGGCAAGGATATTTGCATACCTCTGTCTGACAATCTAGGACAAGGAACTCCTTTCGCCTTAAAGATCCATTCATCCTTCCAAATGATCGCTTTTAATGTATGACTCATATTCATTCAACTGCTATACTTGGACCATTTAAAGGATCCATGGGCCATTTACTTCTTTTAGAGATTGTTAGCAATGCTATCTTGGGGATTTATGCTTCCTTTACCATGTTTCGTGAACTGTGAGGTGGGTCTGTGCTATTCATTTATCCTAGTCTGAGGAAAGCAAAAACAGAAATAAGAGAAAAAAATAGCGAACAAAGCAGTGTTTGTATTTATCGTTTATACGTTGAACATTGGCAAAACACTATTCTGCATTCACATGATAAATATTCAGAAAGCTGTGTATCGGCTATAGAATTACTCAGTGGAAAGAATGGGTTTTATCTGCATTCATATTGATTCTAGGGTAGCCATGCATCATCTTTATTGGAAACAGCACATGGCTGGTTGTGAAAGCAGTGTGTTCTTGTGCTCCCATGCTAACTTGCTGCTCTCTGACTTCACACATTGTAAGGTTTTCTCCCTCGTATTCATAGCCATACATTAAATGTGACTGGATAAAGAAATGGAAACTAGCTGAAATTAGCTAACCTATTTTAAAAATGTAATTTCTTCCTTCCTGAGCTGTCTTTTCTACTGGCTGTAAAGCCTCCGGTAATGTCACAAATTGCTTCCCCTCCATATGTTAATTTCTTACTTAGTTTCCAAGTATAGTAGATGCTTGATCTGTATTTAAAATGTTCATTGTATTTCCTTCGTACCCACTCTCACAGGGACCTCTTTTAAAAGCGCGTTTTTTAAGGTATCATGTTAACAATGATCCATTTGCTTTCTCTTTACAATGTCCCTTCTCTTAACTCCAAATCTGTAGCACTTGCAGAGTTATTTCTTTTGAAAAGTTTGGATCCACCTGAGTTTGAAACAAAGCTGCCTGCCCATGGCATTCCCCAAAGCAGAACAAGAGTGCAGTGATTTTAAACAGTAGGATACTTTTTTTTCCCGTGCAGATCACTGGTGGAATGCTCCAGATCATGTTTCTTCCATTGTGTTTCTCTATATAAAAAATATGCAAAAGAAACAATTCCTCTTTCAAAAAGCTGTTTAGAGAAAAATTTAGTGTTTCTTGTCAGATTCTGAGTTCGAGAGACGCAGCAGACAGAAGGGACCAGACCCCGCTGGCAGCTAACAGGACCGGGCTTTATTGAGAGAAGGCCAGATGGGACTAGCTCCTCTGCACCCACGAGTACAGAAACGCTAGCCCCCTCACCCACACCTTGGGGCTGGGGCTCTGGGGTACCGGTCTGGCCAGGCTCCAGATCCGGATGGAGGAGCTCCCTCAGGGGGCAAGCTCCCCGGGGGGAGCCAGCTCAGCCCAAGTCTGAGTCTCAAAGCCCCTACGCAGCGCCAGCAGCCAGCAGGTTATCCAAGCCTTCAAAGTCTTAAAAACCTTTAGCCCCCTCCTGGCTTTTAGGGGAGGGGGGTTGTCATAAAATCTGACTGATGTTTAAGGCAAGCTCCTTGCCAGGAAGTAGTCCTTTTTCAGAGCTGTTCGTGAATTCCTTGAGTCCTGAATCTTATCTGCCAAGGAAGCCCAGTGTCCTTTGTGAATTTGGGATCTGGAGTCTTATCTGCCAGGCTTAGATAAGCTCTGGCTCCAGGTTTCTTCCTGAGTCTGAAACTGTTGGGGGTTTCATTCACACCTTACATTTCTTATTTGAGAAAAATTGAGGGACAAACATGATAGTCCTAATTAGCATGATACAAGATTGCTTTAAAAATATGCTCTAGGGAGTTCCTAGAAATATTTGCATTAAAGATGGAGTGTGAGAAGAAAACAAGGGATGGATAAACTGAAGTTGACAGAGCACACGTTGTGAGAGTGGGTCCAGAGCAACAGCTGCTTCCAGCTAAGAAGCTGAACTAAAAAACAGGCAATGGCAGAAACTTGCCTGCTGTAAGCACATTTATGGGCCCCTCCCGAGGTTGCTGGATGAGGCTTGTCTTTCTCAGCTCACGCAATGGTTTGTCTCTCACTTTTGGGCATAATGCAGGGTGGGCCTAGCTAGGCCACCTGCCAGGAGGAATGAAGGAATGGTTCTCTTGGGGTTTGTTGTGAAGCTAGTTTCTGCCCAGCACCTGGAGGGAACCTGATCCACCTGGGAATAAACTGTGATTGGCTGTGGTCAGGACCCCACCCCATGAGGCTATTGGCTAACAAGATTCATAAGACACTCTGCTCTTTCTTGAATAAATGAGTTTGCAGCAGACCACCACTGCTGGCTTTCCATTCAACTCCGAGTCAGTGTCTTGATTCCACACCTACTCACCCCCTCCCCTACGGTGGAGCTTCTTCCGTCCCCCTGGGGCTGGCCCTGAGTGCTGGGACCCCCAACATCTCACCTCTATGTCTCTGATCTTGATTTGATAAGTTCGACCTGTATTTCATGCATTCCTGACTTTTAAATGTTTGCCTTGCTCCCTTCATGCAAGATCATGAGACTTGGTGCTAAACAAGATCGAGTTTTTGTTTCGTTCTTTTCCTTGATTTAATTTGCTCTTGTTAATTTATAAATTGATATCATGCCCTGTTCCTTAATAATGTAGCAGAAGATATAATTTGAAAGGCGTCATTTGTTTTGTTATTCAAAGTTCTTGATACTGGAGAATATTTATGATTTCCAAAGCATGTGGACTTCTTCTAGCCTGCTTCTAATCCTCTATAACTGTTCAAAAGAAAAATAATATATTAATGAAGAAAATGCAGTATGTAGAATAACGGAATACTATTAGACCTTAATAAAGAGGTGAATTCTATCATTTGTGACAACATGGAAGAATCAGGAAGAAATTTTTATAAGTGAAATTAACGAGACACAGCACAGCGTTCTGCCTGAACTCACATGTGAAATCTGAAAAAGTTTAGCTCCTATAAGCAGAACAGAATGATGGTTACCAGGAACAGTGGGAAGATGTTCCATAAATGATGGAAAATTTCAGTTAGGTTCACCTGTCACTGCCCTTGGTGGTCAACTCATGGTCTCTACTAAAACGGAGGCTGTACCTTCCCACTGGCCTCTCCTGACCTTACATGGTGTCAACTCTCAGATTCTTTCCATGACCTCTTCAGTTCTGCAACTTCCATGCTCCCAAACCAGTACCGCATGGGAGACTCTCACACATTACCATGTTATGCTTCCAACTTGAGATACAATCTTGGCTTCATCTGCTCACCCTGAAGAAAAGGATCTCAGAGGATTTCACCTCAATGATTTCACCTCTTCTTAATCATAGCTGATCTTTTAGCCCCAGCTAACCAGCATTGATTGTCCCATTAAAGCAAAGATTTCACTTCAGTGGTGCTGATGTCTTGTTAATCACAACTGATTCTTCAGCTGCAGCTGACCAGAAACCACAGATTCTCAGTTCAGAATACCATACAAACAGCCTTGATAATCTTTGCTTTCTTGAAACTTCGCAAGTCAGTCCTCCATCATCTGCATTTCTCTAAGCTCTCACAGACCAACTCACTCAGCTTCACATACTCAAACATTTCCACAGTCCTCTCTGAAACAACATGGTCAGGCCTATCACAAAAATACTCCAGTCCTAATATCAACCACTGTTGTAGTTAGGTTTCTCTATTGCTGTGATAAAATGCTGACCGAAAGCAACTTGTTGAAGCAAGGGTTTATTTCACCTAAAAACTCACAGTCCATCACTGAGCAGGAACTCAGGACAGGATCCTGTATTCAGAAGCTGAAGTAGAGACCACAGAAGAATGCTGCTTCCTGGCTTGCTCCCCTGACCTGTGCTCATACAGCTTTCTTACATAGGGCAGGACCACCTGCCCAGGGATGGTACCACTCATAGTGGACTGAATCCTCCCGCTTAACTCAGCAGCCAAGAAAATGCTCACACACGTGTCTACAAGCTAATTTAGCAGAGGAAACTTCTCGGTTGAGGTTCCTTCTTCCCAAGTATGTCAAGTTGATAACTGAAGCTATTGGGCACATAGGCTATATAAACTTTAAAACTAAAAAAAAAACTTTATATTTTAGATTTCTACATAAAAGCATATTTTTTCAGTATACCCTATTTGATTCAGGTTTTCTGATCTATTTGTTTTGACACTATTACTTAATTTTAAAGTTGATGATATTAACGGTTAAGTAAAGATTAAACATTCTAAAAGAGTCATTCAAACTCTAAACTGAGGCAGGATTTTGACTTTCAGCCAATTCATCACTTACCAAAACCAAAGTGATTTTTTTGTTCCTTTTAAATATTTAAAATGTGAGAAAACTGGCCTTTCATATCCCATCTTCCAGCATTATTGCAGTTTATGTGGTTGTACATAGGCAATGCTAAATAGAAGAAAATTTAGTTATGGGTTCATTTCATACGATTATAAAATGGATGCGAATTTTGCTTCTTCCTTTGGGATGGGTTGTAGAATTTTATGTCTTTTAGATGTGAGTTTGAATCCTAGAAATTTTCTTCACTGGTTGGTGTCAACCTAGACAACATAAAAAATCTTATGTTGTTATACCGCCTTTCATGAAATGAAAAATCATTCTACGAGTGGTTGATGAGGAATAAATGAGGTGAGATGTGCTGAAGGACTGAGGCTGATGCTGTGCCCATATTGTGTTCACTACGTACTTACGTGCATAGGTATGAATACAGGTGTACACTCCTCTTTTTCTTGCTCTGTTATGTTTTGTTTTATGGCCTCTGGTCATGGACTGGATAAGAATTATTCCATAAAGAAGAAATGTTCAGAGGCAGGGCTTTTGAGAAGTGATTAGATCATGAGGGCTGTGTGCCATCAATGCATTAATCCAGTTGTTCATTCAAAATCTGAATAGACTGCTGTCATTGTGGCACCTGGGACCTGGTTGGGGATAGTTAACTGAGGTGTATCTTGGAAGGACATCTTGCCTGGTCCTTTCCTGTCTTTCACAGTCTTTGTTTCCTAACAAAGGT
The DNA here is from genome assembly GCA_035773235.1 of Eospalax fontanierii. Lineage (NCBI taxonomy): Eukaryota > Metazoa > Chordata > Mammalia > Rodentia > Spalacidae > Eospalax > Eospalax fontanierii. Next base: position 38,256,498 of record CM069534.1, read on the forward strand.
AAGCATGTTTCCTCTACTATGTCTTTTGTTCATTATGTTTTTTGCTGACCTGTCATACAGGGCAGCAAACCATAGACTAAAATTTCTGAAATGGTGAAGACAGTCTTTCCTCCCTTAAATTGTTACTGTTGGTTTATTGTCACAGTGATGGCAAATACGCTTAACATACCTCCTAAAATTCAAAGAGTCTTTTGCCCATACAAATAATCCTGTATTAGATGTCCAGTGTTGAATAATTCCCAATCCACTGGGTTTTGGTGTAGGAAATAGAGGACAAATCTCTTTAAGGTTGTCCTACTGTCGGCTGACTATTAAGTTAAACATTTCTGAGTTCACTACTACTGTACTACACTGGCCGTGACAACCCTGTCCAGGGAGAGGCAGCTTGAATGCTGGCTTGGAAGCTTAGCTTTCCTGTACGCTATTTGTAGATTTTTAATTTTTTCGATTCTACTCTGTTTCACATTTGTAAACATCCTGTGGTTTGTGAACCAATGGACTGACTCAAGAAGAACTCAGAGATGGAATCTCCAAGAACTTCTCATTACACTAGCCCTTTTGGATTTCAGAATCTGCTTCTAGCACCCACTTTTTCTCCTTCTATTAGCTTTCATGTTCTTAGCTGTTTATAAATTGACTGCAGTCTCAAGCTGGTCCTAGCAGAGGTACTGAGAGCTCTGTTTCTCTCCAGTCATGGTCTGCATCTCAGGTACCTTTGCTTGTGCTGAGATTCTAACTCTGCTGATTGTTTTCCGGGAATTTTTAGTTTCAGATAAAGTGAAGTACCAATGAATATATTTTTATTTTACTGACAAAATAAGGAAAAGAATTCGGTGAAATTAAATGGAAACTTGGGAAAGACTGGAGAAGAGCATCTTATGTTTGTGATTTCAAACATTACAAAATGATCCTGTTTTAGTTTATCTTACTGGCTCTATACTTTCATTACATTAAAATATGCTAGATTGGGTTTTGACTGTAGATAATTTTTATTCCTTCCTCTGAGGCCTGGGATGGCTCAAAGTTATTATGTGGCCCAGGTTACCTTCTTATCTCAGCCTTCTGAGTGCTGGGATTCTAGGCATACCAACATGACTGGTGCTGGGAAGTGTTTTGACTCTTAGCAGTATTTTTCAAAGTGTTTGTTAAACATTTGAAGTTTAAAGATGTCGTGTTTTAACAAGTTATATAAGCTGCCTCAGGCATTTTAATATCTCCCAAGGGCCAAACTTCACACTATACATAAAGATGGTAGAGTAAGTGCTCTGGTAGGAGCTTCTCTGACATACTTGGGAAGTATAGAGACTATCTTTGTGGTTTGGAATCCTATGCCTGCTAACTTCACAGAAATCCTTCAATTCCCTAGTTCTCCACTAACATGTGATGCCATAGTCCTAATAAATGACTGATTTGTTCTCCACAACTTTAATGAAGTCAGTGAGTAGTATATCCCAAAGTCTTGGGACATATAGCTCCTAGAGTAGCCCTGCAACTTGCCTGAGAGTTCAGGGAGGAGGAGGAGGACAGGACTATAATGAGGAAGATTTGCCATGGGAATAAGGAGTATGAGGCTGACAGGGAGAGATAATGATAACTGATGGTCAAAGGGTCTGGAAAATGCATGTTGGGGAAACTGCCACTAGTCCATTGAAACTAAAATTTTATATTGTGTGTGTGTGTGTGTGTGTGTGTGTGCAGTTCTGGGGATCAAACCAATGACCAATGCATGCGAGACAAGCACTCTACCAACTCAGCTATGCTGAAGCCTCCAAATATTTTAGATATACGGGTGTTCTTTAAAAACTGTCACTGTTCTTCATATTCCTATGTGAGGTGGGAGAGTTTCATGCCTTACTGAGTTCTTTCCTCTTGAAATGATATGACTTGTATTTTTAAGCTCAACTTTTGCATCAGCCCAATGATGAGAAGGAAACTGAGCATAAATGTACCTGTGTACTTGAAAACTTCCTAGTGTGATTGAAAATTGGATAAGAAATCCTCGATTTTTCCTGGATCACTGGAAACTTTTTGTGTAAATATACATAAACTAAGTTTCTTACAGCACCGCTCTTCTCTTGTGCTGTAAGAACAGGATAGCATATAAACTGAGAGCTCAAAACAAAAGAAAAAGTCATCGCCTGAATTGTTGTGGCCCTGTAAACATCTAGTTTTCTGACATGCTTGGGAGGTGCAGAAACTATCTTTGTGGTTTGGAATCCTATGCCCACTAAATTCACAGAAATCCTTCAATTCCCTAGTTCTCCACTAACATGTGATGCCATAGTCCTAATAAAGGATTTGTTCTCCACAACTTTAATGAAGTCAGTGAGTAGTAGATCCCAGTACAGTGGAAAAGCCTGCATTTGCTATTATAGAAATTTTTCTACTAGCTGATAAAAATGGGAATGAAATAACAAATTCTAATATTTGCAAAGATTATTAACAGACCCTGACATTTCCCCTTCCCTGGAATGTCACAGTGGAGACCGTGTCACTCAGACACATCTGTCGCAGGTGCTCAGGAAGTCTGTTGGGTTCCTTCTGTCTGTGCTCACTTTTCTGCCAGTCTTTGCTCCAACGTTAAGTAGCTTCACACCAGCCAATTTTACAATGCCAGCTTTCTTTTGGAATAATGCAATTAAATTGTCGTCATTCACGTTAGTCTCTTCACTGACCTGATCCTTTTAATTTAAACTTTGTTAATTTTTAATTTATGTCTATGTGCTTGCACCTGTGTGTTAGTATGTGTATGTGAGTGGGGGTGCATGCTGAGTATACAAGAGGATATGGGATCCCTTGAAACTGGAGTTACAGGTGGTGTGGGACCCCAGAGTAGATGCTGGGAGCTGTACTTAGGTCTTCTGCAAGAACAGCAAGTGCTCCTAACTACTGAGCCATCTCTCTAACCCCACATTCCTTTGTTCTAAATATACTCCTCATCTGCCCATGATAACTCTATATCTGAAAAAGTTTTTTTCCCTTCATCCAACTATAAATGAATCCTCTTAGGTAATCATCAAATCTTTATTTGTGTCCTAAACTAAGTACAACCTCAGGTTACAGAAAAGGGTAATACATACCTGGTGCTTATAAAGATAAAATCTACTTAATTATTTTGCCATTAAGAGCATCTATGTGTTGAATAAAACTCTCTCTGCATAATTTGCCATGATTAAAAAATTTAAATGACAAAAGACCATAAAAGAAAGTTTAGAAATATATATTAAGTATACAATGTGTACCAGTTTTTCATAATCTTGCCACTCTAAAATAAGTACCATTGGTTTTGACTATAATTCCCTTCAATATTGTCCCCTAACAATGTGCTAGGAAGTTTGCAAATGTCTTCAAGACATATTGTATTAGCAGTTGTGATTTCATTGTTAAAATTTGTGGAGTGATTATTAAAATAGTTTCCTGATTAGCAACTTGTGTGTGACTGTTTTGCATGTTGAAGATTGAAAACTGTTAAACTGACATTTTGATAGTGTTACCTCATCCCTATTGCATTTTCCTCCTGTGGCAGAGTGGTCTTCATCTAAAGTCTCTGCTAATAGCCTAACTATGGAGAAGCCTACCTAGCTTCACAGGTTTTCACTCATTACATTTTTATATTTGGTTTTCGATTGAAGTGTAACAGTAAGCTCAATAATAATAAAACTTTCCCATAGCTCATATTTTCCCCATACCTCTAGAAAATAATTCTAAGGCCCATACATATTACATTGAACCTCTGTATCCTGCTGTAAAAATCACAGCCACATCTGCCCAGTACCAGCTCAGAACAGTGAGGGGGCATCAAGAGGCGTGCTCCCTACCAGTGGCTTTTCTGTCCTCACAGCATATTGCAGTTCAACTTGGAAGCAGATGAGACCGTGCAAATGACAGATGACAGCTGCCTATAGGCTTCGGAAGAGATGAAATATTTCAGGGAATTGAGGTAATATTTGTTGTCTGTTATTTGAAATTTTCAGTTCACACTAATAGCGTTGTTTTCTAGAAATCACTCTTTGCTCTGAAAGAAAGGAGACTCTACTGTGTCTCTCAAAGTATTTTATGGAAGGTTGGAGGATTAGTTAAGATCATGTAAGTGCTATACTGACTGTTTTTGAGAATCAGAGTAATACTGGATACTTATTTTGGGTGTTGTTCATATATAGCTTTCTTTATATGTCAAAGCAATGTCTTCTGGATCTCATGAATAATACAGTCAATTTTAAGGAAAGGGAGAGATAATTTTACTTCAATCAACGTAGAAATTTATTGTGCGAATGTGTAAACTCAATGTCAAACCCTGAGCTGAGAGCTTCTTATGTTTTTATTTTTCAGCTAAATGTGAACACTGACTATATTCTTGTTTAAATTGTTTGCTCAGAGTTCTCTTTTCACCATCAGTACCAAAATGTCAGTGTTGCATCTCAATACCGAGTGCATCTTGCACACAGCACATTCACAGAGTAGCCACTGTGCCTGAACTGTCATAGCAACAGAGACTGTGTTCATTCTACATGTAACTCCTCTTGCTTCATTTATTTTAATGAAATTATATATATATATATATATATATATATATACACATATACATATATGAGTGCATTGCCTCCATGTGTATAAGTGCACCTGTATCATGCAATCCCACAGATGTCACAGGTGGGCATTAGATCCCTTTGAACTGGAGTCAAGGATAGTTGTTAGCTGCCATGTGGGTGCTAGGAATTGATCCTCTACAAGAGCAGTAAGTGCTCTTACCTGCTGAACCATTTCTCCAGCTCTTGCTTCACTTCTTGAAAAAACTTTTATTTCCTATCCGAACTCTTTAGTCAATAGCATATCATTTACAACTGTCTAAGGATAAACTTCTAACTTCTTTTATATTAAATTTTCATGTTAGTGTAAAATTAATGGGATTCATCATGACTTCTTCAAACACATATGTATTACACTCTCTTCCTTTGTCCTCCTGTCTCACGGCCTCCACTTTGACCTCCCTTCAAATGTCCCCCTTTCTTCCTCCAGTTAGTCCTGATTTTTGTTTTATTATCTCATATACTCCATTATCCCATTCCACCCTCCCTAAAAATTTCTTCCTCCCTTCTCATAATCTATTTTTAGTTTTATAATCTACTCATACACATATATTATAACTAAGCCCCCCACATGCACATACATGCCTGTGTACTTTTACTGCTGACAAAAGTAACTTAAAAGGTTTATTTCCACTCATACTTCAAGGGTATAGTCCACCATGATGGGGAATCCTAGTGGCAGGATCTTGAGGAAAATTTTCACATTGTATCTGTATTCAGGAGGCAGAGAAAACTGAATGTTCATGCTTTCTCCTTTTAAAAATCATTTATGTATTTTTTGTCTTCATGTCTGTAAGTGCACCCATGTTATGCAATGCCCATACAAGTCAAGGCAGAAAGGAAAATCTTCCATGGCACAAATAGGCTGAAAGAATTCATAGCCACAAAATCAGGACCATGAAGAATACTTGAAGCAATACAAAGGACTGAAGATAAGAATGGCTATACCCAAGAAATCACAGAAAGAAACAAATTAAGGTATAATTATGGAAATACAAAATAAGAACAAGAACACAAAGAGAAATCAAAATCATAGTAACCAATACACATCTTTCAGTAATATCAATGGCCTAGTCAGAAAGCACAGGCTACCGCAATGGATTAAGACACAAAATCCATCTTTTTGTTGTCTGAAAGAAACTAGTCTCACCTTCAGCGATAGGAAATACCTTACGGTGAAAGGATGGAAAAAATGTTCCAAGCAAATGGCAATGGCACTAACAACATGAGGAGATGCAATTCTAATTTCTGACAATAGAGTCCAAATTAAAACTAGTCAGAAGAGGTAAAGAAGGTCACTTCATTCTGATCAAAGGAAAAACTGACCAAGAAGATATAACAATTATGAACATACATGCATCAAACTCTGGTGAACCCCATTTCATAAAATTAGTACTATAGGACTTTAAAACACAGATTAATCCCAACTCAGTAACAGTAGGTGACTTCAGAACCCCACTCTTCAAAATGATGTTCAGCTGGACAAGGAATAAACTAGAGCAACTTATGGAGATTAAACGAGACTCCTGGATGATGAATGAGTCAAAGAAGAAATAAAAAATAAAAATATTCCTGTAACTAAATGAAAATAATAATAAAACTCAAAAAATGCTCTGGGATACTTCAAACACAGTCCTAAGCGGGAATTTTAAAGCTCCAAGTGCCTATATTAAAAAATTAGAAAGAACACAAATAAATGAATTAATAGTACAACCCAAGATAACAAAGATAAACAAGATATACAGACCCTTAGCCCAGTTAAACAAAAGAAAGAAAGAGGAAATCTAAATCAACAGAATCACAGACGAAAGGGTTATATCACAAAAGACATGAGAAAGATCAAGACAATTATAAAGGAATACTTTTAAAACTATGCTGTATTATATTTGAAAATCTAAAATGTGTTAATGTGCTACATTTTCTTATAATTTTCCTGATAATGACTTGAATTGTCTCTTGCTCATTATTTTGGACATATCTTTTCCCTCTTCTGGGCTTTACATTTTTCTTGTGCCTAGTCTCCCTGTTGTTCTTGAATTACTGCTTCACATGCTCAGCACTTCTGCTAAGAGTCCTTTCTGATTTCATTTGAGGGAAGAGCTTTCCTTTCATGAAATGTCATCAGTTTTTATAAACTCTCGAGACATTTATCACATTCTGGCTCACATTCTTTTACTGTTGTCTGGTCCTAGTGTGTGCTTATTTTCTTTGGCATTGGATGATTAAGCTGGGAGAAGTGCCCTTTTCTTCTGTTCAACCAATTACAAAATAAATGTTGCATATTCATTTGTTGAGTAAACTGAGTAAAACACAGAAGACTGATCCCTTAGTTCATTTTGTGTTTCCATAGCAGAACACATGCTACTTGTTAATTACTTCATAGTTCTGAAGCCTGGGAATACCAAAAAAAAAAAAAAAAAAAAAGGTACCTGCATTTGGCAAGCATCTTCATGTTAGGCCATCCCATTGAATAAGGTAGAAGAGGAAGAGTGAATGAACGAGAACCTGAGTGAGCAAGGGGGGGCATGCTGTCACAGCAAGGAATCTTCTTCTCTTACGATGGCATTGACGCATTCATGAGAGCAGAGAACTCATGTTACCTCATTTTAGACCGAACTCATTCCATTGTTGTATTGAAGACCAGATTTCCAACACATAAACTTTAGAGGGCCCATTCAAACCACAGCATCTGCAATAAGAAAAATGAGGACATATTCTTGAATTGATACTACCTCTTGGCTATAAGGTATTTTATATATTTTTATGAGGTATTTTTATGTATTTTATGTCATGATTCCCTTGATATTTCTGCTAGTTGAGGGGTCAACATGAGATGTGAATAATTCTAAAAGATTTTATAAATCAATTAAGTAACTCTCATGACCCAAGTAAAAGAATTCATACATACATACATACATACACACACACACATAATATGTATGTGTGCATGTGTGTATATGTATTCCAGTAGTTAAACTATTTATTTAACATTTTACATTTCCTAATACTGGTTTATTTGTTGTTTATACAATATTTAATTATGCTGGGCAAAATGGTACATTTTGAAATTCATTTTCTTTTCATAGAATACAATCCAATGTGCTATTGATAAAATTTCTATGTTCAGGAAGGTGCAATCAAGACATAGAATATAGGAACTGGAGAGATGGCTCACCAGATAAAAGCACTGGCTACTATTGCAGAAGACTAGGTTCAGTTCCCAGCACCCACATGGCAGCTAAAACCATCCATAACTACAGTTTCAGCGAATCTTATGACCTATTCCGAATTCTGCAGGCATTGCATTTACAAACACGCAGGCAATACACTCACACATACAAAATAAAAAAAAATTAAAAGACACAGAATATATGCTAAAAGTTTATGAATATAGGTTGAATATATGAAGTAGAAAGTTTCATGGAGAGATTTGTGTGTAATTTTGAAATATCACCTAAATCTGTAAAATGTAGGCGAATTAACAGAGAATATTGACTTAATAAATACATTCTTTCATCTGTGTTAAGTCTGTTGTGTCTAATTAATGTCCCCAAATGTTCTTCATTGGAGGCTTATTCACTGAGATCCAGTCAATTCTCCAGAGTCCATTGCTTTAGGAACATTACCTCATCCTCACACAACAGTAATCAGTTATCAACATTTCTTCAGCAAAGATTGGGGTCGACCGCCCGTTTCTCCAGTTCCATGATGAGTCCCTGGCTGCTTGAGTTTGCATGGCTCTTGAGCATGCATAAATCATTGCTGTACGTTCATATGAGTGAGGTCCCGGGAACTTGTAAGATTCTATTTCCATGTGGTAGTGCACCTCCTCACTGGCTCTTACAATCTTTGATTCTTTTCTGCAATGGCCCCTGAGCCTTGGGTGAGTGAAGATGAATATGAGTCCTGTCCAGGAACTCACACTCTGCAAATTCCTACTCTCCAGTCTTTGATCATTGGTCAGTTTGTGTTACTGGCCCTCTGTTGCATTAGGGAGCCCCATTAATGAGAATTGAGAGATTCATTAGTGTCATCTTTCCTCCTTGTTCCATGTTGCATGAACCTTGAGTGTAGAGGTTGCATCGTAGTTGTGCTGCTTAGGCGTGAACAACTCACAGATAATTTCTATGTATGTCCAGTTGTGGTACTCTGAAGTAGTCTCCATCTGATGCAACAGAAACTTCTTTGATGAATGCTAACTGGGATATTTGGCTGTATATATTTTATACTTAGTTAGAAGCTACATTAGCCTAGGGATGTGACAGCTTTGGGAATTTCAATAAGTTCTATGACCTTTTCAGTCATGCGTATTTGACTATAATTACAGTATCACACAGGAGTTTTCGCCCATTGAGTGGGCTCTAAGATCAATTAGGTAGCAATTTATTGGCCCCAAGATAAAAGTGACACTAATGCACCAGAGTCATGCATTCTATCAAACCATAATGCAATAAAGATTAAAATCAACACCAGAAGCAGTCATAAAAAATTCACAAATTCTTGGAGACTCGACAATACACAATAAATGAGTGAAAGGAAGAAGTAAGAAAGAAATAAAAGTATTCCTGGAATTATTTCAGTTTTTTTGTATTTGTTTAGTTTTGGTTTGTGGTTCTGTATGTGGTAGATTTTGGAGAAAGTTCCTTGTGGTGCTCAATAGAATGTGTATTCTGTGATGCTTCAATGGAATATTTGATAGATGTCTGTTGGGTTCATTTGATGTATGATATTGTTTAATTCAGATAACTCTGTCTATTCTCTGTGTGATTGACCAGTCTAATGGAGACAGTGAGGTGCTGAAGTCCCCTACTATTATTGAGTTGGGATTAATCTGTGTCTCAGAGTCTTGTAGTACTGTTTTTATGAAGTTGGGTGTACCAGAGTTTGGTTCATATATACATGTTTGTAATATCTTCATGGTTAATTTTTCCTTAGATCAGAATGAAGTGACCTTCTTTATCTCTTGTGATTAGTTTTAGTATGAAGTCCATTTTGCCAGATATTAGAATGGCAACTCCTGCTTGTTTCTTAGTGTCATTTTCTTTCCATCCTTTCACCTTAAGGTAGTACCTGTCCTTGAAGGTGAGATAGATTTCTTGCAGACAACAAAAAGATGGATTTTGTTTCTTATTCCATTCAACAGCCTGTATCTTTTGACTGGGGACTTCAGTTCATTGATACTTAAAGTTATTATTGAAAGATGTGTATTGGTTCCTGTCATTTTTATTTCTCTTTGCATTCTTGTTCTAACGTAGTGGTTCCCCAGTTATACCTTCATGTAGTTTCTTTCTGTTGCTCCTTGGGGTGTAGTTGTTCCCTTCTTCAGCTCTTTGTATTGCTTCAAGTATTCTCTGAAGGGCTCATTTTCTGGACATGACTTCTTCCTGCTTATTCATGTTGTGGAAGTTTTTTCTTTCTCCTTTAGCTATGATGACATTTTTTCTGGGTAAAGTAATCTAGGTTGAGATCTAAGGTCATTTAGAATTGAGAATACTTTGGTCCAGCCTCTTCTGGCTTTCATATTTTGCATTAAAATGTCAGCTGTTACTCTGATGGGTTTTCCTTTATATGTAGCTTTTTAAATTTTTCTTTTGAAGCTTTCATTATTCTCTCTTTGTTCTGTACACTTAGGGTTTTTACTATGATATTCTGTGGGGAGTTTATTTTATGTACCTATCTATTTGGTTTTCTATGTGCTTCTTGTATTTGTATGGGTATGCTTTTTCTTAATTTGGAGAAATTTCATCTAATTTGAAAATCTAACCCGTACTATTATCCTGAGATTCTTTTCCTTACTCTGTGCATATGATGCATAAATTTGGTCTTTTCAGGGTGCCCCACATTTCCTACATAATACATTCTTGATATTCTGTTTTTCATTTCTTTCATTCTATTGGTGAGACTTTCTCCTGTCCTTTCAAATTGGATAATTGAGTTTGTCATTCCCTTGTTCATTTTAGTTTCAGTTTTCTTCAATATTTCTCTCTTTTGTCAATTCTGTCTGAAAAGTTTCCCTATCTTTTACTTCTTTAATTTGTTTGTATGTTCTTTAAATTCATTGGATTCTTTATTCAAGGTTATGACTGTTCTTTTAAACTCTGTCCTGGTGTCTTATGAATTCTCTTGTGGTGAAGCCTGGCATTCAGGCCCCCCCACACACTAAGTTTGAACCAATTGGGTGCACAGGGAATGCTCTTTCAGAGAAATTAATTTATTCTGGATTACTTACAAAGGATTCATCCCCAAGGAGAGAGATGGAGATTTCGTACACCGGAGACTTCATTTTGATCATAAGTCCTCTGATTCTCTGGCACACACACCCAAGATGGAAGCCCTGGTGCCACAACCCACCTCTCTTCTTCCCAGCTTTCCCTGCATTTCCACTAGGCGGCCCCCCTTAAATCATTGGTTAGTTGCATGTCAGTCATATTTGGAGGTCTGTCCCTTGAAGCAGAGAGGAAACTGTAGATTTATCCAACAGCCCACCCCTTTTTCTCTGGCTCTTACAACACTTTCCACCATCCTCTTCTGCAATAGTTCCTGAGCCACAAGAACAAGGGGTTTGGGGACAGAATAGCAGGTATAGGATGATGTTCTTTCCACTGTGGCGTGGATTATCATCTTGCTTCTGTGATACTCCTACTGTAAAAACACAACAATTGTAAAACAACAACAGTAGCAAAAGTAATATCCACACAAATACGGAATGACCTACGCTATGGGTGTAAACACAAGTACTTAAGCAGTACATAAGTAGGCGCAACACATTTATCTTGTAAACAATTATAGTAGTTTCTTATAGGGGCTTATAATTCTCCCCATCACCACTGGGGGATGACATTCTTTTCCTAATATCAGATGTGTGTTCCCTCCCTGAAGAGTGGGCCCCAAATCCAATTATAAATATGCTGGGGGTGCACATACCAGATGAGCCTCTGTTACACCTGTAGAGACATCTGACAGTGAAGCACGCAAGATATGTCCTTAAGCAGAGCTTTTCAGGACCATTCTCCCATGAGTGCCTTCTAGCACTCTGAAAGCCAGCTATCCATTTGTGGGGAGTTTTCAGCTCCGTCCCAGCTAGGTCTCTTTTATGCATCCTTTAGGCTGTTCTATTCTTCTACAGACATACTTCACATGCTGATCTAGGTGACCAGGTGATGACAGGTTCTTTTGCAGCTTGTTTGAATGTCCTCCCTATTTCCAGTGGCTCTAGGGCTGAGAGCCCTTTATTCACTAAATTCTCATGCTCATTAAGGCCTCTATTAGCATGCTGATATCTGGATTTTTTTTTTCTTGTATTACAGGTTGAACATGAAGGACACTTTTAGTTCCTTCTGGGTTGCTTCCTCCCTCATTGTTGCCTGATTCTTCCCAGGGGTTCCAGATTCTAGGGTCCCAGGATGGGTCTTGTATTATCAACCTGACCTGGGTTTTCATCCCTTTTTGACCTCCTAGCTATAGAAAGTGACAGGCTAAAACCTCCATCTCCTTTTCTCTTTTATCCAATATGCCAGCAAGCTCAGAGTCTAGTATTGAAGAAGCAACCCTCCTATCTTTCTCTGGATCTAATTTGTCTCTCACACTTTGAATCTCTCTCTGTACTACAACCTCAGCCTGAGACTGTCACTCTGGATTGGACCCATGTGCTGCCGCCTCTGCCATGGCATCTTTGCTGGTGTGCGCCACCACCACAGGCATTTGTCCCACCGATCTCATCTGCTTAGGCAAGTTCACCTTAGTTACGTATTTCACTATAAACCACCGTAACCCTGCAATGGCTGCCACACACACCAGTCGTATGGGGGTAATCCACCATATCAAAATCTCTTCTGCCCATACTCTTCCCTTAGTTGTTCCCCACATTAGCACGGCCATATAAGTCCTTTTCCTGGAAGCATTCTCCTTTTCTCAGTTGGTTCTGCTCCACTATACCATTTGTCTTATGAATTCTCTCGTGGTGAGGCACGGTGTTCAGCCCCAGCCTCCACCCCTTGGTTTGAATTGATTGAGCGGAGAGAGAATGCTCTCTTAGAGAACTTAATTTATTGTGGATTACTTACAAAGAATTCATCCCTGGGCAGAGAGATGGAGACTTTGTATGGCGGAGCCTGCATTTTGATCGTAAGTCCCCCTGAACTTCTGGCACGTGCACCCAAGATGGAGGGCCTGGCACCGTGCCCTTTCCTTCCCAGCTTTCCTTGCATTTCTGCTAGACCTCTCCCCTTAAATCATTGGTAGTTGGCTGCCAATCATTTGGAGGCCTGTTCCTCAAAACAGAGAGGAAACTGTAGATTTATCCAACATCTTGATTATCTCTATGGGAGTCTCATTGTACAACTCTTTCTACAGGACTTGTAATGTTTGATGGAGATATTTTGGGTTTTATTTTCGTATTATTATTTTTTCACTGTGATCTCGGCATGTGAATTTCTTTTATTGTTTGTGATTCTGATGTGAGACTGAAGCCTTCCTTTGTTTATTTGAAGTCTGATTCTGTTTGTGTACTTGATGTGCCTTGGTTGTGGTTGTTTTCTTCTTGGGTATGAAAAGCTGGTTGGTGAAGGCTTTAGGTTCTCTCTTTGGATCCTATATTGGTGGGATCAGGTTACTCTAGCCCAGCTGCTCAGGAGTTCCCTCAGCATAGCAAGTTAGATGAGATTAGATGTTCTCAGGCTCTCTCTTACATGTGGTCCTTCTAGCCAGCAGGCATAGTACCAATTGCTAGGCAGAGGGTAAATTCAGGCCTTCTCCAGCAGTCTGCAAGTATCTGGGCCCCTATTAAGGGGCACAAAAGACTATCACTGCACAGTGGGAGGAGCTGCAGAGGGTAGCAGTTTAAGGTGATGGACCTGGTGCAATTTGGAGACCTGCAGCCTGGCAGAAGTAAGAGAGCTTTTCAGAGATCTTGGGGACTAATAATAAAAGTGTATCTGTACCCAAGGCTAGGAGGAACATAGGATGTGGGGTACCAGACTTTGGCACTGCTGTCGTATTAGGAGAATGGAGATCCACAGGACAGGATGAGTTTTACCAAGGAAAAGGCTGATCGCTGGAATCCGAGGGAAGTTAGTGACGTGTGTTGCCAGTGTAGTAGACTCGTCTCAGGAATGCAAAGGTCAAATTCAGATGGGGAGAACTTGTGAAGGCTCTAACAAACTATAATGAAAAACTGAGCTGGTCTGAATAAGGGGGAACCATGACACTGTGCATGTGGACTAATAGGGTAGTCCAGAGATCTGAGGTGCTAAGAGTGGGCCAGTGCCCAAGACTAGAAGGAGAACAGGAAGTGAGGCTATGCAGGTGAAAGTAGAGTTACTCAGGCAGTAGGGGACTGGAAAGGTATAGGAGGGATCAGACTTGCCAGGGAAGAAGGTTGCTCACAGGAATCCAAGATAGGTTGGGGAGGAGACAGCCAAGGAAGAAGCTATTTCTATGCTTTGAGACCGGTCTAGTATACCACTAAATGGATAGCCCTCCCTGACTCTGAAGGCACTTATTTTTTAAATAAATTTTTATTAAACAATTTAGTAATAATAGGTGGTATGTCTAGGAAGTTGGTTTGGCTTTGAGATGTCCTAAGTGCAGGTGAGACTGGTGTAAGGACACTCTTTCTAGGTGTACAGTCTTATCAGTGGTCTTTGCTTTTCCAGCTCATTAATGATTACAAAGGAAAAATCACTGTATATGTGACCTGTAGTTCCAACTTAAAAGGTTTCTGGCTGTTTCACAGGTAGATATTCTACATATTTATTTTTTCCTTTGTATACTATACACGGTTCAAATAATCTTTAAAACACACCCATGACTATCTGGTTGCCCTGCCTCCCTTCCCACGTTCCTTCCTACTTGCTTCTTTCCCTCTTCTTACTCCTTTTTTAGAGAATAAAACCTCTGATACAGGCATCCATTTTACATCCTATAGGGTCTCTGTATCACAGTTGGTGTGTTCAGACATCACAAATGACTGACATTAATGAGGGACATGATCCCTTTCAAGTAGATTTATTCCCAGGCCCTGGATATGCCTCCCAGGAACTCAACATGAGCCTGACAGACAGGTGTCAACTATGAATATACACAGTGAACTGCAAACTCAGGGAGGAAAGAAGCTGCTTCAGTTCCAACTCAGGATAAGGAAAGAACAGCGAATTCTGTGTCAGCTTCACTGTACCTGCCATGAGGAACAGTGCATAAAACTGTGGCTTTTAGAGAGGATTCCATGGAAATATCTCCACTGCTTGTCTTTGACCCATGTGCCAATCCTTTCAACACAACATGAGCGACAGCCTTCAGTTGTAAGTATCTTGAGATATTCATTTCGTGGATTAAATTCAGGTAGAGGCATAAGTGACTGAAAATTATTCTTCTGGAAGAAGCTTTATTCTCAAGAGGGGAGGGTATGATGAAAGAGGAGCGATGCATTGGGAATGGAGGTACAAGGGCAGGTAAATAAGGCAGGAGTGGGATTCTAGTCTGTTCAAAGACAAATCCTACCTACTTAAGTGTCCCAGGGCCACAGAGCTCCCTTTACACATACATCAATGGAATTACCAGAGATGACACAATGTGACTGAGGAGTTTGTCACCAAAGTGTGACAGGTGAGCCCTTAGAGAAAAGACATTGGGCTTATACATCCTAGGAGTAGGTAAAATAGGAGGATGCAAGCTGAAAAAACAAAGGAGACAAAACAGGAGTGGCGTGCCTCAAAAATGGAAGATGTCCTAAAGTTATTTGGGGATTTTAGCATGAGCCAGTTAGTACTCACCAAGATAAGGAGATAACAATTAGAGCTGAAGACTCACAATGCTTTCTTCTTTGATCTTCATTTGTTTTTCCTGTTGATTATAAGTATATTAGAGATCATTGTTTTTAATTAGTTTTTTTATTTTTATTTCACATGTGTGTGTGTGTGTGTGTTATACCTTCATGTGTGTAAGTGCCCCCATGTCATATTGTGCCTGCAGAGGTCAGAAGAAGGAATTGGGAGCCCCTGGAACTATAGTTATATACATTTATTAACCACAATGTGGGTGTTGGGATTTGAATCCAGGTCCTCTGTTCTTAACGGCTGTGCCATCTCTCTAGCCCATAGAGATCAGTTTTTTTAGGACTCAAGTCTACATCTGGAATCAGTTCCAGAACTAGCTGGATCCCTAATGAAAATCAAATTATTAGTTACGTGCAGTTTTACATTGTTTGTTTTTCCTTTCACATTTCTACTGTATAGATGTTTTATTTTACAGTGTGTAAAATCGTATTATATTCTTATCAGCTGGGAGTTTATTTTCTTTTGCTGTTATATGTAACTAATAATGTAACACATTAAATACCATGCAGGCGGGGCTCCTTACAATTCTTCACAGTTCTGAGAACTAATGTTAGAATAACTGGCAGTGATAAAACCCCTTCTTAGTTTCAGCAGCAAACATGAGCATTGTATTGCCCTCTGAGCAGCTGGCTTTGACTGTGCTCTGATTGGCCTAATGTCAGCAGTGACATATATTAACAGGAGAATCATCAGGGCAACCACTCTAGCAATTAAATGAGATCATGAGTTCCACATTTTATGGAGTTCGTTATAGAGGAATGTCTGGTTTGACAAATAATGAAAATGAAAGAATGAATTCTTCCTAAAATGGCTGCTGCTAACAGCCCACACTTGCTAGCCCGTGTTACCTCCTCTGTGGCTCTTTCTAGGCAGGTGTGTGGTTACTTGTCATTTGTCTGTCAGAGTGTTTGATTCTTGCAGGATATCAACTTTGATGTGTAGTTCTCCCATTTAATACGTCTTATAAATGTATTAATTGAAATCTTTTTGTGTTTTTAAGTGCTTACGATTGGACAAACTGGCAAAAACGTCCTATTAAGGTTATTATAGCTTTCTGCATGAGCTCTGGATGACTTGATTCCCCACCCCTTTGGCAGGACCTTGATCTGCATTCACAGAAGGGAATAAAAGTGCCTGTATCTCAGCAACAGAGAGTATTGTGCATGCTGTCATTCTGATGGGTCTGGAACAGGGGCTGTGCTTGTAGGGCTGCATTTGAACAATCAGCCAGGCAGGGCTCCTTTCTGTTCTCGAAAGGCACCTCGCTCATTACTGTGGTTAATGATTAGAAAATGAGCTTAGAGGGTGGAAAGAGTCTGCAGATCTTTCGAGACTCCTGTTAAGACTCCTCCTCCATTGTTAAACCTTCCCTGTTCCTTCCAATCCCCTGTAAACCCCAGACTTGGAATGTTTGTACTACTTATTACTGAATTCTCCCAATACAGCTTTTAATCAGGTGTGGTCTCTAAAGCTATATAAATATTCTGCTGTCCAGTGGTATAATAGTTCAATCGAAGTAGGAAGAAATCACTCTTTTAACTTATCTTGGCTCCTCTGTGGTGTCTACCAAAGGCTAGTTCATAAATTCCAGGCTTGTTAGAACAAATTAAATATAACCATTAACAGACATTTAAGTAGCTTCAATTTAATGTGTTATCTTAATTAGCACGAAGACCAAATGAGCTGGTTATTAACCACCTGATAGAATGGAAAATGAGTTCCAAAGAGGACATTATTTTTAGACTTGGAGAGTATATGTAAGAGAACATAGTCAAAATGTAGTGAATTTCTTCTAGATTAGTTGGAAGAGATAGTGTTTAATGAGTCTTATCTCCTTGAGTTCATTTTCACTGAAGCATTTGAAAACAATATCTATCTACTGCTCAGAGTGCTCTGGCATGCCACAAGGTGGGCAAGGAAATGCCCTGAGGTGTGAGATAATATGTAACTGCAAAGAAAAGCTGAATAAATTTAAAATCAGAGAAGAGTAGAATAATCTATTAGCTTTACCTAACAGAAGAAAAGTGAAAGCAAAAATCCTGGCTCAGTAAGAGACCCTCACAAGGCGTTGCCTCCTAATTGGAAGATTAGAAAGGGAATTTTCTGTCTTAAGATGTGATCTTCCTTTGAATCCTCAAACTCTTCAGCTCCAAATGAACTCAACACTTTCTGCTTGCTCATTTATTCTTTCATTCAAAGGTATTTCATTCAGAGCCACTGCCTAAGAATTTTGCAAGGAACAAGATGATCTAGCAAGAAAAAAAAAGACATAAAATGTTTGCTCTTGTGAATATTATTGTCTGGTACAATGTGTCCTCTCTGTCTCTTTTTCTTTGTCTCTGCCTAGACTCTGTCTCCTTTCTGTGTGTATTGGAGAGAGTGGTTAAAAAATTTAAGGTCTGTAAAATGTCTAGAATGTAGACATGCAACAATAATAGCTATTATTGCCATGCACCAAGAAGTACATATGTATATGTGTGTATTTATTCTTTAATATGATAGCTCATATTTTAAAAATTATTAATAAAGGAGTTGGTTTGATAAAAATTGTTATTTAGGAGCTCATAGGTGACAGAATCTAGATTAAATATTCATTCATAATAAATGTTACCTTTCTTTACATTTTCCTTACAGAGCTTTTCATGACTCACCTATCAAACCTATACCATGTACTGGTATTTCAGGAAAGATATAATTCAATATGTACCCAATACACATGGTCTTGGGCTTATATGATTATCCAAGTTAATGATTTTCCCATTAGAAAATTCCCTTTCTAATCTTCCAAATAGGATGCAATGCCTTATGAGGATCTCTTGCTGAGCCAGGATTTTTGCTTCACTTTTCTTCTGTTAGGTAAAGCTTTGCCATGCTGGGAAAGCAATAGAAATTCATTGGAGAGTAGATCTCAGATTTTGAGGTTTGATTGTTTCCTGGTCTCCTGGGAACATAGTAGAGCATGCGCTCATGATAAGAACAGAAGCAAGGAGCTAATGCCTCCAGCAGCCACAAGATCTAAAAGGTAGACAACTCCTACTCCACAGTGGCAATTGCTGATCTATGTTTCACTGGTAGGTTAACCACACTACACTTTGTTGTATTTATGATGTCTTCAATGTAACATGTACTTATTAGAATATAACTGCATTGTGAGTTTCAGAGTTTCTGTGTGAGTTTTATGAGAATGAGCCATTTTGAGCACGTGGCTGCATCTTGCAGAGATGATATGTATTCTTTTTCTTGACTCTGTCGAGTTGCCTAAACTCAAAATTATGTGATCAATATGTGGACTGGACTATAAGATGATCCTATTCTTTTTGTTTACTTTTCATTAAGCATGTAGTGTTATTATCAATTCATATACCCTTTGCTTAGTCTTTTTTATGTGTGTGGTGTTCATGCATCTGTATACATGACACATGTGTGCATGGGTATGCTGTCATGGATGTGTAAGTGCATGTGGAGGTCCAGGGTTGGGTCTTGATCATTCTTGATCATTCTTTCCATCTTATTCATTGAGGCAGGGTCCTTTAATCAAAGCCAGCCCTCACCACTATGACTAATCTCACTAGCCAACTGGGTCTGGAGATCTTCTGTCTATGCTTTCTGAGGCTGGAATTACAGATGTTACCTGGCATTTATTGAGTTTCTGGGGATTCAAACACCTGTCCTCATGTTTTATACAACAAATGCTTTAAACAGTGAGTCATCTCCTTAGGCCCAGACTTTAAAGGCAGATTGAGTTCTCTGACTTAGAAGATATGTTTTATCACAACAGGCTCAGGTGATAGATTTTCAGCAGAAATAACAAAGAACTACATGCTGCTAACAATTCAGTGGCATCTGCTTGCAAGATTTCCTTGTCTTCCTAAGTGGGGTGTGTTCTGACTGGTGGTCCTTTGTGAAGGAAGTTCTGCCAGGTCTCCACAGTTTTACTAGGCTTCTCAATTTTCTTCTACCTCATTCATATGATCCTTAAATTATTTTTAAAGATACTTCTAGTTTCTCTATCATTTAGTTCTTCCTTGCTACTTTATCCACATGTACAGTGATGAAAATACTTCACATGCATTACAGACACTGAAGGGTGACCATTGTGTGTGCAATGAGCTATAAGCCAGTTTTCTCCTGCTACAGAAAGTCTGTCAGACTGTGAGAAGCAGGTGTGTGGAAGGCCATCCGTTATTTTGTTTATTGCTCAGGTAATCCCTATTGATAGTCATCAATTACCTAATTGACAGTCTGATGCATGACACAAAAATCACGTCCTTAAATAAAAATGACAGCTGAAGTTGTGTCTCAGTTTATTAAATGGTTATGTAGCATGTACAGAGCCCTGGGTTTGATCCTCAGCATCAGATAAACCAGGCAAGACATCAGATAGCTTATTCCCTGGCACTTGGAAGTAAAGGTAAAAAGATCAGAAGCTCATAGTCATCTTTGTTTCCACAGCAAAGTTCAAATCAGCCTTGGCTGCATGAGACACTATCAATCAATCAATCAATAAGGTTGATTAAGGTCTTACTGTGTGAAAAATACTTTGGTACTCCACAGAGGTGAAATTAAGGTGGAAAATCTGAAGAAATGTTTGAATCCATTGTCAAATTCTCTATGAAGCACTAGCCTGGTTTTGTTCTTTTTTGTAGGTTCTGGCTCTTAGACTTTACATACAGTAGGGCTTTGGTCTATTTTTATGAAATGAGGAAAGTGAAGCATTAGAGTTCACATCTGCAAATATCAGATGAGCATATGAATGGCAACAATCAGTCCTCTAGAAGTGAAGTGGAAGACGAGTTCAGGCTGAGCAAACCTTACATCTACAGTTACCTGAGATAATGCCATCATTATCATTTGAACAAGCATGAGACAACGCATATATCATTTCATTTTGAGAAAGTCATTGGGGCAGATATTACGCATTTTATAGCTTAAATGGCCAGAAGAATGCAATGTAACTTTCTCAGGTACTATAGCCAGTTTATGGAAAGTAGAACTCTAGCTCTTGATCCCATGTTTCTTCCTGTGTAGAATAGTAACATGTGTCTCCATTTTCCATCAGCAGTCCTGCCTCACCAAATTAATGCAGATGCTTTTGACACAAGTTTCTTTTATTTGCTCTCTTAGAAGCTGAGGGAGCAACCTCAGATCACTGTGCCCATTCACACCATCATTCAGAAGATGTGAACATTGAGTATTTATGACCCAAAAGAAAATGCATGCTCAGAATCCCAGAACAGCATCCTCAACACTGTTACAGAGTTTAGACTCATTGTACAAGGAATCTGTGTAAGTGTGAGTTAAATGGAAGAAACCCGAGTATGGATACAGAAATAGGACAGCATACATGTGGCTTTTCCACTCACTCACAAATGGTTCTTGGACAGTGATTGCATACACTCTGAAGAGGAGCAGGATGCAAAGTCTGCTGCCCTAGTTAGCTTGCTGACAGAAATGGTCTCTTAAGTGTGTTTTAGTCCATATGGTAGAGCTCATTTCTGGCATGAGTGCTTTCTAGACAGCAGGCTACTTTGTAGGGATGGGAACAGATTTTACAGGTGATAACCGGTCTGCGCCCTAGGGCAGGTGCATTACTCAGCAACAAGAAGCTGATGCTTAACCTTTGCCCAGCCTCAAAAACCCTCAGAGGAAAGAGCCAAATAATTTCAGATATTTCAAATTAATGGACCTTAAAGTCTTCAGACTGCCCTAATCTGCCTTGAATATTATCTATTTTGCTTAAAGTCAAGGCCCCTTAATAGTCAGGTAAAACTCTTTAAGGAAGTGGACAGAATGATGATGGTCCCTTTGTGGCAATTGGACTGATGCTCTGCAAACTGCCTGGTTGGAGCCGATAGAGTTGTGCCTGTTGTCAGGCAGGCACTCAAGGAATTGTTCTTATTGCTTTTTGCTGCTTTCAGATTGTTCCTGCTCATCTGACAAGGCAAGAAGAATGTAGCCCCTAATTGTGGACATAATGTTTGATTCCTGGATCTAGAATTTTTAAGAAGACAATCATTTTGTAATGGTTTACTCAAAGGTGTGCTAATGCAAAATGAATAATGTCTTCTATCTTCCCTCGTTCTCTGATCTTTGCCTGATGTTCCTTATTCAAGTAACCTCAAACTGATTTCTGAAAGTATCCTGACATTTCTGTTGATAGATATAACATTTCTGACATTGTTGTCCTGGACCCACTAAAATCATCAAAAGCTGCATCATTAGGCTACTGGTATTCAGGTTTATTTTTTTCCTCTTGAAGCAGTGAAAGTCATACCTTTCTGAACACCAGGCTTGGGTGTCTCCTTGGTCTCATGTAGGCTACACTTTGGGAAATTTGTTCTTTTGTTATCATGCTTATTAAAAGATTACTTTTATTTTTCTCCACAGGTTTTGCTATTTCAAGCCTTCAATATTTTCATATTATATTAACCTACTTAACATTTGACATATAAAATTTTTTTCAACCTACATGTTAGACCAGCTAGAATATGAGGTATGTTGCTAGGAATTATGGTGTGCATTTCTTCACAGGATAGGCACAGATCCACATGATTTTAGGGGCTTCTTTTCAGACCAAAGTCTCCTTTATGTAGAAAGTGAAGCCCATGGAAGTTAATATCTTGTTCAAGATGTTTTATTGAGTTTCTAATAGAATCAAAATGAGATTACTAGTTACTAGAAGTTTTGGCCTATCAGCACACTGTCTGTCCATCAAATTTTCACATAAAAAAAGCGTTTGAAGTGGATGTGCTGACTTGTCTAATGCTTATTCAGTAGCTTGCAGAAACTCTTCGTTTTTTTGGCAATGGTGGGGATCCAGTCCAAAGCTTTGCCTCCTGTATTCTAAGAAAGCATTCAGCCACCGAGCTACATCCTTAGCCTTTTGAAGCAGCCTTTTTGATTTGTCAGCACTGGTAGTGCGTGAATGTTATTCCAGTAGCTGCTTAAATGTAAATGCACATGTACAGACTCACATGTGTTCACATATGTATTGATTTATATTGTATGATAAATTAAACATAGAGCTTATGTCACTTGAAACATGGCATTCAATTATTTGAACTTAATGAATTTTAGCAAAATATCAACCTTTTTCTTCTGTAAAGTTGTAAAGAATCATGACAATGATAAGGTCTGCTAGAAAAAGAGCTGTTAATGTATCCACATCAAATGTTATTAAAAATCAACTGAACAGACCTGGGGAGATGAGTGAGGGAGTGAGCGTTTGCTGTGCAAGCATGAGGATGTGATTTTAAATCCCCAGCATCCATGCAAAAGCTGGGAATAGCACAGTGCCTCTGTAACCTCAGTGTTGGGTAGGAACACATAAAATAAAAACAATAAATATTTTTAAAAAGACATGTGACATTAACATTTGGTGTGTAAATGCACTCACACTGACCTGTGCACCTGGATGTATACACACATACACACAGAGTAAAAATTCAGATGAAAGGTTTAATAATTTCAGATAATTTCTGTTTCAGTTGGTGAACTGCAGTTAAAACTGATCAAGGATAAAGATTATTTCACAGCTGTGGGTTAGGTTCTTCTTCATTGACTAAACACATGGACCTACAGCTGCAGTTTTCATAACATTCATTGATATTGTGACATGAGCAGGGATTCTCTGGTGAAGTGGTTTTTGTTATATCTTTGTTCTATGGCTTATGTATGTAGTGTTTTCAGCCATAGAGTCTTATTGTCAAATTCTAGTGGTAACGAAGAGCGGAGGCAGTGACAGTTTGGGGTCTATGGGACTCCTACTCAACAGTGAAGCTGTCTTCTTTAGCTGGCAACAGGGCAGGTTTCTCAGGATGCCTAGTCTCATT
Organism: Eospalax fontanierii; assembly: GCA_035773235.1. Taxonomy (NCBI): domain Eukaryota; kingdom Metazoa; phylum Chordata; class Mammalia; order Rodentia; family Spalacidae; genus Eospalax; species Eospalax fontanierii. The sequence continues at coordinate 38,279,748 of CM069534.1, forward strand.
TTTTCTCAATAAATTTTAGTTTTTGTCCTCAATTATTTTTAATTTGCTTTCTCAGAATGTTAAAAAATATTTAACTGAAGCTGGTCACATTGAGAAGGTCAACTTAATGCTTCAAATGAAAATATCATGATTGATTCTTCTCATTAATATGTTTGGATCATTCTCTGCTTAGAGAACTATGTACCAATTCTGGAACGCAACCTATAATCTTCTAATAAGCTATGGTGCTCAGAGTTTTCCTAACAGCCTAGAACATGCTCAAATTTATTCATAGGAGCTTTGCATAATCAACATTAACTGGAATTCCTCCTTGTTCTATCATGGGTGAACACTGGAATTTGATCTCCTTTAGAAGTATGCTCTACTACTGGATTATAGCCTGAGCATAACCTGCTAATTTTTAAGAGTATGATGTTGAAATCCAGAGAAATTAAATGGCTTCATTAATACTAAATAATCTGTTAACAGAGCACATGTAAGAAATCCTAGATTATAGTACAAACTGTACTGCCTCTGAATCATCTGTATTTTAAAATTGCCTTTCAAATAATTTAGAATCAATATTTATCTTGATGTTTTGATAATAACGGTGGGTGAGAATCATGGTGGTATGAAGGGATGCCCTTAGCTATTATGCAAATCACTATTTATTTCATCACTGGAGGAAATGGTGACATCTAGAACAGTGACAGAGTTGTACAGGCTTGAAATATTCAATTAAGGTGTTTCTCATCTGAAGAATAACCTCTTTAATACAAAGCTATTTTGATAATTAGCACTCCAGTGTACAAAAGAACACCATTAACAAAAGGAAATTACAAAATATATTAAATTAACGTAGCAAAAGATCACAAATCATTCCTTAAAAAGCACAACCCTCTCAAGGCAGGCATAAACAATTAGCAATAAGGTCAACCTTAGGTTAATAATGTATTTGGGTTATAAATTTGAGGCTTTATTTAAAAAAAAAGGTTCATTGCTCAAGACCAAGTTATCAGGTTTACTTGCATAAGAAGAAAACAGAACTTCTGTCATTAGGCATTTTCTGTATTAATCAAAACCCAAGGGAAAAAAACCCTATACTTTCTGTGCAAACTCATATACAGTGACTTACTTTTGGATATAATAATCTTTGTAGTTTAGAATTTTTGTCTTGTATTTTATAGTCCAAGAGAAGAGACAAATCAACAGGCTAGACTACTTGAATATGAAAGATTTTGGATTCAATGGGGTGTTCAGTTATCGGTTTTTGGGTTTTAGGTAAACTAGGAGCTCAGGAGGATTGAAAGAACGTGTGGACTGATATTAGACGTTAATCATTTACGGTGTGATCAAATATACTTTAACCAATTTGATTTTGGAATGTACTCTATGTGATAAGTGGAGGAAATACAGGTGATGTTTCTTTTATTTCTTTTCACTCATTTTTATAGTGTCATGAAAATATTACATAGGTCATTTATTTAAAAAGTTTTATAAATCAAACTAATATACCTTTGAACTACACTTTTATAAGTTTATTCTTCATGTGTTATAAAAATCATTCTTTCTTTACTTGTGAAGTCACTATATTTTGTGTTTTTTTCCCCAAGAAATTCTAGGTACTCCTTAATTCCTCTCCCTGGCTTCCATTCTGTAGTTTATTAACAAAGGCATTCAAAGAATTTTTTGGAATGATTGCCTGTTCCACAAATTTATTTTGGCAATTTCTTATTACTAAATCCTTCCTTCCCCATCTAAATCTGCTTCAATCTTACATGTATATCATTATTTCCTTGGCTATTGATATTCTTCAGGGTGTTCCTTCATACTAACCACAAAAACAGAGAATAAATTGTAATTATAGATAATGTATTAAGAATAGGTGAGTCTTTCCTAGCTGAGGAGTTATTCATATTTGATAGCTGCTGGGAGAGGAAGAGTTAGTTTGCTTTGAGTGTGGCCACAATTTAGGTCAAGTTCTAGATCCAAGAGTATTTGGGCAACACATAGTGGAGTCCATGGGGATGGTCATTAAGTATGGCTGGCAAGGACGTCGGGGTAGCTCTGGAAGGAACTAAGGTAGAAGAGAATATCATAAAATACACTATATGAAGTTCTCAAAGAGTTAATAAAATATTAATAAAAGGGAGCTATCCAGAACAAAAGAATAGGTGGATCCTGGGGGAACCGGATTAATTTGCACAACTCAAAGCTAAATCCAGGACCATCTGGTGATATGTGCTTTCCTTTAGATTTGGTATTATTTGGGAGGGCCAGTCAACTCTTATTCCTCTAAAGGGAGCTCACTTTTCCAACACTATTCTTAATTGATACCAAACTCCATCTAACCACAAGTCTGGAATGAGAAATGGTACTCTGTTATTACTTTTTTTGTGTGAGACGGGGTCTTCCTGTAGCCCCAGCTAGCCAGGACTCACTGTGTAGACCAGGCTGACCTCAAACTCTCAGAGACCTGCCTGCCTCGGCCTCTCAAGTGCTGGGATTAAAGGCACGCACCACCATGCCTAACTCTTTCATTACTTTCAACTGAAAGCCCGTTTCTTAAATCCTTATTTCCATCTCTATAGTGACATCTTCCAATGAATATTAATTATGATATTTGTAATAATTGGAAGGAAACTCCTTCTCAAGGTGTTGTGTTATTTTTATGAGCCTTCCCCTTCCATTGCCTACTAATAACTTCTCACCAAATCAGCTTGAGATAACTGGGTGTAGTTAATACACTATGGATAACAACTATCTGATTCATGTTCCACTGTCAAACTTAGTTCAACTCCATTTTACAGTGATTGTCCAAATATTTACGGTGTTCCCAGTTTCAGTGCTCAGTGTCTTAGAAACAAGCTCTTAGAGAAATAGGATCTTCCATCCTGACTGTATAAGTAGATATTTATGTGCATGTATATGGATATTTGCTAACATTCTTCTTGACAGACCATTATTCTTTTTCTCCAGTTAAGCAGCATGGTTTGCATAGTCAATACACAAGTTATCATACGGAATTCTTTAGTCCTTAGAATAGAGTACCTGTGTACAGGATGCAAACAGACACTCCTAAACTCTCAAATGATAGCTTTGGCAGTTACCTAGTCAAAAACTCATGAAAACACATTTCCAGAATTTATAGTAATGTTTGCTGTCTATGTAGAAAGCTCTCGAAAACACATATTTATTATTTCAAGGCTAAAATATTTTGGATGCATGTGTAGGTACATTTTTCTAAAATTCTTCAGTTTTAAAATAGAATCTTTCAAGATCATTATTCAAACAGAGCAGTGTACTTTGGTTTCTTTAACAAGGCATGAGGGGCAGGAATGTTTTTAAACTATCATTGCATCAATGAAGTTTTATTTACATTAAAATTGAAACTTCTTCTAAGTGTGATGGCATATGTCTGTAATTCCTGCACTGGGAGGCCAGCCTGGGCTACATAGAGAGTAACAGACTAGATGGGATACTTAGAGAAACCCTGTCTAACAAACACAGAAACAAACAGGCAACAATAAAAAGATGCCCGTGTAGTCTTTTATGGTTTATAGAATGATTCCTAATGTATAAATTAATGTGTAAACATCTCAAACTTCACAAGAACTGATAATATATAATTTTCATTCTTCATTTTAATGTTACATTCAGATTGAACCTACAGCCTCACACATGCTAGGAAATCATTCTATTCCTGAGTCATATCCTATTGGCCAGTTTCTACTCACCTCTACCTGACTTTGTATTCTCTGCAGCTTGCTGCTGGACTAGCTGCTTGATTAGCTGCTGGCCTGCCAGTTTATGAATAGCTCAGCTGGTATGTCCAATTGCTTATATATATGGTCTCCGTCATTCAGCATGCAACCCTGGGCTTGTTCTCATGGCAGTAGAATTAGGGTTTCTAAAGCACCCAGAGAAAACAAAGCCCGGTCTACAAGTATTTGGAAAGCTTCTACAGGCATCACAGTTACAATATCCCACTGGTTAAAACAAAGTATGTAGTCAGGTGAGAGTGGAAAAGCACTCAAAGACATACAGTAGTGCATGATAGACAGGGAATCTGCAATCCACTTACTACATTGTGAACGGATCCATTATTCCAAATGCAGTGTGACCTCATTGCTGCTGAGTTAAAGTAATTATTTTTAACTAATTACTGAAAGGCTGAAACTTTAAAACTCTTTGAGTCAAAGTATTTAACTAGTGCTTAGTCAATCTTGCCTAATAAAACCCAAACTAAAATTGTATTTATGGTTCCAGACTTTGTATTTTGGATCACAGTAAATTTTATATCTGCAGGCACACCTACCAATCCAAGCCCTTCTAATTTTATTTTTAATTTGAAAACTGGCAATTGGTGGACTGGAGAGATGGCTCAGTGATTAAGAGCACCAGCTGCTTTTGCAGAGGACCTGGGTTCAATTCCCAGTATCTATATGGGGACAACAACTGTCTGTATCCCCAGTTCCAGAGCATGCAACACCCTCTTCTGACCTCTTCCAGAATTGCATGACACAGGTGCATCTACCTTCATGTAAGCAATATTCTCATATACATGAAATAAAACATAATAAAAATTTTAAAATCTGGTAATTAGATGGTTAAAACCCCCTTAAAAGGAATGATCACCCACCATGTTAGCAAGAAAGAGCAGCTGGAGAAAATTCTAGTTTATGCATAGAAGTGTAATTTCAAAGTGTATAACCTCCAAGTAAAACGATTTGACAGCTTAATATCTTTGTGGTTTTTTTCATAGCAAAATGTCAACAGTTATGATAGACATTCTTTGAACACAAACCATTTCTTATCCTTCTGTTTTGTAGTTGGGTAAGGTTTTATGTCATTTCTATTCCTTTCCCAAATTAGTGATAATTTCTTAGATATAACATGATGATGTGTTTCGAGGGAGATTTAATCATCATGTAGAAAAGAAAAAAATAACCTCACTTATAAAAGTGTTTTTCAGACATTCTGATAATTAAAGAAATTACAACTGTCATGTAAAAGAAATTTCAGTAAGATGAAATTTGATCTCTACAACAAGATGACTTCATATTGCTGCTTAAATTTGTGCTAGATTTCATGTAAATGAGTTATAAAATGCTCCATATTTTAAAATCATTTTCTTTGACACTTTCCTACATTTATATAATGAATTTTAGTTACTTTCCAGCCTCCACTTCCCTTCTCTTTCTCCTTTCCCTCTCTAGTTAAAACCGTTCTTTCAAACAAGTATTCTCCCAACTTTTATGTCTTCATTTTGTGTGTAAACCACTGAGTTTAATTACAATTTCTTCCTTGATGCTAGGTAGGAGATTATTTACTAGAGCAAGGGCAACTTATTTATAACTACACCACTGAAGAAAATGACACTCCCTCCAAAAGCCCCGATTAATTGCTAATATTCCCTTAGGGAAGGGTGGGCTAAAATGCTATTTTATTTAGTGATTTATTTTTATTAGCATAAGGTTTGGTTAGGCATGAGAGACAGCAGAAACAAAGAAGAGACTCCTGCATGGGGGTGGCAGGAGCGTTGTAACAGCAAGATGGAGTCTGAGTGGGTGGGTTTTTAAAGGGGGAACAGAGAAGTACAGGGCAGTTTAATGGTGTTGACTGTGATTGATGTCCGCAGTCAAAATACCAGGGGGTTGTTAATGTCAGGAAGAGGTAGAAGGTTATCAATTTCAGGAAGTGGCAGAAAAAATAGCTATAAGTTTCCTCCTGCAGATGCCAATTATGATTTCTGGCATGTTTAATTGGAGTTGCCAAGGTGGCTATCAGTCTCCTTCTGCAGATGGCAATTGCAAGTTCTGGAATATTTAACTGCTGGCGGGGGGGAGTTTCTCTTCAGTGATGTCTTACAATTTGTATATGTCTTTTGATTGCCAGTATATATATTGGTATGTGTGTAATATCTGAAGGCCAGGAGAGGCCAATGTTTGGGTGGTAGGAATCAAATCTGGGTCCTCTGGAAGAAGGGAAAGTACTCTTACCCCTGAGTGATCCCTCCAGTCCCTAACATGCTATATTTTAATATGTTTTGATTTCAATTTGGGAAAGTTAACATAGGGCTTATATCAGTTTTTGGTCTTAATTTTGTTAAAAGTAATGCCTAATATTCAGTAATCAAACAAACTGAATTTGAAGACAAAAATTACATAAGACATTCAATATACGTATGTGTGTATGCATGCATGCTTGTCTAATATCTATCATATATATTTATTATTTATCTATTTTTATCAAGAAGAAATAGAAATGCATGGTCAGAGGCAAGTGGATCTCAGTGAAGTTGCAGGCCTGCCTGGTCCACATGGTGAGAACCTGTCTCAAAAAAAAAATAGTGAAACATGTATTTACTAAAGGTTATTTGGTGAGGACTCATCATATTTAGGATTGTGTTTCATTTTTCATGAAAACTCTAAACAAATTTGTACATATAAAATGCCGGTGGGTCTCCATCTCCAGCACGGCTGTTGTGCTCCAGCCATGCCAGAGAATGGTGGACGATCGAACAGGACCTCAGGTGGCTCAGAGTGCAGCGGGAGGAGTTCCCTCCCAGGAGACTATGTCGGGTGGGTAGTTCGGTTATTAGAGCCAATGCAGGGGTCTATATAGGGAGGCCTTCATGACCGTTACAGAAGGTGGGAAAGGTGCGATGTTGGGGTAAAGGCAGGAAGGTTGTGGAAGTTCAGGAACGAGGAAACAAAACCCAAAAACCTGGTTCTGGTCCTGGGGTCGGGGAAAGGAAGATTCATATCACGTCAGGCAGAGCAGGTCAGACACCCACCATTCCTTTAGAGTATCCGGAGTTGCTTGCCTTGCTCAATACCCAGGTCCCCACAATAAAATAATTGAAAATTCACATTTCCAATCTTGGTTCTATCAAAACAGTGATATCCGACTCATTCATTTGTTTACCAACCTGCCAGGTATGCACCAGGTTCTCTAGTCAACTTTGAGAAATCAAAGAACAATGCCTGCTCAGGGCCTCCCATTCACTCTGCCATCTCCTTTTAGAAGGTGCTAGATCTTTCCCAAGAGTGATTTTTTAAAAATGAATTGTATATTGTATATTTATTTTCTAAACATTTCATAATTTGGAAAACATATAATTTATGTATTATATTTATCTACATTAATATATGCATACTAAACTATTAGAAACAGAGAAGAAAAATAAGATTGAGAAATTTTTATGTGTACTTTTGTAACTTTAGGTATGTTTCTTCTTCATTTGTGGGATGGAGCATATTACTCCACTGCTTAATTTTGTGATAGCCTCACTTTGCCTTGGAATAAAATCCAAGTCTGTAAAATTTTCTCTCACACAATCTCAAACTTCTCTTCTTTTATATTTCTGTACCGTATTTTCATTTTCTATCGATATGTTTTTAATCACACTTTTTAGTTTTTGTTTTCTGCTCTGGACATGGGCTTTATTTCTAATAAATTTGGAACTTACAATGTCATTTTTCTGAATAAAAGCAAAGTTCAGATATCATCTGCTTAAAAATGTCTTTTCTGATTTGCCTGTCAGAAGAATTTCTTCTGTATCATAGATGCTCATGAAATATTTGTTGAATAAATTGATAGTGTCAAACTTTATTTAATTTTGACTTATATTAAATTTAACTGGCTTATCATTCATCCATTTGTGTTGCAAGTGTTTTAATCTGGAAATGACGACACAAAGTAGAAATAAGATTTACTTTAGCTTTTGAAGATATAGAACTGTATAGGATTCATTATAATATTTTATACTAAATGAAAAAGTACAAATTAAGTTGAATTCCAGAAAGTTTCTATACTTGAATTGTTGGCCAAGTATTTTCTGATGACTAGAGAAAGGGACAGGAGTTGTATGCATCACCAATGACTTCATAGGCACAAGACATTTCTTCTGTTAATGTTAGACTTAGACTATCAAAAAACCCCATAAGATTAATGTAAGTTGTGACTGGACCCCAACCTTTGCCCACCCCCCAACAGTTCCAGGGCAGACACCTTGGTAATTCCAACCAGACTCTCAGAGTCCACTGAGATCTGAGTGATCTAAGAACTGATAAGATTCCCAACCCAGGATTCACAAACAGCTGTAAAAAGGGACTGCTTCCTGGCCGGAAGTTTACCTTAAACATCAATCAGATGTCATGGGGACCCTAATCCCTCCCATAAAAGCTAGGAGGGGGCTAGGAGTAGAGGCTTTTGCCTGATCTTGTTCTCCTGGGGAGTTTGCCTCTTGCACTCTTTCTGAGGGAGTCTCCATTCCGATCTGGAGCCAGGCAGGCCACCCGGGTTCCCAGATCCTGGGCCCCAATATGAGAGGGCTAGTCTCCTCCATCTCTTTGGGGAGGCTACCCCCCCGGGGGGGGCAGCATTTCTTCACTCCAAGTGCAGAGACGCTAGTCCCATCTGGTCTTCTCTTAATAAACTGGGTCTTGTTAGTTCCCAGCAGAGTCTCTGGTCCCTTTTGTCTGATGTGTCTCTCGAACTCAGAACCTTACAATTAACTGGTCAAAAAATTTCTAGTCTGTCTGTCGAAAGGCCCACCTTTCAGATTCACTGGTCAACCACCTGGTCAAAGGACACTCCTAGGAAGGTGGGTTCACCTTAAGTCATGCTAAGTAGATGGGATAAGAGGAATACCTAGAGCTAATGAGATTTGGGATCCCACCTCTCAGTTCAGTGCTCCTAGACCCTGCTACAGACATGTGATTCTCTGAAAGTCTGCCTGCTTTTCTGGATTCTTCAGGAAAGTGTAATCTTTCCCCATTTTTTCTTCATAGTGTTTTTCTAAGCATGCTTTCCCTAGAGTATGGACTGCCTCAACCTTCTGGATTTTTTCGCTTTTTCTCAAATGCTTCCTTTTCTCTCTCCATGTGACTGTCAGTCCGCATGGGTCTGATCTCCATGCTGACTCTAAACCTGCATGGCCTCATGGTTCCTTCAATTTTACCCTTCATTCTCCTCCTCAAGACAAGTGCTGAGATTTGTGACCTGTCTGCTTGAGAATTTTTCTTTAAATTCTAATAAAATTGTCCTTAAGCTTCCATTTGGGTTCATTCTCAAGTTCTTTTATGAATGAGACTAAGAACCCTCTACTGATGCTGTTTCTCCTTGTATCACTAATACAGGTTTCCTTGCCTTTGGTAGGAAATGCAACCTTACAAAGCTTACTATGAGTATTAAATACAATTGGACATTTATCTGTTTGGAGATACACACAAACTCTCTTATTTCAAAATTCCTCAAAAGTTCCCAAAGTCATCAAGGAATTTACATATACTCAATCAATTTTTAGGGGGAGGAGAGAGAATAGTCCTCTTCTGTTAGGGTTCACCTAATCTTAGACTTAGTTGTTTTCCTGTTTCTTTCAGTGTGTTTGTGTGTGTGTGTGTATATATGTGTGTGTTGCCATCTTTTTTATGTTTGCAGCAATGAAATTCCATTATAATTCCAAATATAATTATTGATTTTATATTTTTAAGTCTGTTGATCTGGTGAGGGGATAATAGGCCTGAGATTTTCACTACGGAATAAACAGTATCTTTGAGCTGAAGAGCCAGTATTCAAAAATATTCTTGCTGAATGAAAAATAACCTAGAGTTAGGAAGTCTCCAATTTTTCTGTAACTAAGACTCATAAAATTTATCATAAAAAATACAATTTTTGACTACCAACCTGGGAGATTTTGATTTTGTGTTTTGGCCCTCCTAGAGGGTTCTAATATGAAAGATCAACCGATCTCCTGTGCTAAATGATGGCAAGGTGATGTCTTTCAGGTATTTTCTGTGGGAATCACTGCTGCCCTCAGTGCTGTGGGAGGAATCAGAGCCACCTTCTTGACACACTCTGAGTGTGAACCTTCTGGAAGTGCACACTGAGCAGGCCGATTATCCCCTCATCTGTTTCTGAGCACATCAATTACAATTTTGACTTTTGAAAGGATGGAAAATGAGGCTTCCTAAGGACACAGTTTGGCAGGCCATGACTGTGCTGAGTCTCTGGGCGTTGGATGCCTGCCAGAAGCACTTGCCCAGCACTAATTGCAGAGCACCTGAACTTTTATCCATCATCTGTTCTGCTGCACAAAACTTGAACACTCAGATGAATGCTTTGTATTCTTCCCAGCATCTCCAGGAAAGAGGAAAATCCTTTCATTTAATTAGGTTATTATTTTCCATTTTGAAACTTCAATAGAGATTAGAAACAGGTGCCAGTTTCTCTTCAGCCTCTAGGCCTTAAGAAATCAGAATAACTGCTACTGAGGAAAGAAAGCAGATAAGGCCCCATCAGCTAGGCCATTAACTTGCCTCTACCTCTGTAGCTCAGAAACAGATGTTAATTACCCAACAATACAGCCTGAGCTGAAAACAGCTTAATCATGCCTGGGCTTTGTTGATTCTCTATTAGTGCATTCTGCTGTGTCCTTTGTGCCTAGAATCAATCTTCCCTCTTCCCTCACCTCCGTCCTCCCTCTATCTCTCATTACTCCATAGCTATTTTAGTTTTGGGTAGTGTCACTTTTTTGTTTGTTCCTTTTGCTTTGTTTTTAAATAGGGTCTCACAGTATATCCATGGCTGACTTGGGACTCCCAGACACTTACAGGCCTCTGACTCCCAAGGGTTTTGGGACTAAAGGCATTCAACACCAAACCCAGCTCCATATAGACTTTAGTAATGAAATTTGTACTTTTCTAAGTTCCTGACATTGACATTCTCATGTCCATTTGTTTGGGAGGCCATAGCACAAATATCATAACCTGAATGGCTTGTAAATAATGGCATATAAATATTACCTGCACATACATGTAATATATACATGATACATACATATATATGCTACATATGTATAATATATAGCAGTTCTGGAAGTCCAAAATCAAAATATAATTAGGGTGTTTGGGAAGCCTGCTTTCTGGGTCACATGTGGAACTTTTAGTTGTGTCCTCATATAGAGGAAACTCTTTCTGTTACAAGATTATTAATACATTCATTAGGGTTCCCCTCTCATAGTCTAATCACAAAGGATTACATAGTAGAACAAAATTCATGATAGGAATTTTGTAGAAAATAAGTGTTCAGATCATTGAATACCCTGCAGCCAGCACTGCTCGGTATATTCTTCTCCCCTAGTTTCACTGTTGGCAGAAGAGGTTCTGGCTACCAGTCCCAGCGTTTATGAAGTATGGTTGTTTCCTGGTATAAGGCATGGCCTTAAACCTCCACCTCCACCCAAAGTTTATAAAATTACTTCTACCAAACAAGACATAAGAAAGCAAACATTCAGACATTTATCTGGGAATTTCAAGTTGAAACTTATGTTATTGAACAACAGGGAGCTTTTTGATTTGATGACACTTTAGATTGCTGTTTTGAGACAGATCTTGAGAGAAAACCAAACATTCTTGTTGGAACTAGAAACTATTGCAATAGACTTCTTTGTGGTATGTGGAAAGGACTTAATGTGTTTATGAGTCTTAAGTCAGATGACTTAAAAATTTTAATTACATATTTATTCACTCATTTATTTTGTGTGTGGGAGGGCAGGGCATATGCATGTTACGGCTCACAAGTTGTCAGAGAACAACTTGTAGGAGTTAGTTCTGTCCTTGCACCATGTGGGTCCCAGGATCCTTAGGCTTAATGGTATAAGTTTTTCCAGGAGAAAAGACAGAGAAAGTGATGAGCAACTCAATAACAGCACAGGCTTTATTCTGCAGATGGGGTTTCTAATGTGAGAACCAGAGCTCCCTTGTCCACTTGTAGGCTGGGTTAGTTCAGGGCTGAAGCAGAAAGGGACGAAGACTGAAAAATTTATTTTTCTGATCCCAGGTCAGGTGTTGCCAAGAATAGCTACTAGATGTGTGGTGGGTTAAAGAATGCCATGCAACCAATAAACATCTCTCCTGGTCAGCTGTTACTGAGGGAAGGGGAATCAATAGGATAGGGAAGACAAGAATCTAGAAAGCAAGTTATGTTAGTCTTGAGGATTGTCATTGCTTAAAGAAAATGAGGAGCTTTGACCATAGCTACAGGTAGCAAGGGTGGTCACTCTTTGAGGCATCTCACTAGCCCACGTCAGCTGACTTCTAAGAACAGCAGTAAGCCAAAACAGAAGCATTGAAAATACATTTTAAATGAGTTCTTTTGATGGACAGAAATTTGATGCTGGTTGCTGGGGGTGAGCTCAGCCCAAGCAGAGGGAATTGGATTCAGTCCACAGGGGTTACACTGACATGTTTGTCTTGAGAGTAATACAACTTCACTACCATAAGGGTCATTTTCTGAGGTGACTCAAAGGTAGTTGAAAGGACATTTGGAGAAACTTAACCAGTGGTCTTTGAGGAAAAGAATAAAGTAGAAACTCATATATTATCAAGATCCTTCAGGCATAGAGAAACAAAGTCAAGTCTTCTTTTGTTTGAAACAATCTAAAAGTCTAAAAATCAGAGGACATAAATATTTCTGTGAGTCAGAAAAAAGTAATGTTCATGAGAGAAGTAACCTGAATACTGAAATAATTCTGGAAGCATCTTCCTATTGTCACTCTTCTACTTTTCTTCTTTTGTTAAATATTTGAGTACAAGAACTTTCATTTTCTCATAATTTCACTACAGGAAAAATATCTGACTGAGAAGTTAAGAATTGGTAGCACTGCCTCAGGGATGGGAGCTCTTAGGATAGCATAGGCTCCTCGTGCTGTAGACAGTCATTTTGGGGCTGCCTGGTGAGACTGTCAACTCTGTTCTGCTAGTTCTTAGTTTTTGTACAGAAACTCTGATTTGTAAGTCACTTCTTAAATTAGTTACTTTTCTCTTGTGATAAAACGCCATAACCAAGGCAATTTATAGAAGGAAAGTTGGCTGAAGCAGAAAGCTGAGTCATCATATCCTCAGGCAGGCACGGGAAGCAGAAAGGAATTAGAAATTTGGCAAGGCCTAAGAACTCCCAAAGCCCACCTCTAGAGACATGCTTCCTACAGCAATTTCACACCCCTGAAACCTCCCACATGGGGACAAAAATGTCCAAATACTTGGAGCTTATGTGGGATGTTTCATTCAAACCACCTAATATCTGCTATTTCAAGTTTTATGAATTTTTTTACCAGTATTAATATCTTTAAGTCAACAATTACATAACTATTCCAGCATCCTTTGTTCTCAGCCCATAGCAAATTTCTCAGAGACTGAGAGTAAGGTGTGATTTATGTTGCCCTAAACCTTGGAAGATAACTGCCTAGTGAGTTGATAAACAACTCATTTTTTTTCTTTTGCCTGGAGCTTAACTGATTATTTCTTCTTTGCCACTGGCCCCTGAAAATTTCCCTTGGTGCATCATCAGAGGAATGTAACAAATATAATCACATGGCTCATAGTATGAAATGAATTTTAATATGCTTGTATGAAATCACCTTCCCCCAAACATAGCATGTAAATAACAGTAAATGACCACTAGATCTTCTCAACCATAATACTGGAAAAGGACTCCTCTTTGGTAATAGATATTCAGTAATACTTGGAAACAATGTATTTACAGAAAAAAAAATCAAAAGACAAGAGTATTTTACTAACAATAAGCAAAATGATAAACACAGAGCAAAAATAAACAAACAAAAACAATAGATCCCATTGCTTTTCAAGAAATGTATCTTTGTAGTACAGAAAATTTGTGAGGGGTATAATGGGAGATGCAGATGTGGGAGGGGATCCAAATATGACCAAAATATATTGTATTAAATCTGCAAAAACTCAATAACAAATTAGAAATGTTAGTGATTGTGGGTAAACCCAGTTGTTCCTTTTCTGAAAGTCTTTCGTGTATGTTTTTTAAGGGATATGCACTGCTTGAAGTGGGAAACTTTGAGGAAAACTCAGAATTGAGGATAATCATATACACTGGATGTACCAGAAAACTTTTAAACAACTCTAGATTCTATTAATGCATCTAAGGAATAGTTTCAATATTTGGGTGCCTCTTTCAGGAAAGGGTAAATTTTAAAACTTAAGAATAACTTCCCTGAGTTCTAGATACAACTATTTCTTACTATACAGATTGTACTCCAAGCCTGACGTGGTGGCTCATACCTTTAATCCCAGTACCTGGGGAGGCAGAGTCAGGTGGATCTCTATCAGTTCAAGGGCAGCCTTGTACACAATTCAGTTTCCAGAATATCTGGGGCTACAGGGAGATCCTGTCTCAGAAAAAATCATAACAAAATATATTCAATAACTGTTAACTTTTTCAGAATTTGAATTTCTTTTTTAAAAAATGTACTTAATTAGGAAACGATTTGAACATTGCACATGAGTACAGCCTGCACACAACTTCCATCCTCCCAGTTCCCTCAGCTCCTTCCACGCCCCTCTATTTCCTCTCAATTTCTTGTCCCGATTCTTATCATTGTTACATATCACATACATGCACACATTTATGGATATGTATGCTCCTGTGTACCTGTTTTTAGGGCTGCTCACTTGGAGTTAGATCATCTCTCAGGGAGCTCTTCCCTGGAGAGAACTGATTCTCCCTGAGCAGTCATCCCTTGCCTGCAACTCTTCATCTTGAGGTGGGATCCCTTGAACTTTCCCTCATCCATTTTGGTATCTATCCAGATAGTCCTGTCATCATGTGCAGATGTTTTTAGACTGACACTCTAGAGATTTCATTGTGCAGCTTCCATTTCATGTCTAGAATGCCTTAAGTAGCAGAAGATGTCTTGTCTCTCTGGCACTTACATCTCTTCTGCCCTCTCTTGCACCATGTTCACTGAGCATTATAGGCTGAGGTTGCATTGTAGATGTGATGTGTCACTTGGGGCTGAGTACCTCACAGACATTTCTTTTGTTTGTTTAATAATTTGTGGAACTTTATCTTCTACATCTGTTGCAAAAAAAAAGCTTCTTTGATGACTAGTGAGAGGTACACATCTGTAAACATAAAAGGATACATGTTTAGAATATAGCAAAAATTACATTGGTTTAAGGACATTAAAAAGCGGGGCTTTTCCCCCCTAGGGTCTATAACATCTCCGCTATGTGTATGTGGCTGTGTTTAAGGTACTATAAATGAGTTACCTCTAATTGAGTAGACCTTAATTTCAATTAAACAGCTGTTAATAAACCCCAAGATAAAAAAAAAAACAGCAATAGAGATAGTTTGCTGAGCAAGTCATTGTTGTGTTGTGCAGGTTTTACAACTGGGTACTATCATTAATTGTTTTTTTCCCTTGGCAGCTTGCATAGTATCTTCTGATATTATGAAATCTAGTCTTCAGGGAGAATCCTTCCCAGTCAATTCCAGCTCCATTGCTCTAAGTCCTGTATCTGGAATATGTCCTGTCTTCAGCAATAGGGTCTTATCTTCAAGTTTTGGGAGGCAATGAAGGGACGTCTCAAGAGTCTGTATTAATTTTCTTTACTTTTATGTGTGTTAGTGTTTTTCCTGTATGTATATGGGTAACAAGAACTGAACCTAGATCATCTGGAAGAGCAGCTAGTTCTTTTAATTGCTGAGCCATCTCTCTAGCCATGAATTTAAATTTCATTCTTTTTAAAATGTATTTTCATTGAATTTTTGTGCATGTCATACCACATATCTTAATCATATTTAGACTCTCTCCCTTATCTGCATCTCTAATCTAGCCCACCCACAGGATTTCATGTGTTATATAATTATACATTAAGGCCTATTGAGTCAAGTTTGTGTACCCAGATGAGATGTCCCTTGCTATGAGTTCATCCGCTGGTACCTGTTCAGCCTAGCATCACTCCCTTAAAGATCTACTCTCCATCACCCAGCAGTGCTCAGCTGCCAATAATTCTTCAGTCAAGTTCGGGGCTGAGTTAAAATTTTTTTATACAGTATATTCTGAACTTAGGTTACTAATGCCCATGCCTTCAGGATTCATTAAAATGCACACTTTAGTTTCTAGGCTAAAAACTTATGACTGCTATATGATTTTGTGGGACTTTTAATAATTTCTCCCTTCTTTTATCATCTGCCACTTAATCAAATTAAAAAGCCCCACTGTCATTCATCACATCTGTGATATTTGTTGAAAATCTCATTAAGAATCCTTCAGATTTCAGTTTTCTTCAGCTGCATACAAACCACCCAAATCTTTTGTCTTAACACAAGAACAATCATCTATTTGTAAAATGAATGTATGATCGTTTGTTCTTGAAAAGATGTCTCATCTATGCTACTTGCAGCCTCCGCTGCTGGGCCTCAGTGGGAGATATAGATTAACTTCAAAGTGATCCTTTTGATGCTATTTGCTGGCTGTGAAATTAGACAAGCTTGGAAGCAGAGGAAATTGGGTTTTCTCCATGGGGTTTTTGAGTTTCTTCCCACCATGATAGCTATGTTTTAAGAGCAAGTAAAGCCCTAAGTGCAAGATGCTGGTACTAGACCCAGATAAAGGCTTATGTAGAACACCTTCTCTTGTCACATGGTCATTTAGTCTATGTGGATTCACATAAAGGGGCACATGGACCATAAAAGGAGATGAATGATTTTAATATATGAAAGTTAATGTATATTACAATATGTAATGTGCATAGTATATATATATATATATGTATATATGTCTACTTTAAAATTTTCATCTGCTATTACTATCCTCACATCTCTAATCATCCTCCTTCCTTATATCTAATCACTTAATTATTTAGCATACCCACCTGGATCCCAACCACATTGTTAAGCACATTAGTGTTGTCTTTCCTGAACCATCAGAATGTCATTCACTTTGTAAAATGTAGTGTTGTTCCAGGAATAATCTATATTATCTATGAGTCTCTTTCCTAATTTTTTTTCAGTAAATAACTAGAATTAAGGACATTTCCCCATGTTTCCTACTCTCTTTGAATATCTTGTTTCCTGGTTATTTTTGACTTACTCTCTAACACATAGTATGGGCTGAACAGCCCTTTTTAAAAATGAATTAGTTTTGTATAATTATCAAATAAATTATTTAGAAATTAAATCGGTAGTACATTTGTGTCATTTGGGCAAGTCATCATATATGGCTTCCATTACTCTTGAATTTCTTTATTCAACAGGTAGTTGTGTCTGTGCAGTAAGCCACCCAGGAAGGAGAAAGGAGCACTGCTTCTGAAAGCACCCTACACATAAAATGCTCTCCAATGAGTCCCCTAAAGTTATCAATTGAAGGCTAATTCTTTCCCTTCCACTTGCCCTAGCAGGCAAAATTGTCAAGTCTTGAGTTGACCACAAGCTAAATGCAAGAAATCCTTATGTTGTTTTAATTCCTGTTTTACTAATGTTATGTGTTTTCCAAAATTCTTTCCTTATGGTAGCAAATCTTTATTCCATGATGAAAATCCCCATCCTGCACCTGTCTTATTGCCATCACAAAGAAGCAAGTTGTGCTGTGCCTATGGGGCTCACTCATCTTGAGTTGCAAACATTTAAAAGGAAAATATCAGTTTTGCTTGTTCTGAAGGATGAAGAGAAAGAAGTTTATCTTACACTTACCATGTGGTCTGTAAAAGAATCACTGAATATATCTCTTCCTTAAGGGATGGCCCTTGCGGTAATAGTGCATGCAAAGCTGTTTTCTTGCTCTGAAATGATTCTGCCTCCTTTGAAAGTAAGTAGCTCCTTTCATTTTATTAAAAGGAGACCAAGAAAAATGCTTTCTGAGAAATTAATGACCTGAGATGCCAGGTTAGGGAGGGAGAAAGAAAAGTGGATGATGGGTTGTATGAGAGGAGACAGGTAGTCTGGCACATGCCTTTCATAGTAAATGGGCTAAAAGATGCTCCCTGGTGCCAGGACAGGAAAAATCCATACTGAAAAGAAAAGGTTGTCTTCTCAGAATGCATAAGAGCACCATAAGTATACAAAATGTAGTTCTGAGAGAATGCATCTAAGTGCAGTTGTGAGAACTTTTACAATGTACGGGGAAGGGGGAGCTTCTGCAATCCAGTGAGGCCGCTCCAGAGAGAGTGTGAAGGCACAGACATGCTGCAAATACCAGAATGTGCAAGAGAGCAATGTCTCAATGAAAGAGAAACTGTATGATAACATTACCGCACAAAGGAAAGGTGTTTCCTTGAGAACCCGTGAACAGAGCTATAAAGGCTTACTAAACTACTGCAGGCATGCTGTAAATACCAGAATGTGCAAGAGAGCAATGTCTCAATGAAAGAGAAACTGTATGATAACATTACCACACAAAGGAAAGGTGTTTCCTTGAGAACCTGTGAGCAGTGCTATAAAGGCTTGCTAAACTACTGCGTGGGATTGCATAAACTCAAAGGCACCAATGGTATCTCTGAACACATGTGAAAAAGACAATGAAAAGGTTATAAAAGATACAGACTATAGTTCTCTAACATGAACTTATTCCTATTGTCATCTCTCCCATGTTTTTTGTGATACATATTAACTCTTCCTTTATAAAAGATTATTTTAAAAATTTTATAGTAAAATTTTCTTCACAGTTAATTCATGCAAAAGTAGTTTCCATTATTAAAGATTGGTTTATTGCAAGGGAAGCACTTTAAGATATAGACAACAACATTCTGAATAAGGCTCCAATATATCATGAATACCTTAATTCTTAATATCTTAATTAATCTACATGTTAATGAAGAATTGGCAAGTATGGCTGCATCAAATTAAAAAGCTTCTGCGCAGCAAAGGAAACAAAAGAGTGAGAAAACCACTGGCAGAATAGGAAAGTATTTTTTTTTACCAACAATTCATTTGACAAGGAATTCATGTAAAAACTTAAAAAATTAATCCTTAAACAACCTAACCAATAAATAGGCAAATGAAAAGAAATTTATAAAACAAAGAAATACACATTGGCAATAAACGTCCACCATTTTCAAATATCATGAAAACGAAAACTCAGACTACATGGGGCTGGAGAGATGGCTCAGCAGTAAAGAGCACTGGCTGCTCTTGAAGAGAACTTGGATTGGGTTCCCAGCACCCACATGGTGGCCAACAACCATCCATAACTCCAGTTTCAAGGAGATCAGACACCTTCTTCTGACCTCTGTAGGCATTACACATACGTGCTGTACCTACATACACGCAGGAAAAGCACTCATGCACAAAAATTTAAAAATATTGTAACAGTAGCAGTAGTAGTAGTAGTAGTAGTAGTAGTAGTAATGATAATAATAATAATAACAGCAGATGCTGATCAAGATGCATGTGAAAGAAAAGGCTCTTTATACACTGCTGGTGGAAATGTGAGTTAGTCTAGTTCCCAGAGAGGCTCTTCAAAAACCTAAACTAGAAACACTATATAATTCAGCTACATCACTATATCACACACACACGGTTATACATGGAAAAGAAAGTCAGCATAGAAAAGAGATACTTGGATACCTATGTGCATCTCTGGTCTATTCACAATTGCCAAGTAATGAACACAGCCTAGGTACCCATTTAATGAAAGAATAAAGAAAAATATGGTGTATATAAAAAACAATATAACAGTCAGTCATAAAGAATGGCAAAAGTATGTAATTTATCAGAAAATGAATGGAGACTGAGATTACGTTGAGCAGAAAAGGCCAGACTCAGAAATAAAAATATTGCATTTTCTTGTGGACGCCAAAACTTAGATTTAAATAAAAATCACGAAATAGAAGGGGAGATATTTGGGAAAGGGAAGCAGTGCAGTGGAAAATGATACAGGGAAATGAGAAAGTATGGAACATGGGTCTAATGTGAATGAACTGCAGCCATGGACCCCAGAATGGAAGAAGGTGGAGAGAATAACCCTCCTGTAGCTTCTCCATTGGATTTCATGCATTCTGGTTTTGTTTTTTGTTGTTGTTGTTAAGGCCTATCAAGTTAGTATCCCCTCATGTCCTTCAGTGCACATTAATTCATTGAGGTCTGGTCAGTCTATCATTATCCAATAGGGGAGCAATTCTATATATTCCATCGATCAGCTTACAGGTAGCTAACATAACACATTGAAATAATCATATTTTGTATATATGTGGTTAAATTCAATGTTACTAACAATAATTTCATTTGTTTACTTGACACATTAAAAGTGTATAGTGAATATTTTAATATTCCATGTATAGGGCCAGTGAGATGTATTAGTGTAGAAAAACCTTTACCATGCAAATATGACAACTTGAATTCCATCCCCAGAGACCTCAGTGGAGAAGAGAGGTCCAGAACCCATGGTGGAAGGAGAGAACCAACTCGTAAATGTTGTCTGCTGACCTGTGTGTGAATGCTATAGCATGTCTATACCTGTGCATGTGTGCATAGACACAAAGACAAGACACACACATACATGCAATAGTATAAAGTTACTTGTGTGTTTAATATCATATTAATATTGGAAGGAAGTTTTCTAAAGTATATAATGTAATACCAATAAAAGTAAAGATTAACACATAATACACATAGTAGGAGAATATTTCTTTTAACTGTTATGAGTGAATTTATATAATCAATTCACCCTTTTACAGTGTCCAGTCATGTATCCACAGCTCTACTGTTTAAAGTTTCAGTTATACACAGTGAGCTGCATGTTTATCAAAGATAAACCAAGAAGATAGCAACAGTTTAAAGAGTCATAAAAAATAAGGAAATGGAAACAGTAATACAAAACTTCCTGATTAAAAAAAGTGCTATGTCAGATGCAGTCACCAAAAAATTCTACCAGAGATTTAAAGAAGATCTTTAACCAATACTACTTAAATTATTCAAAAATATGGAAACAGAGGGAGAACTCTTAAATTCCTTCTATGATGCTAGCATCACTCTAATTCTAAAACCAGGTAAAGACACAACAAAATATAAAACTATAAAGCTATATCCTTAATAAACATAGAGAAAAAGATTCTCAACAAAATACTCACAAACAGCATACACATCAAATACATCATCCACCATGATCAAGTTGGCTTTATTTCAAAGAATCAGGGATGATTCAATATATGTGAGCCAATAAATGTTATAAAGGATATATATTAAAAGGCAATGATCACATAGTTGTCTAAAAGATACAAAAAAGACCTATGACAAAATCCAACATGCATTTATATTAAAAGTCCTAGACAGAATTGGACTGGAACATACCTCAACATAATTAAAGTTATATACAACAAACCCATGGTCAACATCATTTTAAATGGAGAAATACCAGAAGAACTCCCATTAAAATTAGGAACCAGGAAAAACTGTCCACTATCTCCAATCCTTTTAAATATACTGTTTGAAACGGTTGCTGGAACAATAAGACAAGAGAAGGAAATTAAAGGAGTAATAATTATAAAAGAAGAGATCAATCTATCCCTATTTGCAGATGATATGATACAAGAAATTCCAAAAATTCCATCAGAAAACTGCTAGAAATGATTAACACTATCAAAAAAGTGGCAGATTACAAAATCAACCTACAAAAATCAATAGTCTTTCTATATACCAATAACAAGCACTCAGAGAAAGACTTTACTCTAATTCACAATTACCTTAAAAAAATCTATCTATAAACTTGACTGAAGACATTAAAAAATCTCTACATTGAAAAATTTAAATCTCTGAAGAAAAAGATTGAGGAAGACCCCAGGAAATGGAAGGACCTCTCATGCTCATGGATTAGGAGAATTAATATTGTGAAAATGACCATCCTACCAAAAGCAAATTTTAGATTCAGTGTAATCCTGATCAAAATCTCCATGACCTTTCTCACAGAATTAGAAAAAAAAAAGTAAAATTCATATGGAAGCAAAAAAGACCATGGATATTTAAAGGAATCTTGAGCATAAAGAGCACTGCTGGGATGATTACCATATCAGATCTCAAACTATATTACAGCACTATGAACATAAAACAAGCATGATAATGACAATAATGGTACACAGATCACTGGAGCACAACTGAGGACCCAAACATAGGTGTGCCAAATTTCAGCCATCTGGTATTTGACAAAGATGCCAAGAATACACAGTGGAGAAAAGACAGCATTTTCAACAAATGCTCCTGGGAAAACTGGATCACCACCTGCAGAAGAATGAAAATAGACCCTTGTCTTTCACCTTGCACAAAAAATGAACCAGAGACCTCAGTGTAAAGCCTGAAACTCTGAAACTGCTAGAAGAAAATGTAGAAAGTACCCTACAAGATATGGGTGTAGGAAAGATGTTCTAAACTGGACATATGTTTCTCAGGAATTAGGATCAACAATCAAGAAGTTAGACCTCATTAATCTAAACAACTTCTGTACAGCAAAAGAAACAACCAAGGAAGTAAAGAGAAAACCCACAGAATGGGAAGAAATCTTTACCAGCCCAAATCTGATGGAAGTTTAACATCCAGAATATATAAAGAACTCCAAAAACAAAGAATCAAGAAAACAAATGACCCAATTAAAAGGTGAGTTATTAATCTGAGTTCTCAAAAGAAGAAATAAAAATGTCTGGGAAACACCTTAATAGTGTTTAACATCCTTAATAATTAGGAAAATGTAAATGGTGGATTTGCTTTGCTCACAACTGCTCTCAAGATTTCATAAATTGAAACTTGTCTATTTTTCTCTTTTAATGTATTGTTTAAAAAAAGTTGCACATGGGGCTGGAGAAATGGCCCAGAGTTTAGGAACACTGGCTATTCTTCAAGAAGACCTAGGTTTGAATCCCAGCACCCATGTGGCAGTTAACAACTGTCCATAACCCTAGTTTCAGGTGATCTAATGGCTTCTTTTGTCCTCTGCATGGATTTCATGACACAGGTGCACTTACATACATGCACTCAATACATACATACACATAAACTAAAAATAACAAATAAAACATATATTTTTAAAGTTGTACAATTTGCTGAAGATATTGTCATCTTTCACTCATTCCAAACTTTGCTGATTTGAAGAGAATGCCCCAAGGTTAGTAAGTTAATAGTTTAACATATAACACTTCAAATATATTCTGTGGTTATATTCCAAAATATGCTTGAAAACACTTTATTAATAACAGCTGCTATCTTTAGATTTTAAGGTAGGCCAATCACATTTGATGTGATAATTGAGGTTCAGTAAAAGGTAAAAATCTGTAATTCATTTTAAATTTCAGAACTAATATTTTTTATTATAATGAAGGTTTTGGGGGGTGTCTAATGCATGAAAATATAGCAGCTTCATTTAAGAGGAGCTGTCTATGTTTTATGTTAAATGTGTGTTGATAGAATATAAACTCTTGAGAGTGAGTGGGCAGTTGGTACCTTAGCCTGGCTTCTTCAAGTGCAGCTCAGAGAGGAAGTTTGGCAGGTAGGTAGTTCCTTTGCGGGAATAATCTGACAGGCAGAAGAGTACAGTGTGACCTTCTAAGGCTGTATTGTGAAAGTCTGAAGAAGAGGAGGAACTATTTTATCAATTCCTGTCTTCTATTGGTCAGGTATGGCTTCATGAGCAATAACTTATTTATATTTCTGGACTACACATGTGTGAGCGTTCATGGGTTATAGTCCTATTGCGTTACAATACTTCTTGTGGGATGTAGAAGGTGAACTTCTGGCCACTGTCGTGAGACTGCATCTGTGTGAAACTGGCTGCAGCTGCCACAGGTCTAATTCCCTTAGATGGAGTAGCACAAGCCTGGGAGAATTTCAAATTGTTCACAAAGGAAGTCTAAGAAGTCCAGCTCTTAAAGCATTCAGTTTTACTCATACTAAATTAAATCCAGAGGGTTATTTTCCCAAAGTTATATTTCTTGCTCTGTGGCAACTTCTGAGGCCTTGACTCCTGTACCCCATTCTAGGTTTATCTCACTCTGAACCCCAGAATGTCAACTCAGTTAGGTTGTTTGCCTGTGAAAGAACTCACATTATTAGACTAGACGCTTCTGAATTTTTAATTGAAGAATTCTATTGCACTATGGTTGTAGTTTTATCACAGAAGAACTGAGAGACACCCTTATGAATTGTTTTCTGGATGTCTTACACACACTTATGATAGTGTGTGCTTCCCTAATGTAGTAGCTTCTTTTCTGATTTTTCAGTGAGTCCTATGACATGAAGATCTCTCAATAACAGCAATAGCTTTAATTTCAGTGTGAATTCTGTTGTATTTCCTGGCAGAAGGACCCCCTTTTCTTCTTTCAATATCATTAAAGTGAGAGAAAAAAATATTGTGAGATAGCAGAGATTCTGCTCATGTACAATGAAACAACTGAGTGGTTACCAGTTATATCAAAACAATTTGTTTTACAGATTTGTGTGTTCTACTTACTGGGACACTAAGCTTTGGTTTTAGTTGAACACATTATCTCATTTTGGAGGGAAAATGACTCTCTGACCTTTCAGCTGCTGGCTTCTCTGAACCTTTAATAGAACTTAGCAAGTTTCTATTAGAGTGAATGTTCTGGGAGGCAAGATTAATAATAAAAGTACTGGAGCCTCCTATTGTCGTTTTCCCACAGTCTTTTAAGTTTTGCACTTAGACTCACATACTGTTAACAGTGTTAATGTATGATGGTACCTAGGGAGGCACTTTGGGAATATATATCCAGATTACATATTGAGTTTGGTATTTGTTGCCTACCCTCAGTGATATTAAAGGCCAGAAACAGTTTCTGTGCCACAATATAATCATCTGCTGTATTAAAGACCCTGTGTCATTCCTGATACTACTTTGCTTGTTACTAAGTAGTGGAGGGTTGATAAGTTTTGGCGGGTGGACCCCATGCTCTTGTGTCTCTATAGATCCTTGTAGTCTTCAGTTATAGCTCATTTCTCTAGCACTGGGTAGTTGCTCCCATAGTTAACAATCTCCATTGAACTTTTTACTTTGCCTTAGTAGTAAAAGACATAAAACTCTATAAATTGAATTAGCCAGCAAACTGCTCAAAACTCTGAAACTAGGAGGATTTACTTTCATTATAGTCATTTATAGCCACTCCTGAAATGGAGTATGAAACTGTGACACTCAGTTTGTGGCAGCACAATGGCCAACATATCTGTACATTAGGTGCAATTTCACTTCTTGGTCAGTGAGTTCTAGGAGACTCTTCTAGAAGGTCAAGTAAGTGTCAGAATTGGCTGAAATGTAATCTGAGCCTCTATAAATTGTTTAATGTCCAGCTCATGTATCTGCTCAGGCCATGATTTAAGTGATTCATTTCTATCACCGTGATGATTTTTGCTTGCTGTGTCATATGATAGACAGCTGTCAATACAGTTTCTTAGTTGCACTTGATACAAGTTTTCACTGTCTATTAGAGTTCATTAGCACAATGGTGGCTGGTTGTTCTATGGTAAAGAAGTAATAGTCTTGCTATAAAGTCCTGTTTATTCTGTGACCTTTCTACTGTAGCTTGTCGGAGATGCCACCAAGCATTGTACCTACCATGGATATTTTAGTATTATCAGATCTGCTAGGTCACCTGCTGTGAAGGCCAGAGCAGCTTCTACATGACTTAGACTTCTTATGGGAACTTCTCCTCCACTGAGTTCTATTCAAAACAATCAGTTTCACGTTATTTGTTAAATATGTCAAAAATGAATTTTCGTCAGATATTGAAAGTATCCACCAAGTTGTGACGTATTTATTTCTTTGTCACCCAGGGTACAAAACACAGCAACTTGTTAGTATCTCAGTTTTTCTCCTAATTTTTGAGTGCCTATATACTTCATAGTAGGGAATACTTCTAAATCTTCATGATGTTTATTTTCCATTGTCTGGCAATTCTGCCTTATTACCTTCCAGATCCACACAGCATGGATTTTTTGTTATCTTTGATGAACCCACTCTATTGTTTGGCCAAATATAAGGATGATTAAATTCCTTGTGAATTTATGGTATAGTTTCTTGGCAGTAGACAATGGGATAATCAACATAGTCTAGAAAAGACAGTGAATGTGTACTGCTTTCCTTTCAAGGAAAATAGAACCCTTTTCTGTCTTCTTTACCGATAGAGATTGAGCAGAATATATCCAACAGAATAGTAGTTACATACAATGTTCTATATTGTATATTTGGTACATTTTAATAAAGAAGATAAAGAACTACTGTTAGCACAGACACAGCTGTGAATAAGACCACTGCTTCATTAACTTTCTAACAGGACTTTTTCAATTGCTAGAATGCAGTTTGATTTTCAGAGACAAAGGAAGTGTATCAAATATATAAGTAAATAAATAAAGCATGTGATGGTAATCTGGGCTTGGTGGGTGGCACACACCTTAAATTCCAGTATTTGGGAGGAAGAGGCAGGTAGATCTCTGTGAGATCCAGGCCAGCCTGGTTTACATAGTGAGTTCTAGGCAAACTCCAGCTATGGGGAGATCCTGTCTCAAAAGGACAAATATAATATAGCATATATATACACATATATACATATGAACATATATATATATATACACAAATAAAGGTATGATGAGAGACATCAGTCCAATCCCTCATATTTTGTTTCAGATATATGAATAATCTCTAAAGTGGCTACTCAATTGCAAAATTTTATATTCATAAAATATTTCAAAATATTTTATTATTTTTATATTTTAAGTGTATGAATGTATTGCCTGCATGTATAAACGCACCTGTGTGCAGTGTCATGTAAAGCCTGTGGAGGTCAGAAGAGTGCATTGGATCCCATGGAACTGGAGTTAGGATAGATTCTAGGTACCTTGTAGGCGCTGGGAATTGAACCCAGGTCTTCTGTAAGAGCAGTCAGTGCTCTTAACCACCGAACCATCTCTCCACTCTTACTCTTAAAATATCAATGGCTTCAGTAGCAGAATAAGTTCTTCTACCCAGACCATATGGTACTCATAGCACTAGTTAGACAATTACTGTGGTGGTGGTGGGGGGGCGGTAAATCAGATACTCTAGTCATCAATTCAGTTACCTTTTCCTTTATTTTCTAGTCTCCATAAATATCCCTGGATTCTAACACATAGGATCTATAATGGAATTTCAAGTCTAATATCATGAGTGATTTATAAAGTTTTAATATTCATTCCACAGTGGCATAGATATATTCAGCAAGTTATTATGGGAAGTTATTAAGGGGATTTATGATTGTGGTGGTCCTTCTGAAGAGAATACAGCACAAAGATCTAGATGGTCAAATAGTTTTATTAGCGTTATTGTGTTCCCCCCTTAGATTCCAAATGTAGAAGTGTAACTCTAATCTGGCATATAAGTACATTTATAAAATAAGTTTTTTCTTCATTTATTACATGGTATAAATAAAACCTAAAGTCTTGAACATGCTAGACAGTATGCCACTATTTATTTCTACATTTAATCGGGAAACAGTTTGTTGAAAAAGATAATTAAGTCCAAATAAGGTCACTAGAGTGAGCCCCAACCCATTTGCAAGTGGTATGATCATAAGAAGAGGAAATGTGAGCATTGGTCAATACCAAGGGGAGGCTGTAACAACACACGGGGGAAAAAGCCTTCTGCTAGCCCAAGAGGGAGGTCTCAGAAGAAAATAAGCCAGCTGGCACCTGATCTCAGGTATCTGCTCACCAAAATAGTTAGAAAAGAATGATTTTTTTTTGTAGTTTAATCCATGCTACTTTGTTATTACCACCCTAGCAAACTAATATACTCTTCAAATAATGCATTCTAGGTATTTGAACTGACTTAGATATAATAATTTGGTAAGAGACTGTGAAAATGTAGTTATTCACCTCATCTCTCTGATTTCTAGACCTTTATTGTACTGTTCCTAGGTTCCAAGTATAACATCAACATCAGCTGTGCATCTGTAGTTCCTAACAAAGCATCAGAACCTGTTAGAAAAATATCACCACTAACATTGTGAATTAGGAAACCTTGCCCTTGAAGCCTACTCTGTTGCGTCTGACCTCTGCTGTTTTAAAATTCTAATTTCCTATAGATACTAGAAAGCCCCTAGGAAGAAACTCCCGCTATAACCCTGCCTGCAGAGGTCATGCCTACCAGCTTTCCAAAGACTCCAGTTACTTTATGACTAGTGCATTTCCAACTGTCTTTATGAAGATGTGTTCTTTAATCCTGCCAGGAAGAAGAGTTGACCCAATAGTAGACAGTAGATTTTCCAGTCTCTGAGTAAACTGTTTTTAAGATTTTTATTTTCCTAAGTTTATTTTATTTTCTGAGGCCTTTCTCAATGCCATGTTCAGGAGGTTCTATCCTTTTGGTTTTATTTAATATAGATTCATTAATGGCTCCAAGCATCAAAGAGTCGTCCCTGTATATATTACTGTCAATCTTTTGAGTTTATTGATCTCTCTCACAGAATTTAAGTTCCATAGTTATATTGCCCATATTTATCCTTATCTCTCCATTGACCATCAAATAATTGTACATCCTAAAGACAAGTCATTTATACAGAGACTTCATCTTGTAACACTTATAAATTTTATAACACTTATAAATATTAGCAGTTATTATCTTTATGCAATTCCCTCAGCAAATAAGAAGTTGTATTGCCTAGTGGCCTTTATACAGAGCTAATGAATTTTTTCCTGGGACCAATGAGAAATTAGTGACATTGGGAAGAAAAAGTATCATCTGACTAGAAGCTGCATTAGTCTTCACAGTGTATTTAGTAATGATAAGGTTATTTTTCTCTCTTAAAGGAGAATGGGATCCTTTTGTTGCTTGATGAGATTCCAGAGATATCTGAAGTTTCAAGCTTCTTAGTATTTTCGGGCAAAGACTCTTGAATTCATTTTTCTTAGAGAGATGCTTTTTCTTAGTAGGCATCTGACTTTGCCTTGCAACTGTGTAAAGACCACAGCTCAGTCATTTTGAAGCCCTAACACCATCAATAAAATCTAGATCTTGATTTTCATCAGAGTGTATACTTGAGTAGAAGATTCTGGTCTCCTTTCCAAGCATACCTTGATTGGATAGACCAACATGAGCTTGTCATTTTTTTTGTCTCAAACTTTCCAAAACAATGATTTAAGAGCAGTTAAATCCATTCTGTAAAATCTCATCCTGTAAAATAACACACAAAAGAAGTTTTAACTTTCCATCTGTTCCTACTTTCAGTATACTCAGGGTAGAGGCTCTGACTTATTGTGTTCTTCCAGATCTTGCCACACTTGTCAATAGCAATCTGGACCTTGAGCCTACTCTTAAATCCAGACTGAAAGATCTGTTACAAGAAAGCAATTAAGACAATGGTCATTTTAACTGTGATTGAGAAAGCAGTCTGATAAAAGGATTATTCAGAGAACAGGAATGAGGAGCAGGAAAGAATGGGGAGGAGAGGAAGCTAACCTTAGGATGCATTATTAAGCTGGCAATCGGTACGTGGGACGGCTGCTTGATTCTACTGAACTTTATGAAGTGTTTTATGAAAGGTATTTCAGAAAGATCTGCCTGGAGGATGAAAGGAGGAACCATTTGTCCTTTAGCTCACATTTTGCTTTGATTAAAGATATCTCCTGGGCATTAACTCTCCCACGTTTCCAGATTGGCCGTGCTTACATGCTGAGCAGTTATCTGCAAACATCCCACAACATGGCATTCAAAGAAAATCTTGATGTAAAGAGATTTGAAACAGTGACCTAAACTTGTACCTGGGTACAAAGCTGGTGATAAGACCTGGCACTGGCATGGAAGCAGCAGTGCCAGAGCTGATCTCTTCATTGTGATGGCGCAGGACGTTATTGATTTGAACCCTAGTAACTGATTTAGAAGTGTGTATTCAAGTATTTGTTTTGAAAATTATTTTTCAAAGTCATGGAATTTTTGCCACAATATACATTTGTTTTTAGACCTTGGTTTGAAATCCTGGTAAGAATTTATAAAAATACGTTATTTTGCAGATTCCGATGATTTTTAGAGTTTATTATTGAATGTCTCATTGTAATTGAATTCTTTCCCTTCAAGTTTCTGCAGGTCTGCTGGTCTATGTTATGAGTGATTTATACCTCGTGTACACTACACAAGACAATGCTATTGCTGATGACAAAATACTTTCTAAAGTTCTTCTCATAAATGGACCAAAGTTCATTAGTATAGAGTAACAGACAAGTATGAGGGGCAATGTAGGAACACTGTGATTGAGGACAGCCAATCAAAATTAACCAGGACCTTGTACCATACATCTTCCAATTTACAGTGCTTGCTGAAAGTCAAACTCTACTCATCTTCAGTCTTTTCTCCTACTGGAGGTGATGGATGACTACAGCAGTGACATCCCACATACACTATGGTATGCTTCTTAGAAAAACCCATTCACTCCTAATTTACTTGGTTGAGGTTTCTTCTTTCTGGAAAGAGACATCTCGTCAAACTGAGCCCTAACGTGAATGTCAAAAGTCAAGTCTCAAACTTCTCTAGAACCTTAGAGTATTCTTCAGTTCTCATACCTAGGCATGCACTAATACAGACCAAAACTTTACCTTGAGGTCTGGGGTACCTCTCTTTTTGGATCATCACTACTCCTAGCTCCCGTAAAATTTGTCCTCAGAAAACCCCAACTTCTTTTCCAGGCACTTCCTATATCCCCTTAAACCTAAAGTCCAGGGAAGACTGTGACTCCTTAGACATATGTTTTTGGCCAACACTGTACCTGGTCCCCATGAGTCCCCTTGTTGTATGTCCATATTGGCAGTAAATATCCTGTTGGTACCTACCAATGCTGTGGTTCCTATACACCATGTTGTCCCAACTCGCTGCGTGCTGGGTTTCAATATAGTCCTAATACCTGAGATAGGAATCATGTGTTTTCAATAACCTCCTTGTTCACTATCCTAACATCAACTATAGATAGAATCTGTTCAGGGTCAAGATCACACAATTCTGTCATTCAGAGCTCAATTACTTCCAAA
This sequence comes from Eospalax fontanierii, assembly GCA_035773235.1. NCBI lineage: Eukaryota > Metazoa > Chordata > Mammalia > Rodentia > Spalacidae > Eospalax > Eospalax fontanierii. The sequence continues at coordinate 38,310,528 of CM069534.1, forward strand.
GCTGAGCTTTGTTTCAAGCCCCAATATGTGACTAAATGTAAAAAAAAAAAAAAAAAGTCTCCATTCTAGTTGATACCCTTACAGATTCTTTTATAATTATAACACTAAAATGAAGCTCCCACCAAAACACAGAAAATGGAAAGTTTCCATTACTTTTTACTCAGGTCATATTCATCTAGAGGCAAAGGATACTCCAAGCAAAATCTCTCATTTTTATATTAGTTTCCTACCTCCCAATTCTTCCTCTAATTTATCCTACAGCAAGTTTTCCAATCTGTCAACTCTCCAAAATTGACTGATAAATCACCCCACTCAATAACCATTATGTCAGGGGAACTTCTTGATTCCACCTAATGCTAACACACCAACACTGCCCATAGTGCCCCTTGTCAAAACAACCCTGGGCACTTTATATTTTGTTTCTGGGAGAATGAGGACAAATTCATACCAACTCTTCTATCTTCAATTTACCATCTATCTCAGTTCTAAATGGTTCTTTTTCTTTGCAACACAAATGCATAGTTATTTTTTCCTGCCTATTTGACCAATTCTTGTACCTTAGCATACACTAAACCAGACAGCTAAATTTCTTCTACCAATCAATCACTCTAGGTCTCTGACTTTAGCTCAAGTTTCCCAAAGCCAACTGTTCACTTAGTCCATCTATGTGAAGCACTGTATAGTTCAGTGTGTGTTGGGGTCCAGGGGTATCCAGTCTTGGCCTAGCATCCCGTGCCTGTTAAACCCTCCCCTGTGAATGAGCAGCAGATCTAGATTCTATTTCAACTTGATGAATTACAAGACTATCTCAATTCAGTAGCACTTACAGTCCTTGAAAACTGCCCCTGTCTTCATTTACTACCAGTTGCCCAGGGAGGCATCTGTTTAGTTCTAGGTTAGGAGTGCTGTGTTCTGTGTTAATCAATCAGGGATAGATCAAGACATGGTGAAAAGAATTAGAAGCCAAATCAACAAAATTTCAGAGATAATTTCCCACAGATGGCTGACTTGGGAAGAAACATGAGTATAGTTGTCCTTATTGCTTTGCTTTCCAGGACCACATGTTTTTCAACTGTCTGTTCCTTGTGTTTAATCTCTTGTGTGGTCACCAGACTTGAAAAGTTCATTTCCTGTAGGAATAAACAGTCAAGTTCAGGTGAGCTTCAAAACAGCTTTAAGTCAATATTATTAGACAATCCATTATGCCTGTGCTGATAGAACAAGCCATTGGGAATTTCTATTCCAGCCATTCCTAATTACCTGTCCCTTAACGACTGTCCCTGTGGTCCTTTGTCAGACCATCAAATGAAAGTGGGGACATCTCTATGACACTATTCAGCCTGAAGAAGATATAGAAGTTACTTATATTTGATCAAACAAAATAGGTCAGGGGAGAAGCTAGAGGAAAAGTTTTTTTAATGAAGTGACTCAGTATAGCCAATCAAAATCAACCACAAGCTAATACACAGAGCTGCCACCCAGTAAACCTGTCTATACCCAGCGTCAAATGGAACAATTGGAACTTCCTTCATTTGCATTGTTAGAACACAAAACTGAAGGAGCTGCTTCTTTGCATTATACACAATAAGCATATATTTAAAAAAACCTCTCTTCTGACGTCTATGAATTCTTTTAACGTCATGACTCCAACACACCACAATTAACATATATATAGAGGGTTTAGCTAACTTTTCTAGATTTCATGAACTTCTTTCAGAAATATAATTGGAGTTAATATGTGATTTCAGGGGCTGGTGAGATGGCTCAGTAGTTAAAGGCACTTGCCATGCCTGCTGGGGACCTGAGTTCAGCCTTGGAGATGTAGGGTTATTGACAGCATTGGGACCTTTTCACGACCCAGTTGTTCATGATTCAAAGATCTACAATGCTGGATATTCACAATCATCAAAGATTAAAACAGTGGCTCTGAGTTTGGCTCCAAGTTCATCATCTCAGGACAACAAAGATAAATGATGGACTCTCAACGGCAGTATGTAAAGCCTAAGCAAACTTTATTAAGAATTATTATAGATCTCCCACCTCCCCTGAGGTCCAGCTGTGGTCGCCATTTCACACATGATCCTGGGTATCCAGGCCTTGGTGTTGGACCTCTCCCATTACCAGGCACCAAGAGGTTTTCCATTATTTTCCTGTTGCTCTTCTACAGCTCCAGAATACCTTCACTTGCGCCCTAATTGATCAGTCTGGGTGGTTAAGACTAAAGAAAGTATTATAACTAATCTGATAACATTCTCAAACTAAAGACATGTAATTACATCTTAGTAAATTTGAAATTCTGTATGTCTCTTACAATTTTTGAATATTGTTTACTGACAAAACAATGTTTCGAGCTTCAAGCTTCAACAATAATGTGAAATTTGTCACTGTTCCTACAATGTGATTTCTGTCATTCACTCCCTTTCCAAATTCTCCAAACTATACAAAGTCTTTCATTGTAATCATGTTACTTCTTAAAGAAAGCAATGCTAATAAAGTATTTTTAAATAATAAATAAATAAAATTACAATGCAAACTCATAGGACAACCAACTTTAAAAAAAAGAATTATTACAGAGAAGCGAGAAATTAAGGACAAGTGAGACCTGAGATTCCTGAGTGATGGGGTGATTCCCAAGAGAGGAAGAGATGTTGAATTTCTGTTGTTTACAGGTTTTATAGGACCATTGAAGTAACTGGACAAAAGCTGGAGAAATATTTATTGTGATAGTTTAATTCTCTGTAATTGTCTAAACCTATGGAGGGTCACATGTTCTATGCTTGTCCCCTGGCCCAACCAGGGAGATGACCATGAGCTACTCATGTATTGCCCACCCATTTAGGGGTGATCGAATTCCATTCTATTTGTCTCTGACTCTGGCTTGGTTATTGACTGAGTGTCTGGTATGAGTCACTTGACCAATGGGTGCTACTGCCTTCCAGTCTTGCTGATAGCTTGTTGACTGTTCATTAAACTAAGCTCTCTGGTTTTATTAGTGGTTGACCTTGATTACTGGCTAGCCAATAGTTATTGGACAGTGTTAGATCCAACTTTAAAGGTGTCTCAAGTGCTAGTTATTATACTAAGCTTTTTGTTGTTGTAGGAGCTGTAGAGCCTTTGGTTATCTCTTTGTCTATGGGATGAAATGGAGTCTCTTTCCTGAAATAAGGATGAGCTAACTAGAAACATCCTGGCTTCAACTTGCTTCACTAAAATGAGCTGCATTACAAACAATGTATTAAAAGCAGGAATATATGATAAGTAATAGTACATAGCTTGTGTTTCCCAAAGGGAAAGGTCTCATGGCAGCTGTCTGGCTCGTCATCACTGGTCTTGCTTCTTATTCTATTTTTCTCTTACCAGATCTGCTTGGCTGTCTCAAACACAGCTGCAAGCATCTTTGTCTCTCATCCTACTTCTCCTGGCTTCACTGCTCTAGCATTTATGTTTTCTTTTCCTTTTGCATTCGTTCCCACTAACTATAGCACATGTGGGCAACTCGTGGTCTTCACTACCTACTGTGAGCTAACTCCTGCCTCACCTGGACCCCAGATAAAGATGGGAGGAGAGAATCAACTCCATGAATTTTTCCTCTGATCTCTACTGATGTGTTGTCGGATGTATGCCCACACATGAATCATGCCCACAAATAATAATAAATTTACAGTAGAGGTGATTTGAGCCTTTTCCCTTTATAGTTTAGAGGTCTGGATTTCCAAGTGATCAAGTGCAAAATGGGAACTACTAAGTAATCAAAGATCATTAAGAAGTTTGTGTCTCATTTTTCTTTATTGCCAATCTCTCTTGCACACGGTCAGTGTTCAGTAAATGAATATTCAGCTAAGTTTATCGTTTTCAATTCTATGACTTTGTCTTTCAACTTTATATAATTTTATGACTTCTTAACAGAACATCATTTTTATAAACTGTAGTATAAAAATTGAAACAGAGCTTTCAGGTAATCATCTGCGTCCCACACCATACACAATGATCAATTCACCCTCTTTCGACCTTAATGGTATCCTGCGTTTTTTTCTGGCGGTCTTGTTGCCAACATACCTTTGCTTAATTTTCCTTTTCCTTATGGTAAAAGGTTTCTCTAACTAGTTTTTATAATTACGAGTCAGTTGATTTTCCTTCTTAAAGTCAGTTTAAATTCCCTTTGGATCTTCTTGCAGCTGAAAGCATTGTTTCTGACAGGTTCATTTTTCTATTTTACTTCTGTGGCCTCGTATGACATAATTCTTAGTACCACTTTCTAATACTGTACAAGTAATGAATCATATATACTTAACATATAAAATAAGTTTTTCAATATGTATAAACCCATGAGAGCACCACTATAGTCAATAAAATAGATGTATTCCTCACTTCACAGTTGCACTTCCAGACACTTTCTGTGCCTGTTCTGAATACTTCTTTCTTATTCTCATGCCAACCATCAGGTGAGCAATTACATGTCTTCTGTCACAACCATTGATCCAAATTTCTTGGGATTTTATATAAAATAAAACCACACATTTTGAATTGAGTTTTGTTTGGCTTCTTTAAGTAGCAAAAATTAGCATATTTTGAAAATTATCTATGTTGTATCATTGTATTAATAATTATTCCTTTTTACAACCAAGAGATATTTACTTCCATGTATATATAACAATATCATTGTATTCATAATTATTCATTTTTACAACTGTGACCTGAGAGATACTTACTTCCATGTACATAGAACAATACTTTTTATTCATTCAGCTGTTAGTGAATATTTGGACTGCTTCCAGATTTGGGGTATTACAAATAAAGTTGCTAGGACTGGGGTTATAGGTCAGTGGGTAAGTGTAACTTCTGCCAAGGCTGATGACCCACAGAGTTGAAGGAGAATGCTTCCTCAAAGTCATCCTTTAACTGCCACATGTCCATGCAAATGAAATAAATGTAATAAAAATAATATTGCTATGAGTAGACTATTTATAAATGTTTTGTATGCATATGAGTATTAAGTTCTCTTGAGTATAAATTAGGAAGGGGATGGGTAAATATGAAATATATATATATATATTTTTTATAAAATTACTAAATTATTTCTACAAATGATTTCTATAAGCAGTATTTGAAAAATAGAGTATTTTCATATATTTAGCAACACTTGGTATAAGTTTTTTCATTATTAATTTTATTTTATATGTGTGGGTGTATTGCCTGAATATATGTAAGTACACTCTTGTCGTGCAATGCCTGCAGAGGTCAGAAGAGGGCATCGGATTCCCGGAACTGGAGTTATGGATGATTGTTGGTAGTATGTGATTAAAGTGCAATTGGTCTTTCTATAACTGATCTTGTATTCACAGTGTAGTTTGACTTGTAAGTTCTCTGACTTACTTATCTATGAACAAATCAGTTTTATTCATTCTTCTTCAATTAGAATTCCTTTTGTTTTCTGTCACTTTTTTGATGAATAGGTATGAAGCATACTGATAAATAGATTTTTGAAAGTAAATATCATTTTCTTGTTTTTGACTTTAAGAGACAGGAATTTTATTTTTCAGCATTAAATATGATACTAATTATAGAATTTCCACAGAATTTTATGTCTATGTTCCCTGGAGGGATTTGTATTTCACGAATATAATTCTTATTTATGTATAGGTATTTTTGTGTGTGTGTGTGTGTGTGTGTGTGTGTGTGTGTGTGTGTGTGCATGTATGTGTGGAGACTACAGGTCAAACGTGGAACTTGGATGTTGTTCTTCAGGCACCGTCCACCTTTTTTTTTTTTTTTTAATTGTTTAGGTATTTTTAATTATTATTGTTTGTGTGAGAGTGCATGATGTACTTTCTTCTTATACCTTTAAGTAGATTCTGGGGCTCAAACTCAATTTTCCAGAGTTGTGGGAATACCTGCTGAACTATCTCTCAGTCCCTTAACTTGGGTTTGGAGACATGGGCTCACATTTCTTCAAGAAGATGACACTTAGGCTAGGCTGATACGCCAGCAATTTCCAGAGATCCTCTTGTCTCTTTCTCCCCAGTCCTGGGATTATAATCACACATGAGCTGTCAGGCCTGATTTTTTTTTATGAGGATATTGGGGATCAAGCTCATGTCTTCATGCTTTACCAGCAAGCATTTTACCAACTGGCCCATCTTCTTAGACCCTTCATGTAATTATCTATACCGATTAAATGCCATAAATATTCTGCCTTCATAGACTAAATTGGTAAATACACACTTTTCTTAAATTTCCGATATTTTTTTTCCTTAAAAAGTTTACTAAACTTCATCTTGATGCCAAACTAATAGTTTCTTTCTTTTAAAAGTTTTCAAATTAAAATCAGCTTTTTTTTTCACCAGTTTTGTTCATTGACTTTCTGTTACTGTGTCAAAATATCTCAGGAGAAGTGCTTAATTAAATGAAAAACTTAATTTTGTTCATTGGTTTAGTCCATGATCATCTGACTCCACTGCTGTGGTTTGGGGCGAGGTAAGACATCATGGCCAGAAGTACATGAACATGGCATGTGGAAATCAGAAAGAACGAGAACAAGGGGTCACAGGCAAGTGTACCACTCACTGACACATCTTCAATGATGTAACTCTTCCAACTATGCCCTGTATCCTGTATTTATCTAAATTAATTATGAACCCATCGATGGATTAATTCCTAGAGGATACTGGAGCCCTTGTGACCCAGTCACTTCTCTAACACCCAACTTCTGAACATTGTTACACTGGAGACCAAATCTTCTTCAAATTAATCTTTTGGTGAAATTTAAAATCTTAATAAAAAAATTTTACCACCGGTCCCCAAAAGATTCATGTCCATTTCATAATGTGAAATGCTGCAATTGTATCTAATACCCTGAGTGCTAATTTTAAAAATAAAAATAAAATTTTAAATATATTTTTTCACTTCCAAGCATTCTCAAAGTCTCAATGATTTTTTTTCATCCAAAATTCCTCTGGTACTAAAACCAAACCCTTTAACTGTGGGCCTGTATGAAAAATCAAAATATAAGTTAGGCATTCCCAGTATAGAAAGGAACATTGCAAACATTTCCATTCCAAAATGGAGGAAAAGGCCAAGCCCCAACGGAGCATTGTGAAATTCTGTAGTCCATATTCTGCATCCAGGCACATGGTATGTTTCTGTGAGCTTTAAATGGTTTGCAAAAGTGACACCTCATCACGACCTTGCTAGCTGAAGCCCATATGGCCAGGCTTTTGTTTTGGCTCAGCTTACTTTCTAAAGCTTTATTTGGCAGAAGTTCCACATTTCTAGTATCTCTAATGTCCATAGGTCTCCACTGAGGTTCCGACTTCATTCGGATTACTTAATTCACTACCTCTTAGGAAATCTGGCACAGCCACACTTGGCCTGGCCTACTAGACCTTCTTTTGAAATCTTGATAGATGTCTCTATGACCCCATGACTTTTATATTCTGTCCACCTACAAAAGCAGACTCATGTGGACAGTTTCAAAGTCTGCCTCCAGCAGACTATAATAGCCACTGAGTCATAGGGTGGATGAACCAGTGAAGTTCTTCCCTAGGCAGCCTGTCATAGATTCTTTTCGGCCTGATATCATTGTGCCTGTCATAGCTGCTTTTTGGCCAGTTCCTATGATGGCTTCAATGGCATCCTTCTCATTGTTGTGCTGCAGAATACTTGGCTTCTTTCTCACAGAGCTAATCTCAGTGATCATTCCCTCCCTTGGCTAGAACTTTAAAAAATATTTCTTCCTGTGCAAACTGGTTTGTTTGTTTTAAATCTTTCTGCTCTATTTCTTACTCTTGGTTCTTGAAGTAAATTTGCTTTTTGAGTTCTTTACAGCTTTGAAATTTCTGTGTTGTTAATTTAGTTTATCTTCTTTAAAATCAAACCCCCACAAAGTCTTTCTGGGCAAAACGTAGACAATACATGAGTAACCTTTAGTACAGTTCCTAACACAGTCTTCTTTTCCATCTCAACTTCACTTTACATTCTAGACTCATCAGAATTCTGGTCTTCAAAGCTCCCAATAGTACCATTCATTAATCTCTTCTTAAAGTATTCTGAGTTGTTTCTAGTCTGCCTCTCCACAATTTCCTGGACTCTTCAAACAAATCAGTCTCAAAGGCTTCTGAGCTACATGGACAGGTAATCTCATAGCAATGTTCCCCTTTTGGTACTAGTTTTTTCTGTATTACTCATCTTTCCTTCATTATAACAAAAACCTAAAAATACTTTTATAAAGGAAAAATTAAAAAAATTCATTCTATTTTGGCTTATGGCTTCTGAGATTTCAGCTATTGATAACTTGGCTTCATCTCTGTGGGCTTGCATGAGACAGAAAGTCATGGAGAAGAATGCAAGATGGAATAAATCTGCTTACATCATAGCAACTTGGAAGAGAAGATAAAAGATAAATAAAAGAGAAGGAACAAAGAAAAGAAAGAGACAGAGACAGAGAGAGAAGGAAAGAAGGAAAGAGAGAAAAGGGATAAAGGAGTGAGGAAAGAGAGCAGAAATCAGTTACACCTTTAAAGGCGCACGTCCAGTGAGCTACTTCCTTCAATGAAGTCCTCCTTGCAACAGATCTACATTTTTCAATGAAAATTTCATTATGCATCCATAATGAATCCAGTGAATACATCAGAGATTGAGTCAATGCAATCTCTTCCCAGCAGTCTCACCTCCTGAATAGTGTTGCGTGGGAGATGATACTTTCTAAACATTCGTATTTGGGAAGCATTTCAGATCCGTGCCATCACAGCAGGTGAATAGCTATCCATGTTACATATTTTTAAAGTGGGCTCTGTTAATTTAAGAGTAATTAGTTCTGTTTTGGCTTATGGCTTCCGAGATTTCAGCTATTGTTAACTGAACTGATTACTCCATCTAAGGAGTAATTAGTTCATGTGATATAAATCGTCAAAATCTTTTTCATAATGTTGTTCATATTATTCTCTTTTCAGCCTTATAACTGTAGAATATTCTCTTGATGTTGTCCATGTTGTGATGTGCATTTTGGGATAAAAAGGACATTATTGACGTTTTTTTCGGTCTTAATTTTTTTCTCCTATCCACAGGGCATGTGTTCTAAGATCCCCAATGGATGGCTGAAATCATAGGAAGTACTGAATCTGATGCATCTTGTGCTTTTTCTACCTGTTCTTACCATAGACTTTAGTAACATTAGCATAGGGACCTTCTTTTCCATAGGTCTAGAATTTTCTTCTTTTCATCAGCAGAAGCACTTATTAATTCTCTCTCATACATCTGAATTTCCAACATCATCACTCATGCACTTCTGTGCATGTGATTGAGTAAAGGAAAAGGTACCTGAACTTGGCATTGTGGTATCCCAACAGTCAATCTGATTATGAATTCATAGCATATACTGCATGAATACTCAGGACAAAGTGATGGATCATGACCTTAGTTGCACAGAGCAAGGTGATGAAGAATTTCTTGATGCTTTCTAGAATGACAAATAACTTAAAATGTGTAAATCATTCATTTATGGAATCTCCACTGAATATTTTTGGTTGATCACAGGTAATGCATATTTTTCTATTGAACTAACTTATGATTAGATTTTTGTTATTCCTTTTATTCTACTTAAATTGGTTCGTTTTGGTCTTCATTTGAAAATTTCTTCAGCTGTCAGCTAGATCTGTGATTTGTCACATCTGTCCTCTTAATTTAGGTATACAGCACTGTTAATTTCCTCTGACTTCTTTGTGGTACCCAGCCACCTTGATGAAAATAATTCTAACACACAGATATTCAAATTCACCAAGCCAATTTATTAGTGAGTATCTTTATGAGAATTCTGATTTTCTGCTTAGCCCATTAAATATTTCTGAAAATTGTAATTAAAACTTGTACTAAATAAATATACCTCCTTTATAGTTTTCTTAAAGAATCTAAAGTAACTGAGCCACTTAGATGAGCAGACATTAAGTAATGACATTTATGCAATACTGCATTTGACTTTTGTTCTCTGAACTTTATTCCCTATTTTTTCCCTATAGAAACACTTGATTTCTGTTTCAGATTCCAAATGGTTTAGAAAAGATGACTTTAAAGCCATTGTAAAGTGTAGAACCAAAATTGAGTCAATAAAGATACTTCCTCCAGTGACTAGTTAAATGTTTAAGAATGAGCCACTTACATGGAATCTCAAATTCTTTATGAAATTACTTAGAAAAATTGTTACTTTTTCCATTCAGGATTTATTTTTGATTCCACATCCTACTTATTTCAGTATTACCATGTGTTGATCATGTAGCTAGTAATGTCTTAAATCTAGTCTTAAATGTCTTAAATGCCAGTCTGACAATAAATAAAGAGAATGGCAGAACCGGGAAATTTGCAGCAAAACATGAGTGGACATCTGACCAAACTTTAAATCTGCCATTCTTCAGTATTTTTGACATATGATTAGTAAATATATTTTGTACTGTTGAAACTACTTAAGTTAGCTGTCTGTTACTCAAAAGTAATTTTTAATGAAAGTATATTCATGCAGAGAATATGTGTACATTATGTGCAGTGAAAGAAGTGGACTTCAGTAAATATTTGGCATGTTCTGGGCCATATATTATTCTCTCTTGAACTCATTATGCGTAGATCATCTTGCATTGTGAGTACTGTGACTTTCACTACAGAAACAGAAAGAGAGATCCTTTGTCTTCCTGACCCATGACTCCTGAGTGGAGTAAAGCCGATTGATAATATCAAGTCTTAAACTCATAAGATTGTAGATTCGAGCCATGCAGCTTCAAGCTGAGGCATGCTGGGAGTTGGAAGAATCTAGAGGAGAAACTGTCCTCAGGTTCTGGAGGGACTGCCACCACACTCACACTTTGGTTTTGGATGCCTGATCTCCAGAAATATTACAAAATATTTCTGTTATGTTAATCTACCATTTGTTGCAATTAATTACAGCAAGCAGTCCGAAATAGTTAATACAATTGCTTTCTCATGCAAAATGGCATAGGTGTGAATAGTTGAATCCTTTGACCGGGGACTTTAATGTTCTAATGGGTAACACAAAGACAAAATAAAATGAATTTGTGGAGGTAGACTAGAAGGCACTTGGTGTGACTTATAGATAGGTGATAGGTTGCTTGGCTACCTTGTGCAGACATTCCAGCTGGACCACTTTACTAATTATGCTTTATGTTTTTCGTATATATCTTTTTTTGTTTTCCTCCCAAACTTATCACCCTAGATTTCTATAGATTTTGGGAAATTGAATGCTTTCTTTTCTTATTTCAGATAAATTACGTGAAGCAATAGTTCATTTTTGTTAATTGAAATTACAAACTTATAACTGATTCAGGCAAAGAATATTAAAATATTCTGCAATTGTTAATTTTTAAGTAAGTTTTATTAGTATTTATAACCATTTTCTTCTTTCAAACACTAAGCATATTACATGATATATAGTTAACAATTCTAGGTACTTGTTTCTTTTATTTTTCTCCAAAACACAAATTTATTAGAAACAACATTTTTAGACTGATACAACAATAAACCCCTAACCCTTCAATGAGCAAAATCAACACCAGAGTTCCCATTTGAGTAATGCTTCCAGTTTGATTGTCAGATGGATCTGACAAGCACACTTAACAACAGTGATTTATTTTACTCTTTGGTCCATGTTCCTCCTCACCCAAAAGACCAATCCTGCATTAGACATTCCAAAAAAACAAGGTCTAGTTCACATTCTCAGGTACTGCCATTTTCTTTTAAGTTCTCACATAACTAAATATGTGTATTGAAGTTCAATATGCCTTAGGGAAACACTGAACTTTACAGTAATTAATTGAAAAAGTTTTTGATTTACAAAGGACATTTTTCAAATAATTTTTAAACTCAAGAAATGTTTGGAGACTAAATAAACAGGATAGACATTTGCATTGCTATAATCCAAACAAGCTTACACTTGATTTTCAGCTTAGAGCTTGACTTCTCTTAAGCTGTGTCTACATAAGGATATATGTATTAATCAGGGTTCTCTAGAGAGATAGAGCAAATAATATAAGAATATATATATATATATATATATATATGCAGAGATAGATGATAGATAGATAGATAGATAGATAGATAGATGATAGATAGATGAAAGAAGTTTATTAGGGGAATTGCTTTTCACAATTACAGAGGCTGAGAGCTCTCATGAAAAACTCTGAAGGCTAAAGATGCTGGGATATTGGTAGCACAACTCAGGACAGAACAAATTCAAAGGCATGAAACTTTGGAGGTCACTGATATTAACATAAGATCAAAATCTAAATGGTGTAGTGGCTGTGGGGAGAGAGGAAAAGGAGGAGGAAAAGATCATCTTTTGTCTGTTTTGGCCTGTTTTTAGCCCCAGTAGATTGCTTGGTGCATGCCCACATTGAGGGTAGATCTCTTCTACTAAGTCCACCCGGACTAGCTTCCCAATTTCCTCACAAATTGCTCAAAAATAATACATTACCAGTTCTTTAATCCTCATAAAATTAACATCTAAATTTAACCATCACACAATAAAGCAGCTCATTCTCTGGAAGAAAATGTATATGAATACTAGGTAATTGGTAGCAAAAATTACTGTTTGATTACTGCAATATTTTTTTACCAGTTGGTTATAGCTTTATGTCCAAATAGCTTTGGGCTAAAGCCAAAAGTTAGTTTGTTTCTCTTTTCTGTCAAATGGCAATCCAGGGAGCTAATTATAACTCTCTATGCCCTTTATCAGCCTACTAATGTGTTCTATGCTTAGACAATAAAAGTGAAGTAAATAGATATTTCCAAGAATAAATATACAGTAGTGTAGGACTTGATACCAAGAGAATATGCTCTGTCTTTAGCTCCAGTCCTCTATGAAAGTTGATTCTCTAGTTGCTCATCAAGAGAAATAGGTCACATGTCACATGGTGTTATTGTCTGGAATAAGTAAAGTCAACTTAACAAGATTATCTCCTCTAGTCAGAGAGGAAAACTTGTCATTCTTAGAGCTGTGACTGGCACCTAAGCAGAATTATGCAGTTATCATCAAAGGTTTCCAAAAGCAAAAAGGTTTTGTAATACACTCCTACCTAGTTTCAAGTCTTTATACTTTTAATGTTGTTTCATGATTCTATTAGAGCAATCAAGGGGACTGTACATGCAAAATTTCGATAACAGGGATTGATTACATGGAATTTACATGTTTTCTTTCTCAGAGAAAGGCAAATAGGTGAATCTCTTTTAACGACACTGCAACTGAGAATCTCATCATAATCCAGATGAATTATGAACCACATTTTTCATATTTTAAGGAATTTTTCCAGAATAGTAGGGTTGAAGGCATCTTAGACATTAAATATTATCCTCCCTTAGTTTCAACATAATATAGCTAGGAGTCAAAATTTGTCATAGAAGTGATACTAGTCTGTAAGACTTCCAATATCTAGTTCTGTGGCTTATATGTGACCTCATAAGGCACACAGTAGAATCCTTTTAGATGAATGATTTAGAGCATATCAATATCAATATATTTGCACACATAACATTTATAAATGTTCTATAGCTCACAATTATGGATTAAATGTTTGAGGTCCCTTCTAAATGCATATGTTGAAACCTCAGTCCCCAATGTGAGTGTATTTAGCTGGTGCCTTTGAGAGGGGAAGAAGCCCTGGGAATGAATCACTCATGTTGAGAATAGTGTCCTCAGGAGACAGAGTATATTAGTTGTTTTGCACTGCTGTGACAAAATAGATGACCGAAGCAATATAATGATAGAGGGTCTATTTTGACTCCCATTTTCAAGATACAGTCTTTCATGGCCAGGAAGACAAGGCAACAGGAGCAGGAGGCAGCTGGTCCCTACAACCTCAATTGGGTAGCAGGAGCTATGAACGGTTGTGCTCAGCTCTCTGTTCCTTTCGTTTAATGCAGGACCTCAACCCATGGAATGGTCCTGTACACATTTGGGGTTGACCCTCCCTCTTCCTTATCCCAATCTAGAATCTTCCTCACAGACATGCCCTGAGATTTGTCCCCTAAGTGATTGTAGATCAAGTTGTCAATCAGCATTAACCAACACACGTAGAACATGAATCTCTGCCTACGAGAAGAGGACAGTCACCTACTAGTCAGGAAGTAGACCTTCATTTTGAATTTCCCTAGTCTCCAGAGCTGTGAGAAATAAACATTTATTTAAATCACCCAGTCTGTGATATTCTCTTATGGCTGCTCAAACTGACTCAGATAATCAGTATCTTATTAAAGTTCAGTTTTCTGGGCAAGAGCTTCTGTGATCTCTTTATGTTTCTAACTATAGGCTATAGGGTAGTAAATTAATTTTGCTCTAGATTTCATGTTTGTTAATCCTATTCTGTGACTTTCAAGATCTCTTCCTGCTTTTAAATTTATAATACAAATTCATATCATCTTTTGTATCACTCATATATGTAGAAAAATTTCCATCATAGATTAGTTGGTATAATGCTTGGTGAATGGTTTGGATTCTTATCTTCCTGTAAAATGCAATCAAAATCACCCGTTGGTGCCCATTGGTCACGTGCTACCTCCCATCAGCTCCTTCCAAGACACTATCTGTAATACTGCCTAGCCTGCCGGGGCCAGACGTGTAAATTTTCATGAAATGTTAACATGACTGGATTGTTATGGAAGGATCATGAATATTTACTTGTTTTGATGATTTTCTAAGAATGAATAAACATGTATTCCATAAACACATATAGCTATGTATACAGTTATATTTTAAATTTTTAAATAAATAAATAAATAAATATTATTATAAATAAATATATTTATTTTAAGGTGTTGATATATTCAGAGTAAATTTTTGTTTACTTACTCAAATACCAAATTATGTAACCTACTAAAATGCCCACTGTCAACAGTCATCTGACTATACTTGATATTAATACAAATCCTCATATGGGAAAAAGGCTTAATGCCTGCAATTTTCCTTATTAACTGTAACTTTTGCTAAGAATCAAGAAAGCAATGGTCTTAAGAAAAATCACACAAATCAGCTTGAAAGGAGGCATTGATAAGTGATGGTGATTTAGTGAATAACAGCTTCATGAAACATTTTGTTTTTATTTGTAGCTTAAATTCTTCAGCAAGTCCCTGATGGTTGACAAGTTCCAGGTGCTATGACAGGCTCCTAGAGAATACACTTGAGGGTGAAGGGTTTTTGTTGCCTCTGTGATCACACCTGCTCTGGCTTTGCATAGTACTTGCTCTGCATACTTATTTTTGTCCTCAAGTTCCTTTGATTATTAGGAATCATCATGCTTGAAAAGCCAGCTCTGCTACTCCTCCAGAGTGAGGGAGGGAAATGGCATATTTTGCAAATTTCAGTGCTTTTGAAAGGAATAATGAAAAGGAGGTGGTGCTGCTTCAGAAGGAGGGCTACAGATGGAACAAAAGGTTAACTCCAGTTTCTGCTGAAAATAGAAAGTAAAAATAGTAATGATGATCTATACAGGAGCAGAAAACACAGCTAAGTGAAGTTATTCATTTAGAATCAGCAGCTTCTTTTAAAAACAGCCTTGGTTGTTCAAAGGGTTTTATTTTACAAATTGGCATTCAGTAGGCACGTCTGACAACTGGTTCATTGTGTCTCTTTTGCCAATTGTAAGCAATCGTCTTCCTTTGGATCAAATGGGGAGCCTCAATATTCTGAGGTAGTTTTGTTGAGAACAAATGATCCAACTTTTCCACCCATGTTTGCTTAAAAAGAACTCAAAGTTTAACTCTGCACTCAGTGCCTTTCTGAGTTTTATCTGTAGTTGCCTTCCACTTTCTCCACCACTAGAACTGGCAGTGCTTTAGCTTGTCAATACCAGGCTTTTGTCTGCCTGGGACCTCACCCAATAATAAAAGGTAATCCATCTTCAGAAAGGCTGTATTATTGCTAAAAAAAGAAGCTACTTTCCACAGAAACTTTCGAAGAATGGAAGAGTGATATATGTATAGAAATGTCGAAGATCTAGGAATCCCTTTGCACATTTCCTATGTGTGACTCTGAATAGCAGCCCAGCAATCTGAGGAGATTGACTTCAGTTTACTTCTTGTTAAGCCTTAACCCCAGCCTGCACTCATAGACAAATAACTTCAGAGCCTCTTGAATTAGGAAAAAACCCTCAACTCTCTGGTTGTTATAAAGAAAGATAAGCTGTGAAACCCCATGAAAGAAGCGCAAGTGGCAAAAAGATATTAAATCTGGTCATTAGTGCTTAATCCAAGTTTGTTCTGTTATAAACAGAGTGCTTCTTTAAAACCATGCTGAGACAAAATTCTTTAAGGTTGCCAGGCATCAGGCTGATGATAGGGGCTTGAGCATCCAACTCAAAATGATGCTGGCATGGCAGATATAAAGTATGGCTTTAAGCATTCTCTCTTCATTAATAAAATACTTTAGGTTAGGGTTTTTCTATTTATGAACTCTATGAACGTGATGGTTAGCTTTTGTCAACTTGAGTTTGTTCATAAACTAGAGTTATGGGAAGAGGAAATCTCAGCTGAGCAATTGTATCCATTAGACTGGCCTTGGCCATACTTATTAATCATTTTCTTAATTGCTAATTGTTGTAGGAGGGTTTAGCCCACTGTAGGAAATGCCACCCCTGGACAGGTGGGCCTGGCCTAATAGCTGAGTAGACCAGGAGGAAGAAGAAGACCTCTCTGATCTTTGCTTTAGTTCCTGTCTCCAGGTTCCTGCCTCCAGTTTCTGCTTAAATTCCCTCAAAGAAGGACTGTCCATTTGAAGTATAAGAAGAAAGTCTCGCTCCTCCCCTTCCCCCACTCGGTTATTGTTTTATCATAGCAACAGAAAACTAACTAGAACAATGAAGAATAATTATTGTAGGTTTGTATGAGATTTGAATATAAGCAAATTGTTTTACACGTGTGACAAGGACTTTTGAACAGGACATTTATGATTACATTCTAAAGTAAGTACAGATATTAAAATCCTTGGTGTGGACAAACTTCTTTACAAAGATAATTCTGCTGGAATAATATCATTTTGGGAGACCCTGCTTGTATATATATCCCTGGATTTTTGTTGTGTACATTACAATGAATACAGACTGTATACCCGACTCTGCTTTGTACCTATGGCAGAGTTTTGGCCAAAAGTATAAGTAAACATGTTATGTGCAGTTCCAGAGAGTTTTCTAAAGACAATAGATTAGATCATAAGCATGACCTTGTTTTGTATTTTTTTTCTTATGTTTCCTGTTTGCTGTAAAGAGAACCTGAAGGTGGAAATTTTAAGAGGCAGTACGCTTACTGAAGATGAGGCTGTGGAGAACTAAGAGGAGAAATTATTTTTGAGAAGCATTAGGGATGGCAGGATAGCTTAGCAGGTGAAGATGCTTGCGCCTAGAAAAGCAGGCCTGACAATCAGAGTTCCGTCTCTAGAATTTATTTAAGGGTGAGTGAAAGAATCGACATCACATAGTGGTCCTCTGATCTTATAATACATGTCCTATGTGTCCCCAATAATATTAATAATAAATGAAAGAATATTAATAAATGCAAAACATACCTCAACATGAAAGAATGCATATTTTGTGAACTAGGTTATTTAGATGTTAGTTGAAAATTCTGTGAGGTGTGCCAGGTTGTTCTATTTTTAAGGTATAAGATTTTAATAGCATTATAGCTACATGTTACCTAATTCCAATCCAGATGTTTGCTTGTTTGCTACATTAAATGAAGTATCAAACTTTAGTACATTTGCTGTAAGTGAATACTTAGATCTTTGTACTTTGTATTAGAAGTAGCCTGCTAAATATGACTTGTTCAAGATTGTAAAATAACTGTTTTAGTACATTTTACATTACAGTGAATCACATTTTGATATGGAATTATGTTTTAAATGCTTTGGGTATCAAGAATTTTACTGTACATCTGAAGAAATAACTTTTATATAAGTACATTGTGAAACATTTTAGTGCTTTATAGAGATGTGAATGAAAATACTAAAATCTTTAAAAGTGGCTGAAATTGGTAAGAAAATTAGGATTTGGAGTATGAAATGGAAATGTTAGATTAGATTTCCCTTGTTATCATCAATCTGTCTTTATTCACTTCCTTCCACTGGATTCTTTCAGTAAAACTCCTATTTCCTTCAAACAGCTAGTAGTAGTCTTATGACCTAATGATATGCAACACATTAAAAATGCTACTAATCTAAGAATTCTACTGTGGAGATAAGCATAATGCCAACGATGAAGAATGCTGACTATATGATCACATTCCTGTCTGCCTGGATAGCACACCACCATTAAGCGGTCCATCATTCTTTCTAAGGACTTAATTTTGCGACTGGATGTAGGGGGATGAGGTAAGCACAGAAAGGAATAAATTATTTGGAAGACAACTGTTTTGCCCCCTACTGTTCTATATGTACTTTGGAAACTGTTATGGGGAACTTCTAGTATTTTGGGGCCATGCTTATCTCTGGATTTTAAAAAGGCTCTAAAGGTTAAGGGAGGGTCTTTTTTCTATTTAGAAATGTGTGTGTGTGTGTGTGTGTGTGTGTGTGTGTGTATGTGTGTGTGTGCTTCCCCTGGATACAATCTTTGGAAAGGAATTAAAACTGGTTTGTAATCCTTATCATGTCCCTTACTAGTCATGTGATAAAGTAACTTATTCTCTGTTTATTAAGAGAATCTAATAATAGCGTGTTCAGGGCACTTTTATTGATTGTAATAGTGCATATAAAATCCTTTTCATACTGAGTGTGTTGTTACCCACCTTTAGAGGCAGCACTCAGGAGGCAGGCTGATCTCTGTGAGTTGAAGCGCAGCCTGGTAAGTGAGTTCTAGGTTCTAGTCCAGTCAG
The DNA here is from genome assembly GCA_035773235.1 of Eospalax fontanierii. Lineage (NCBI taxonomy): Eukaryota > Metazoa > Chordata > Mammalia > Rodentia > Spalacidae > Eospalax > Eospalax fontanierii. The sequence goes on from CM069534.1 coordinate 38,329,374, forward strand.
TAATACATAGTGAGACCCTGTCTCAAAAAACTAAAATTTTAAAAATAAATGAATAAAATCCTTTGCACAGAGATTTTAGTGCACTATACACTAAATTATTTAGTAAGCAGTAGAAAATACAATGAATTAGTAGGAGGAATACTTGGTATGCTTAAATAACTTGCTTGACAAAATAAAAATAATCAACTTTATTCAAGGAATAAAATACATTTAGAAAGAAAATCAAAGGAAGGGAAACACATTCTGCTTCACAGCAATGTCTGCTTCACAGCAGCACAAATTTAATCCTCAGCAGTTTCACAAACATAGCAAGTATCAGAACACAATTCTGATCTAACTGAGTCAACAGAGTTTTCAAAATAAATTCATATATTTATATTCTTAAGATATTTATTCTTGTGAAGTATTTTTGAGTCCACACATCTTTTTTTTTTCTATATTTGTTGGAAACATGAAGAAATGCATGTTTATAAACTGTTTAGAGGCAATAGTTTTTACTTCTCTGAGAAAACCAAGATTTTACAAAAACAAATAAAGCAGAAACAAACAACTAACTCATGAAGAGAGTAAGATTTGAAATTTAGCTTCATAACAGAAGTTATGATGATCAAATTTTGTTATTGATAATAGGCAATTTCCTAAAATTCATGTAAAATAATGGTCATTTGGCTAATAATTATTGAGAGATTACAGAATGAGTTTCTTGAAAAAGAAATTTTTTGTGCCACACTAAGAACTATGCATGAGTTTTCTCCTTTAGTATTTTATATCCCACAGAGAGAAAAGACATCTATTAAAAATATGAGGCTTAGAAATCGATAAACCCAAATGTGTAGCATTTTAACATGATCTGTAAAAATGATTCAGACTCATAGTCTATTCCCCCCCAGCACTTTTATGAGAAAGAACTTCATTTATAATTTCTTCTATTTTGTAACAAGAGTCAAATTATATATTAAGTTAATGTTTGCAGATTAAATGAAAGCAGAGTAAACTTGTACATCATTTAGAAGGACGAGGATAATTCCTCGTCCACATCATGCTGTTTTGGACTATTGACATTAAAGAAAGCATCAAGATTACGGGAGTTCCAGGTTGTGGGTGCTACCTGTTCATTTTAGTCACTTGAACACTATGCTGAGCTAAGTGGCAGTGGCTGAAATGTTCATTTTTAATGTTTCTTACCATTATTCTTTACCAGATCTAAATGTTATGACTCCCTTTGCCTTTTTTTTAAGAAAAAGAAAAAAAAAATCGATGAGTAATCTACTAAACAGACTGTGCCTCCTACTTGAGATAATTTTTGGTAAGCATATCAGCTCATCTTGTTCTTTGAATTAAAAACAAATCAATGAATTTATTTTGCTTACCGTAGAAATACTCTTGCATGCTATCGTCTCCAACTTTCTTTCCTTTATAAAAACTAAATTTCCTAAATTAACTTGTAACTTGACAAAGAATAAACACATGAGGGGAATTTACTTCATACAAATACACAAGAAACCTTGAGCATTTATATTCTTCTGAAGAAGTAGTCGATGTTAGAGAACATCTACATCTCAATCAAAGTCATAGCAAGTATACTACTTCAGGGTGATCTTTGGATGTGTTGTTTTTGTTTTTTTTAGAATAATATCACTAGTATTCTAGAACCAAACTTTTTGGATCTTTGGACTTCTGTATCTTAAGTTTCACTTTCAAATTGATTTCAAGTTTCCACAAATAATATTTAAACAGTCTAGAGTAGTGTGTATTGTCTTTTTCCTATTTCTACAAGAAATAAAAATTAAAGCAATCTAGCACATATATGAAGTTATTTATTTAAGGTCAAAATTAAAACATCAGTGGAGCTGTACATATTCATGTAAATATTGTACCTGCCACAAAATCACAGGTAGAATATATTTTTTAAAGAATTTTATGATTATCTTTGAGATGATTTTTGTTAAAGATTTTGAAAAACAAGGAAAGGCAATCCTACAACTTTGCACCTCATTGATAGCTTGCACATCAATTACCCAGAAACCACGTTTTACACATTCCAAACTTTTCTGAAAAAAGTTCTTTTAAGGTGTTGAACAAAAGCAAAAAAGGGCAAAGAACAAACAGATGTTCACATGGGTCCTGAACATTGTTCATCTCTGCTTGTCTTGAAGTCTTTGTTCCACATTAAGTTGTTCCAGCTCTTGTTCCCTCTGCAGCATCTCTTTTAGTCTCCTCTTCCCAATAATTCCAATGCTCCTGTTTGATTTCTCTTTTTTTCAGTCTTCCCATTTCTGCCAAGCTATGATAAAATATTATCATTCTGTAAGCATCTTTGTATGATATTTAAACTGTATTATCCACATATTCATGAACACAAATCTGTATAACTATCATAGTTAACAGTAGTGGAAATAAAATTTTGATATCACAAATGCAGGGTGGTTTTTTGTGGGGGGAGGGTGGAGTTTCTTCAAGTTATTTAAAAATTTCTATTTTTTCAATTTCTTTTTGCAGTAGATGGCAATGAATACAGAGACACACAATTGATTAACATGAAGAGAAAAAGAGACTGGCATGCTCAGCATAAGTGGGACTAAGTGGACCTTCCTCCCAAGGATATAGAATCCTCACAGAAGAAGGAGAGGAAAGATTATAAGCACTAAGGTAGCTCTTATAAACTAATGACTAATAAAACAGTGTTTGTTTGACATGACGGGGCCATGCTATACATGAACTCACAACAGCTGTGACTACACGTACAAGACCTGTACAAGATCAAGCCAAACAAAATTCAAGCAGGGATGGGGAAGGAAGTCACGAAGTCTCACTGCTAGCTGAGGAGTTATTGCAACTGATGGTTGCTGAGAGAGAGAGAGAGTCAGTTTTCTTGGGGATACAACTCCTGAGAGAGAGTTTGTGTGTGTTCAAAAGAAGGCAGAACTAAGTGGGGTCAGTGAGTTTAAGAAAGAAAAGGACATGAGGTTAGGAGGGAAACGATTTGAATGAGAGGAGGAACTGGAGGGGAGGGACTGGGTGTTAGATTTGATGAAAAGGTATTAGATGTTTGTATGAAGTTTTCAAAAAAAATTTAAACATTAATAAGATTAAAAACTCTTCTCTTTCCTCTCCCATTGTGTGAAGTGAAAATTAAAGTTAAAAAATAAAATGGTATCGATTATTTCTTATCTCTTTTCAAAATATAGTTAAATTCAGTTGCATTTATTCTGGTGGGATGTAGTAAATAAGTAAAAAATTAATAGTGAAAATTATAACGTATAATTTCATTTTTAAAATTTTGTTAAATGCAACTTCCTGTTTGAGTGTTATTTTTAGTATGGTCTAGGTTAAGCTGTTGCAAACAAACAAACAAAAGTCCCACAATTTGGAGTACAAAAAAATGAAGTTATTGTCTCCAAATCATATCAAGAACCAAAGTGGCAGAGAGATAACTCTCTTCACATTAATAATTTACTTCCACTGAAATCAGTTGTAGTTTTCAATGTCATTTACCTATCCATATGATGGATGAGTCAAAGTAGCAGAGTGCATTCTAAGCATTCTGTTGTTCTCCACTAGTCACCACTTTGTTAACTTTGTTATCAGATATGACAGAATTCTGTTAAGTCAAGAGAAGATGGATAGTAGTTAACTAGTTTTGTTTGCAGTTAAAATAATTGTATTGCTCTTTCCTGGCACTTGGTTCTATGTCTAACCTTGGGCCCAGGTCTACTCATGCCTTTCCACCTCAGATTTCTGGACTAGCTTAAGATCTCTGGACTACCCACCATTAGTCCAGACCTGCCCACAGTGCCTTGATCCCGGCACCCAGACTAACTCAAGTCTCCAACTTCATTTGTTACTCTCCACAGGCTGTGTCCAATCCAGTCTTACACTTAGTCAGGCTCATGATCTGCCTGCCACAGACCTGCCTACTACCACCCAGAACAGTCTACTACCCTACAAGAACCTGAGACTAACTAAGAACTAACTTTTCATACTTAGGCAAAAAAGCAACCAAACCACATAAATAATGTAAACAGCTACAAACTTCAAATAAACAAAGGCAGAATCGAATTTCCTATTGGATACACAACCAACAAAAGACATCCATATGGCCACTGAAAAAATATAAATAATATGAAAAACCAAGAGAATGTGGCCCTCCCCCCACAAATCCCACAAGTCCTACAGAAGTGTATTACAATGAAAATCAGTCCAAGGAACCCCAGAATGCAAAATTTATTAAAAAAAAAATGATCAAAGAGATTAAAAATCAAAAAGACAAAGAACTCAAAGAAGATAGGCATAAACATGGTTAAAGTTCAAGAAAACACAAATATACGGTTCAGTGAAATAATTCAGGATCATGAAAAGTGATTCACAAAGAGATAGAAATAGTGGAGAAAATCCTAAATGAAGATGGAATTGAAAAATTTAATAAACCAAATGTGAAAAGACAGGAGAAAGCCTTGTAAACAGAAAGAATGAAATGGAAAACACAATATTAAATGGGGGACAAAACTGAAGAACTTGACTCTCAGGCAAAGTTAAGAAAAAGAAAAGAAAAGAAAAGAAACAAAACCAAGAAGGAACTATGCAGGAAATGTGGAACTCTGTAAAAGACCTATGCATTATAGGCACACAGGAAGGAGAAGAATTTCTGGTTCAGTAGCATTGACCAGATCTTCAACAATATTATAGAATAAAACTCTAAATTGAAGAAAAACATACTTATACAGATATAAGTAGTACATATAATACCAATCAGACAGGACAAGATCAGAAACGCCCTAGGGCATATAATAGTAAAAATACAAATGTACAGAACAAAAAGAGGGTACTAAAACCTGTTAGTGAACATAACTAGTCACATATAAAGGAAAACCCATCAGAATTATAGCTGACTATTCAGTGCAAAGTATGAAAGAGAGAAGAGCCTGGAACACAGAATTCCCAGGTTAAAATGAGCATGGATGTCAAGCCAGAATACTTTTCCCAGCAAAACTATCTATCATAGTCGAAGGGGAATGGGAAATTCTGTCATGAAAGAATTCATGACCACCAAACCAGCCCTGCAGAGAATACTCAAAGCAATTCAAAAGTCCAAAGATAAGAATGACTACACCCAAGAGTTTGAAGAAAGTAAACAAAGGAAGGTACTATGACAGAAACACAAAACAAGACCAAGAACACAAAGCAATTCAAATGACAGTAACAGATACATATATTTCAATAATAAATTTAAATATCAACGTGCTCAAGTTCCAAGTAAAAGACACAGGAGAGTGGAATACATCAAGAAACAAAATCCATATTTTTTCTTGTCTTCAAGAAACTCATCATTTTACCTTCAGGGATAGGTAGTACCTTAGGGATGAAAGAATAGGAAAAAAAAAAAAAAACTAATCCAAGCAAATGCCTCTAAGAAACATGCAGGTATAGCAATTTTAATATTAGAAATATTATCTTTTAAAGATAGAATAAAGAGGTTCACTTCATTCTAATCAATAAAACAGTTGACCAAGAAGACACTTCTACATCCAATTTCATAAGAACAAGGCTATATAAACAGATTATCCAGAAATAAGTAATAGTAGGCAACTTCTATTCCATACTTTTTCTGATAGGTCAACTGAATGAATGATAAAGAGAAGACATCTGAATTAAAAAAAAACATCTTACACCAAATGAATCTTGTAGACATCTACCGAATATTGTATTCAGTCACAAAAGAATACACATTCTACTCAGAAATCCATGGAAATTTCTCAAAATTGGCCACATCCTGGGGCACAAAAGAAACCTCAATAAATATAAAGAATTGAAATAATTCTATGAATTCTATGTGTATACGATGAAATAAAACTTATATTCAACAGCCAAAGAAGCTCTAGTAACTCCATGAAAACATGGAGTTTAAATAACACACTCCTGAATGATTAATATGTCAAAGAACAAATTAAGAAAGAAATAAAAGTACTTCTCTAACTAAATGAAAATGATAATACAACACACCAAAACCTATGGGGCACTTTAAAAACGGTCCTAAGAGGGAACTTTATAGCTCTAAGTATCTGTCTAAAAATCACAAAGAGAACATATAAATGACTTAGTACAGCTCAAGATTCTAGAACAGCAAGAACCAACCAAATTCAAACCTAACCCGAAAAGAATTATCAAAAATCAGGACAGAAATGAAGGAAATACAAGCAAAGAAAACAATAGAATCAATGAATCCAAGAGCTGGTTCTTTGAAGAGTTAAACAAGATAGACCCTTAGGTCAGTTAAACAAAAGAAATAAAGAACAACTCCAACTTAACAAAATCAGAGACAAAAGAATACAACATCTATGTTCATTAAAGGTATGGGTCTATAGTTTACTTTCTTGGTTGTATCTTTTCCTAGTTTTGGTTTTAAAGTTATGTTGGTTTCCTAGAAGGAATTTATGAGTTCTTTCTCTGTCTAGCTTTTTGAATAATGTCCTGTGCCCAAGTCTGGAAGAACAGGATGTGGGGCAGGGGACAATGAAATGGATGCATTTCTAAATTCATGGAAACCACCAACATTAAACCAAGAAGAGATCAATGGCTTCAACAAAGCCCTAAGAAATAAGGAAATTGAAACGGTACAAAACATTCCAACTAAAAACTGCCCAGGTCCAGATGGTTTCATAGCAGAATTCTATCAGATATTCAAAGATATAAAACAACTATTTCTTAACCTATACAAAAAGAAGAGGGAGAACTCCCAAACTCCTTCTCTGAAGTCAGTATCACCCTAGTACCAGAAAAAGACACAACAAAAGAGAAACCTATAGGTACATATCCTTAATGAACACAGGCACAGAGTCTTGATGAAATATTCACAAACCATATATAGACACACATCAAAAGTCATCCACCATGATTAAATGGGCATTATTCTAAAGATGCGGAAATGGTTCAATATATGTAAGCCAATAAATGCAATAAATTATCTAAATGGACTCCAAAACAAAATTACATGGTAATTTCAATAGATGCAGAAAAGACCATTGACAAACTCTACCATGTATAGTCCTAGAGAGCACTGTACTGGAGCATACCTCAACATATAAAAGCTATATACATCAAATCCATGGCCAACATAATTCTAGATTAAAAAAAAACTGGAATAATTCCCATTAAAATCAGGAAACATACAAGGCTGTTCAACTATTTCACGAGAGAAGGAAATAAGAGGAGTGCTAATTAGAAAAGAAGAGGTCCAATTATCACTGTTTGCAGATGACATGATATTACATGTAAGAGAGTCCAAAAATTGCACCAGAAAACTGCTAGAAATGATCAATACTTTGAGCAAAGTGTCAGATTACAAAATCAACTTACAAAAATAAGTAGTGTTTGTATTTAACAATCATAAGCAACTGGAGAAAGCATACATGGAAACCCTCTCATTCACAAGAGCTTCAAAAAATATCTAGTAATAAACCTTACCTAAAACATAAAGATCTCTACAATGAAATTTTAAATCTTTAAAGACAGAGATAGAAGAAGACATCAGAAGATGGAAGGATCTAGAGTGCTCATGAATTTGTAGAATTAATATTGTGAACATGACCATCTTACCAAGTGGATAATGAAAATCAAGAACATTACACAATGCGGTTCTACTCAGCGGTACAGGAAGAAGAAATTATGAAACTTGTAGGTCAATGGATGGAACACCAACTGTTATAAGTGAAGTAACACAGACTTAGGAAAGCAAGGGACATATGCTTTCCATCATTTATGAATTCTAGCATCAATCCCTCATGTATGTATCTTTATATGACCACAGGAACCAGGAAAATGGAAAGGATACATGTGGGTAAAGGGAAACAAAGAGCCCGAGGGAAGGGTAGGAAGATGGTAGGAAATAGATACTGTCTAGGTGGAACTGGGGAAAGCAGGGGTACTGAGCTAGGAGGGGATGAGTGACGGACATATAAGGAACCATGGGGCTAAAAGGAAAGAAGGAACTCCAGGGGGGAGGTAATAGGAGACATATATTATCAAGGGGAAGATGGGGTACTAAGCTAAGGAAGGAAGAGAGAGAGAAGAGGGTAAGAAAAGCTTAGGTGGCTTAAAAACTATGTGTGTATATATTTATTATATGTGTGTATGTATTTATATATTATATATAACTCTACCCCACCCTGAAAAAAACATATATATCTCAACATGAGCTCATGTGTATATGTAAAGGCTATTTAACAAGTAACACAGTGCCAGACGGGAGAAACCTCCCTTCAAGTTGCAGGTCAGGATAGTCCAAAAGACTCCCATGTTCCTGAAGACAGCACATACTTTGGACACAGGACTTGCTGCAATGGAGCTGGAACTGACCTGAAAGCCTTCTCTCTAAGGACTAGTTCTTATAGTTCTGGAGGATACCTGGCAAACTGCTAGGGGAGAAAAATCAGTCAGTGATCCAACCCAGATGGAAAGTCTAATAAACACAGCAAACTAGCTACAATTGTGCAGTAGTGATTCTTTAATCTCAGGGAATCTACAGCTATCTAATTGAACTTAAAGCCCTCTCAGTGGGAGGGAACTCATGGTTGGCACTGTAAATATAGCCAAATACACATGACTGAAGATATGTATCTTAGAGAAAACCATGTCTGTGTCGTATCTCTAGACAGATGGCATTTCTTATTGTATGCTAAATATGGATCTTTATATTTACAGACAAGTACACAGTACACAACTCATCAAATACACTGTTGTTTGCAACAGATGGAAGCTGTTACTGTTTTCCACAACTGGTCACACACGGAAAATATATGACTGAGAGATGACCAGGCCTAAGTGACACATCTACAGTAGAACTTCAACATTTCAGGATCATGGAGCATAGCAGAACAGAAGGTATAGAGCATACTAATACATGCCTCAACTCTCACCACCGAAGCTTCCTCATACAACAGAGTGCAATGCATATAGAAAGTGACAACTGACTAAGTTTTCCTCTACACGAGACTGTAGAATGCATGTCCCTGGATAGGACTCTATTTTAGACCTCGCTCACCTGTGGCTCAGGGATCTTGTGAAATAGGAGACTGGAAAATTGTGAGAGTTAGGGTGGGTGCACAAACATAAGGAAATAGAGGTGAACTTGCCACAATGATGGCAGCATTCACAAGATCCTTCAAGACTCAATGAGACAAAAACCTATCATAGAACTGAAGAAATGGGCAGCAGACCCAAACCCTAGCTGATGAACTACTGGCAACTGATTACTGTGGGATGAGTGACTGACTAGATTCTAGTGGATGAACTTGCACCTTGGGCCATCTCATTACAAATGCTTGACTGGATAGGACTTAACAGATATTACTGAATGCATGAATCCCATGTGGGTGGGGGGAATTTTGTAGCGAGGGCCTGGATGATGGAGGGGGTCTAAATTTGATTAGGATCTTTTATGTGAATTGCACAAAATTTGAAAAAGAATAAAAAAATGATAAAACCCGATTTTATTGAAGACAACTTAATTTATCAATTATTTTCCATCCTTGACATATACATTAACATATATAATATGTTCAAATATGTCTTATTTCAGCTTATTATAATTGGCCATATTCTAAAATTAAAAAACATTTTAATGTAGTATTTTTAGAGTGCCTAAGAAACAGCACATGGTTTCCATATATCTCTAGAAAAAGGAAAAATTTGAATATGTTTTGATCTCACTCCACCTTAATGGAAAGGCCTTATCATTGTTTTCAGGGTCTATCTAGATCTTGGCATGGCAACTTGTAGCTAAAATTCCTTCTGGTTTGTGTAAACAATGCCTGCTCCCTCTTCCCTTGATTTCTACAACAAACTGATGTAGGATTTTTTCAAACTACATCTGGGAAATTGTATGGTGTAATGCAGAATGGGCTTTAGCCAGGTCATCTGCCATGAGGCACAAGGAAATGGCTCCCATAACCTGCATCAAGATAATCTACCTGGAGACAGATTACTATTGGCCACAGTTCGGAACCACCCCATAGGGCGACTGGCTAACCAAACCCACAAAACCCCTCACACTTCCTTGAATAAACTGAGTTTGCTGAGGCTCGCCCTCTGTATGCTTCATTCACCCAGCTCCCAGTGTCTGTGTTTTGACTCCATGCCTCTCACCCCCTTTCAGTGGAGACCCTGCTCCCCCTCAAGCCTGGCCAGAGCAGAGGGATTGCAACAGGAAATGAGTGAGTTTACTGAGCTTCCTAACAGAGCAATGGGTGAGGGGTTACCTACAGGAGAGTGACTCTTAAAGCAACGTTGGAAAATTGTCATCCAAGTGGTAGAATGGTGACTTCCCCACAGCTGCACAAAAAATGTCAAGAGAGCTTCTCCTAGGCGTCCTCAGATTGTACACCCTTAAACCCCTTAGACTCTACCCCTTGTGAAATTAGAGATGATGGTTGGTTAGGAGGGCCCTCTAATTCTCTCTGATCTTTCTTCCTTCCCAGAGCATGACAATGAACAAGATTAGCTGTGATAATCCTAGGCAAGCAGGCACAACCATGCTTGGGAAGATGTCATCTGTCCCTGATCTGTCTATTGCAGGATAGTCCTGTGCAGCACAGCTATGTTGTAGAGATTTTCTTCCAAAGTGCCAGGCCTTTCTTCTCTGAAACTTTATGGTTAATATTCCTTCCCTTAAAACTCTTACCTCTCCCAGACTTTTGCGGGTTTGACCCCTTACCCTCGTCAATCTTTGTGTAAACTTCCCTTTCCTCTTCAAATTTTAATAAAAGAAATGATCGATACATAGGGTAACATTTCTATAGTTTTAAATATATTTTTAGAGGAATGCATTTGAAATAAGGTATAAACAGCATGAAACATTAAAATTGCCTAAATTATTTAAATTTCAAGTTTTAATATTGCTTTCTTTTATTGTTTTATGACTTTGTTGGTTTCAACAACAGTGTCTACAGAAGCTCAGGTTGGCCTCCAACTCACTATGTAGCTAAGGATGAACTTCCATTTCTGAACCTCTTGCCTCTACCTCTTGAGATTACAGATGTGCAACACCACACTTAATGTTAAGTGAACCAGGGCTTGTGCCTGATGCACAAACATTCTACCAACTGAGCTATGTCCCTAGACCTGTGATCCATATATTTTATTATTATATATTGATTAGTTTTGTGATATCATTCTAGCAATACAACTGTCATTTACAGTTTTATTAGGAAGTCTTAGGGCTAATAACAAAGCTTTAAATTTCATGACCTTATCTAATCTTATTTTTAATGCACTGACAATTGTTCAAAGGATAGTTTCAATCATAAACATCATTCTGTGTTTAAACATAAGTTACAGGAACTAGTCATTTTACAGGAATTAATTAATCTTAAATTGTTCCATGGAATATTATTCAGGATGTGTTATGTGAGTGCCAATTAACACCTAACCAGCAGTTCTGCCTCCTGATTAATGTTTCTATTCACCACACATGATTTAAAAAATTCCTGTGGAGGTAATTGCAAATTTGTTTTAGGTGCAAATGCATTGTTAGTTATATAGTCAAATATGAAGGTGGCCTCAACAAGGTGTGGTTGTACAATTTTTTTCTGAGTGTAGTTGTCAAGAATGCTTTAAACTAGAAATTTGGAGACAGCAAATAGTTAAGCTAAAGGAACAAATTTCAGGTAATCCAAGCTCAAACTTTATTTCACAACTTCAATACTTATATATTTAAAATAATTTTGCAAAATGTGAAGGTTTAACGTTTGTTTGAAGACCACCTCCTTATAAACTCCACAAAATTTGTGTAAATGAGAAAGATCTATTGTATAACCTCAAAACATTTTTAAGAACTTTTTTCTTTTAATATCTGTTAATTGGAAAAGAAAAATGTGCCATTTTGGAGTTTTTCTCACACAGAAGGCTATGTGTTGCTGTACAGAGTTGCAGACTTTACTTCACACCCTACCATTGCCTGGAATCTAGTATTTACATTTTTTAGGGACAAATGCTAACATTTCCTTTACAGTGTTAGGAGATAGTATTGTCATATTTGACAGATAAAAAATGAGTCAAAACAACTACTAAGTGTGGATTAAATTCACCTTTTTATTTTGGAATTTTTGATCTTCACTACAGAATTGTACTGCTGTAATTAAACAGGGCTTACCTTTTTATTGGCATTAGTGTGGGTGGGTCTCCATCTCCAGCACTGTTGTGCTCCAGCCATGCCAGAGAATGGAGGACGATCAAACAGGTCATCAGGTGGCTCAGAGTGAGTCTGGAGAAAGAGCTCCCAGGATACTACGTCCGTGGGTAGTTCGGTTATTAGAGCCAATGCAGGGGTTTATATAGGGAGGCCTTTCTGACCATTACAGAAGGCGGGTTTTGGGATAAAGGGCCGGAAGGCTGTGGAAGTTTAGGAATGAGGAAACAAAACCAAAAACCTGGTTCTGGTCTAAGGTGGGGAAAAGGAAGATTCATATCTACAGTAGCTCCCTGGGGCCAGGTTATCACATCAGGCAGAGCAGGACAGACACCTGCCATCCCTTCAGGATATATGGGGTTGCTTGCCTTGCTCAATACCCAGACCCCCACACATTAGTGCTCTCTTTCATTTGCAGAATTCTCTTGATCTCATATCTCACATTTCCATAGATAATGGTTGGGTCTGATATAATTTATATTTTCTTTAAGAGCTGGGTCCAACTGCTGATGCATTGACAACCTCTTTTCGTTCCTTTAAAAACATATTATGTTTAAGAAGATATTGACGTTTTATTTTCATCACTTTCCACTTTCTTAACTTGAATCAGGGATGATGCAACACTGTTTTATAAAAGAATCGAGAGTGATGACTATGACTAGAGCACTTGCTTATCATGTATAGGATCTTGGCTTTCATCCCTACTTCCTGAAAGAAAGAAAAGAATTGAGTGAAATATAATCAAAATAAAATGTTCTTTAAAGTTCCCCTTTTATAGCTTGCATTTTACAACCTATGAAAAAATCCTATTGGCCTTCTCTTATGCTTGAAATGCATATATATACTTTGACTTGGATATTGGTATTTTGAAATATTTTGAACAAATCATATAAACACTGTATTTGTAGGGTATACTTTTTTTTTTAGTCACTGTATTGATAAATAAATAAGCAAGCATATTTAAGTCATGAATTGTCTTGGAGAATGTAGGATGATTCAGGCCAGGCCAGGCAGGCTTCCAGCTTGCTGGCCTAAAATGGCTTGAACCGGTATTGAGCATGCATGCACAGTGAACACTTCCTGGGACCTAACCTGGGGCAGCTCTCAGGCTGTAGAAGCCATCCAAGACCAATGGGAGTGATGAACTTCAGATCATCAGAAGCGTTCAGGACCTACCAGAATGAAGCACGTCAGATGATAAAGACCTCCCCTAAGCCTGGCAAAAGTGTAAAGCCTGTTCCCTTCAAAATTTAACCAGATTGTTGGTTCCCCTTTCTCCTGGGACCTGTGTCATTGACTCCAGGTCTCCTTGTCCTGTGACCCACCAATGCCCGCCAATATCTGGTGTCCACGGCCACCAAGGAGGATTTTGTTATGGGAGAGGTTACTTGTAGTAGGTTTTACACATTAAGCATACTATGAAAAACACTCCATAAAACTAAATGTTACTCTATAAATGACTTTCTCTACTCTTATTTCATTCAGGGCCCAAGTTAAGGAACGGTGCTGCTCACTTTCAGACCGAGTCTTCTACATCAATAAAGGCAATCAACATCACTTCCGTACTGCCAGAAATACCTACAAGTCAGTATGATCTAAACAATACCTCGCTGAAACTCTCTTCCCAAGTGATTCTTGGTTGTATCAAGTTGACATTTAACTATTACCACACACGGTGTAATAATAACATACTGAAAATTGGCACATCCATCTCTTCACACATTTTTTATAGTTTTTGGTAAGAATATTGAAAGCCTATCTTCTGGTAACTTAGAAATAACCTTTACTGTAGATTTTTGCCACTCTTCTACACCACAGGCACTAGAACTTGTTTCTCCTAATGTAACTTCTCATCCATTGATGAATTTCCCCCTACAGTCTCCCTCCACAGTTTCTGGTATTACCGATAACCACATCACTCCTTTCTACTTCCATGAGTTAACAATTTTAGATTCTACACATGAATGATCCTTCACGATTTCTTTCATGTGCAGGGTTGAGAGTCCACCTGTGGCTGGAGGAGTCATATCTACATGGCACCAAAGGAGGAGACGCCTGTACCTCGCAGCAGCCAGCCCATCACATTCCCAGTCATGCTTATTCCCAGTGAAACATACGGAAGCATTCTGTTCACACATTACCAAAGCAGAAAATCAGAAGACAGCTTTGTGAGGCATTCTCTATTGGAACATGTTTTCTTGAAAGGACACTACAACCGCCATCCAGCTTATCTGCTTTTGGCCTTGAAGTCTTGTGAGTTTGCTTTGTTCACTCAGTTTTCCTTCAAGTCTTTTACAGTGGATCAGCCAGGTCAGTACAAGGTCATATTTGCAGGCTCTGTTATTTAAAGGTAAAAGTAAACATGCTGAGATTTGGGGAAAGAGCATTCTAAATTATGTTGTGAACTATGTAATGACTTAAAGGAACTTGGAAATTAAAGGCAATTAGGCAGACAAAATGAGGGCCCCTAATGGAAAGCCCACGGATTTGACTCTGTTATCCCTCTGGCCTCTACTAGAAAGAGAATTTAAAATATTTGTTATTCTTTTTGGCTGGTAATGAAGTGCTATGACCCCAATATGTACTATGGCTCCTTGTTTATTTTCTGACTGAGGTGGGAGAGGGAGAGAAGAAACAGGGAGGGAGAAGGAACATGAACGCACTAGAGACTTGGATATATTAAACCAGATTAGAATGATTCAATTGTGTACACGTGCTTTTCCATTTCCCAAAAGACTGATTCTTCCTTTCTGTAACCAAACTAAATGCCAAAAGTTATTTTAAGCAAATTACAATAGTTCTAAAGCCATCTAACTGCCATTCTACTGCAAAACAGAGGCAAGGTTGGACGGCTGCCAGCTGCTCTTCCATCAGCACTTCTTAGAAGGTGCTTTGGGATAGAAGATCTGCACACAAATGATGAGGAAGCGTGTCCGAGCTCAGGCACTGTTTGTTATTTCCCAGCACTTTTAACATTGCTGTATTTGTATTCAGCAGAGCATGAGTCTGCTTTGTGGAACCACAAATGACACACTGTACAACACTGGGTTGTTTCGTGAGCTCTTGTCTCCTGCCACAGGAGGCATAATCCATTCAGGAATACAACTGGGAGTTTGTGCATCAAATTGCTGCAGAGGAGGAGATGAAAAGCTTCTGTGCTTTAATAGTGCAACCAAGAGAGTCAGTCAGGAAAATGAAATTCCCACAGAAGCCCTTAACCAGACTTCTCTTCCCCTGATACAATATTCAGATCTGACAGATGGAAAAATAGTAAAGGTCTATGAAGGCTGAATAGAGCAAGATATGGCTGATTCATAAAAGACTGTCAAAACCACATATATTCAAATGGCTGGAGAATTGAAAGTACCAGTAACCAAAGGATCTAAGCGAACACATTTCAAATCTTCTTAGAGAAGGGCAGCCTTAAGTGTTAAGTGTCAGTCTTCCTGACAGACAACAGAATCACTTGAATGTTTACACCTCTAGCACTTCAATGCGGTTTTCAATTCTTGGTCAACAGCAAAGATAAACAGGATTGTGCTGTCTTTATAAGCTAAGGCATCCTGTGGTTTTCTAAGCTCTACTCACTTGCAGAACTTCTACTAGCCATCTCAGGCCTCACATTACTGAAAACAAAATAAACACTACTTTCCCAATGCTTCTGTCTGTTTTCCTCTGACTTTTCTGATTTTTCTTTGCCGATGTCACTGTTCTGACTGACTTCTCAGGACATGCATCTGTGCAGCTGAATGAGGCTGGAGAAAAAAATTCACAGTCCTCTAGCTGTTCTGGCTTTAAATTCATGGTTCTCATCTCTGTGGACTCTCTGCAGCATAACATTTTACATATCTCTGTCATGTTCACTCTCCCTTTCCTGAATGGTTATGGAATGGATTTTCCCTTCTCCTCAAACCTGGGGCACCTTGTCACCATCTATGCTCCCCTTGATCATTTCACTTGCTTATTTATGTAGAAAGCAGAAGCAGGCAGACCAGAGTTTCATAATAAGCTCTCTCTATCCTCTTCGTGTGCTTGTATTTTTACCCACAGATTTTGACTCCAATTGCTTCATTATTTTTGTGTGACCTTGAACTTGAGGCCAATCTTTTCTCTTGATCCCTCCATGGTTATTCAACATGTTACTTTGCAGATTGCCAGCTATTCTGCAGTGTTAGATTTCCTTCTTTTATGGCACTGCTTTTTCAAAATACAAATATCCTGAAATGGCTTACAATGGCTACTTAATCAAATTCTACAATCATACAAAGAGAGGTATATATTTATCCAGAAACACAGTGTAGAAAAAACTAAGGATATATTCAAACTCATTGGATCTCAAGGGTAAAATGCCAAGAGGAAAGATGATATCATTTAAAAAAAATCACATACTATAAAATCCCACTTTTAAAGCATTGTAGGAAGTCAGATTATACATAGAACACATTAATGGCTATCAGTAATTATAAGTGGTATAGAAGAGGAAGAACAATATGATTATGAAGATGTAACTCATGATGGATCTTTCTGGTAATGGGATAGCTTTGCATTTTGATTGTGGTGATGCTTATACAGTCTACATGAAATAGAACATGGCTTAGAAGTTCACACACGTTATAAATGAATAAGTTTCCTGGTTTTAAATCATTGAGAGAGAATTATATTAGTTTTGATATTACTTAAGACCAAACCAGTTTTTATATTATCCAGCTGTCCTCATTATCCTTCTACTGCTGTGATAAATACCATGATGAAAGCCAACTTTTGGGGGAAAGTGTTTATTTCATCTTACAGTACAGTCCTTCACTGAGGGAAGCCAGAGCAAAAGATCAAGCAGGAACCTGGTGGCAGTAACTGAAGCACAGACACAGAGGAATGCTATACTAGCCTGTGCCAAGTCAGTTTCTTATACAACCCAGGGTCAACCTGTCCAAGGTTGGCACTGTCCACAGTGGGCAGAGTCCTTCCACATTACTCAAGAATTTGGTAAATGCCTCATAGACTACTCCAGTAGAGGTAATTCCCCAACTAAGGTCCTTTTCCTAGGTGTGTCAAGTTGACATCTAGAGGTATCCAGCACATCAACTATTTTGATATTAAGATCAACTTAAGATCTAAACCCTGCAAAAAGTACAAAAGATATAAACATAGGACACACACACACACACACACACACACACACACACACACACACTTACTGTACAATATCAGCTCTCTGGGTTTAATACCCTAAGATGGTTGCATAAAGTACAGAAGTTGAGCAAAGCTCAGTAAAGAGTATTCAAGATTTCTCTAAGATTTTTGCAAATTTCCCCAAATGTCTCATTTCAAAATTAAATGATCAAATAAATATACATGCTGAAATATTTTATGCATCAAAATTTAAGATTATTAGAGACCAGCAAATATATCAACTTGTATTTCTATGTCAGCAAACAAAACAAAAATACAGAGCCCAAATCAAAACAGTCACATAGTCACAATGCAATTACTTTCTTTGTTTCTCTTTTCTTCACAGAAAACTTATTGAAAGAGTAGCCTGTTTTGGGGACTGCAATTCCTCTTTCTCTATTCTCTAGTGAATCTGCTGTAATCACTCTTTCATACACATCTCCAATGATAAGTCTCTGTTCAAAGCCACTGCTTGTTTTACTGATAAGCTGAATCGTCTGTCTTCTCTCCTTGGATTAGTAAACTTCTCAGCAGCTTTTAAGAGAGTGCTGGTCACTTCTCTGCTTACTTCTGAAAAGTGTTAGTCTTAGTGCTCAGAGTTTAGGCTGTATCTTTTCTATTTCAGTCTTTACTCCCACATTCAAATATTGTCTATTTGGTAAAGTCTCTCCCACATTTTTATCCTCAGCTGTAACTTCTCAGTTCAAGTTTGGGCTCAACTATTCCAATGTGTTCTTGATATTTGCTGCTGTATACATTTGCCAGGTATCTTAAACCCAGCATATCCCAAGCCAATTTCTTGCCTCCCTTTCCTCTACTCTTTTCCTCCTGAAGCTCTTATTTCAGTTAGCAGCAACTCACTTTTTTTTCAGTTACTTGAAGTAATGTTCACAAGCTGTCTTTAATACCCCTTTCCGTCTTATGTTGTTTACCCATTATACCGGGAAATTCATTGATGTTTATCCTAAAAGTTTTATCTAGAATTTGTTCATTCCTCTCCACATCACAACACTATTATCACACTGGTTAGCCATCATCCCTGGTGAGGATTATTGCTGTATCTTCCTTGTTGATCTTTTTGATCTTCCTTACAGCCTTGTGCAAATTCAACACTCAGTGGCATCTCTTGGAATTTCAGTTACATCATACTGTGTAAAGATAGTATGAGTATTCACTTAGAGTCTCTTTAGGGCCATGTCTGGATCATATAGTAGGTACAGGCTTAATTATTTTAAGAAGCAAACTGTTTTCTGAAGGCTATGAACTATTTTATATTTGTAGCAGCAGTGTATGAGGTGCCTCGTACCTCTGCATCATAACTATAGAGGCAAAAAATAAATAAATGGATGCCTGGTAATTATGAACGGTAATTGTGCTAATTGTTTTCACCAAGTGCGTGTGTGTGTGTGTGTGTGTTTTAATTAGCATATGCATATATTGTAATACTGAGCTTCTCTGCACAGAGGAGTTCCACATCGTGATGGTCAAATTAGGAGTCCTAGTATTAGTTAGCTAGCAAGTCAGTGGTCACAGAGGAGGCCCATGCCCAAGAGAACTTTCGACATGAAGAGAAGCAGGGAAGGTTTATAAAGCTTAAAACCATAATTACATCATATGAGGGCCAAAACTAATGACCATAGTTACTTCAGATCACCATAGTCATACCACACCAGGGGCAGGTCAGTTAACAAAGAGGTTTTCAGTTAAAAAAAAGTTTCCATAGAGGAAAAATGTATTCTCAGAGTTGTGGAAACATTGGGTTCCATAGAGATGCAGGTGCAGCTGGGAGGGAGGATGGACTACTGGCTACTTGTGAGTTTCCCAGTATTGTAGAAGCATTGCAATTCCTGCAACTACATGAATTGTTCTTCCTGGCTGTTTGCCATGGAAATGACTGGGCAAAAACACAGTGTAAAAGTCAGCTGAACAAAATGGTGTCTTGTCATTTCATATATATTTCAAAATTTTATCAAGTTGTGCTCCCTGTATGTATTTTACTGCATAGAAATTTTCAGTCCTAAAATGGTAATGGAGGCAATACCATAAATGTGAATTTAATTTCTTTTAAAAATACTTCAGTCTGTCCCATAAAACAGAGTTCTGTGAAATTATCCACAGCGTAACACCAAGACCATAGAACAGAAGGAAACAGAATGGTCAGTTCTGAATATCACTTTGATTGTCTTTATTTGGGATGTTTGTGTGGAATCAGTATTGCTACAAAGAAGCCCTTCACAAAGAATACAAAAATTTCATATTTCTCTATGGATTTCCTTCTTTATTATCTAATTGTTTTACTCTTTAGTTATTACTATCTCAGTTTAGAGGATTTCAATTATATTGTTTGGTCATTGGATTTCTAACATGAGGCAATCTATTTTTCTCTTGCAGGTTTTCCACATTGCTCTCTTTATAAGAATTTAGTTCACTTAAAAAGAAACATTTAAAAGAGAAAAACAATTGTAACAAAATTCTGGGTGTGAAGTCTGACCCCCTTTTCAGCTGCTAAATCAGATAATACCACTTTTATTTGAAATAAATGTGCTAAAAATAATCAAGGTTGCCATGGTGCAATGGAGAACAAATTCAATTACACTTTACCTGATAGAACTGGAATATCATTAAGAATGTTAATTAATAAAGAGGAAAAACATTACCCCTTTTCTTTAAAATTTTCTCATTTTTAAATGCCCATCATCAAGTTAAAATTATTTCCCTTCCTTTTTGAGTTTAATAATGAAGCAAAGAGACAGAGAACAATCTTTAACTTGACAACAATGGGCATTGATTTTACTAAGAGCAATTCTTGGGGTGGTCTGTTAATAGGGTTTTCATCCTGTGTTAAAACATTTTATTGTGAAGGAAATTTGACTCACATGGATTATTAAAGATGAGGAATTGTTTTCTGGGTGTCTAAGTATTGTAGTGTTGGTTTGCATAAGCTTTCAGTGTACCTTTAATTTTTCTATATATTTATATTATAATCTGTGGTTGCTAATTGTAGTATCATTGGCTTCCATAGTCTGAGTTGTAAATTATCAACCTCTTCTAGTGGTTAAAATAAGATAAATCTACTTGATAAGTTTCAAGGCCATGAGAGATGTTGCTAAAAAGATCGATGGAGTTTGAGATATGGCTCAGAGGGCAAACATGAGTGCCTGAGTTAGGACTCCAGCATCTACATAAAAATCCAAGTGTTGCGGCAAATGTCTATAACCCACTGCTGGGTGAGCTTCAAGTTTAGTGAGAGAACCTGTCTCACAAAATAAGGTGGAGAGTGATGGAAGGAGATATCTGATGTTGACCTCTACGTATGGAAGAGCTCATTTGCATGTTGCACAAATATATGGACACACATTCATACACCACACGTACATGCAAGTGTACAGAGAAAAAATAAGAGTATATTAATTATATGAAAAACACAAGTTTAAGCTTCCTTAGAGAAGTGTATGAGATATTTTCTCAAATATCTTTTATTTATTTATTATTTTTAATTTTATGATTATGAGTGTTTTTCTTGCATGTATGTAAGTGTACCACATTGTGTGCAAGACCCACAGAGGTCAGAATAAGTCTTTAAATCCCTTGGAACTGGAGTTATGCATGATTATTAGTCATGTGAGTGTTGGGAACTGAGCCCAGTTCTTCTGTAAGAGTAGCCAGGGCTCTTAACTGCTGAGTCATCTCATTAGTCTCCAAAATCTTAAATAAAACAAAACTTCAAGCACTGTCCAGGCTCATGAACTTGTACTTTTCCATGGGGAAGTCATGAATACCAACTGACAGTGCACTTACAGCAGATGCTGATAGATGATTAAGGATACAGTGTATGAAGCACATTACCTGAGTGTTGTCTGCATTTGATGCTTAGCTACTTTAGTTTAATGGATAGACACTGGTAGATGCAGGCTTAAAAACATTTTTCAGGTTTTCTGAAATGATGGAATATCATAGTGACTCTGCCTGATGAGTAGTCAAATTTGGAAAAAGCTATTGACTTTTCAACATAGTTGACTATCTTTATTGGCTTATTTAAGACTAAACAGTGTATGTAATTGATAGATTCTTGTGTTACTATTGCATTCAGTCAGAGTATAAGAAAGATGAAAGGAATTATGGCCAATGAATGTATACTGTGCAGTAAATCACTACAAATTTTAGTACTTGTTGTGTACAATAGTAAAGAATCATTTTATTGAAATTCTGGAAAATGAATTTGCATTTACAGCCTTGTCATCTAAGTCATTTTTCCTTTGGAAAAACTCACTATTTTTTCCTTGGTCAATCTACTTTAGTAAAAGCACGTCATGCTTCACAGAGTGAAACAAGGCTAAAGAGTGACTTTTCCATGCGGTATACCTACAATTTCTTTGCAGAGCCAAAAATACATGTATTAATCAGGCCGGGCCTTTAGTGTTCTCTTTTATTTCTGCCTCCCAAACTCTTCCTGGGCTTCTTCCTTAACCATGTTGTAGCTGTAATGATTCTTAGTGACAGTCAAATTGCATTTAGCTATCGTATGGTTTCAGTTTATTGACAATTGATTGTAATGACATTTATGTCTTTTTTGAGGGATAAACTAAAATTTTCCAAGCAGAATAAAACCATGTTTTATTACCTTAAAATAAGATTTCAACTTGTAGTTCCTTTAGAAAGCAGTGGTATTTGCTTGCATAGAGAAAGGATGTTTTCTGTTTCTTCAGTAAGGAAAGTAGAAACTAAGACATTTTCATCTTTGATTTTTGAATCTGGCACAGAAGATGACAATACCTGTTTATTGATTGGATGAAAGAAAGGAGGTTAATAATTTTAATATGGACTTCTATTATTGTTGGTAACAGGTTCTTGGTCATCATAAAATTGAAAACTGCTTTTTAATTTTTAAAAAAGTATAAACAGTGAAGAAAAAGTCTTTGAATAGGAAAAGGTCTTTCTCTCAGTACAGACAGGAAACTAAGTATTTGGTATACTTAGGTGCTAGGCAAAAGTTGATTGACTTTGTGAGGTGAAATGTGAACAGGGTACATGCATTAAGTTTTTCAAGACTGCTACTTTCCTGAATTTCCATTTCCACTGTCATGGCACCTGGTGATATTCAGGTGGTGGCTCTAAGGACTCTAAGAAAGCTTTCTGAAGAACCTCAGCAACAGTGCAAATGGGGAATGTGCCATACAACTAATGTGTATTTTCTGAAGAATACTGTATTGTTTCTAATGAATCATAGGCTTATGATGTACCCTATAACTAACACATAAGGAATAAACTCACATTTTATAATTTGTCTCTGTGTGATCCTGTATGAAGGACTTAAACAGATTCTAATCAGTGCAAGTGAAACTACTTTGAAAATTTCTCCTTTGTTTCATATTTGAAAAGTTTTCTATTTCCATTTTACTTTACTTTTTCATTGTAATTAGTTTTTTCTTAAATACATACATCATTCCTATAAAAACAGTAACATAGAACTAAATCATTTTAGAAATCTATAGCAGAAAATAATTCTTTGTATGTTACTGAACATGATACTTTCTGCTAATTATGGCTCTCATCATTGTCTATTATCTTATTAGTTCTCTGGCTTAATTATGAAATTATATTTTATATGGAAAATTATTAAATAAGTTTTTTATAAATTCACAAATAATTATGCTTATTTATAAAAATTGAAATTTGAAAGATTCAGATAACCACTCTCCTCAGATTTATAGTTCTGTTCTTCTATGTAACTACTTTTATTTTGATATATTTATTTGCTTTAAGTTTTGTTTCATTTTGAATTATTTTGTGTGTGTGTGTGTGTGTGTGTGTGTATGTGTGCAGTGGAAGTGATTACATGCCATAGCAAACATGTGGCTATTAACTTTCCGGAGTAGCTTCTTTTTTTATACCCTCATATTTGGAGATTAAACTCAGGTTGTCAGGTTAACTTGGCAAGCACTTTATACATACTGAGCTATCTTGCCTGCCAGTATTTTCTAAGGGCTATTTCTAAAAATAATCTCAAGTGAAAAAAAAAGCAAACAGAAAACTTTCTCCTACATAGAATAATTGTCAGCTTATGCAAAGAGATAGTACCATATATTAAATTATAATTTTATGAGCATTTTTATTGCCAAGAAAAATGAGTGTTTTGTTAATCGAATGATAGGCATATCTTATTTTTAGGGCGTGTGATGCGGGAAGACACTGTCTTATCTTGTCTCTTACCACACTTCTTTTACATTGGCATAGCCACAAAAGAAAAACTTGTGTTTACAAGATGTTTCATATTTTCAATGTGTGATTTGCCTTTTATTTTATGTAAGTACTTTAGTTGTACAATAGATATTGACTGGCACTATCTATTTGGTATATGTGAACCTGATATTTGGCAAAGACTGTTTTCTGGTGCCAAGAAAATCTGATTGAAAGCTGTGCATTCTTATGCTCATTTTATTTGTCCAAATATGTTGAATTTTGTTTAAAAGATGCTAATGGCTTTTCCTTACCTCAAAAGAGGATGATAGGCATGAAAACTAATTATCATCTATCCTAACATTCTTTTGCAAAGAATGACATTTGTATACATATATTATGTAAATTTATAACTGAATGGCTGGATGTTTGCTGAGAATACAGTTATATTTTGTATATATCACAGATATTCTTGCCATCATTAGAGTCACACCCAAAGTATTTATTGAATTGAAGGGTTTAGACTGTTTGACTCATATGCTACTGCTGAAGTAGAGGGCATTGGTCTAGGTGGTAGATTTGATTAAGATTGGTTGAGGTCTTAGCTAATCTTGATGTAGCCATTTAACCATTATGTGTCCACAGTCTTGAGTACAACACTAACACATATTTATGAGTCTGAAGGACTACCCCTGAAGGACTAGAATCTGATAGAAGATGAAATCACTGAGGAATTAGGCTATTGTAACTTGCAAACTAAAGGAAGTTTAGATTTTTCTATTTTTGAGGTGTTTTGGACAGCACCACTGTACTCATCAACTGTATAACCTGACTCCACACCTGTTATGGGACTAGAAATCTCTATGTTAAACTTTTACAGAGAAAACACTAGAATGAAGGACAAACAGCATTTTTTCTGAGTGTTCTAGTTATTCTGATGAATTTTTTTCCTCATGTTTCTGACATCCACAGCTTCCCTTAGCTTGGCACCAGCCTCCTTCTTTTGCTTTTCTGCTGCCCCTACTAATGCTTCTCTGTGGGGCAGAGTATCTCCTGATGGGGAGTACCATTGCTAAAATTTCTTGGCTGCTCAGAGGAAAAAAAATTATTCTTATTCCCAAGATCATAGGCAAGATCAAATATGACGTTTTATAAAAGACATAAGTGTTGAGGGTACACTTGTAAGTTACTGATTGTTCATGCCCCCAGATGTCCATCATTGTGAGTTCATGCACTGGAGCCTAGTCAGCCCCTTAAGAAGACCAACTCTCTCCATCACTTGACAGTGATAATTTGTCAATAGTTCTGCAGCTAAGCTTGGGGATCCTTGCCCATTTTTCCAGTTATATGATGGAGGCTTTTTCTGTTTTGAGTTTGTATAAGTCTTGTGCAGGGTGTCACCATCATTGAAAGCTCATATAACCAAGTTCTCAGCCACTTGTAAAATTCTGTTTCCTTGTGGTCATCTACTATCCCTGGCTTTTGCAGTCTTTCTTCTCCCTCTCTCACAATGACCCCTGACTAGAACAGTAAATTATCTCTATAGATGCAGTAGTAGTAGTTTCAACTTTGGGTAATCAACAGCTATCTAATTCCACTTAATGGCCACTTAGTGGGAGTGAAGTCATGTGGTACTGTAAACATAGCCAAATATACATGGCTGGAGAAAATCCTATGCCTGTCACATGCCTCGACAAACATCATATCCTATTCTATGCAAAATATATATCCTTATATTTACGGCAATTATAACGCTTCACATTCATCAAAAATTTTCTTTAAATGTTTTTATAGATACAAAAATTTCATACAGGGACTGGAGTGATGGCTCAGCAACAAAGAGCACTGGCTGATCTTCCAGAAGATCTGAGTTCTATTCTCAGCAACCATGTGTCTGCTACCAACTGTCTATATATAACTCCAGTTCCAGGGCGTATCCAATGCCCTCTTTTGGCCTCTTTGGGAATTTCTTCATATTGGGGCTCATATACAACAGGCAAAACACTTATATACATAAACTACTAGTATATAAATAAAAATTTTAAAAAGATTTTCATAGAATGTAATTTGATTATATTCAGACCCCTCCCTTACCTCCACTTTCCCCCTTATAGTCTGGTCAACCTAACAAGCATCCCACAAGTAAGAAAAACTGAGTTTCTTCTCTCAGAATCCATTGGTTGCCAAAAGATCCTCATGTAGGGCTGAGGCTTTTGATTACTTCCTCAATCCATTCTGGGCCCATGCCTGTCTTGGGTTTGCACAGGTGTTGTGCACACTGTCATAAGCACTGTGAGTTCATATGTAGAACTAGTCTGCGGTGTCCATACAACATGGTCTCCTTGTATTCATATACCACCTTTGGATCTTACAATCTTTCTATTCTCTCTTCTACAATGATCCCTGAGCCTTTTAGAGAAGGTGTGATATAGGTGTCCCATTTATGACTGAGCACTCCACGGTCTCATTCACTGCTTGTGGATTGGTTGTGGGTCTCTGTGCCATCTGTTGCAAGAACAACCTTCTCTGGTGAGTGTTGAGAGATGCAGTAATCTGTGGGTTTAACAGTAAGTCATTAGGTATTGGTTTAATACTTTAACTGTTTAACAGAATAATAGTAGTAGGTTTCCCCTATCGCCTTTGACCTGTCTAGCCACAACATCTTGATTCTGATAACAATATCAGGTATCGTTTCCATCCTGTGGAACAGACCTTAAATTCAATTAGAAGGTGGTTAATTACTTGGTAGACATTCTTAATTGACATTATCCAGATATACTTTTTAAATTATTTTTAATTATGTATATTTGTGTGTGTTTCTGTGTGTGGGCATGTCACATGAGCACAAGTGCCTGAAGAAGCTGAGAGAGGTGGTAGATGGCCTGCAACTTTGTAGCAGATGCAAGTTTCCCTACTTTGGTGCTGGGAACAAAACTTGGTTCCTCTGCAAGTGTATTGTACACTCTTAATCACTGAGTCATCTATACAAGCCTTTGTTTTTCCTGGTGCTCCCTTCCCCCTCCATCTTCCTTCTCTCCCCTATCCTCTTCCTCCTCCTCCTCCTCCTCCTCCTCCTCCTCCTCCCAGCAAAGCTGCAAGCCTCAGCAGCTTTTGGAAGAAGGGGAATAGGGAAGAAAGAGGAGGAAAGGCATGCTCTTCGTAAGCAGGCACATGACAGGCAAGCAGCCTGGAGATGAAAGGTTCAGAGTAGTTTAAAAAAAAAAAGAATAAGAAAGCTGAGTGTCCAGGAAAACATGCCCAGATTTCGGCAACTTTATACTAGCAAAGCTAGAAAGACAAGAGGAAGGAAAAATTACTCAGAAAAGCGGCAAGGGGGTGGGGTGGGGTGGGGGGGCGGGATTCCACAGTACTCCACAACGTAAACTCTACAAGCACCTTGTCAAATATGTGTTTCCGTAAGAGCTACTAAAACACTCCTGATTTCAGTCACTCTAAGACTACTTTTTCTCAGCAATTCAGATCTACTATAAGTATTATTGAGAATGCCTTCCCGAAAATCATGGCTGGAAAACTTTCACTGCCATCAGACTAACATAAAAACTCGGAGACAAAATGGGTAAAGGACAGCCCCAGCTTGGTTCCTCTCTCTTCGTTGTTCTAATTAGGACAATTGGTTTTGTTGTTCTTCACAAATTGATTCATGATATTCTGGGCTGAAATGTCTTTTTTTAGAATCCTTAATACTGAAGGTATATATTCCTGAGTCTTTTCAACTGCATATGTTTAATGATCCTTTTATGAAAGTTCTATGCATATATTTGAAAAATATGCTCCAATATGCACTGATAAATGCTTGTACATAGAGTTTATGAATATATATTTTTAAGATAAAGTGTCTGGATTTGTATCCTAAGTTTGTCATTTACAAGCTAAGTGATGTTGAAATGAGTTACTTAACATTTATTTTATTCCATTTATTATTTTTTATGTGTATTTTTTCATGTGCCTGTATGTACATGAGTGCATTCATGTTGTGCAATGACCATGGAGGTCAGAAGAGAGCTTTGGATACCCTGTTATTGACAGTTGTTAGCTGCCATGTGGGTGTTGGGAATTGAACTCAGACACTTTTTCAAGAACAGCCAGTGAACTTAACTGTTGAACCATCTCTCCAGTCCCAACATCTATATATCTCAATTTCCTTATCTATAAAATGTTGACAGCAATACTATCTACTATATATGGAAACAGTATTTAATGGAATTAGTCATATATATAAACATATATGTATAACATTGTAGGCATTAAATAGATGTTATTTAAAATTATGAACATACACTGTTTCCTATTATATGGAAAAATACAGTCTCAATTTCGTTTATGAATTACTTCACCATTTTATATTGAGAGTGAATATTCTGTTCTTCATTCTGCACTGCATGTCATCACTGCTGTTCTATTCATGGTGAGAGGTGAAGCTTGTTAAACTATGAAATGTCAGTTGCAACTTGGAGTCCAAGATGAACTCAGATTTCACTTACATACACATACTTCAGGTGACAGTACCAAAATAAGACCAAACTCTGCTTCATTTTCCCTCCACAGGGTTGGAGTAGATCCAAGGAAGGTGCACTTTATTCATTTCTTTTTCAGCCTGGGCTATAACTGTTCTTGCCATCAGGAGCCCTTACAATTCACAAACAGATTCTGGTAGCTCAATAATTTTGAGTCCTTATTTTTGGAAATGCAGAATAACACATACGGGCGTATACATGCACATACAGACACTTTGGTTTGTAATATAAAATGTTTTAAAAAATTAAAGGCTTTCCAGGAAAGTCTTCTATTTGAGACCACTCATGAAATCTGACATATCCAGCTTCCTATAATTAGGCTGTCAGTCCTACACCACTGTTTCTAATTATATTATATGGCAGCTTTTCATCTGTTTGACATTGACTAGATTACAATAAAATGATAAGGATAAAATATAATTTCTGACAGATCGTATTTCATGGGTTATGATTTTTGGTACTGAGTTTTGAAGCTGGATCTTAAAAAGACCTTCAAAGTACTGTTCAAGTGCTTCAGCTATTCAGCAAATCTTTTTCGTGAGTATCATAACTGATGCTGTTGATGTACTGCCTTCCATAGAGAAGTGACAGAGACAGAATGTTGAGTGGCTAAAGGCATATTCCACCAGTGTGTGGGTTTCATCATCTGTTAACCTCTCTCTGACAGGTTTTTCAGATTATAAAATGATGCAGTAACATTGGTATGTTTGTATGGAGTAAATTAATTAGTTTATCTAAGACAGTATCTGGCATATAATGAATACTAGATTTGCAGGGAAGATATGCATGGGTGGGCTGACTTGTTAGGATGGAATGAGTGTATTTTACATGTGAAAAGGACATGGTTTGAGGAGGCCAGGGGCAGAAGGCAGTAGAGTTAATGACCCCCTTCCCCTAAATTCATATGTTTCAACATTAAGCATCATTATTGTGGTATTTGGATGTACAAACATTAAGAGATATTTAGTCTTAAGGTTGGAACCGTCATGAATTTAATTAACACCATACAAAAGCATTTTCAAAAGCCCTAGCAGCATGCTTTCATGAGAGGTTATCTTTATTGTTAGTTTCCAGAACCTCAGGTCTCTCATCAGAACCTGGCCATACTGGGTCCTGGATCTCTGAAATTCTCCTAGTCCCCTGAACAGTGACACATTTCAGGTATTAATAAATTACTTAATCTATTGTAGTTTGCTATAGCAATCTGAGCTAGGATAACGCTTTAAGCTAGTGATAGTAATCTTTAACTTTTTTTTCTTCATATCTAATAAACTGTTAAATTTGTTACTTTCAAAAAATAATTCTGTAATACTTAGTTTTCATTCTGTTGGGTGTCCTCCATTTTAGCTCTTCATTTTTTTCAGCATGGGGCCAGTATATCAGTGTTCAGTTCCATTTCTATATCTCCCAGAATTCCCAACTTAACTGCGTCCTGCTGAATCCATCTTTCTAAAAATCAAGTTGAATGCATTACTCTTCAGTTTGGGGTTGTGTAATCATGCTCCAGTCCTTATCATCTCTGTATCTGCAGTCTGTGGGTACATTTATCCTCAACCTTGCCACACATTGAACTACACTATGTGCTTAGGATTGCAAAAATATATTTTCCTTTATTTTTGTTTCAAAGTTTTCTCTCTCCTCTCATTCCCATGAAATATTCTATCCATTTCTTAATATTTACAATCCAGTTTTATATGTACATAGCAAGATCAATTATATTAGTCTTGAAGGAAAGGATACATTGTTGCTAACTTACTACATAAGGACTGTGGGTGGTTTCAACATATTTCCTCCCAAATGCAGATGTTACTATGGTGAGGTAGGGCCTTTAAAGATTACTAGATCCTTAGGGCTCCTCTACCACACAGTAGGACTCAGACCCTTATAGAAAAGACTTCCAATACGGTTCAGCTGTCATTCTTATTTAGTTTTTTCTATGTGAAAATGTGGTATAAAAGTTCCAGCATGATACATGATGAGTGCCCTGTTATTGTACTTCTCATCCTACACATTTATGAAAAAATAAAGGTGTTTTCTAATAAATTACTCATCTGTGCTATTGTGTTATAATAGCATAAATGGACTAAGGTACTAGCCTATACATGCAGTCATTATTCAATAATTACCAAATTAATACTTTCTGCCTTGTATTTGGTGGAGTTCTTAAGGGTTTGGTTTACATCCCTTCCTTATAAAGGAATTACCATTTTTAAAACGTATTTTATTTATTATTTTTATTTTATGTGTGTGAGTGCATTGCCTCCATGTATTAAGTGCAACTGTGTCATTCAAAGCCCTTAGGGGTCAGAAGTGAGAGCTGCATTCCCCAGGAACTGGGTTTCTCTTGCAGTGAAGAAACTTTTAAATTTCATTCAATCTTATTTATCAATTGTTGGCATTATTTCCTGACAATTATAGTTCTGCTCAGAAAGTCCTTGCTGATTCCTATTTGATGTGTTCTCCTATGCCTTTCTCTAATAGATTCAGAGTCTTGTGTCTTATGTATTCTGATATTTAGTCTGTTCTGAATAGACTTTTGTGCAGAGTATGAGACAGTGCTCTCATTTCATTCTCCTACAAGTGCCTGTGTTTATTTTTCCAGCACCCTTCATTGAAGACATTGTTCAATGCATGGCTTTGAACTCTTTGTCAAGTAAGGTGGGTGTAGCTTGAGGGTTTCATTCCGGGTAGCATGCTGTTTTTCCTGTCTTGGCTCTATAATATCATTTGAAATCCTGTGATCCTGATACTGTTCTTTTTCATTCAGGATTGTTTTTGTTATCCTGGATTGTTCATGTTTCCATATGAATTTCAGGTTCTGTGAAGAATGTTATTGGAATGTTTGTGGATATTGCACTGAAACTGGGGATCACACTTAGTAACAGGCTTCTTCCAAGATTACTTCTGCTGATTCATAATCATGGGAAGTCTTTTTGTCTTCCTATGTCTTCTTCAGTTTTCTCACTGTTTTCGAATTATTATTGCACAACTCCCTCATTTTCAGGGTTAGAGTTATTCCTGTTTTCTTTGTGTGTGTGTGTGAAACTGTTGTGAATGGGATCATTTTTCTGATTTCTACCTTGGTGTGATTGCTATCAGCATATTAGAAGGCCATTGGTTTAGGATACTTTTGCTTTCTGCTACTTGGTTGAATTTTTAAAAAATATATGATATATTCGCTTGAGTCTTTAGGGACTATTACTTACAGCAATGTTTCATTGATAAATAGGGAAAATTAGACTTTATCCTTCCCTATTGATAGTTTTAAAATTGATTTTCTTGCCTTATTGCTCTTGCTAATATTTTAAATACTACATTAAATAAGAATGGAAAGATTATTCTCTCATTCCAGATTTTGGTAGAAATACTTTCAACTTTTCCTAGTTAAGTATTTTTTGGCTATGGTTTTTGTATTCACTATGATGTTATGATATATTCTCTCTGTATCTATTTTCTTCAGAACATTCATTATAAAGGAAAATTGAACATCAAAAGACTTTTCTTCATTTATTGATATGGTCATGTGATTCCTGCCCTTTTTGGATATATGCTTATTACATTCAATCATTGGCATGTTAAACTAACTTTATAATCTGGGAAGGGAAGGAGCTTGAGAATGATGGCTACTGCCATTGCTCTTGACTGAGCACTAGAAGCAGGCTGTAAGATATAATTTCTGAAGAAACAGCACACTTTGGTAGCAGGACATAAAGAAATCAAACTGGAAATGACCTGGCAACTTCCCCCCAGCTCTCTTATTTTCATATTGCCGAAGAGTGTCATGCAAGGTATTCAGGGGGAAAAGCCGCCAGTTAACCAGCAGTGAAGCCGGTGGAATACTGGCCTTCAGCCAACATGTTCCCAGGGGTACAACAGTGGCATCAAGGGCATGGGGGTTACCAATCATGTTTTGATTGGATTCAAGGTCTTCACAGGAGGAATTCATGCCTCATACCGTAAACCTACTCAAAAGCCCATGGTCAGGCTCCAGGAAGATGGGTTAGTACTGTTGATTGGCTAAATGACACTTCAAACTACTTTCTAAATATTTCTGTGTACACATGTAGACTAGTGCTTTTCTCCACCTTTACCGGAGAAGCATTTCTCAGTAGTGGTTAACATTTAATATAGAGATTCATAATTGGTCAAATTGCTAAGAACAAATGACTGCTGTGTTCTCATTCATAAATGAAGAATATCAATTTCTGGCTCTATGCTGCTCTTGTACTATAGCATTGCTCTGCTCTCCCTTTGTTTGTAGTGTATTCAGACCCCAGTCATGTGTCAGTAGCCTGCCTAGTCTTTCTCCAGCTTGATGCCATTTTGTGTATGTGTCTAGGAGTTGACAACACTTCCGTGACAGCTACTGCTGAACCAAGTCAAGTTCCGTCTGGCAACTGTTTCTGGCCGTTTCTTCCAAGAGACTTTCCAGATGACACCTCAAATTGCTTCTTTTCTCAGCACCTCCTTGCTTTATTTCCTACACTTTCCCACTGTCCCATTAATTCCTTGGTATGAATCTGTACTTTTCAGCTTTTTCTTTGGTAGGAATAGAGTCTATACTTTTTCTGCCTTGGTCCTCCTTTACCAAGTCACATAGAGACAGCTTCTAATTCACCTAGAAGTTGTACCTGTTGGTTTGAAACTATTTCCCCTCAGCAGTGTTCAAAGTGATAACCTATAGTATCAAATAAATTTACTCTAAAAGCATCCAAATATTTAACTGCTACTTTTATAAAATATTTCTTTGTGATAACTAATAATGACATCTATGCTAAGCCAAGCACTGCAGTCAGAATTTTATGTGTGATATCTCACTCAATTCTCATAGAAACCCTGTGAATCAAAAGAATATATCACTAAATGATATTTTGAAAACTGAGGCTCAGAAATTTACCTTTTCAAGGCACATCAGCATATTTATAAATTTGCATTTATTACTTTTAAGTAATACTATTTCAATGTGATAAAAGCATGCAATAGCTAGACTTTTGGTAATAACAGCTTCAAGATTCATTTCCTAGGAGCTAACTAGAAATGTACCTAAGACGCAGCCTTGGTGTGGAAGAATGAAAACTGCCCTTCAATCTTCAAAGTCCCATGACTTGTGAGTGTTAGAATGTGATCAACTTTAGAACTTAATCAAGAGTTGTGTACCTATCTCCTCAAAACTGAATCATTGCCTTCTGGAAGGAAGGAGGTTGTTCATAGCATGCAGGAGGCTCCCAGAACTTATAGACTGAGGAAGCTCATCACACTAATAAGATTTAGAAGCCCCCCACCCAGTGTTCATTAAGCAGTAAATAGTTGCTTTATGGGGGGAGTTGCTTGTAAGATGGACAGAGAGCTACTGGAATAAAGCTTTTATGAGTTATCCCTACTTGAGTGGGGCTTTACGGTAAGGCAGTAACTCTTCTATGTTTCTCATTTATGTTCCTCAAGTGGCCTCAATAAACTCCTTGACTCAAGAATCTAGACTTTGGGGGAATCATTTCTTTGGTCTGTTTTTAGTGTTTTATTTAGGGTGGATGGATTTGTTCATATACCTTTAGAAAATGCTGTACAGCAGACATTCATATGTGATGAGCATTTAATGTGCAAGTATGATATAATGAAAATATTTTAGATAGCATACAGAGGGCAGAGAAGTTGAAAGGCAGAATGACATTTCTATGTAATTGATGCACTAAAAATTGAGAAAATAAAAGGTAACTATACATTAAATTCATGTACATAATAACCTGTCAAAAAACACTGACCCTTATAAACAAGACATATTTATGTTAATTAACAACAAAATTTCTATAAACATAGAATATATGTATTATGATATACTGCAAATACAAAGAAGAAAATTTTTTGTGTAGATCAGAACAATCTTCTTACCTTGAAGTCAACATTTAAAACATTAATCATGACCTTGGCTTTACCTTAAATGGAATGTATGTGTGTGTGTGAATGAGTGTGTGTGTGTGTGTGTGTGTGTGTGTGTGTGAGTGACAGAGAGAGAGAGACAGAGACAGAGAGAGAGACAGAAAAAGAGAGAAGACAGAGAGACAGAGAGAAAGAGGAGAAACTTTCTAATCTTTGCTTTTCCGTAATTGTGTCAACTCTGTATTTTAAAATTCCCTTTATGTTGTATTGAATATTGATTGATGTTAATTGCCTTTATTTTTATTAAAAGAAATCATGCCATTAGTTTAATTTCCTTATGAATGTGAACGTATATATGTGTACATGTATATATAAATATATGTTAATGTAAGTATATATTTCTATATAGATTTATAGGTACAAAAGACTCAAATAATAAAGAACATTTTCTCAGGAAGACAAGATAAAGTAATTTTTGTATTTAGAATTTAGTCTTCATTTTATGCTTTTGATTGGATTAACACTTTTTCCTCCCCTAAGTTATCAAGCTAATACAATACTTTTGTGAATTTAAGAGGTACACAAACAAGGTCACTGATGTGCTCAATGCCATGTAATTAAGAATTCTGAGTGGATTATCCATGTGAATATGCATAATTGTTTTGCTTATATGAGATGCTATTTATATTGCCTTAGAGCACTTAACTGTTGCAAATGCATGGTTGTGAATGGAACCATTCAAGAGCACAGACCCACCGAAGAGCACTGGTGTGCTGTTTGCTCTTCCGGCAGACCAGCCGGAGCAGATGGCCCTCAGTCTGCATTAAAGGTCAATTGATTTGTGCCTTTGCCACATGAGTGGGGAAAGAAATTTCAAATTCTGTCCTTTTAATGAGTAGGTCACCACATATTTCCTGAAAATTCAAATTTAATTATGTAGTAGTTTCTAATTCTTCACAGAAAATCCTGTTGGCTGTGTTTAAATCCTAAATAAAGTTTAAGTTTCTAGCCTGAAATTTAGCACTGAAAACTGCCAGACTGGCCCTTGTCTATCATTAGGCCTTTTCTCTACCTACCTGTGAAACGGGTCTCCCAACAGAACAGTGAATTGCCTCAGTCTCTTGAATTTAAATTGGTCTGTTTGGCCTCAGAGTGCTAGCCCTTGTGTATACTAGCTTGAGCTGTCATTCAGACACAGGGCTCTATTCTACGATTCTAGACAATAAAATGGCCCTTTATATTCCTTAAGGCTTTGTTGAACAATTCATTAGTCCAATTTTTAACTTTTCTATGTTTTGCTGTTTGTTGTTTGAGATAATTTCTCTCTGTAGCCCAGGCTGGCCTGAAACTCGCTCTGTAGACTTGCCTGTCTCTACCTCCTGAATACTGGTATTAAAGGCACAATCAACCAAGCCCAGAATAATGTTAACTTTTAGATGATATTATGTTTTTTTTTTTTAAATGCAACTATTCTGTCTCTACATGTGGTGTGTTAAATTTAGGTCTACTGTCATTTCTTTCACAGACAGGAAGGAAATAATTGTGCCTCAGCAAGCATTTTAATCAGATCGTTTTCCTTGGGTAATGAAAGAAAAGCACAAGCCCGAGGCTTTGGCCTTTTCTCATCAGCTCTCATTCGTTAGGGGGACTTCATTAACCACTAAACCTTTGGACATATGTTTCCAAGTAAGTAATTGGACTGGTACCAGTGATTTACTTATTGTTTTCCTATGTATCAAGTCAAGCTGGAAACCAAGGTGCATCCTCCCTACAATGGATCAACTCTTTGCATCTGACTTAACTTTTACTTCTAATGTCCATATCTGTCTAGTATCACACTGAATAATGAGTACTATTTATAGAAAACACAGGCAGTTGTGACTTGCCCGACATGGGTACTTGGATCCAAACTCAGGTTCTCTGGAAAAGCAGCAAGTCAGTTTAACACTTGAGGTATGAGTTTACCAGAGATAAAAGATCACATTCTTGTGGACTTCAAGGGTATTTTCTTAAGCAACACATGATTTGTTATGTTTTCACAACATTGCTCTGTGCTGTGCTCTCAAAATTTCTGTTCAATTCTAATACTTAAAAATTGAAAATAAATTATATGAAAAACAACTATAGCTTATTTGAAAAATCTCTGAATTCTCTTTTGTAAAAATAAAATAACCCCTTTCATTTAGATAGTGGCTTTCCATTTAGCCAAGGCAAGAATTATTCCCAGATTCCTTCATGAAACAGAATTGGCTGTGAGGCACTCAATTTTTCACTCAGCTACACCAGACTCAGGATATAACAAACAACTGGAAGACAGATATGCTGGGAATGGACATCACATGATAAAAATAACAAATGTTTGCTTTTAAGTCTCTGTGTGGTATGCATGTGTGTGCATGTGTTTGTGTTTGTGTGTGTGTGTGTGTGTGTGTGTACTCATGAGTGAGAATGTAAGCATATTCATGTCCTGGTGCATGTATGCAAGTCAGAAGATAACCTTATGTTATCTTTATATCTCAACTTGTTTTAGACAGACTCTCTTGTACCTTCCTTAAGCACGACAGGTGAGCTGGTCTGTGAGCCTCTAGAATTCTCTATTGCTATGTTCCATGTCCCTGTAGGAGTTCTGGAATTATAGACATGTGTGGTACCGTATCTGCCTTTACCTGGGGTCAGGGGATTATATCTTGTCTTTTTATGCTTGTGTGACATGTTTTTATTTACTGAGACGTATCCCCAACTGGGTACTTTTTGCTATTGCACTGATAAATGAAAGTACAAATTATAAAACCTATAGCAACATTATCTAAATGACCATGGAAATTAAAAATGACCATGCTATTAAAATGTTTAATGTTTAATATACATCCTAACTAGGGACATGCTCTCTGAAGTCTCTTATTCTCTACACTTTGACCAGTTGTGGCCTTCTGTGTGCATCATACTCTGTTGAGTGAAGACACTCTGCTGGTGAGAGTTGGGAGATACATTAGTATTTTCTTTACTCCCCATTCTGCTATGTCCATGAGCCTTAGGTTTAGAGGTTGCGTTGTAGATGTGTCTCTTAGAGTTGGGCATCTTTAAGACACTTCTCTGTGTGACCAGTTGTGGAACTATGTAATAGTCTCTCTCTGCTGTTAAAAGAATCTTCTTTGCTAAGTGGTGAATGGTATACTTGTATGTAAACATAAGGATCCATATTTAGCATGCAGTAAGAAATTACATTTGTTTAAGGATATGACAGAGGTAAGGTTTTCTCTAGGATCTGTGACCCCTGCAGCCGTTTGTATTTGGCTGTGTTTACAGTTCTACCCATGAGTTCCTTCCCAGTGAGAGAACTTGAAGTCCAATTAGATAGATGCTGATTACCCCACAGATAAAAGTGACATGACTGCACCTCTATAGTTTGTAATGTTCACTGCTCAGGGACCATTGTGGAACAGGTGGCAGAAAGAATATAAGAGCCAGAGTTGGTACATGATCATAAGGAAACAGAGTCCTCCAGGCCTCTGGGAACTTGTTCATATGAACTTAATGGTTTCAGCATGCACAAGATTCATGCAAATTGAAGCAGACAGAATGTTTACATATAACTGGAGAAATAGGCAGCAGTTCTCAACCTTAGTTAAAGAACTATTGGCAGCTGATTACGATTGGATGAAGGAGAGTTGTTCTTTAAGGGAGAGACTCTATATAAGCTGACTGACTCCAGTGGATGAACTTTCACTGAGGAACAAAAACTGGGTACACAAATTTGACTTGATAAGCCTTACCATATTAAGACAGAATGCGAGAAATTTGGTAACGGGAGCTATGGGGTTATTGATGGAGGGAGAGGTGGTAATAAGATGATTGAGATGTTTTGTATGAAATACATAGAAATTCAATAAAAATACATTGAAACAAACAGATAAGATATTAAATGTATAAACAATCTCCCCAACTTAGCTCAAGTTTAGTGTACAAGGACAGTGATGGAACTTGCTAAAAGGTTTAACTTGAAAATAATGAATTAATATTCCTTTTTGAGTAAATTTTAAAGTAATGTACTATTTTTTAATCTCAAATATATTTTAACATAAAAACCTGATTTTTTTTGTTGTTGTTTCAGATTAACGAAGAGGTACCATAGAAAATATACTCTAAATTAACTAGTTAGAGTTTGAAAAAGTCAGAGAAGAGTCCGAAACC